>OX465298.1:195029025-196233992 GCA_949987735.1 Leucophora obtusa
AGAAAAAAAAATTGTAAAATGTTTGCCCCCTCTTCCTCCTATCCACCAAAAATTATGTTCGAAAATCAATTTTTTGAAACTTCTCACCTCCGTTTTACCACTTACTTAAGCATTCGAATAGCCAAAAATTCAGTGGTTGGTTTTCTTTTTCTTCATTAAACGAAGCTAAATATATGCCAAATTTCAATTATCTATCTTCATTAGTTTAGGAGAAACACCAAAATCCCCTTTTCTCGGAGATTAGGATATATTCGAAAAATTAACAAATATCGCGACTATATTGCTATGTTGAATTGCTTATACATATAATAATTTTTATTTGAATGCCAAGAGCCTAGTAAACTGATTTACAAAAAGTATAAAGTTTTTTGCACTATTAAATTTTATATATTCTTTTAAAAATGTGTGTGTACACTAGACCGTACCACAAAAAAAAATATTGGCCGTAGACCTTCGAATCTAAATTATTTTTTCAAGGAGATTTAAAAAAATTGTGTTTGTTTTGCCGAGAATAAGGGGAGCCTTTTTAAAATGTTCGTCATAGATTCGGCATTTACAGACGGATCTTAAAGTATGATACATCGATGTTTTATCTCGAGGGGACCAATGTTTTGCTCTAAGGACCATTGACCTCAAGCATCCTATCCTAGTATTTACCCACCAGATCTCAGTTTCTACCACACTAATGTACGACTCTAATGTCAGAAAATTAAAGCTCGTAAAAAATCATTAAACTTTTGCCATGGAAGTTTTTCGATAATTTCAGCATAATTTTATTTTATTTTAATTTTTTTATTTTAATTTTATTTTTTGTTGCCGAAAGTGGGGGTCGCCTTTTTAAATTTTTTTTTTTCATTGGATTTTTTCTTTATAGCGAAACACTGCCCTCCTCGAGGTAAAAAAAATTGATATATCACACTTTAAAACCCGACTGTAGGTAAATGCCGAAAATATAACGAAAAATTAAAAAAGCGACCCCTACGTTCGGCAAAAAAAATTCGAAATTGCCTTGTAAAAATATATTCGAAGGTGTACCGCTCACTTTTTTCTTTGCCTGTAAGGTGGTACGGTCTAATGTGTACACTAGTAGTGAAAGAGTTAAGCTTTTTTACAGAAAACTTAGAATCTATCGATTGTAAGAAGTATAAAAAAGTTAATTTATAAATATCTAGCCATTCAAATTGTTTGATATCAAAAGGCTTGAACCTCAAAGAGAGAAGTATATATTTCAAAATCTGTATATTTATACAAATATCAATTATGTCCCAACATCTGAAAATTTCACCATAAAAAAAATTAAATCATTAGGGTCATATGCATAATCACTTTTAAAATTTATATATAACTTACAAAACTAATTTTTCATACGAAATTCATTTTATAAATGTGTTATAAGGTTTTTAAATTATTATGCATAAGCACTTTAGATGCTGGGTATTATGATCCCTTAATTTTATTAAAACCCCCAAATTTAAAACAACCCTAGTAAAAATTATTTTTATATAATCATTTATGATTTTTACATAATCATTTATGATTTTATACAATTATATCTTGTCCAGTATTGTGAAACATATATTTTTTTATATGATTATATCAAAAGATATTTAATCATACAAAATCATATTAACCAGATCCACCATTTTTCGGATCAAATAATATATTTTTATATGTAATTATATTAACCCGTACATGATTTGATCCGAAAAATGGTGGATCTGGGTAATATGATTTTGTATGATTAAATATCTTTTGATATAATCATATAAAAAAATATATGTTTCACAATACTGGACAAGATATAATTGTATAAAATCATGAATGATTATGTAAAAATCATAATTGATTATATAAAAATAATTTTTACTAGGGAAGCCATAGTTATTTTAAAAAATTCAATATTATTTTATTTATTTGATTAATATTTCTCTCATACTGATAAAATTATATGCAAGTTATTTATAAAGTTTTATATAAATTCGATGAAGTTTTGCTGGAAACTTTTCAATAAATTATTGTAATTATGTTTATCCTAAAATATGAAAAATTTCATAATATTTATTAAAAAAAATCATACACCCATCAAATAGTTTCATTAAAACTAATTTCATAAAAATGATGATACTTTTTCTTAAAATTTAAGATATTTTTTATTCACTTTTCGAAGAAAACTTCTGTGCATTTAACGCTTTCTCTCTACCACACAATACACTTCTTCAAAGGATTCATTTGTGAACCCAACTTGCAGTTGAAAGTCTCTGAAAATTCGTCCATATTATGCAGAGGACCCAAAGCACGAAACTCACCATAAGAATGATGATCAATTTTAATATGGTGCATTTTATAAGAATCCTCACGACCAGTACACAAAGTTTGAGCAAATTTAATGAAAAATAATTCATTATTAGTAAAATTTAGAGCAGGTAGAGGTTTCTGTAGGCCCTCTTTGAGACCAGACCACTTCATGTAGGTATGATAGGCCAAACGTAAACCAGCATTATCGGCAATATTATCGGGCATAGTGGCTGTAGCATTAGTTTGTATGCCACGATAGATGAATTTATTATATTGAGTCTCCAAACAATTACAACGCTCCTTAAAGTTACGCAATGAGGAAGGGGATAACCACTTGTGATGTTTACCATCATAGTTGACCAGATAACCATTGGAGTCGAAAGCGTGAGCAATCTCATGACCAATCAGCATACCGATGCCACCAAATTTAAGAGAGGCTGGATAATTAACATGATATAAAGGCATTTGGGAGATACCCATAGTTATAAAGGCGGTATTGATATAATGCGCATAATAAGAATTAACACTAAAGGGTGCTAACATGGGTGGTACAATGGTTTTATGTACCGAGCTTAAATGCATACGAGCACGATTAGCTTCCAGATTTAAAAGATTCTTAAACCAATCGGAAGTCATATTCAGATCATTGTAGATTTGATCTATTAGCTCCCGATGACGCATTTCATCCTTATAACCCACTACAATATCCACAGCTCTCAATTTAGTCTTGAGATTTGATTTAGTTTCCTCATCCAACCAAGAATAGTTAGCAATCATTTCGTAAAAATGAGTTTGTATACATTCTGCTATCTTCAAAGTATCCTCTCGACGTTCCACATCATAGAGATAGTCAATAAACCAAGGTAATAAAGCATATGATAAATATGATTCTGTATGTTGACGACATATTTGTTCACGCTTTTCATCTCCCAAAATTTCTTCTTTCGATATATTATAGAATTTCAACAAAGTGCGCCATTGTACATAGTTTCTTAAATTCTCTGTAGGAGATTTTCTTAAAAATCGTTCTAAATCGGTAAAATTAGAAATCTTATTATTAATATACCAATCGTCTTGAAGATTATCACCAAAAGCTTGTTTAAATAAAACTTTCCAATTAATTGCATCCTTTTCATGTAAATAATAAAAATCGGCTAATGAGACTCTCTCTAAAGTATCCAATTCTGTAGCTTTTTTTGTTAAATTCCTTTCGAATTCTAGCATTAATTTTAATTCTTCTGCTGTTTTATCCAGTTTGTCAAATAAATCTTCATATTTGGAGAAATTTCGAAAAGTTTCCAGTAAAGGCATTGGTAATGTAATAGAAATTTCAAATTGTCTACTGATGGTACTGTAATTGACATTTAAGGGTAATAAAGGATACACACCATAGGACGACATAAAATTTATAGCTATCCAATCATCATCTGTGCCGTTTAGTTTAAGGTTTTCAAATATTTCCTTTTCACTATCCATTACCGTTTTTATACCCGAATTAATATCTTTGCCAGCCATTACACAAGAGTCATAAAATAACTTAGCTTTATCCTCTGCAGTTTTATTATCATTAAGGGTAGAATTTTTTAAAAATTCTATCATTAATTCATTCAATTCCGTTTGTATCACATGTAGAAATGAATCGTTGTGACCCAATTTGGGAACTCTTTGGGTATTACGCCAATTACCACATGCATATTCATAGAAATTTTCACAAGGATCCACTGTTAGATTCATATTATCTAACATATATAAAGCGGTCTCATGCAATAATTCATCCTCATCAATGTTTGTGGGTAAATCAAAAATAGTTGATGTGTTGCTAGGAGTGGTACTAGTTGGTGATGTGATGCTACTAGGAGTGGTGCTAGGTGGTGATGTGATGCTACTAGGGGTGGTGCTAGGTGGTGATATGATGCTAGGGGTGGTGCTATTTCCAGACTTTTCGGTTGTATTTTTAGAGGTCGTCGGCGGTGGAGCAGCTTTGCTTCTGTTTCCATGCCACATCATTATTATTAATGCTAATAGAGCGTAACGCTTTAGAGACCACATTTTACTAATAGTACGGTTCAGTAATTGTTATTATTTAAATATTGTTTTTATATCACTTCACTTTGGACTTTTTTATTATTATTATTATTCTAAATGCTGTTGTCTGTTTAATGGTTTAATGTACTCTAAATCATTACTTTCATTTAAACCATCGTTTTTATAGTTTTGATATTTAATTCTGTTACAATTGTTTTAAAACAGATTTTGATTTTATAAAAAGATTTGCAAAACCATATTTTTGTTTATGCATTATGTTTGTTTAAAACATTTGATATATCAATCGGCAATTAAACTATATTATTACCAAAATGAATCCCAGTAAACTTTTACCAAATAGATTCTAATTACACGATTAAAAAAGTTTATATATAATCATATGTGGAGTCATTTAATATTATATAATTATATATTGGTATATTGTATATGTCGACATGCATTATCATATATAATTATATAATTAACATTATTTTTCTTAAAATAATCTTGTATAATGCCATATATAACCATATCTACTTATATACTGATCTTGATAAAATTAAATATGTATGCCTGGCATAAAATATGGCGCATATTATATCATATAGAATTATATATGACTGTATATTATGTATATATATATATATATATATGTACAGTAGACCGTACCATAAAAAAAATTCGCCGTACACTGTGGAATCTAAGTAATTTTTGCAATTTTTTAAAATATTTCTTTACATCTTTGGTGTTTACAGTCCGATCTTAAAGTTTGATATATCGATGTTTTTCTCTCGAGGGGACCAATGGCTTGCTCTGAGGGCCATTCACCTTAAGTATCCAGTTCTAGTATTTACCCACCAGATCGCAGTTGATCCACTCTAATGTACAATCCTAATATCAGAAAATTAAAGCACGCAAAAAATCATTAAACTTTTGCTAAGGAAGTTTTTCGATAATTCCAGCAAAAATTTTTTGTTGTTTTTTCTTTGATATTTTGAACATTTAATAACGCTCCTAGACGATAACAAGAAATTCTCATTGAGTTTGTAATTTAACTTAACAAATATTTCCAGAAATTCTAAAACCATCGTCCCCTGACAATTTCCTTAGGCAAGAATGAAATCCGGATAGGGACATACCTTCAACAGATTATTTTTCACAATTTGTTTAATACACTCATAGAAACAAATCTGTAAAAATAGCAGAAAAAGTTACTAAAAATTAGTTAAATATGATGCTGCAGAAAAAACTGCTAAAATTAGCAGATTTTTTAATCTGCTTATAATAATCTGCTTAAACTGTTAAATTTACAGAATTTTAGTTATATTTAGGCTAACTTTGAGTTAATTAAAAATAGCAAATTGTACTGTAAAATCTAAATATTTGTAGACTGAAAATAGCAAAAACAAACTGTTATATCTACAAAAGTTTTGCTGTTTTTAAGCTAAATTTAGTTGAATGCAAATAGCAGTCTATTCTGCTAAAATCAGCAGAATTATTTGCTAAAAAATTGTAAACTACTGTTTTCAAAAGGTTCGACTTTTATTTGCATTTAAAAAAAAATCTAAAAAAAAACTTAGAAAATTTTAAATTTTTTGGTGATTTTTTAGGTTACTAATTATTTAGCAAAATTTTTTGCTGATTTAAACAGGTTAATTTGCTATTCTTCATTTACAAAAATTTAGCTCAAATATAACTAAAATTCTGTACGTTTAACAGTTTTATTTTTGCTGTTCCTATGTCTGCTAATTTAGCAGTTTTTTCTGCAGCATAATTTTTAACTAATTTTTAGTAATAGTTTTAACTAAATGTGTTACGGACTTTTTTCTATTAGTGTATACGTTCATACCCAGTGTAGAAAATCATTACCAGATATGTGGTTATGTAACTACATACTTGGTAATGGTAACTAGTTACTTTTGTTATTACATTTCTTATTACCTTTATATGGCGATGTCGCGAAAAATAATGAGTTGTCGTTATACACCAACATACGAAAAATCAAAAAATATATCGTTACCTATGTGCTTACCAGTACTGACAAAAATAATGAGTCTAAAAATAGATTTTCTAAAAAATAAATTATATAAAAAAAATATTTTTTATTGTATTTTTTTTTTTTAATAAAATTTACTGGTGCGGGAATCGAACCTGGGTCCACAGATTGCCAGTCAACAGCTCTACCATCTGAGCTATATCGACATGTAATATTTAATAGATAAGAACACAATTGACCTGCTGCACACAAGTAAGCTTACTCGCCAACATACAAAAAATCAAAAAATATGTGGTAACATATGTCCTTACCAGTGTTTAAAAAATATTGAGTCTAAAAATAGATTTCAAAAAATTTTCAAAAAAATCTAAAAAATTATTTTCTATTTGAAATAATGATAAAAATAAGTCATTATCAGTAACTCATTATTATATGTTTTAAAATAATACAGAAGGTAAGTGGGTGTCATTACTGGTAGTCCAAAAAATAATGATATGTCATTACCGTTTCTACACTGGGTATTTGATGTATTGCAAGGTCGTTTTTGTAAGTATTTCTCCATATTCGCTGCATGAAAAAACACACAAAATTTGTGTACCCGCTTACCCGCTGCATTACAAAAGTATATAAAATAAGTAGTTACCAAAATAAGTAGTTATTCGTGTGCTTATACGCAGCTAAAAAATAAGTGGTTACAAGTTGTTAAATAATAAGGCTTACTCATGTATTTACTAGTGGTTAAAAAATAATTAGTTACCAATATCACATTATCTTTATAATTAAATAAGTAGTCGCGCGTAAACTAGACTGCTTATAAAAACGGCGTCGTCGAGTTATAAGTAGTAAAAAAATTTAGTTTCATTATATAACCACTTGTTTGGTAATGAAATATTATGCTGGGTAACTCTTAAACTAGAAGCTTCTGGTGATTAAGTTACATAACTGTTGTTTACACAATGAAAAGGCAAATATTTTCTTTATACAAATTTTTAACCCTTTCATGACCGTAGTGGTGTTTTAAGCGGTAAACATTAAAATTTGTATCAAAACTAAACTTTGAATGTCTGTCATTTCATTTTAGAGATCCGTAAATATGTATGCTCTTCATCATATAACAGGAAATTTAGAGTAGATTAGAAGCAAAATAAGCCTTTTTTAAAATATCGTGACAGAAAGGCCAAAAACTGATTCTAAGTTATAGATTTATTATGCTACCAGGAAACTATGTAAATCTTCCATTTTAGGTATAGGATGTGTTCAGCGAACTTATGCAAAACACTGCGAGGTACATTTTTGTAGAACTCTTTTACCCTCTAACTCTTCAATTAAAGGGCCTTTTTTGGCCCCGTTTTAAAAAGGTACAAAAAAGACCCGTAAGTTCAAGAGTTCGAGGGTTAAAATGTTCCAGAGAAATGTTCCCCGTAGTGTTTTACATAAGTTTACTGAACACATCCTATACATAAAATGAAAGCTTCATATGGTTTCCTTCTTAAATCCAGGTTTGTGGAAAATTTGAGCGCCAATTCCGAATAAGTATGAAATTAACCCTTAAATACATTTTAAGTTTTGACTTATTTCTGGCATTGCACTTAAATTTGCAGCTTTGATGTCTTCAGAGACTTATAGTGGAATTTCATGACAAATATTTTTGTGGAACATTTTAACCCTCTAACTCTTCAGTTAAAGGGACGTTTTGGCCCCTTTTTAAGAAGGGACACAAACGACCCATAAGTTGAAGAGTTATAAGGTTAAAATGTTCCGCAAAAATATTTGTCATGAAATTCTGCTATAAGTTTCTGAAGATATCAAAGTTTAAAATTTAGGTTCAATGCCAGAAATAAGTCAAAACTTAAAATGTGTTTAAGAGTTAATTTCGTGCTTATTCAGAATTGGCGCTCAACAGAGCACCCATATGTGAAAAACTGTTATTTTTTCACCTCCCCATGCACTTTCCAGTAGATTGGGTGTAAAAAATAATATCCCCACGAAAATTTATCCCCTCGGATTAAAACAGCCAGCCGTCCGCGGCTTTAAGCCCTAAAAATTAACTAAAATTTTTTTAAAGTTTCTTTGCGCTATAACTCTTAAAGTAAAGGTTTTAAAGGAAAATACTAAATGGGCATATATACAGAAAATAAATTGGTTAGCATTTTTTTCATATACACTTTTAACGTATCAATGACGCGTCATGGTGATTTAGGGCTGTACTAGATATTTGTGAATATTTAAATTTGAAAATTGATTGACGAAGTTAAAAGCAATTAACATTTTACTCGGATTACTTGATTTGAAACTGTAATGTTAATACACCTTCCTTTACACAAAGAGGATAGTTCTTTCCACAAAAATACCGTTTTGCTGGAAAGCAGTGAGTGCAATGCGAATTTAATTGAATATGATTCAAAGCTGTGGACTTACAATGCCAAATTCACGTTATCTAAGGGAATGTCGTATATCAATTAGAAATCTGCACTTTACAAGGGATGGGCGTAAAAAGAATTTATTCTATTTGTATTTAGCCTTATATTTATATCAATTAAGCGAGCTTTGCGGTGCTGTATGTGTATTTGGGCAATTGCGATATTATCCAGACCCATGACTTAAAAAATCCTAATAAATGAAGTTTGAACTGCTCATATCGCGAAAGCTTTCGGGGATCAAATCTCCGCAGCTGAATCTGAAAATGTTTTAAAATTTCTCAGCTTTTTAGTGCAAAGCTTTTTTCAATTATTTTGCACTGAAAAGCCATTTTTATAACATCATGGTTTCAAATGATAAAACGTTTATGGAATCTGAGAGATTTTTTATCTTCGATGTTCAAAAAGAAGTAATAAAAGTAACTGCATATTTCGTTTTTCTAAATTTTTCTAAGTTTTCTTAGTTTGTTTCTATGTAAACTTAGCACGTCGTCACTGGAGATGGGTCATTGATATTTTCAATTGAAAACTGTTGATTTTTTTATTACAAATATAAATAAATGATCCTAATTCCAGATGTATTTCCAATTCCATATGAAAAATAATTTCTTCTTTTACAACATCTTTTATGACCTTAACAAATTTAACATTTTAAAGAAAGCAGAAGGAAATATTACCTAACACTTAACACCCATTTTAATATAATCAATTCGTTCACCCTTTTTTTTCGTCTGCCGTTAAGACTTAAACCTCGCACAAGACTGACATATAACCCTTTAACACCTTTGTGGCACATTAAAAAAAACATAATAAAACCGGAAAACGAAGTGTGGCAGACACGCGTAACTACTAGTTGCAAAAAGAATATATAAAAAATAAAGATGAAATCATCTTTATACTAAATAATCATCTAATAAGTAATAAGAAAACATTTAACTTCCTCCCTAAACAGAAATAAAAAAACTGAAATAAAAATCCAAACGAAAGGGTGTTCAAATAAAACATTCATAATAAGAAAAAAAAAAAAACGAAAGGATTTGTATATTAAATTCGCATAAAAAAAACTCCAAATGTCAATAACCGGAAATTGTAAACAAATCCAAACGCGTGGCAAGAGTTGCATCAGAAGTGACAAGCGACATAATAAAAATGAAATCAAAAGATCAAATTTTTAAAGCAGATGCATTTTATTTTCTCATTCATTATTCTATTGATGGATGAAGAAAACATATGAGTTGACAAGTTTTTTTTTTTTTGTAAGGAAAAAGGATTGATTTCTTTTAATAATTTCTAAAAAATTATTGAAAAGGTGTTTTTTGTTCTATTTCATTTCAAAGAAAAGCGAAATTTTTTTTTATACGTATTCACTTTTTAATGATTTTTAAAAAGGCGTTTTTGAAAATGAAAGCTGATTTTTTATTTTCTTGAAGTAAATTTGTTTCAGTTCATATTCAATATGTTTTTTTAAATAATCATATTATTTCCTTTTTATAGGCATATGTTAAAATCGAAAGTAATTATATTCGTTTATGTAAAGAAAATGATTTTACATTTCTTTCGAAACGATCTTCGGAGAAATTTCAATATCATTATGTGTTTTGTTAATGGGCAAACTGATTTGTTTATGTAATTTTCTATGCTTATCCTTGCAAAAGAGAAGACAAAATAGAAAGAATTGCTGATGTCAATTTAAAAACCTGAACTAAAAAGGCCTGCAATAAAACCGAACTTAGCGGTAACTCATTAGGGACACAGCATAGAGCCGCTGGACGTTTTCCAACACAACTTTGCGAATATATAGACTTTACCTGTGCTTTATTAAGAAATATTTCCATTTTATTTTTATAATGCCCTCTAGTAGAAAGACTAGTAGCCAAAGTTCAAATTTTATTAGGATATGGAATTTTAAAAATCCAAATAGAAAAAGGCAAATACTAAAACTAGTCTGATTTGCAAATTAATGTGTTTATAAATTTTAGAGAAAAGGGTTTATTCTTCTTCTTAACCTCAAACCTACTAAATTAAAATTGATAAAATGCATATTAATTACAATATTAATTGCAGCTGCCTATATGACGTTAAAACAACACTGTACTAAAATACATTATGAAATTTACCCTGTGGCAACCCGTCTCCAATATATACGCAAGCTGCCTACTCTTGAATGTAAAAACATTAGTTTGGCAATATTGGCGAAAAGGGAGATACGGAGGAGATTGGAAGATAAACAAAAATGTAAAAATATAATATTTGAATGTGCCTGTGTTTGATTACTTCTAAGTAAAAACAATAACAAAAAGCTGAATAGGAATGAAAACTACACTCACAATATTTTATCGCTACACTACGGGAAATTTTAACAAACTGTCACCGAACTGGCCCCTTTATATGAAATAGACTGGTCACTTTTACATGGCGTAGTCATAGGAGGGGGAAATTAACCCCTTGTGACATGTCAAAAAACAAATCCCAGGACAGGTCCCTGAACTTTGTTTTTTATGAGAGTTCAGTAACCTGTCCTAGGATTTGTCTTGTGACATGTCACAAGGGGTCAATTTCTCCCTCCTATGACAACGCCGTGTAAAAGTGACCAGTCTATTTCATATAAAGGGGCCAGTTCGGTGACAGTTTGTTAAAATTTCCCGTAGGGTAAAAACAGCCTAGAATACATATTAAATTAACTGAAAACACAATTAAAAAATAACTACTGATTTTCCATTATATTTTGCAATCTATTTTCAAACATTATTTAAACAATCCATAAAAGAAATAAAAATAATTGAAAAGTCTGTTTAAAAAATCTTCAATTTTTAACTGACAAAACTTTAGAAAAAACGATTTTGTGGTTTGTTTTTTTCATATATGAAAGTTTTTTTATTGTTTGAATTTTCAAAATACTACACACACAACACACACGTTCATATTTTTATTGGCTATGTTTGTGTGTATGAGTAAAGAATTACTTGTAATTTGAATTGAAATAATTTTGTAGATAAACAAACTATTTTAACAAAAAAGAAAAAAAAATAATTGAATTTTTTGTTTTAAAACAGAAAACAATGAAATTATTTAAATTATTTTTTGTAAAATAGAAAACTAAAAATAACACATTTGTCTGAAAGTATCAACTCCTACAGATGATACGTATTTTTTTGTAGTTTGTTTTCATTGACTTATGCAAAAAGTTAAACAATATTTTTTCATGTATTTTAATTGATTCTTCAATTGAAAACAAACTTTCCTTATTTATTAGTTTTCACATGAACCTCAATCGGTTATGGAAAATATATTGTGAGTGTATGATTTGGTAAAATCTAAATTTCTTCCCGTCATTCTATTTTTTATCATTTTATAGACAAATTTTGACACAAGTCCATTTCAAGCCTTTACAAACATTAGTTGTCTTTTAACCAGACTGCTGTAGGGTTTTATATCGTTGGCATGCCGGACTTTAACTATTTTACTTTTTTTTTTAAATATCTTCAAATTAAACCTGAATAAACCAAATCAAAAATAAGCTCAAAATATAATATTAAAATTTAAAATTTTTGAAGGGAATTTTTAGTTGATCTTTTATTCTGGTAAATTAATGTTTTTTAGTTTGACTCTAGATCATAAATCAAATTAAAGAAAGATAATACATTTTTATTCTTTGTAATTTAATTGTGAAAATTGTATCATCTTTTTTAATTTTTTTTTCAATTTCATTTTTCTTTAATTTGATAATAATTTAAACAGGGAGCAGGGCTGGCAAAACAATGACACGCGTGTCAGTAGTGGCACGAGAGTGGATTTTAGGTGGCATGCGACGTTTTGTTGGATATTTTCCAAAAATATTAACTATTAGAAGACCAACAAAAAATTCAGTTAAATATGAAATTTTGCTTCAAAAATGTGTGATTTAACTCCATAATGGTGAAATTGTTCATAAAACTCAATATTGCCACCATTTTTTGTTTAAAGAAATATGGTTACTACAGAACTCGGAAATTCGATTATCAGAAAATTCTGGGAAATTTTTGAAAATTCTAGATTGAAAGAAGTTTAAATGTTTCGATGAGAAAATGCCTCATAATCGGAGAAGTAAAAAGTACCAGAAAATTGCACAAAAATGGAAAACAACTTCTAATACAATTGGATCTATAAAATTAATTTTTTTTAAAGAGAAAGTTGGTTGTTACAAAATAACCCTCAATTAAATAAAGTCTGAAAATAAATTTCATAATGAAATAACCCCCTTTGTTGGAATTTTAAATTGGGTTTTGATCGTGTTTCGCAGAGCAATTTCATCTGAAATAGAAATTTCTCTGTTCAAATCCATAATATTCGCTTTTTATTCATTATTTTGATGATAAAAACCGCGCGATATATTTTAACAAAATCAAATTTTTGCCTGAAGCACATTTTTCAACTAGTTTCTTGATGGCGCCCAATAATTTAACTTTTTTAACAATATGAAATAACCACCAAAAATGAAATAACCCCCAAAAAAAAATGAAAAGGCAATAATGTTCAAACTAATTTTATTTCATTGGGAATTTTTTCATAATGAAATACCTAATCTCAATATTTAAAGATTAAATAAACTCCGTAAAATTAAATAACCATCAAATATTTTTACGTCATTTCTTGGGTGTTATTTAATTTTTCCCTTTGGGGGTTATTTTATGGGGATTATCCGTAGCGCTGATAAATATGTAAATCTGCGATGATATTTTTAAGAGAAATTTTTTAAATTTTAAAAGTTTTTAAAAAAGGACTTTTAAAAGACAACTAAAATTAAGGTTGCACGCAAGGAATTTTTACAAAAAAAAAATTGTCCGTTACTGGCACGCAGTGAAAAAAGTCTTGCAACCCCTGATCTAGAGTCAAACTAAAAACCATTCATTTATTTAAAAATTTTGTATAAACGAGGTTCATCCAAAAGAGTTTTCTTTTTATCAAAAATTACCTAAAAAGAGATTTAAACAATTCTATAGGCTCAAAATCTAATCTTTATTTTAAGCGTTTTTTTTTTTAATTATTGAAAAGTGTTCAAATTTATTTACATTTCTGAGTTATTTGTGAACCATCTTTTGAATTAAATAGTGATTCTTTTCAGCAATTTTTTATAAAAAAATATATAAATGAAGTTTATATAACTAAGAATGATGAAGTTTATTTATATAAGTAAGAAATTTTGATTTTACCACATGTGAATCAGCGTACCAAATTTCATTAAAATATCTTCATATTTGCGATCAACTAAGGAGCTTTTTAATATAGAACCTTTAATTTTTACTCATTTTTCCCCTATGCACGAAAAAAATTAAAATCGAGTTACAATTAAATTTTTTTTTATTTAATTAAAACTTTAATTGAATTTATAACTTCCAAGGATATTGTGGTATCAATTAAAATTCTATGTAATTATTTAATTGATATTGTTGTAATTAAAAATGTATTTATATTAATCAAAACTTTAATTAGGACCCTGCAACAATTTTAATTAAATTTTTTATTTAATACAAAGTTAATGATACTATTTAAACTAAAAGAATATCGCAATTATGTTCTTAAATATTTTATACAAATATTTCAAAATTAGGCAAAATATTAATTGAAGTTTGCTTGAATTTTCAATTAAATTATTAATTAAAATTCACTTAAACATTCAACTGATTTTTTTTTTTTTAATATTAAATCAAAAAATTAATTAAATCAATTACAAATTGCATTAACATCAAATCCTATTTTAAACAAATCTTTAATTAAAAAATTTCTCAACAATATATATTTCCATAGATATTTTTTAAATTTTAATTTCAATGGCGTTATCTCAATTATAAAATTTTTAATTAAAATATAACTCATGAACAAAATTTTTTTTAACTATTTCCACCAACTGCTAATAAATTTCCACCATAGACAATAAAAGTAAAATCCCCTAAGAAGTAAGCATGTCCGCCTACAGTTTTAGTAAAAAATATAAAATGAAAGGAATATTGAACTTTAACATTGAAAAATTGCATAAAAACGTATTAGAGACTATTGTCCTTTGTATAGAAGGAGAATAGAATGCATTACATCATCCTTTGGCACTAAACAAAGAAAAACCAAACAATGTAAAAGGAATTATGCTGCAAAAAAAAAGAAAATTAAAGCGACGAAAAAGCAATAAAAAATTCCTATAGAAATAATTTCTACACTTGGTTGGAGATGGTTGAATGATTTTTGTGTGTGTGGTAAGAAAACAAAAACAACTACGAAAGCGAAAGAGTGTTAAACAATTTACAAAAAAAAAAAAAAATTGCAGGTAAATCCTTATCCTTTGGAACAGCAGCAATACGTTACGTAAGTAACAATAAGGTTTTAATGCAATAACCGCCAAAAAAATGTTTTTTAAAAGATTTTTTTTATCAAAAATATTTTAACATCTTATTTGTGTTGAAAATGCGTTAGCACAGCTTGCTTTGAATCCTTTAAAGGATATACACCATTACATTTATATTACGGAGCTGCTAAAATTGATAAAAAGGATGTCTTTACTTTGTAGAATTCATCATCAATATTTTAAAAAGATTGAAATTGAAAAAAATCCTTAAAAAAGGGTTTTTCTTTCAATTCAATTGTTAATGGTTTGTGGCTGCATGGCTGCATGTGTACTCGTATTTGAAGAAATATTTCTTTCACAACATGACACACGAATCAAATTGAGCCTGAAAACACAGATTTAATTTAAAGTTTTTTAACAATTGTTACAGATTTTACTTTTTTTCAATTTTTTGTTTTTTGATACATTTGTGGCGCAATTTTTCTACTATCTTTTGAGTAAAATCGTATGTTTCGTCTTTTGATTGTGAATGTTGCTACTTTATTTGTTTGTGGAGTATCTGTGGCTTGTGGTGCAACAGCTGCCTGCCTCTACTTTGATTTGATTTGCTGCTTGTCTTGTTTAAAAGATGCGTTGGCGAAAGGATTAAATTGTTACAGTTTATATTTAGTGATTTATTTTTTAAGGTTCTTTATTTTGTAAAAAAAAAGAGAAAGGAATAAAAAATATATTGTTTGCAGTTGTTTAAGGATATTTTTGTTCTGTTTTCTTAGTTGTTATTTTGGGAATTGATATATTTTCTGTAGTGATTAATAATATTTTAACAACTGTCGTATTAACGAAAGTAAACTTCCGTTTTGTTTACGAGAAACATATGCATTTTTTGTGAAAGCAAATAAGTGCATAATATGGTTGAAAATATTACTTAGAAAAACAGACGTTACCAAGTAATTTAAGGAGTATGCAATATACAAAGTAAGCAGTACACAGCTTTCGCAATTTTAATTCAGAAAATATCTATTGAAATTCAGAAAATAGCAACTGAAGTTCTTAGATGAAACGCGAAAAGCAGTTAAACAAGGGATTCTTTGTTTGTTCCATATTTCAACACCCAGAAAACAGTCTCAGTTGTGGCCACCGAATTTGTTGCCAATCGAATTCGTACGGTTACGACAACTATCTTTATATTAATTTATATTTTTCGTCGTGAAAGCCAATATTCGGTTGTCTAATTTAATATTATATTCCACATAAATATTATTATGTTCCACAAAATTTTATTGAAATTAAAAAACTTTTTTTCAACTCTTCGGTATTGAACCCGGTCATTCTGATTAATAATCCACACTCTTACCCATTGCACCACAACTACTTTTAATTTTCTTTGCCATATTTACTTTTTATACTTAAGAATATTTTATTTTTATTAAAAAACAACATCTAAATTTTTGTCTTTTCCGGGATTCGAACCCGGAAATCTGGCGTACTAGACCAACTCCTCACCCACTAAACCACAAACACTTATTAATTTTAATGTCTAATTTTGAATTTATATGTTTAGTTTGGAAAACAAATCCCTGCAAGCATTTGGAAGATATCTTCCAAGAAGATATTAAAGCGACATCTTATATTTTTCATTTGAATGAAAATAATCAAGTAGTATTTTAAAATTGTCTTCCTTTTATTACTTGGAAGATAATTCGGTGATATTTGAAAAAAAAAATTCAAAAATTGAATTTTATGTCATAATTTTTTATGATAATATTGCGGCAATATTACCTTTTTATCATCCGGAAGATAAAGAAAATTTGTTTGGAATTCTTTGTCATTTTGGAAAAAATTAAAACAAAATTTGTATAAAAACAATCAAAAGATACATAGGAAAAAAATTCCTCGAAAAAATCAAGATTTAATGCGCGGAAAAAATCGGCTACAATGAAATCAATATAATTAATGTGTTGGTCAATCGATTATGTACATATGCAAAAGTTCTTTTTCAGGTTTAAATTTAGTAATGAAAAAATAAATCCTTTATATTGTACCGGGGAGTTTATTTGGCGATATCACCTTTTTATCTTCCAGGTAATAACTTAGCGATATCGCCGATTTATCTTCCTGGAGTATTGCTTTCGTGTTGCCTGGAAGTATTGCTTTCGGGTAACAATTATTCCCGACGGAAGAAACTTCCGCAATACGAAATTGATATTGCCGGCAATAAATGTTTTCTTCCTGGCAATATGATCGGGGAATCTTCTTCGTATTGCCATGCTTGCTGGGATATAGAATAAACTTCGTTTACCAATACCAATTAATAGTTGAGTGTGTTATCAATACAATCCACAATTCGGTTGGTTCTACAGAAACTCGACTTTAAGGTCTTATTTGATTAGGATACCCGTATTTGTATTATTTTCTTGTATATTCCGTAAATAAATGGCTGCTTCTTTCTACTTCATAGAATTACTAAACTGATACTAATTTTAAAATTGATTGGAGATACCAATAACACTGTGAGACAAATGGTAGGGGTCAGTGATCGGGAAGGGTTCAAACTACCGGGGAAAGTTATATCGGTAAAAAAGAAGTTATACGTGTCCCGGCGTTTCGCTGGGTCACCCCTAGGAATCGAGATATATCGATTTGACCTTTGCTGGTCTTTTTTTTTGACATAACTCGAGAACCACTAGTCCGATTTTGGCCAAACAATTTTCAAAAAATTAAAAATTACAATTCCTTTAATCTGTTCATATAACGTTTTTCTATATACTCAACAGTTTTGCCGGTAAAAATAAATGTTTGTTACCGCTACCATAAAAATCAATAACCTTTTGTTTATTACTTTTTTTTAATATTTTAAGCAAAAAATATTTTTTTCTTCATACATTTATTTTTACCGGTAAAACTGTTGAGTATATAGAAAAACGTTATATGAACAGATTAAAGGAATTGTAATTTTTAATTTTTTAAAATTGTTTGAGCAAAATCGGACTAGTGGTTCTCGAGTTATGTCAAAAAAAAGATATATCTCGATTCCTAGGGGTGACCCAGCGAAACGCCGGGACACGTATAACTTGTTTTTGACCGATATAACATTTCCCGTTAGTTTCATCCCATCCCGATTTTGACTGTCGCATAGTGTAATTTGTTAAAAGGATTGTTTTTTAGTTTGCTTTCCCTATTTTTTATACCTAGTAAAATATTTTTGGTGTAGTATTCAATTATAGGTAACTCCAAATAAAATAACGTCCTGGCAAATTCATTTTAATAGTTCTGATCGAATTCCAACCAATCTTTTTCCTGGGTGAACACATGCCGTAATAGCGAAATGCCGTTAAGCAGTAGGCCTCTAAGTGGGGGAACGGTTTGTTAAAATTCGCCGCTTTTTTCTTTATCAACAGATTTTGTTCAACTTTAACCTAAAACTTTGAATTTTTATTTAGAGTTTCGTTTAATTTTAATTTGCTAACAAGTTATGCCTGGATGCCTTTATGATTTCATTACCTGAGAGACTGCGAATTTGTTATGTTTGCACGTATTCTATGTTGTTATCCGCCGTTATTTACAAAATTCAAGCTGTTACAAACTCTGAAATAAATAATGGAATTCACAGTTCGAACTATTTTAAGCAGTAAATTAGTATTTATCGTAAATTTGACAGCACTTCAACTGTGAATTCCTTCAATGACTATTTTATTAGAAAATTTTTAATACCACCCTTTTCCAAGCCCAACATAATAATATTTTAATATACTCCTAAAAATGACACATCATAAATTTTACATACAAATCACATAAAAAACATCCCATAAAAAAGGGTTAAAATAACCCAAAAAAATATGGTGATAAAAATACAGATTATTAACCCTTTAACACCCTCTTTTAACATAAAATTATTGAACATCATCATAAAAATCAGATCTTCTAAAGAATTTAATCATTGAATAAATTTTCAGTTATAATTTAATAGAGAAAAAATCCATAAAAATTTAGGTAAAACTACTAAAAATTACTTAGAATTGACTTTGCGGAAAAAATTTTTGAAATTAGCAGATTATTTTTGCTAAATATTTTTGTACTAAGATATTTTCGTTATATTTAAGTTAAATTTTAGTTAATATTGGCGTGTAACTTAAAAGTGCGGGATTCACAACAGATGACTTATCTTTTATACATGGTTTGTGTCTTTAATAACTTATATGGCATTTTGGAGGGTAAACATCTGTCATTTATACTCACTTAGTCATTGAACGAAATAGTGTTAACAACAAAGTTTTTTTTGTTCGAAAGTGTCGAATTTTGTGCAAACAAAGCATCACTGGAAGTTTTGCTTTACATCTTCAATTTATAAAAATCTGTAGCTCACCGAAGATTGAATATGTTCCATCGATTTCAACTTG
Organism: Leucophora obtusa; assembly: GCA_949987735.1. Lineage (NCBI taxonomy): Eukaryota > Metazoa > Arthropoda > Insecta > Diptera > Anthomyiidae > Leucophora > Leucophora obtusa. Next base: position 195,048,469 of record OX465298.1, read on the forward strand.
CGAAAGCTGGTTTGTGCGGTTCAGAAGTTGCGATTTTGAGAGGGAAAGGGACTTTTTGGCCCCTTTTTAAAAAGAGACAAAAAAGTCCCGTAATTTGAAGAGTTAGAGGGTTAAAATATTACACAAAACTGTTCCTCGTAGTGTTTTACATAATTTCGCTAAATACATCCTGTACCTAAAATGGAAGATTCACATGGTTTCCCAATAAAATCGCGTACTGAATAAGTACGCGATTAACCCTTAAACACATTTTAAGTTTTGACTTCTTTCTGGCATTGAAGTTAAATTTTCAACTTAGATGTCTTCAGAACTTATAGTAGAATTGCATGACAAATTTTTTTTCGAAACATTTTAACCCTCTCACCCTTCAATTAAAGGGACTTTTTTGTCCCCTTTTTGGAAGGGTCAAAAGTAACAAACATTTTTTACGCTAGCAAAATATGACAGCACTACCTGAGCACTCAGACTGAGCGGTTAGTGATCAAGGCGTTCAGCAGATAGTTGCACAATGGTTGACTATTAAATTGTATTTGCCGAACGCACCTATTAATTTTTATCTGATTTTATATGTATGTTTTTAGTGTTATTATAAAACAGGGTTGCATACAATTAGTAGTATGAATACAGAATCGCTTAGAAATAAATGGTAACCAGATTGCGAAACAATATTTGAGTAAAAATTCATAATAATAACCCAGAGTAGAAACGATAATGAGATATCATTATTTTTTGGTTTACAGTAATGAGAGTAATGACACCAACTTACTTTCTTCACTATTTTAGAACATATAATAATGAGTTGCTTATAACTACCCAGTCAGAAATCGCCAGTGGTACAAAAAATCAAGCACTGGCATACCACTGGGTAACCACGGTATTAAAAATAAATGACTGGCAGAACACTCATTTGGGGCGCTTTGCCAGCGTTTGCGAAAAGCGTTTTACCATTGTTTTTTTTACAAAAATTTCGGTGGTTTATAAAAAAAACCACTGGCAAAGAATTGGCTTAGAGTGATATGCCAAGGTTTGCAACCAGTGGTTATCCAGTGCTACCTAGCCAATGCTACCAGGCGTACAAAAATCAATTCACTGGAAAACCATTGATTTTATAAAAATGCTAACGCTTCGTTAAAAAATGTTTGTAGTCGGAAGGTTCCGAGTTCAAATCCGGTTGCAAGCAAAAAAAATTTTTTGGATTTTTTTTAATTAAAAATTTTTTTTGTTTTATTAAATCAATTTTTTTGTTTGTGGGAAAGCTCCTTCAAGACCAACTTTTTTTTTTGCCCTCCCAACACTGGCATACTAGTTACTAAAAATTGTTTGCCAGTAATAGCATTTTGGCACAGCCAGTAGTTGTCCAGCTATTATCACTCATTTATGTGTTTAGCCATTAAATATTATATGTCTCGTTAGCTCAGTGGGTAGAGCAATCGTCTGCCAATCTGACGGCCTGGGTTCAATTCACGGCAGGACCAAAAAAAATACATATGAACTTTTTTTTAATTTTATTTTGGAAAATATATTTCCAGACCACCTATTTATTGGTTTTGCCAGCATTTTGCCAACGTTTAAAAATTTTGTTCCTCCAGTGCTTTTCCGGCGCTTTTTGAACAGCCGGTCCTTTTGTCTAATGATGTTATCATTTTGGGAATGGGAAAGCACTTTTTGCCAGTACTTGTACCACCTGTTAAAGTGCTTTGCCACCGCTTTCCCGTTTGTATTTTTCTGACTGGGTAGTTACTTTTTCCATTATTTCAAAGGAAAAATTAATGCGTTACCAATAACACTGTGAGACAAATGGTAGGGGTCAGTGATCGGGAAGGGTTCAAACTACCGGGGAAAGTTATATCGGTAAAAAAGAAGTTATACGTGTCCCGGCGTTTCGCTGGGTCAACCCTAGGAATCGAGATATATCGATTTGACCTTTGGTGGTCTTTTTTTTTTGACATAACTCGAGAACCACTAGTCCGATTTTGCTCAAACAATTTTAAAAAAATTAAAAATTAAAATTCGTTTAATCTGTTCATATAACGTTTTTCTATATACTCAACAGTTTTGCCGGTAAAAATAAATGTATGAAGAAAAAAATATTTTTTGCCTAAAATATTAAAAAAAAGTAATAAACAAAAGGTTATTGATTTTTATGGTAGCGGTAACAAACATTTATTTTTACCGGCAAAACTGTTGAGTATATAGAAAAACGTTATATGAATAGATTAAAGGAATTGTAATTTTTAATTTTTTTAAAATTGTTTGATCAAAATCGGACTAGTGGTTCTCGAGTTATGTCAAAAAAAAATTATATCTCGATTCCTAGGCGTGACCCAGCGAAACGCCGGGACACGTATAACTTAACGTATAACGCATAGTGTTATTTATTTTTATTAATTTCTCAAATATAAAGTAAAGTTCCAGAGTTTTTTTAAATATTTTTTAAATCTATTTTATAGACTCAATATTTTTTCAACACTGGTAAGGATATATGTAACCATATATTTTTGTATTTTTGCATGCTGCAGATCAATTACTTTTTTTTATCTATCAAATACAATATCTCGAAATAGCTCAGATGGTAGAGCTATCGACTGGCAATCTGGAGTCCCAGGTTTAATTCCCGGCACGAGCAAATTTTATTTAAAAAAATTTTACAATAAAACAAATATTTTTTTATAAAACTTATTTTCCTGAAAATCTATTTTTAGACTCATTATTTGTAACGATACTGATAAGCATATTTTTTGACGTTTCTTATGTAAGCATAATTCATTATTTTGCGTGCCATCGCCATTTATTAATTAGTTACATAACCACATATCTGTTAATCATTTTTCTACACTGGTTAGGGAATGGAATAAGTACTCCTTTATAATTTTGGTCCTTACTCTTCTAAATGTAAAATTTTGAATCAATAGGTTTTGAAAGAAAAGAATCACAAAAAATAAAAACCTTTAATGATTTAATCAATGGAGTCATACGAGGACTCGTTAAAAAGACCTATCCAATGGTGTGCAATTTGTTGCCATCGTATAATCATTTCTAGAAAATTTTATATTTATCCGAGTTGTTAGGCAAAATTTATAATTTTCTAAGTTTAAAAATCGAATGAAAAATATATTTGAATTCCAAAATTGATCAATCACAAGAAATAAAATCCATTGTATTTTGAAATTGTAAATCGAATCAATTCGTAATGAATGACTTTAATTAAAAACGAATTTGATAAATTTATTGAATTCACTTTTAAGCTGTATTTTGTCTCATGCCTATCAATGTTAAGTATTTAAAGCAAATACATGCTAAACCGGTTGTAGTATAAAAAAATTTTAAACAGGTTATGTTTATAATTGTTCCGTTGTAATCCAACGCACGTCAGTAAAAGTTTTTAGGAAGCCACACGAATAAGTTACGTTAGATGTGAAAATGTATAAACGTTGAGTTTTCAACGTTGATAATTATCCGTGTTGAAAGTTAACGTGCATAGGAAAAGTAATATGTTAGTTTTCGTCTTAAACGCGTTTTTATGCACTTTTAGTTTTTTTTACGAGTTAAGTCGAAAACACGGCTTTAGTTAATTTAATTGAATGAATTCCAAAGAACGAATTTTCTATGACTGTTTAAAAAAATCATTCGCTTGCAATGAAAATTGTATTAGACCTCTTGAAATTCCTTTTAAATAGAATTCATTCTTCAAAGTTCTGATAACGACATCATTATTAACACTTGTTACCAGTTAAACAAAATAAATTAGTCATTCTCTTTGTATTGGTCTCTATTTGCAACCCTTTTTTGGGTGTTTTTATGCCATTATCTTTTTAGCAAAGAAAACCTCCCCGAAATTTTCCACGTTTTCCATTAACATGATCATGTTCTTTTCTATAAATTTTCTAATAATTACTCATCTTTTTAATAAAACTGATTTAGGTATAAACCCTTTTTTTAGTTACGCTAAAAATAGTGCCATAAATAAAATGCAGTCTATGTATTGCAGTTTTTAGCATTCGAACATTTGTTACATCATTCATTCACTCCTCTTTTTTAAGAACTACTGAATTAGGTCCACTAATGCATTGCCATATCATAAGTAATTATCAATATGTGAGTAACTCTAACTGACTGCTATTGGCTATTGGTAGTTTATATAATTTATGACATTGATTGATTAAAAATTGTTATATAATATTTTATATAATGAAACGTATATTACAATTTTTTTATAGTTTCAATTTGTAGAGGGTGTTGCATGGTCCTTTTGTATCTGATGGGGGGTTTATTACATGTGTTTATTATTAATCATATGTTAAATATTGACATGTGTAACCAATTAATTTGTATTTAACAATAGTTTTATTAAAAACTACCTTTTTTCTACTATTGTCTGACAGATTCATGCATAAAAGTATTTGTTATAACATTTTTTACAAAATTTGATTTTAAAATATGTCTATAATTCTTTATCTTCAAAAGCTAGCAGACAACAGAAAATTATAAAATTCAATATTCTTTATTGATAAAATTCTACAACTATTTTCTTTTTTAATACTTCACAACTTTTAAACAAAACTCTTAAACCGAGCACAGATTTTCAATCAAATTTACCATTTGATTACTTTTTTCGTCCACACTATCAATATATTTCTGAATATTAAAAAACAAATTCCATACATGTTCAATATTATTGATCAATTTTGGATTATTTACCATTTAATTGAAGGCATGTAGCCTGTATTGAAAGTTTATCAATTAAATTGAAAAATTTTAAATGTTTTGGATTTTTTTTTTTCAAATTCAAAAATTTCCTAGTATAGCAAAAAAAAAAATTAAAAAAACTAAAAAAAATATTTTTTTAATTTTATTTTATCGAGATATATATTAATTGCATTAAAGGAATTAAATATGCTAAAATCCCAAACGTATTTAACAAATTTTGAAAAATAATCCGTTGTAGGCATGTCCCTATATTGTTAAGTTAAATTACAAACTCAATGAGAATTTCTTGTTCCCGTCTAGGAGCTTTATTAAACATTTAAAATATCAAAGAAAAAACAACAACAAAAAATGTTCCACAATTTGCTTTGTCATCTTCCAATGTACTACTCTGTTGTTTTGACAGATCGAGCAATGTAGTGACATACATACATTCATGTATAAACAACAATAGAAAACAATATTTTCTAAAGTGTCAGTAACAAAATATTGTTCCCACAAGAAATCGAAAAATCAGTTTTTAGTACCACTTTTAGAGTGATAATGCTTTAGAAGCAATACTTAAGTGATTTTTTGGATATTGTTCAGAATTACTTTTAAAAAAAGCAGTAAAAATATACTAACGAATACTTTAGAAGCCATGAAAGAAGTGATTATTTTTAAGTTGCTCAGAATTACTTCCATAAAAGCAGTAAAAATTCACTAATCTATAGTTTTGAAGTAGTGAAAGAGTTGGTTTGTAAACCACGACTTCCAATTTTTTGTTTTTTTTTTTTGCTGGGCCACAAGCATTATTTAAAAATCTTATTATAGAATTTAGCGGTAATATGAATTTTAAACGATATTTTTTTAATTCCATTAAATTCTTGTTTTAGATTCTGCATTAGTACCGAATTGCCACTCTATACGTTCCTCCAACAGTTGGTATTTAGAACCAGTTCATCATCAAAATATGAAAATGTTTAATGCTGTAAATGATAATATGAAAAACTCAATTTATATCGATAAAATAAAACAAGAACCAGTAGAAGATACAATACTGGAAGAGCTTAATTTCAATAGTACAAGAAATTTAGAGAACTTTGCAAATATGATGGCCAAAACTTATAGTATGATTGAAAATTCTAAAATATATCCTTTAGATATAAATAACCATGAAGATATCAAGACTTTTGATCAGAGCTGTGGAAAATATCAAGTAATCAATTCACTCGAAACAGAAAGAGATATGAACAAGAATTTAAATGCAAAAAATCAATTAAACAATAATCCGGAAGATAATGAAAGTGAGTCATTGAAAACAAGTAAAAATTGTAGGGGTTTAGAAAATTTTACAAAGTTTTCAATTGAAAACAATGGCGGTAACGCAGACAATTATGCTTTCTATGAAAAATCACCATCAAATGGTTTGAGTCCAAAGTTAAACTCTGTTGAGAAACAAAAAGAAATTATAACGACAATTCAAGCAGCCCATCAAAATACTGAAAGTGATAAAGACATACTAAACTCCCTTAAAATCCCAAATATTTCTCTAAGCAAGACCTTTAAATCAAAAGCCGATGAATTTATGCAAAATGGCAACTGTAAAAAATTAGAAGAAAATATCTATCCAATGTATCCAACTTATATTTCTCCAAAACTTTTTTTAAACTCTGCCGTAAATGCAAATAAAACATTTATAAATAAATTAAATTATATAGAAACAGACATGTTTAAACATGTTCAACAATCGTTAAACACCCTTCATACTAAAGAATCCTTATTAAACTCCTGCGATAAATCGATGTTAACTTGGTCCCAACTATTAAACAGTCATTTATCGCCAATTTGCATAAACTCTGCAGTAAAACATACCAACAATGTTGCCACCTGTTTGTCAGAATATAAAGAAACAAATGAAACATTAACGGAACGTGATTTGAAATCACAAATAACACCACCACAATCACCGTTAAATATTTTACCGGCATTTTTATTGCCACCTCCTCTCATAATGCCACAACATTTAAGGCAGACATCAACACCACATCTACCCACTAAAAGAGACGATGTTGGAGAATTAATGTTACCAGATTTATTGGCAACATCTGTAAAACAAAATCAAGTTTCTACTATGGCAACATCCTTAGATGGTAAAGTAATTAATAACACAAATTCTACAAATGGCCATTTATTGTCGATACATAAAACTGTCGACACTACTACTAACAATAACGACGATGTAGCTGTAGCTGTAAAAGAAGAAGAAAAAGAAGAAGAAGAAATTGTATTTAACCCACCTGCTACTACTAAGTTTGGTAAAGAAATTAAACAAAGAGAAAAATTACTCTCTGACATTATATGGAATACGAAATGCATAAAGTCTGGCATGTCTGGTATAAAAAAGTCATTAACCCAAAAACAACAACAAGAAAACCCAGACATAGATGAACTTTTATCTCCACCACCACTTTTAGCTAACCAAACAATAACAACAAAGCAAAACACAAATATAAATACAAAACAACTACAAACTTCTGAACAACATCCTCATCATCATCAGCAACAACATTATACTGATTATAACAAGCAGACACAGTTAAATATTCTGTTACCCCATCATTTTAGTGAACCACCGCCACCACCACCAGCATCAGTTGCACATTCCCCACTTGTTTCTTCTTCATCTTCATATGGAGAACAATTATTATTTGTGCGTAATTTTCATGAGAGAGATCGTCTTATACGAGAGCATCAATTAAGACAACATAACCTTGGCAGCAACAACAATTGTCCAAACAACAGCAGCACTTTCATTAAAAGTAATATTAAATGCCCAATAGAAACTATAAATGAGGGAGTTAGTGGGTGTTATAATACTGATTATAACAATTCACGTGTTTCTTTTTCATCATCATCTCCATCCAGCCACAACAATATGAGGCAAAGAAACCGTGACAACAACCAAAGTAAAATTTTCGCCCGAGATGAGTTAGAAGAAAACTCTACCTCCTCAGCAGCAGCAACAGCAGCTGCTATTGTTAATAATAGTACTAATTGGTATGGTGTTGTCTACAATAGCAGAGGCCATATCGTTAGTGTGGATGACACCACTACTTCAAGCCATTCGTCTGTCTCCCAAAGGAAGGAAAAGCTAAAGCGGCAACAGCAACAGCATCAACAACAAAAACATAGTGTCTTAAATCTGCTAAATGATGAACACTTTTGTATGTCCTCTTTAAGGAAGTCATCGTCGTCTATGAATGCTTTTGTTATTGCAAATAATAATGAAGTTATAAAGACAATTTCACCAACTAAAGATGACAATGTGTCAATAAAGAAAGGTAAGTGAGATAATGGAAGAACTTATTTCCTTAATAATTCTTAAAGTGTTTGATATTATAATTTAGCTAATTTGGATGAAATAATATTGATGTATTAAACACAGTTAAGCTGAGGTTCAATGACCAAAATACATACACAGAAAAAAAAACGAGGAACCAGCAATGGACTTTATAAGACAAACATAATTTTTTTTATTGAAATTTCATGACCAAAAATGTTTTCTATTTGAAATGTTTGTAAATTGAAATTTTTCATGTATCATACACTCACAATATATTTGCCATAACCGATTGAGGTTTATTTGAAAAGTTATAGGTAAAGTTTGTTTTCAATTGAAGAATCAATTAAAATACATGGAAACATATTGTTTAACTTTTTGTATAAGTCAATAAAAAACAAAATACAAAAAAATACGTGTCGTCTGTAGGGGTTGATATTTGTAGACAAATGCTTTATTTTTAGTTTTCTATTTTTAGAAAAAATAATTTCGTTGTTTTCTATTTTAAAACAAAAAATTCAAATACTTGCGGTTTTCTTTTTTATTAAAATAGTTTGTTTATATACAAAATTTTTTCAATTCAAATTACAAGAAATTCTTTACTCATACACACAAACTAGCCAATAAAAAATTTGAACGTGTGTGTTGTGTAGTGTTTTGAAAATTACACAAAAAAAAAAAACTTTCAAATATGAAAAAACAAACCACAAAATCGGTTTTTTTTACGTTTTGTCAGTTAAAAATTGATAATTGTTTTAATAGACTTTTCAATTATTTTTATTTCTACAATTATCTTAATTTTTGCATTAAAAAATACAAAAATAGTTTTTTCGGACTTTCTATATTTTATTTCTTTTATGGGTTGTTTAAACACTGTTTGTTTTTTAATTGTGTTTTCAATTAATTTAATATGTATTTTAGGTTGTTTTTAAGGATAAAATATTGTGAGTGTATTGTATAAAAAATAAAAATTGTCGGGTTGTTGTAATCGAATATTATGGCTTCATCTCTGGTCGCATATTCTAGGAGTTTTCCGGCCAATGCTCGCTTCAAACGAATCAATTGTTTTCGGTACAGATCCCCTGTGATCAGCAGCTCATAATCGAATATTGCCTCCAATTCATCATCTTCGAACTTTTTTGGCTGACCTAGGCGGTCTTTGTCTTCCGTGTCAAAATCACCACAGCAGAAAGCATCTTCCGCACGTTAAAATCGATAGAACATATTCAGAAAAAGTTTCTGTGAGCAGTCGATGTGCTTTAGCTGCACTTTTTTTCAAATTGAAGAAGTAAACCAAAACTTCCCGCAAATTATGCTTTGTTGGCACAAAACTAGACTGTGAGAATAAATGACAGACGTTTAACCTCCAACATATCATATAAGTTATTGAAGACACAAACCATGTGCAAAAGATACGCCAAATGTTCTAAATCCCGCAGTTTTAAGTTATACGCCCAATAAAAATGGTCTGAGAATAATGTTTAATAATTTAATTAGAATTTAGTAAATTATGTCCGTGTAAATATATATTTTTGAAGGAATTCTACTAGCAAAGAGCCAATTAAATACTTCTTTTGCAGAAGACAAGTATTTGTCCTACTTACACTCAAAAAATTGTTAACCAAACCTTATGTCATTGGAACTAAATTTTAAGAAATTTAGACTCCAAAGAACTTTTAACTTAAATCGAGTACCTACACTCTTTTCTTAAAAACAATCCAGCTGGAAAATGTGTCTTAAAGACAATTTCAGTAGCGCCGTTTAAGTGACAAGTCTGCACGTGCAGGCATTTACCAAAGTCGTATGTCTTAAAGACATGTTTGCACGATTTTCCTTTTCTAAAATGACACTGACAAACTGCGTATTCGTCATCATCACAATAATTTATTTTTAACTCGTGCTGACTAACTGCTTAATCACGTCTTAACAAATCTATAAAAAAATATTTTTTCCCTGACCGCGATTTGAACAGCGAACCTCAAAACTAAAGACATATCGATGTCTGAGCTTCTGGACATGTATACCGTAATCGCCTTGTGTCTTTTTTTATTTTTTATTTTATTAAAAAGAGAAGCAACACTCAGGAATTTTTTCCTATTAATCAATGTGTTGCTTTCTTTGGAAAGGGGATAGAGCAGAGATGAAAGGTGGCGAAAGATGAAGGGCTTCAAATATGGCAACACTGTAATTGCGCGATATGTTGTTGCGCGCCATCTGATGAAAAGTTGGAGAACTTTGTTAAAGCTTTTTATTCCTTAGCCCTGTTATATTATTTTACTCCGGTGGAGTTAAGTGCTATGGTAACACCGAGGGTGGACGCTGCGATATGTATGAGGTATAGAAAAATCATACATATCATTTTTCCAAATTGATATTGCGGTCGCTGGGGATCGAACCCGCAACCTCAAGTGTAACAGTCCAACGCGCTAACCAGCACTGACCCGCTCTGAAAACATAAAGGATATGTCATCATTTATTAATTACATTAACTTCCCGCTAACTTATCCTGAGGATATTTTTACATTTGTATGAAGATGCCAGCAGGTGTATATAGGTGATGTGTATGGGAGCGGATCATCAAGTCAGCAATGACACACTAATAGCAAAAAGTCTGTAAAAACTTTAGTTAAAACTACTAAAAAATTAGTTAAAAATTATGCTGCAGAAAAAAACTTCTAAATTAGTAGGTTATTTTTGCTATATATTAGTAAGACAGGAACAACAAAAGGAAAACCGTTAAAGATACAGAATTTTAGTTATATTTGAGTTAAATTTTTGTTTAATTAACCTGCTAAAATCAACAAAAAAAATTTTATAAATAGTTAGTAGCCTAAAACATCAAGAAAACATTTAAAATTTTGTAAGTTTTTTTCGAATTTTTTTTCTAAATGCAAATAAAAATCGGGCCTTTTCAAAATATTAGTTTACAATTTTTTTAGCAAATATTTCTGCTGATTTAAGCAGGATAGACTGCTATTTGAATTCAACTAAATTTAGATTAAAAATAGCAAACATTTTTTAGATATAACAGTTTTGTTTTGCTATTTTTAGTTTACTAATATTTAGCAAAATTTTTGCCAGATTTTACAGTACAATTTGTCATTTTCAATTAACTAAAAGCTAACTTAAATATAACTAAAATTCTAATAAATTAAGTTTAACGGTTTGATTTTTGCTATTTTTCTGCAACATAATTTTTAACTAATTTTTAGTTACTTTTTCTGCTATTTTTACATATTTATTTCTATGAGTGTAGCACTAGATAACCACTGGTTGTAAACATTGGCACTCTAAGCCCATTCTTTACCAGTAGCTATTTTTATAAACCACCGGAATTTTTGTAATACAAAAATGGCAAAACGCTTTTTGCAAACACTGGAAAAGCGTGCCAAATAATTGTTCTACCGGTCATTTATTTTTAACACCACTAGCAATTTTTAACTGGCCTATTCAAAATTTGAAGTGAAAATTATAATGTAGAATTTTAGAAGTTTCTGATTTTTATCTGCAAACTAGGAATATTTTAATAACCACAAATATAAACTAAACAAGAATTTTTAAAATTGATCGAAATTTAACGAATTTTTTTATTTTTTTAATAACTAACAAAACAACTGTTATTTATTATGATAATAAAAATAACTGCTCCAAACAACTGTTACGAAATGACTGTACTTTTCGTTAGCTATTTTCTTAAATAACTGTCATAAAAGTTGTTTTGCATTTTTTTAAAGAAAAACAACCGTAATTATAGTTAAAAACAACAACTACTTGTTGCTACACAAGCAACTGTCACGCAGTAACTACCAAACTTTTTTGAGTGCTCTTATATAATATAAACTACATACCAAATGAGAATTTTATGGGTTAAAATATTTTCAATATTTTTATAAATGTGAAAGAAAATATTTACTTGAATTTAGAAAAACATACTTGCTTTAAAGGAGTTAAAATGTTTAAACAAAATTCAGGTGGGTTCCGTATTAAAATTTTGGTTTTTCATATAAATTTTAATTCTTTTAATTTTGAGTTTACCAAATTTTTAACATTTAAGATTTTTAGCTAACAAGAATAGCGATGCCAAAAGCGAAGAATGTAAATACAGAGCGTCAAAATTGGGCATGACTAGGGGTGAAACTAAACTATTAAAATTTAGAAGTCGACTTATATTACTACCGAAATTTGGTTATGTTCAAACATTTCAAATTATTGAACAGTTTCCGAAGAATAAAATTTCCCCTTTTTTGGTTTTTCTAATACATCCCAACAAAAAAAAATTGGAAGTAATGTTTTAGAAACTACCTTCTTTTATTGCTTCACAAGTATCCCTTAGTGTATTTTTACTGCTTTTTTAGAAGTATTACTTCTTTCATTGCTTCCAAAGTATGCGTTAGTATATTTTTACAGCTTTTTTAGAATTACTTCTGAAAAACGTCCAAAAAATCACTTAAATATTGCTTCTAAAGCGTAATTGCTCTGAAAGTGGTTCTAAAAAGTGATTTTGGTATCATTTGGTATTTCTATCAACGAATCTAGGAATCAATATTTTTTTAATTTTTTTATTTTTTTTTTTAATATTTATAAATAATTTGTTTAAATTCAATATTTTTTAATTTTCCAATATTTAAAAATATCTAAAATACAAATGATGAAAAATTGCTTTTTATGCGCTTATGAAAAAAGTACTGAAAACAAAGTTGAATTGCAGTGCACCTTTTGCGCTTGATTAAAAAGTACCTTTATTGAAGAGAATAAAGCACAATATCTCGCAATGACCAAGTGGTGTTTTTATGCCAGTCAACTTTCATATCAAAGAATAGCTCAGCGATAGAAAGCTAGGCTAGCAATCATGAGGTCCCAAGTTCGATACCCGGTGGCGGCAGTAAAAAAAACTTTTGTAAAATAAAAAATATATATTTTTTTTTGCAAAAAAAATTTTTTTTAAACTTTAGTTGAAAATGTTGAAGTGAGAGTACCCTCAATGTTAAAATAATTAGGGTTTATGTTAAAAAAGAAGTACATCTATATCATCAATTGTAGTGCTTTTTCTTTCTACTGCTTCGGCGTATTTTTTTTTTTTTTTCTGGGATACTTATATTAGTTAAAAGTCTAATGTACTTTTGCAAAACCTTTCTTGCGATTTGTTGGTGTCTACCTTCTTTTCAGGTTGGAACCCTTGAGACTGTAATTTCACATTGCACCAAGACAATAATAAGTATAAGAAAACCTTTGGGCAAGCACACTTGCCATTTATTAGCCATCTTCTTTAGTAGTTTAGTTCAAAAGCCACCATTTCACCAAATTCATCTTTCTTAACATATAAATTAAGTTCACAACATATTTCATATTTTTAAAATATAAAATAAAGTACAATAAAATCCCATAAAACTCTATAAAAATTTTAAACCATTAAAACATTTACCAAACTCCCCCAAATATTATTTCTTAAGAATTTTTCTCCCTCATACCCAAATTACCTGTGGGTTCAAATAATAAATGTTTAAATATTAATTTACAAAAGTGAGAACAAAATATGCGTAAAAAATTTATAAAAGAAAAAAAAACAACAACTCAAATACAGAATCAAAAAACCTTTTACAATCTAATTTAATGGAATTTTAAAACACTTTAGAAAAGCTCCCCTCTTCAAATAAAACATAGAATATCTAATGGGGGGGGTAGGCCACAAAAGAATATTATGTTATGGTATTGCTAACCTTTGACCATAAACATAATTTTCTTAAAAAAAAAATATTAACAAAAAAATTCAAAAACACCCTCTTCAAAATGTTTTCCTAAAAAATTATGTTTTTTTTTTGTAAAAGTGCAGAAATAAAAATTATTACAATAAAATAAATTTCAAAAACTGGTGTCACCGTCACTACCACCAACTGTGTATTAGTTCAATTCTTTGCAGGATTTAAAATTTTATAAACAAAGTGTAAAGAAGCTTTATATGAAGAGTACCTTGACATACTACAACTCAAATAGATGTTCACGGGTAATGTGTGGGTGTATTAACAGTTGGTTGTACAAATCCAATAAAAAGAACACTTTAGAATAGAAGTTCCTTAGAGAATGAGTTGGTTTAAAAAATCATAAATCCATTTTGAAAATTATAATGTAAAATGGGATTTTAAGTTCTTTCTATGTTAGCATTATATTGCTTTGGTTTTTTGAATTGGGGGTTGAATTTTTAAGGGTTGGTTGTTTATTTTCTAATTTGTCGATTAAAAAAAATGAAAGGATTTGAATATAAGTTTTTTACTAAAGTTTATAGGTAGTAGCGTATTTAAATATTCAAAATAGGATTGGTGGTTTGATTGAATTACTGAAAAAAAGGGTTATTTACGGAATTCAAAACAAAAATGGCGCTTTACATGTTAAAAAGCATACGCTGCATTACTCGGAACAGACAAAGTTTTTCTAGACGAGTTTTAATGAAACTTTTTAGTAAACTAATGAAGTTTTCTTGACAAAGTAATTGAAAAATTTGTTAAATTTGATGAAAATCTAGTTTTAGTGAAACTTTTCTATTGAGTGTATGAAAGAAACTTTTAATAAATAAAATAAAATCACAACATTTTATGAAAGGTTCCATTAATTCAACGAAAAGTTTCAATTGGTGAAATGCAATGTAACTTTTTTGATTTTATGTAAGGACGCATTAATATCATGCAGATAATTCTCACAGTGTCTGGGGCAGGGTATATTTAGATTGTGCTGATGTTAGTAACAACTACAAAACAGTTAGTATAGCATCAACTCACCGATGGACTCAAAATCCCTTTCAGAGTCGATTTAGCAATTTCCATCCGTCCGTCCGTCTATCCATGTAAAATGAACAGGCCTTGTAAACAAACTACACCCCAGCAAAAAAAGAGATGCCGAAGCAGCAGAAAAAGCACTACAATTGATGATCTGTTTTGACATAAACACTAAAGAGTAAAGGAGTACTCCCTCGCACTTCAACAATTTTTCAGTACTTTTTGAACGAGTGCATAGGAAGCACTTTTTAACCAATTAAAATTTAAAAAAAAAATTCTTGGCAAACAAATATTTTTTTTATTTTGAAAAAAAATTTTTTTTCCGCCACCGGGTATCGAACTTGCGATCTCCTGATTGCTAGTCTAGCTCTCTACCGCTGACATATTCTTTGATATGAAAGTTGACTGGCATAAAAACACAACTTTGTCATTGCGAGATATTGTGCTTTATTCTCTTCAATAGAAGTACTTTTAAAAACAAGTACAAAAGGTGCACATATTTTTTCAAGTACTATTTTCATAAGCGCATAAAAAGCAATTTTTCATCATTTTTATTTCAAATATTTTTAAAAATTAAGAAAAAACTTAAATTTAATTATATATTATATTTAATTATAAATATTATAAAAAAAAATTTTTAATTTTTAACTCTACTATTTTCTTGAGCTTAAGGTTTGGTTTTTATTTATAAAAAGTTTTTTATTTTCGATATTTCTACTCCTGAAGATGCTACACATTGGAGTAGCGAAATATCGAAAATAAAAAACTTTTTATAAATAAAAACCAAACCTTAAGCTCAAGAAAATAGTAGAGTTAAAAATTGAAAAAGAAGGTTAAATAAACGAAAAGAATTTAAAAATTTTTAAATTAAAAAATATTGGTCCCTCCAGGAATCGAACCCGCGAGCATCTGTTTAGAGCAAATTTTAGAGCATTTATGATTTAGAAGAATACTTAAGTGTTTTTTATATGATGTTCAGAAGTAATTCGAAAAAAGCTGTAAAAATATATTGTACTAACGAACACTTTCGAAGCAACGAAAGAAGTGCTTTTTCGAAGTTGTTTAGAGTTAGTTCTAAAAAAGCAGTAAAAATACACTAATGGATACTTGTGGAGCAGTGAAAGAAGTAGTTTGTAAAGCATTACTTGCTGGGAAGTTTATACTAAATTTAATTAAAATACATGCCAAATTAAACGATTTTTTTTTGTATAATTCAACGGGTTTTTGTATTAACTTTTCCCTTCAAAAAGATTATATTTTTTCTATGTACCAAGGTTGGTTACCGTTATCGTTATAATACCGTTATCGCTAAAATACCGTTTCAAATTGAATACCGTTACCGTTATCGATACCTCTAAAAAAATTTCTAAATACCGTTATCGTTACCGTTACCGTTACCGTTATTTTTATGGTTAGTTACCGGTATTTTACCGGTATTTATTATTTTATATAAAAACGAGTAAAAAGGTTAAAGTCGGGCATGCCGACTATACAATACCCTACACTAGTCTCGGTAAAAGCCAACTAATGTTTGAATCCGAAATTCGAATGGGTTAAAATGGGGCTTGTGTCAAAATTTTCTATAATGTGAGTCAGCGCACCAAATTTCATTAAAATATCTTAATATTTGCGATCTGCAGTTTGTAACCAAGCCAATTTTGGGGGGACCCTTATATGGGCACTATGTCTAAACATAGACCGATGTTCACCAAAATCAATAGGCTGTGTCCTTGGGCCAACATAGGTCTGTGTACCAAATTTCATCAAAATATCTTAATATTTGCGACCTGCAGCGTATAAAAAATATAATTTTGGGGGGACCCTTATATGAGCACTAGGTCTAAACATGGACCGATGTTCACCAAAATCAATAGGCTTCGTCCTTGGGCCAACATAGGTCTGTGTACCAAATTTCATCAAAATATCTTAATATTTGCGATCTGCAGCGTATAAACAATATAATTTTGGGGGGACCATTATATGGGCACTAAGGTCTAAACATGGACCGATTTTAACCAAAATCAACAGGCATAAGTCGGTGTACCAAGTTTCATCAAAATATCTTAATATTTGCGACCTGTAGAGTGCGCACAAGAATGCATGGACAGACAGACAGACGGACGGACGGACAGACGGACATCGTTAAATCGAAATAAAAAAAAATTCTGAGCCGATCGGTATACTATAAGGTGGGTCTAGGGTACCCTGACCACTGAACAGTGGTGTAGGGTATAATTACAATTTTTTTATTTTTTATTTTATGATCTTGAGTGTTTTTTTTTACAAAAAATTTGTAGATAATAATTTTACTTATTAAAACAATCAGTATTGAATTTATAGCTTAAAATCAGTATTTTCAGTACTTAAAATTAAAAATATGCCATGTTTTTACTTGTTTTTATATGTTTTTAATATAATTTTTAATACCGGTACGTACCGGTATTGCTGTTTCGATAACGGTATACTGTTACCGAAACAGTCTTAAATACCGTTACCTAAACAAATGAAATCTGATACCGTTACCGTTACCGTTACCCTTACCGTTATTCGTTTCGGTAACCAACCTTGCTATGTACGTATATTATTACTTGGTATATTAATATTTAAGGTGAAAAATTGTACAGATTGATCTTTAATGTAAAATTAATAAATTATTGTGAATATGTACCTATAATATAATTTTCAATAAATGCTTAAAAAAAAAAAAGTTTAATTATTTTAAGTTGTTTTTAAGAAAAGTGTGTACTCGATTTAAGTTAAAATTTTTTTAAAGCCAAATCATTCCCAAATTTCTTTAAAATTAGTTCGAATTATGAACAATTTTTTGAGTGTTTGAGGAAAACGTCGTTAGTTCAATGAATAATTTCATTAAAATTCGTCCACGAAAATCCTCTCTGTGTAGTATAGCCATTTTGATACAGGAATTTTTGTGTGAAAATTTAAAAATTTCTACCCCTTTCCTATAAAAAAAAAGTAAGGAAAATAGCAGCAATCCTTTAACTATTGTTTTCTTAAAATACAAAGTACATATTTGCGTAAAAATCATTACAAATTAACCCAAAAACTCTTTGATTAACTGTGAGAAAATTTTGCAAAAAATACGTTTCTTTTTTTTAAGTCCCTTAAAAACTGCGTTAAAAACGGTATTTCTAAACAATATTGACAGTTACTTATTTAACATGTCAATACTCGTATATTACCTTGATTTCCAAACTATTGTCTACGATTATCCCAAATAAAAAAGAGAAGACAAAAGGAACAAAAAATAATAAGAGATTTTTTAAGGCAAAAATTTACACAATTATAATGATTTTCAAATACTTTCTTAAGATTCATTAAGCGTAGCGGTTTTTTGAAAATGATTTACGTCTAAAAAGCAAACAATAATGAAAGGTTCTAGGATAATGTAGGTAAAAAAAAAAAACGGCAGGAAAAATTGCAGGGATATTTTTTTTATAATTTATTTTTTTTTTACAACTATTAGATTTTTGGGGTAAAAAACAGAGTAATTTGTTTTTTTTTATATTGTGTAATCAATGGAATACACAAAAAATAGAAATTATTTTGGGTAAAAAATTATTAAAATTTTATTTTCGCGTCTATAAGGGTTGATGATCTTTAGTACTTATCATTATTCTATTTCAAAAAAGCAACCCTTAAAATTTTCAGTTAAAATTTTTGCTAAACTGTCGAAGATCGTTGTTAATCTTCTATAAAGATCCTCTTATGTATGACAATGATTTTCTATTATTTTATGTTTTAAATTTTTTAGTAAATTTTCTAAAAAAAAAAAGTATGTTACCCTTGATTTTTTTTAAATTTTTGCTTAAAATCCTTAACATTTTTTTTAGAGGTTTTCCTTAAAAAAAACTGTCATCATTTATTAGACAAAAATCTTAAAAAACCCCATCCCTAATAAATAATCAATTTTTTACATTACATTATTATATAAAGAGAAAAAGTTGTGAAAATAGGAAGTTAAAGGCTTGTTAAGGTAGATCTTTTAAGGGAATTTTTTCATAAAAAAGGAAAAAATTCATTTCCGTTACATTTAGTTTTTGGGTTGGTTGTTTTGAATTTGCTGTGTTTTTAGGTTAGAAAACATATAATTTTAAATCAATTTACGCGTAAGGGTTTTTATTTTTTTTTTTTTTTTGTTCAACGGGTTTTTTTTTATAAAATTGTATAGAATTTCTATCATTATTGTTTCGTTTTTTATCTGCCATTGTATAAGATTTTTTGTGGATGATGGAGTTAAATGTTATTGAATTTTTTCTAGAGTATTTTTATAGAATTTTGGCGCCCAAAATTTTTTAATAGCTTGTGTTCAGCAAATTTTTATCCAGGTGTGATTTTTTGTTTGCCACAAAAAGAGTTGATTTTTTCGTAACGTACTTTCAACGTATTTCTAACGTATAATTATGGATTTGGAATATAATCCTTTAGTGACAGTACTTTTTTTGTTGTCATACACATAAGTTAAATGTCAACCTCTTTTCCTTAAAGTTTTTTTTTTTATTTTTATATAGAAAATGACATTGAAAATTCGATATTTACTTCCATTGCATTTACCAATAAACGAAATTTTATAATAAAAAAACTATGAGTTATGGTTTAAAATAGAATACTTTAGAAGCTGAAGTCTTGCAAGGAAGGTGTCCTAAGGCGAACTTCCGAGCTGTAAATGAAACTTTCAAGTGTGATAGGGGGGATAAAAGTTATGGATTTTCGTTAAGAACTATACACTTAGAGAACTTTTTCATTCAATATTTGTTAGTTGTTTGAGTAGTATTTCAGTTTTTTTTTTTTTACAAAAGTGCAAAAGCATTTATTTGTAGAAGAAAAATAACATTCAACAATGTGTAAAGCTATATTTATAATGCTGGAGTACTCCACGCTACAGAGGGGAGTGTACTGACATAGAGATGACATAAAAAAAAAATATATTTAAGTGCGAAAAAGTAAGGAACAAAATCAACTCTGCTATTTTGTTTTATTTATTTTTTTTTAATGACTTACAAATGTAGTTAAAATTTGCATTTCTTTTACAAATGAATGTTATTTTCATTTGAAACAACAAAACTGAAATAATACGTAAAAAACTAACAAATTTTGATTTCACAGCTTTTTTAGAATTACTTCTGAAAAACATCCAAAAAATCACTTAAGTATTGCTTCTGAAGCATAATTGCTCTAAAAGTGATCCTAAAAAGTGATTTTGGTGTTATTTGGTATTTCTAAACAGATGATCATGGGTTCGACTCCTGGAGGGACCAATACATTTTTATTTTTTTTTTTTATTTCTTTTATTTTTTTATAATTAATTTGTTTAAAATCACTAGTTTTTTTAATTTTTAAAAATATATAAAATAAAAATGATAAAAATTAGCTTTCTATGCGCTTATGAAAATAGTACTGAAAACAATACTGAATTGCAGTGCAGCTTTTGCACTTATTTCAAAAGTACTTTTACTGAAGAGAATAAAGCAATATAAATAAGAGAATATCTCGCAATGACAAAATAGTGTTTTTATGCCACTCAACTTTCATATTGAAGAATAGCTCAGCGGCAGAGAGCTAGACAAGCAATCATGAGGACGCAAGTTCGACATTTTATCGTTAAAAAACATAAAATATACATATATTAAATTAATTGAAAACACAATCAAAAAAAGGGCTACTGATTTTTCATTATATTCAACTAATTTTGTTATATATTTTCAAACATTGTTTAAACAATCCATAAAAGAAATAAAAATAATTGAAAAGTCTATTAAAGCAATCTTCAGTTTTTAACTGACAAAACGGTAGAAAAAAACGATTTCGTGTTTTGTTTTTTTTTTATATTTGAAAGTTTTTTTTTTTTTGTTTGAATTTTCAAAACACTACACACACAACACACACGTTCATATTTTTATTGGCTATGTTTGTGTGTATGAGTAAAGAATTTCTTGTAATTTGAATTGAAATAATTTTGTATATAAACAAACTATTTTAACAAAAAATAAAATCGAAAATATTTATTATTTTTTTGTTTTAAAACAGAAAACAACGAAATTATTTAAAGTATTTTTTCTAAAAATAGAACATTTGACTGAAAATATCAGCTCCTACAAACGATACGTATTTTTTTGTAGTTTGTTTTTTATTGACTTGTACAAAAAGTTAAACAATATGTTTCCATATATTTTAATGGATTCTTCAATTGAAAACAAACTTTACCTATTACTTTTCAAATAAACGTCAATCGGTTATGGAAAATATATTGTGAGTGTAGTTACGTTTGTAATGTGGGAACATGGGGACAATCTGACAATAAACAAATAACAATTTAAGGGAAAATCGCTGATGAAACTTGTCCATATAAAAAGACAAAACTAGATCTAGTCTGATTTATAATTTTTAAAGAAAACCCTCGAGTTTAAAAGCAAATCGCTTTAATAAAAGAAAAACGCCAAAATTATAAAATTAAAAATTGCTTAAATTTAAATTTCAAATCGGCAGAGTTGGTAGCCGCTAAAAATAAAATAACAGGTAGTTTAAAATTCGATTTTTCAGTATTTACTTATTTCTTCTGAAAACAAGTAAAAAAAATAGTTTTTAGTATTTTTATAAAAAAAAACTCGTTTTTAATGGGAATCGAACCCAGGTCCCCAGAATATCAGCCGAGACCTCTACGCATTAAGTTTATTTTTTACTTGAAATACATGAGATGTAAAAAAACTTAAATGAATGATAAAATTGAACTTGCAATGAACTTGCAAGCATCGATAAAAAGTCTAATTGGCATGATGTTGGAAAAAACCAAAAAATCAATAGTCTAAAAACTTTTATTTTAGTATTTAATCGCTGTCCTAATAGTAGTTATGTAAAGAAAAATTGGCTGCCCCCTTACCCCTCATTTCGCTTGACAAAAAAAAATATTATTTGACGACCATGCGAATCCATTTTTTTTTATTTTAGTGATCTGCAGCTAAATAATATACCCATAAAAGTTTGTCATTAGAATATTCTCCAATCGACAGTCGCCTTTCTAACTGCCTTTAAAATGACTAGAAATGTAGTTATTTTTAGCTTTCGAAAAATAACCAAAAAGATCGGTAAAAATGTCGTTAAAATAACTGAAAAGTTTTTACTAAAAAATTTTCAAACAAAATTGATAAGATATACTGTTTTTCCAGTTAATTTTGTTATTATTGTATAAAAATATATTTAAAAAAAAACAATTTTTTTCTTTCGATTACAAAATTATGTGTAATTGCTTTATTCTATTTAAAATTTCAACGAACATTTTATAATATTTAGGTAATTAAAACAAATAACTACTTATTGTGAAGATAATATTTTGGTAGTTGTTTATTATAATAAATATTAAAAATAACTGCTTTAAACAACTGTTGCAAAATACATTACTTTTCGCTAGTTATTTTTTTTAATTAACCGTCATAATAGTCTTTTTTTATAGAAAAAAAAACTGTAATTTGAGTTAACTACATCAGCTACTGATAACTGTCATGTTGTAAATGTCAAACTTTTCCTTTCTCGAGTACTTTAGCGTTGTATTCAAAAAATTTATAAACAGAGAAAACAGATTTATTTTGAGAACCAAATTGTGGTAACAAACGGTTTCTGCAACCAAATCATTCAGTTGGCAAGAAAATTGGTTGTCACAATGAATGTGTGTATTTTGTCCATGTAATTTTTCATATTTCGGATATGCTCCCATACAAAAACATTAGGTCTTTTTAGTCATTTAACATACATTTTCAATTTAATTCATAAACAAATCATTCATGCAAAATATATTGTCTTCCCCCCACCACATCCCTCACAGCATGTTGATTTAAGGAAACTGAAATTAGTTAAGAATCTAATGCAAAACATACTACTCGTATTCAATTTGACCAGGGAAAAGAAAAACTAAGGGTTACAATTTGAAGTTGAATTTAGTAACTGCGTTTGTTTTGTTGATTAATTTTCTAACAAAACTTGATTTGTATATTGTAACAAACAACATTTGTTTACTCAATAGTTTATTCACAAATTTTTCTATTTTCCATTTACATTTTCTTTTTTCTTCTGATAAAAACGAAGAATGTCTGTTTTTGGCAAATAATCAGGAAAACTAAATAGAAAAACTATTTTACTTAGATATGTATATTATTGAAAAAGGGCTTTGAAAGAGTTAAATTCTAAGACTTTTCTAAAAAAAAACAGTATTGACACTTCGATCTCAGGAATTTTCTGTAACCTAAAAATAAAGTTTCATTAAATGTTGTTCAATGAAACACTTTCATAAATATTCTTATAATAATTTGGTGCATAAGTATAGAAAAATTTTTCATATAGTATTTTACCGTAGATTTTTTTAGTTGATCTGAAGTTTGTTACAATGAGTGTTATTTTTGTTCGGTTTTAAGACCAAATATTACAAATTCCAAATAGAATTCACAATTTTATTTTACAACAAATAAAGAAAAAACTTATGAAAAAACTTTCCTAGAACCAATGGTTGACAGTTAATTAATTTTCAAGTACTACCAAGCACTATCATCAGATTTTCTTTATGGTGTTCTCTCTAGGTTATAATATAGATTTTAGTTTTTGTATTTACATAAACTCCCTAGTAAATAACGGGATGAGAAAAAAATTTAAACATTTTTGCTAGTTATTTATGTATTACAACGAAAGTCACATGTTTTTTACAAAGCTATTATTTTTCTCTATGTTATAGTTGTTGCTTTAACCAAAGTTTCTTTAGTAGTAAAGCAAATGTTTGTATGTTGTGTTTAACATTCAAGCTTTTAATTCTATTTATAGTCATTAGAACGAAAGCAAAGAACTTCTAAGAACGATTACTTGTTATTTTTGTATTACACCCTAACCTAGGGCTGGAGTGGATTTTAGGTGGCATGCGACGTTTTGTTGGATATTTTCAAAAAATTTAAACTATTAGAAGACCATCAAAAAATTGTTACATTTAGCTACAGAAATGTGTGATTTAACTCCATAATGGTGAAATTTTTCATATTGTTTGTAAATCGTCTTTTAAAATGAACAAATCTCTGTATTGCCACCACTTTTTGTTTAAATAAATATGAATAATACAGAACTTGCAAATTCGATTATCAGAAAATTCTGGGAAAATTTCTAAAATTCTAGATAGAAAGAAGTTTAAATGTTTCGTTGGAAAAATGCCTCATAATCGGAGAAATAAAAAGTACCAGAAAATTGCACAAAAATAGAAAACAACTTGTAATAAAATTGGATCTAAAAAATTAAGTTTTTTTTAAGGGAAAATAGGTGCTACGAAATAACTCTCAATGAAATAAAGGCTGAAATAGAAATTTCTCTGTTCAAATCCATAATATTCGCTTTTTATTCATTATTATGATCATAAAAACCGCTCGATTTATTTTAATAAAATCATACTTTTGCCCGAAGCACATTTTTCAACTAGTTTCTTGCGTACTTAAATAATAATGGCGCCCAATAATTTAACTTTTTGTAACAAAATGAAATAACCACCAAAAATGGAATAACAAACGAAAAAAAAATTAAAATGCAATAATGTTCAAACTGTTTTAATTTTATTTTATTGGGGATTTTTTCATAATGAAATAATCTCAATATTTAAAGATTAAATAAATCCCCAAAAATTAAATAACCGTCAAACATTTTTACGTCATTTCTTGGATGTTATTTAATTTTTCCTTTTGGGGGTTATTTCATGGGGGCTATCCATAGCGCTGATAAATATGTACATCTGCGATGATATTTTTAAGAGAAATTTTTCAAATTTTAAAGTTTTTGTAAAAAAAGCTTTTAAAAGACAACTAAAATTAAGGTGGTACACGAGAAATCTTAACAAAAAAAATTTTGTTCGTTTCTGGCACGCAGAGAAAAAGTCTTGCCACCCCTGCCCTAACCCATCATGCCGTATTAATGACTAACATGTTGCAATTAAGGAATATTACTTAACAATTTAAACTGTACCTTGTGTGTGAAGTATTTGTCAGATGATTTTCATAATAATTGAGAAAGTTTTCATTCACTTTGTGAAGGAAACTTCATTAGTTTAGTGAAATATTTCATTAAAAGTCGTCTAAGAAAATTCTCTCTGTGTAGATACAAAATTTCTCATATTTGATAATTTATAAATTAACCAGCAAAACTATGGTGATTTAAAAGTTTTAGAAATATAGAGTCTCAAATTAAGTAATGTACATGGGCCTTTTCATTCCCCAGGACACTAAGGGTTAGCAATTTTCTAAATAAATATTAACCCTATGTGGATCAGTTTACATAAAATAATAATTTTTATTAAGTGGTACAGATGTTTTGAGCAATTTCAAAATTTTAGAAACCTGGAGTTAGAAATTATAGAATCATCTTGGGTCTTTTTTGTCTCCAGGACTCTAAGGGTTAAATATGTTTTAAATAAAAATAAAGACGTTTATAATCTAATAATATTTATTTGATATTTTTTTACAAAATTTGGTGAAAACAGGCCAGGCCCATTCTATGCAATTTATGACAAAATCATCAGTTTTTATAAAATGCCCTAAAAAGGAGTCGTTCCCCACACAAAACCCGAATTATCATCTCTTTATCTTTTTTCTTTTATTATAAATATTATATTACAAAAATAGCTATTGACATTTCCAACTTAAGCATTTTAAAACTTTTTTAAATTAATTTAAAGAACCCATGTGAAAATCGAAATATATATGAACATACATGATCATACATTGACTAGTATATGATCATGCATAGGCATACATGATCATATACGTCAATGAATAGTTCAATGTATGACCATACATTATCTCATATATTTCCATATATCTTCGGATCCGAAATTTGAGGGTATATGACCGTACATGTTCATATATGACCATATATGCTCACATATGATTCATGTATGCTCATATATGATCATATATGGCCATATACCTCCATATACCCTAAAATTTCGGATCCGAAGATATATGGAAATATATGAGATAATGTATGGTCATACATTGAACTATGCATGCACGTATATAATCATGTATGCCTATGCATGATCATATACTAGTCAATGTATGATCATGTATGTTCATATATATTTCGATTTTCACATGGGAAAGACGATTTTGCTTTCCTATTAAATTTATGGGTGATTTTCATCCATAAGTATATTTAATAAATAAATTAAAAACAAAAAGGAATTTTTGCAAAATTTAGATTTATGGGAATTTTGTTTTAGTAGAGATGCCATGTTTTCCAAAAAATGGGTCATTTTGGGTCACTAACCGGCATTTTCTAAAAAAACAAAAAAAATCGAATTCTTTCATTTTGAACCAACTAGATTGAAACTGGAGGATGTAATGAATTAAAATCGACAAATCGTGTGTTAAAGGACAGTCTAATACTCACGCATTACTTTGTAATGATAACTCGTTACCTTCGACATTACTTCAAAACAAATAGAAATGACTAACCGATCACTGATTACGAACGCTCATAGAAATAATTCTGTAAAAATAGCAAAAAAAAATAGCTAAAAATTTGTAAAAATTATGTTGTAGAAAACCTGTTAAATTAACAGATTTTTTGCTAAAATAAGAACAGCAAAAATAAAACTGTTAAATTTACAGAATTTTAGTTATATTTAAGTTAACTTTTAGTTAATTAAAAATGATAAATTGTATTGTAAAATTTGCAGAAAATTTTGCTAAATATTAGTAGGCTAAAAATGAAAAAAAACAAACTGTTATATCTACAAAATTTTTGTTAATTTTACGCTAGATTTAGTTGAATGCAAATAGCAGTCTATCCTGTTAACTTACAAGAAATATTTGCTAAAAAAAATTGTATGGTAAATTGCTGTTTTCAAAAGGCTCGATTTTTATTTGCATTTAAAAAATTTAAAATTTTTTTGTGATTTTTTAGGCTTATTTAGCAAAATTTTTCTGCTGATTTGAGCAGGTTAATTTGTTATTTTCTAATAACAAACATTTAATTCAAATATAACTAAAATTCTGTATATTTGAAAGGTTTATTTTTACTGTTCCTATCTTACTAATATATAGCAAATATAATATGCTAATTTAGCAGTTTTTCTGCAGCATTATTTTTAACTAATTTTAGTAGTTTTATATAAATTTTTTACAAAATTTTTGCTATTAGTGTACACTGGTTCATATCGGCCCATGGACAAAGCCCATATCTCCGATTTCTGAAAATCAAAATTTCTTACTAATTTCTTAAGTTTCCTAACTAATGCCATTTTGCCCTATTAAAATTTTAGATCCAAACATTAGTTAATTTTCAGCCAGAATAGTATAAGGAATCACATAGTCAGCTTGTCCAAATTTAATTTTTTACTGGTTGTTTTTTTATTGCAAAGTTCAATCTTTAAATTTAAAAATTATTGTTCCTTGATCTCAGAATTTATAAGCATTAACATAAAGTATAAATTCTTTAATGACTCTGCTTATAGAAGTTGTTGTCCTGGTTTCCCTATATATTTTATATTATTCTAGTTTCGTTATCGTTGTTGTTGTTGCTTATCATTTGTTTACCACTCTTTCCACTAGCCATCCAATATAGAATTTTAGCCATTGTCTGCTTTCAGACAAGTTTAATCAGTATCATGGTGTGCAGAAGTTTTATAGAAATATAAGACAAAACATATAAAAAGGATGCTAAAGGACATTGCTTTAGATTTGTATGTGTGTACATTGGAAGGGTATTGAAATTAGTTTGATTGCAAATGTCATTTAAAGGTATAAATAGTTAAAAGAGACACACAACTATTATAGTTTTGTGTTGGTGTTGTTGTCATGGTAGAATGTCAATGTGTCTGTTGTGGGTGGATGTTAAAAATGTAAATTTACTAACAGGGATGTCAGTATGAATTCAAAGCGAAAAGATATAAATTAGTAGGGAAATAATGGCAAAATTACTAAAAGAAAAACTAAAGTGTGGCAAAAAAAAAAACGATGTGATTTATTATAGAAAGAAAGTTTGGTTGCATTGGGTATTTAAAATCGATTTTAATTTTACTATGGAAACATTAATTTTGCAAATTTTTAATTAAAAACACAAATACACAACCTGTGGTACACTCATAAAATCTGCTAATTTAAAGTACAATAATTTACAAATTATTATATTTTTGTGTCTCTGCTAGCAATATCAGAGATGGCGCGATATTTTCATATTTTTTGTTGTTTAACCAAAAAATGGCTTATATCTGGGAATCTAAGCGAGATATACACTCATAGAAATTAATCTGTAAAAATAGCAGAAAATGCTACTAAAAATTAGTTAAAAATTATGCTGCAGAAAAAACTGCTAAAAATAGCAGATTTTTTTACTAAATACTAGTAAAATAAGAACAGCAAAATTAAAACTGTAAAATTTTTCAGAATGTTAGTTATATTTAAGCTAACTTTTAGTTAATTGAATATAACAAATTGTACTGTAAAATCTGCAGAAAATTTTGCTAAATAATTGTAGACTAAAAATAGCAAAAATAAACTGTTAAATCTACAAAATTTTTGCTATTTTTAAGCTAAATTTCGTTGAATGCAAATAGCAGTTTATTCTG
Organism: Leucophora obtusa; assembly: GCA_949987735.1. Lineage (NCBI taxonomy): Eukaryota > Metazoa > Arthropoda > Insecta > Diptera > Anthomyiidae > Leucophora > Leucophora obtusa. The sequence continues at coordinate 195,076,862 of OX465298.1, forward strand.
CTAAAATCAGCAGAAATATTTGCTAAAAAATTGTAAACTGCTGTTTTCAAAAGGCTCGATTTTTATTTTCATTTAAAAAAAAAATCGAAAAAAAAAACTTAGAAAATTTAAATTTTTAAATTTCTGTACATTTAATAGTTTTATTTTTGCTGTTCCTATATTACTAATATATAGCAAATATAATCTGCTAATTTAGGAGTTTTTTTCTGCAGCATCATTTTTAACTAATTTTTAATAGTTTTAACTAAATTTTTTACGGACTTTTTTCTATTAGTGTATTGATTTACAACTACGAGCATGACTATAAGTTGACTCTATTCCCGAACTTCGAACTGTTGACTAATTTATTTTTCTTATTTTTACTAAGATTTGAACCATCGAACCAATTTAATTCTGTTTATAGCAACGAATTTGATTTATTTATTAACTCTAATTATAATAATGATTATTATTACTCCATACTCCCCTCCCCTCAAACTCTAGTTAGTTAAATATTTGTAACAATTTGACCTTTTGTATTAAATCTCTAACATTTTGCTATGATTACATAAACACAAAAGCAATCTTAAAGCCATATATGGAAATTTATTAACACATTTACACTAGAAAACCCAAGTAAAACGATATAAAAATACAAGAACAATGACAGCAACCAAATCCAAAAACAAATAAATATAAACGCAGCCATTGAACTAAAAATTATCTCACACACACACACATTGAAGCTAGTATTATCCTTAACATATACACGAGTACATACACCAACTTCTACATGATAGTCCTTAATAAATGAGTAAAGAATAAAAAGTAATTATAACAACATTGTATGTATGTATAAAAGACGAATAGTTGGGGGGGGGGGGGGGGGCGGGTGTAGGAGGAAGCCGCCTGGTGTAAAAGTTGATGAAGTAATGGGAATAATGATCATAGTAATACTAATGTGTTTTAGAACGGACCATATATGTTAAACAATCACCTACAAAATTATACATGACAACGTTTTAGAAATCAAATTTTTTTCATTGAAAAAAGAAAAGACATTAAATTTATTTGGATAAGAAGTGCTTCAAATTAAGAAGTAGAAAGAAGCCTTAGTAGTGATGGTAAATATATTATTTACAAATATGAGTATTGATAATTTAATTTTTCAAACCTGTCAATATTTTTAGTTTTTATATGTTTCACTATATTTATTTCGCCGGTAATTAAAATTCCCTTCTAACTGTAGTGTAGGGTATCAGTAAAATACTTTAATATTTTAGTTTTTTTTTTTTTGAAAAACCAAAAATTTATAAATATAAATACCAGAGTTTTCAAATTCCCGACATTTTTGAACTCCTGGGAATCGGCAAATTTTTTCGAACATTCTTAGAATATTGAAGTAATTTTTTACTCAAGTATTAACAGAAAAAATTACTTTTTGTTCGAAAAACATAAATATCTTTCAACTTTGATAAAAAAAAATAAATTGATAATTCGGAAATGTTTTTTTTTACATTTAATTTCAATGGAAAAATTTTAAATTATATGATTTTGAAAAAAATTTTAAAAACGCCCGTTGGGATAAAACGCCTTATATATATTTAATTTCTTTCAGCAAAAATATAATAAGGGACATCCTTAAAGGTCGCAGTTAAAAAGTTCAAATACATAAAGATTTTTCAAGATATGCTCATTGTTTAACTTTTTTGCTGATTTTCAAGCTAAGGTATCGGTTATTTAAATGTTTTTCTCGGGAAATAAAAAATATTCAAAAATATTTGACCATAACCCCCAAATCGGAAATGGTGATAATGTCCGTAGGGATTATGAAATCCGTAATTATGAAATCGGAATTTATTTTTATCGTATCGGATGTAAATAATTGTTTGTTTTCTATAAAAGGCACAAGAACAAAAATAAATTTTATAAAAAACAACAAATGTTTGTTTGTGTCTTTGTTGATCAGTTGTGGGTAGAAAACAGTAACAGAAAGCTGAGTAGGAGGGAAAGCCTTGAATGCAATCTAACTTTGCATTCAAGGCTTTACTTGGGCTAGATCGTTAAGCGCTCGCACCTTAGTATAGTCAGGAGGTGTTCAAATCGCCTTTCGAAGATTAACAAATATTAGCCTATGCAGACATTTTTCGACACAAATTAAGAAGATTGTGATTTAACAAAGCTTGGGAGGGTTGGTACCCCTTTTAATTGACTGCTGGTTGGTATAGTTAAGTTTGGAATGTACACTTATAAAAAAAAAAAGTACAAAAATCTGTTGAGTCACCTATACTCCCAATAATAATTACAAAAGAACCCCAAATTTGAAGCGACATTTTAACAGAAATTTTTAGTTACATCAGGTGAAATTTCTGTTGAATTTAGCTCAAATTGATTAGCTAATTTAAAAAAATTCTCTGCGTATTCAGCAGTGGGTAAAATTTAATTTTAATTTAGCAGACCTGATTCTTAACTTCATTGAAAATTCTGCAGGCGCAAATACAGGTACTATTTCCTGTTAAGGCAAACACACACTTTCAATATTATTAATCAATGTTTTTAAAATCAACCAATCAGAACAAAGTATTTAAAAATAAAATGTTTTTTAAATGTTTAATTTTTGATAAATTGATCAATAATATTGAACGTGTATGCCTTACTTTACCTTAGTAGAATTTTTAACAAATTGTACGGGCTATTTTTTATGAGTGTAGGAATAGGCGGATGTTCGAATGCTACAGAAGTCGGGTAGTTAAAAAATTATCATACACTCTCGAAAAAATTCCGTTGTGACAAACGAATTTTTTCCAACGGAATTGATTTAGTTATATATTGATCTTGATAAAAGCAGATATGTATACATATATGTTGGTATATGTTATATTATATAAAACACTATATACCATACATGGGCAAATTTAATTTTAAAAACACCAAAAAAATTTTTTAAATTTTAAGCAAAATCAGAATTAAAAAAATATACATAATACAAAAAAGAGCGAAAACAAAATAAACAATCAAAGGAGCCTCAAAAAATAACACCGATCAACAAACATCGTCAAAGACAGACTTCCTCTAAAACTTTCAAAAGTATTTTCCCCTCCTACATACGAATATGAATATGAGTGGAAAATTCCTTCTTCTTTATTTAAATCTTAAACCTGGAAAAAATACTTTATGGCTCAATGTGACATCCCAGCAAAAATGTGGAAGCAGTAAAAACGATTACTGCTTCCTTACTGCTACTTTTACCGCTGTATAGCTTGGTAAACAGCACTAATGAAAGGCCTAAGTTGATTAATTGTTTATCGCTTTTTGCTGTGCTTTTCAAAAAGGCATGAAATGAGCAATACATGTTGATTGTTTAAATATTTTCGCGGTTCTTTTATCAACAATTTTTAAAATGCGGAAAAAAGTTATTTTAATAAAAATAAGACATTTTACTAAAAATAAGAGGGATTTTCTCTTCACGGAAAAATATGCAGGAATATTGTGCTTTTGAGAAGGCATGATATTAAATAGTTAAAAAGCATGAATTATAGACATTTAAAAGAAAAACAGGAGCACTAATTAAAAGCGGTGAATTCATGCCTTTTCGGATCTCGAAACAAGTGCATTCACGCGAGCTATCTCGAACAAAAATCAGGCATGATATCATCAATAATGCAATCGCGTCACTGCTCAACTTTCCCTGACAAAACTGCTTCCAAGCAAGCAGTAATTTCTGCTGGGATAGAAGTACTTAGGAGTCTCTTACTTTTTATGAGTTTGAATTTAAAAAAATGACTTTTCAATTTAGGAACTGTTAAAGGCTGTTCCACGGACCTCGTAAGGATCTCAAAAATCTACATTTGAGAATTGTCCTTGAAGCACATAAATTTGGTAAAATAGTTAGATACAATAAGATTTTATTCATACACTCATAGAAATAAACCTGTGAAAATAGCTAAACAATTAGTAGATTTTTCTGCTATTTTTACAGGTTTATTACACTGTGAGACAAATGGTAGGGGTCAGTGATCGGGAAGGGTTCAAACTACCGGGGAAAGTTATATCGGTAAAAAAGAAGTTATACGTGTCCCGGCGTTTCGCTGGGTCGCCCCTAGGAATCGAGATATATCGATTTGACCTTTGGTGGTCTTTTTTTTTTGACATAACTCGAGAACCACTAGTCCGATTTTGCTCAAACAATTTTAAAAAAATTAAAAATTACAATTCCTTTAATCTGTTCATATAACGTTTTTCTATATACTCAACAGTTTTGCCGGTAAAAATAAATGTTTGTTACCGCTACCATAAAAATCAATAACCTTTTGTTTATTACTTTTTTTTAATATTTTAGGCAAAAAATATTTTTTTCTTCATACATTTATTTTTACCGGCAAAACTGTTGAGTATATAGAAAAACGTTATTTGAACAGATTAAAGGAATTGTAATTTTTAATTTTTTTAAAATTGTTTGAGCAAAATCGGACTAGTGGTTCTCGAGTTATGTCAAAAAAAATATATCTCGATTCCTAGGGGTGACCCAGCGAAACGCCGGTACACGTATAACTTGTTTTTGACCGATATAACATTTCCCGTTGGTTTCATCCCATCCCGATATTGACTGTCGCAATATCGCCGATTTTTACTAAATACTAGTAAGATTAGAAGAGCAAAAATAAACTGTTAAATATAATAGTCATCCTGCTAAAATCAACAGAAATATGTAATGAAATATAGAAGACTGCTGATTTCGCTAAAACAGATTTTTTTTTCTCTTAAAACAATTTAATTTTTTTTGAGTTTTTATATTCCATTTTATTTTTTATGCTGAATATTAAGCAAAATTTGTTGCTAATTCTAGCAGAGTAAATTTTTATTTGAATTAACTAAAATTTATCTCAAATACAACTAAAATTCTGTATATTTAACAGCTATATTTTTGCTAATATTTAGCAAAGAAAATGTGCTCATTTCAGCAAGGTCATTTTTTATGCATCGTAATTTTGAATTAATTTAGCAAAACTTTTTATGAGCTTTTTTCTATTAATGTACTTAACCTGACCAATCGGGATTATACCGCTTTTTAAAGGCTTGAGCCGCCTTGAATTTTTATCCCGGTTTTAAAGCAAACAATTCAGCCTTATACCAATTTTTTAATATGATAGTCAACTTTTGAATAAAGTTTTCATGATTTAATTTTTTTTATTAAAAAATGAATCAGAAAAGTGCTCAAAATTTATTATTATATTTTCTTTCTTTTATTAAAAAATGACTCAAAGAAATATTTTAAAAAATTCTTTAGGCTAAAAAACTTATCTTTTTATCAGTTATTTTCGAACTGTTCACAAAATATTCAAATTTATTTATATTTCTGAGTTTTCTGAATCATCTTTGGATTTAAAAACTTTGCCTCAAAAGTTTGTGCCTTCATTCATTTTACTAAGACTAATATTTTTAAATATGCTTAGAATTTAAAAAAATATTTGTGCGTTGTTTGAATTATTTTTGACTTACTGAATAAGAACCCTCCTAAAAGTGTCCAAATATTCTGGCTGGGTTATCAGCAGGGTTGGCAGGCAATACCGCTTAAATACCGTTATCGATTCAAAACCCTTTTAACTGACTACCGTTACCCCTAAAATACCGTTACCGAAATAACCAAAATACCGTTATCCTTAAGATACCGTTACCGAAATAACTGAAATACCGTTATCCTTAAAATACCGTTACCGAAATAAATGAAATATCGATACCGTTATCGAAATAAATTAAATACCGTTACCCCTAAAATACCGTTACCGTTATTTTTAATTTTCTGCTTTTGCTAATTGCACATGGTTGTTGAGTATTTTTCCTACTTTAAGTTGGTAAATTGGTTCTGTTTTTAATCTCGTTTGATTTTTGTGAAAAAATTGCGGGATGCATTGAAATTACCGAAATAACTGAAATACCGTTAACCGTAAAATGCCGTTACCGAAATTATCAAAAAAAAACGTTATCCTTAAAACACCGATACCGAATGAATGGTAACGCTACCCTTAAAATACCGTTACCGAAATAATCTAAAATAGCGTACTTCGTGAGCGTGATTCAAATTAAAATTAATCACGTGAGCGTGAATGAGCGTGAGCGTGATTATAAAAAAATGTTCGTGCGTGAGTCGTGCGTGATTATTATTTTTTTTTCGTGAGCGTGAGTCCTTTACCGATAACCGCATCGTTTCGGTTACCATCCATGATTATCAGGCTTGTGATTGAATTTTTAAAATTTAAGAACTAATTTAATGTATTCAGAGCCTGAGAGGTTTGATATTTGTTATAAATTTTCGATACGATAATGTTGTAGACCTATGAGTTTTGAATTTCATTTACGTTAAAATTTTCTATAAAAATTATATTTTTCCACATTTTGTATCAAAATTCTGTTCGTCACGTAATTCATGTTACACATTTCAATAAATAAAACAAGGGATCAAAATTCATTACGTAAATTTAAAAATATTTGAAAAATTGGTGAAAACCTTAAACCAAAATTTTTGAAATAATGAAAACTATATTTGCGAAGATTAATTCGACAAAGATTTTTGACTCCAGATTCGTATTAAGGACGACAAAATATTTAAAAAATATTTATTGAGTCTGTGCCTATAGTTTTGAATATATTTATAACACTGTGAGACAAATGGTAGGGGTCAGTGATCGGGAAGCTTTCAAACTACCGGGGAAATTTATATCGGTAAAAAAGAAGTTATACGTGTCCCGGCGTTTCGCTGGGTCACCCCTAGGAATCGAGATATATCGATTTGACCTTTGGTGGTCTTTTTTTTGACATAACTCGAGAACAGTCCGATTTTGCTCAAACAATTTTAAAAAAATTAAAAATTACAATTCCTTTAATCTGTTCATATAACGTTTTTCTATATACTCAACAGTTTTGCCGGTAAAAATAAATGTATGAAGAAAAAAATATTTTTTGCCTAAAATATTAAAAAAAAAGTAATAAACAAAAGGTTATTGATTTTTATGGTAGCGGTAACAAACATTTATTTTTACCGGCAAAACTGTTGAGTATATAGAAAAACGTTATATGAACAGATTAAAGGAATTGTAATTTTTAATTTTTTTAAAATTGTTTGAGCAAAATTTGACTAGTGGTTCTCGAGTTATGTCAAAAAAAAAAGATATATCTCGATTCCTAGGGATGACCCAGCGAAACGCCGGGACACGTATAACTAGCTTTTGACCGATATAACATTTCCCGTTGGTTTCACCCCATCCCGATTTTGACTGTCGCATAGTGTAATCAAAAATATAAAAAATCATAAAGTATTTCCCTTGGTGAGGGGATAAAAAAAGAAAGACCCTCAACCCGAAGGCTATTCAATTGACTTTTTTGACTTTAGATTCAATTGACTTTTTTGACTTTAGGAATCCAAAATACTAAAAAAAAAGTTTCAGCAGAAGGCTGTACAAAAACTTTATTTTTTGTCGACTAATGTATTAATTGGTGCGGACCTGCGTAAGTTTGTGAAATCCTAAATTTGACCCTTCAAGCCACTTATGTGCCCATACCTGCTATATACGATTATGTATGGCTTATACAGGACCATATATATTTATATATGATATCACAAAAGTTATATAATTTGAGATATATTTATATATGGTACCTTATAAAAAACTTTTATAATATGATATAAGATATGATTATGTTTTACAATGTTTTGATAAACTTTCAGGAAAAATCTAAAATTTTCAAACACTTCACCTTTGACCTTGGTAAAGAAAAAGCGTAAAGTTGGCAGAGTTTTACAAAATTTTCGGAAAATATCTCTTTTATCTGAGTTAAAAAATTAGAAGTGATTTTGTTACAGCTAGCTAAAAAAAAAAACCAAAATTAATACTGTTATCTAAACTATTGGCTAAAATCACACTTTTTTCTAAAATTTTCAAATCTAAAATACCGTCACTACTAAGTTTAAAGGGGGATATGCGTAATTTGCAGTATAATTATTCTCTTATTAAACAAAAACCAAGGCAAAATGTGCAAAAATATACATTGACAAAACGATGACATTTTGTTGCAGATCAGTTGATAGGAAAAAATATTTGGTTAACGTTATTCTCCAGCTAACGACAACAAACATGTATTTGCATGAACTGTCGAGCCCTAATAATTATATGGAGCCATTTCTTGGATTAAATTATATCTGATATAAATATAAATTTATCTAAACTAATGCCATTAGATTTGAAGCTATATAATTACAAGGGCTCACTTCCCGGTCCAATCAGTTTTACTCGGGAGGTGAAGAAAGAACAAAATTTATCATAAATATTAAAAATGAAAATTACCACCACCTTCTATTAATTATGATTTACCAACAACAACAAGAAAAAACTAAAATACACAGTCCAGCAAGTAGAGGACGACGAAAGGAGAAGGGCAATAACTCATACCATATTATAGAGAAACTCATAATGGGGTTGGGGAGAATCTAAAAGAAATATAAAAATTTATATGCAAAAGCAATATACGAAAAATAAAAAAGGAGCCCCAACACACTTAACTACTTTACTGCTATATATATGCATATATGCATATAATATGCATTTTACATTATATACAACAAAGAAGAAGCAAAATGGAAAAAAAAGAACTTTAGAAAAATATACATATTTTTTGTATAAAATACTTTTTTTATGCATAAAAGCCACACCCATTAAAATATAAAAAAAGTTGTAAAAAAAATCTAAAGAAAATGCGCATTGCAATTGCGAATATGAAAAAACGCAAAACTAATGCAATATGTATGCTAATAAAGGGAAACGACAAAATGCATATAATACACATACAATTGGAAATATGGTAATTTCTTAAAGAAAGGACACAAATACAAGGATATCCACAAAATTATAGAGAACAATTTCGAGAGAGTATAAAAAGAAAAAATTTATGCAGAAAGAGCGAGTGATAAATTGAACAAGAAAGTGGAATCTGTTGATAATAGAGAGAGTGGTAAGGGGATTTCTGGGGTTTTTAAATTCTCATAGGAATTTCCATATTTAAACAATGAATGTGGATGATATTCATAGACTTTTGGGTGATAAGGGGGAATATGTTTACTCTATAAGCGCAAGTGCGAGAGTAAAGAGTGCAAGAGTGTAGTGAGCTGTTTGTGTAAATTCTGCATATTTATGATATTTACAGGGTAGTTTTTTTACATTATAGTCACATACTAAAAACAATGTCATTTTTATTATCCTTTACATACACATTCATATAAAAAAACGCAAAAGAATCCTTTATGGAAAACGGAAACGTTTTTATGATTATGCAGATCTGCAGAAGTAGTCGAAAAAGAGCGAAACAGAGGGGAAGGGGAAGTTATTAAACAATGCATATATGCAGTGAAAACTAAAACTGCTGCACTAAACTACTTCCATACATTACTACATACTATCGCTGCTGTTTATAATTGTGAATATTTTTTTGGGTATTTTCTTACCAAAAAGAAATATTTTCTATGTGGCTGATTAGTTTTGTGTGTTTTTCAATTGATAGTTAAAAAAAAAGTCTACAGAAATAAAAAGAAATTGTAGTTCGGGTATGATAGTTATGTACATCAGCAAGTGTGTTTCAGTTGCATTTTAACTGTGCACACAGCAAGACATATATTAGTAAACAAATAGTATTAATAATAAATAAATTAATTAAATTATTTAAATAACAATTTTAAACCTTTTTTTATAAATATTTAAAAAAAAAAATTTAATTGTTTTTCAAAAGATTGTACAAAAAAACCGTGTTATGAAAATTTGTGAGATTAAAAACAAAATTTCGTGATGAAAAAGTGATAAATTTTTTTCGTAGATTTATATTAAGAGTTTTTCAAAATAAACTTTTAACAAAATGATGGTGTTACAACAACAAATGCTTTGGAATAATAAACCGAATTCAACAACAACACAAAACTCATCTAAAGATGATTCAAGATTATTGGATAATTCTTCACCACCCAGCTTAGGAGATTTAAAAACCGAAACAATGGATGAGACTGAAGAAGAACATCAGCAATCACAACATCATTATCAAAATAATGATGCTGATGATGAAGAAGAAGAAGAAGAAGATGATGATGAAAATAATGTACCTGTTAAACAAACATGTAGGTGTCAATATTAGTTTTTTTTCGTCTTTCTTTAATAAAAACTTAAAAGTTTTTAGTAAGTTTGAGGTTAAGAAGAAGAATAAAGATTTTCTTCAAAAGTTATAAACACATTAAATTTGCAAATCAGACTAGATCCAGTTTCTGCCTTTTTTTATGGACAGGCTTCATCAGTGATTTCCCATTAAATTGTATTATTGTTTATATTTTTATTGTCAGATTGTCTCTTTATGAATACTTTCAGAAGTGATCAAACAGACAAATACAAACATTCTACTTTAGATTTCTTGTTTATCTTCTTATTACCTCCGTGTCACCTTTTTTAGTTTTTAACCAAAAATAGATTAAAATTTTTGGAATTCATTATAAATTTCACAAAAATTTTTTCACTATAAGTTTTAGTATTCATAATAACACCGATTTGCAATGAAAATATTTCTAAATTTTGGATATTTTTCAAAAAGATGAAAATTGAGAGAAATCTCAACTTTGAGATATAGAAATTTGTTGGATTAAACTGGGGAGGTGTGTGACAGTTAAATATTATTTCATCAATTTTGAACACTTTCAATGGATTTCAAAATGATTTGCCGACGGGATTTGAAAAAAAAAAATAATTTTAATATATTGTATCAAAAATATGGTTTTGATATTTTTAATGATTATTTTTAAAATTCATAATTTTTTTTTTCTTTTTTTCAATATTTTCGAAATAGATAAATATTGATGGAATATATGAGAAAAATGCATATTTTGGATTGAAATTTGGTGTTTATAAAAATTAAATAAAATTTTCACAATTTTTAATGCATTTTAAAATTATTTACCGACGGGAAATGTGAAATATTTTTGTTTAAAATTTTTTTTATCATAACTTTTAATTTTAATAATCCCGATTTACATAAAAAAAGCTTTTTAAAATTTTCACTATTCTGAAAAAAGATGAAAATTTATCTAAATCCAAAATTTGAAAAATTATATTTATGATTTTACACAGGGGTGTTCATAAGTATTGAATAATAATTTTAATAATTATAAACATTTTTAATGGTTTTTAAAACTGATTTACCCAGGGCATTTAAAAATTTTTCTTTAAAATTTCGAAATTCAAAATTACATAAAATTTTTTATATTCGTTAGAAATAAATAGAAATCTTTTCATTATAACTTTTATTTTCATAATAATCCCGATTTGTTTATAAAGTTTTTTAAATTTTCATTATTCCGGAAAAAGGCTAAAATTTATGGAAATCTGAAGTTTGCGAAAAAAAAAATTTTATAAAAATGTAATCATATTTTAACCATTTTGATTTTTTCGTTTTTTAAAGTCATTTACTAATGGCATTCAAATTAAATTTCTTCAACATTTTTTTTGTAGACATTTTTTAGAAATTAATGAAAATTTTTGATATTTGTTTGAATTTAATGAAATTTTTTTCATCATAACTTTTAATTTTTATAATAATCCCGATTTGCTTAAAAAAAAACTTTTTCAAATTTTCGTTATTCTGGAAAAAGATGAAAATTGATAGAAATCTCAAGTTAAAGAAAAAATTACTACAAATTGAATTTAAAGAATAAATGTTAAACACAACATACAAACATTTGCTTTACTACTAAAATAACTTTGGTTAAAGCAAAAACTATAGAATAGAGAAAAAAGCTATGTAAAAAATATGTTATTTTTGTTGTAAAAATAAAAATAACTAGTAAAATGTTTGAGTTGATGATTTTCAATACTGATTTTACTTGGAGTTTATGTAAATACAAAAACTTAATTCTACATTATAACCTAGAGATAACACCATAAAGACAACCTGATGATAGTGCTTGGTAGTACTTGAAAATGCATTATTTGTCAACCATTGGTTCTAGGAGTTTTTCCATAAGTTTTTTTTATCTATTTGTTGTAAAACAAATTGTGAATTCTATTTGGAATTTGTCATATTTGATCTTAAAACGGAACAAACCTTCAGATCAACTATAAATCTACGAAAAAAAATAAACTTTTTAATGGATGTGGGAATATTTTTAAAAATTAAATTTTATTTTAATAATTTAAAACATTTTTAATATGTAAGTGTGGGATTTTTATAAAAACGTAGTCATATTTAAAAATTTTTAATTATTTTAAGTGTTTCTAAAATGTGATTTACTAATGATATTTAAATAAAATTCCTCTAGAATTTCGAAATTCAAAATTGTACAAAGTTTTTTATATTTGGCGGAAACTAATGAAAATTTCTTCATTCTAGCTCTTAATTTGTATAAAAATCCCGATTTATATAAATTTTTTTCAAATTTCCACTAAAAGATGAAAATTTATAGAAATCTCAAGTTGACAAAAAAATTAATTTTTTAATGAAAGCTGGAATATTTATAAAAATGTAACCATATTTCATTCAAAAACTATAAATATTTTTAATACTTTTTAAACGTTATTCAAATGAAAATCTTTAAAAGTTCAAAATTGAATATTATATAGAATTTTTGTAACAATCTTCAAATCAACTAAAAATCTACGATCAAATTTTTAATATTTTTTAGTAATTAATAAAAATTTTTCATTATAACTTTTAATTTCCATAATAATCCCGATTTAAAGAAAAAAGTTCTTCAAATTGTCAATATTCCAATAAAAAATGAAAATTTATGGAAATCTCAATTTGCCGAAAAATAATTTTTTGATAGAAATTGTGAGGGTTATGAAAATTTTCGAAGCGATTTATTGGCTGTATTTAAAATAAAATGTCTTTTAAAGTAAAATGTCCCGATCCGTAATCAATTTCTTAAATTAAAATCAACTGGAGATTTTGGTCAATTATTATCTTTTTTGAAATTAATGAATAACAGAAAGATTTTCTTACTTAAATCAGGTTTAGTTTTATAAAAATTAAAAACTAAAATATTGGTGACCAATTTTTTAATTTTGACCTACTTGAGATTTTGATCAATTTTCTTCTTTTTTAAAATTAATACATGAAAGCAAAATCTCAATTAGGTCAAAATTAAAAAAATTGGCCACCAGTATTTTAGTTTTTAATTTTTATAAAACTAATCCCGATTTAAGTAAGAAAATCTTTCTGGTATTCATTATTTTAAAAAAGATAAAAATTGATAAAAATTTCCAGTTAAATTTAATTTAAGAAATTGACTACCGATCGGGACTATCATGAATTCTAAAATAATTTTTTTGTGAAAGAATACTGTATTTACACCCAGAAAACAAATTCGTGCTTACAACCGAATTTATTGCCAATCGAATGCTTCGGTTGTGATAACAGAATTTTTCAGTTGTGACTACCGAATTATTGTTGAGGCAATAGAAATTCTGTTGCCATTATCAAATGACTATTCACTTCATTGATATTCAGTTGTCTCAACTGAAAAATTCGGTTACGGCAACCGAACCATTCGATTGGCAACAAATTCGGTTGTAAGCACGAATCTGTTTTCTCTGTGTAGCTTTTTGGGCCCATCATTCTCCAAATGTCCATAGTGGCCAAAAATCCTCGACAGGATTTCATCACATATAATCAAAAACTGAGGGACCCTGAAAATCATTTCGGGTAAGCCATTATAAAATATTGTGCCTAAAATTACTATTCTTTTGTTAAATAAAAGTTTTACGCACAAAGTTTTTAAATAATAATAATAAAAAAAGTTAAAATAGATTATTTTTTGTGAATAACTCTATTTCTACAAACACATTATTATCTGGAAAAAGCAATATGAAAATGAAATTTTTTTTGGTTTGCAAGCAGCAGAGTTCATCCAAAAGCAAGGAAACTGGGTACCACACGAGTTGAAACCGCGAGACGTTGAAAGGCAATTTTGCATGTCCGAAATGATACTTGAAGGCCATAAAAAGAATTAAATTTTGCATCAAATCTCATTACTGGCGATGAAAAATGGATCCATTAGGACAACCCGAAGCGCAGGAAATCGTATTTGAAGTCCGGACAATCAGCCAAATCAACGCCAAAGACAAATGTCCATGGTGCCAAGGTAATGATCTGTATTTGGTGAGTCCAGAAGGGTACCATCTATTATGAGCTACTGAGATCGGCCAAGACGATCACAGTTGACCTGTACCGAACACAGTTGAATCATTTGAAGCGAGTATTAGCCGAAAACGCCCGGAATGTGCGACCAGACATGAAGCCATTATATTCCATCATAACAACGCTCGTCCACAGTTTTAAAAAAACTAAAAACTATTTAGAAACGAGTAAAAAGGTTAAAGTCGGGCATGCCGACTATAAAATACCATACACCAGTCTGGGTAAAAGCCAACTAATGTTTGGATCCGAAATTCGAATGGGTTAAAATGGGGCTTGTGTCAAAATTTTCTATAATATGAGTCAGCGAACCAAATTTCATTAAAATTTCTTAATATTTGCGACCTGCAGTTTGTAACCAAGCCAATTTTGGGGGACCCTTATATGGGCACTAGGTCTAAACATGGACCGATGTTCACCAAAATCAATAGGCTTCGTCCTTGGGCCAACATAAGTCTATGTACCAAAATTTCATCAAAATATTTTAATATTTGCGACCTGCAGCGTATAAACAATATAATTTTGGGAGGACCCTTATATGGGCACTAGGTCTAAACATGGACCGATTTTAACCAAAATCAATAGGCTTCGTCCTTGGGCTGATGTAGGTCGGTGTACCAAATTAAATCAAAATATCTTAATATTTGCGACCAGTAGCGTATAAACAATATAATTTTGGGGGGACCCTTATATGGGCACTAGGTCTAAACATAGACCGGTGTTCACCAAAATTAATAGGCTTCATCCTTGGGTCAACATAGGTGTGTGTACCGAATTTCATCAAAATATCTTAATATTTGCGATCTGCAGCGTATAAACAATATAATTTTGGGGGGACCATTATATGGGCACTAGGTCTAAACATGGACCGATTTTAACCAAAATCAATAGGCGTAGTCCTTGGGCCGACATAAGTCGGTGTACCAAGTTTCATCAAAATATCTTAATATTTGCGACCTGTAGAGTGCGCACAAGAATGCATGGACAGACAGACAGACAGACAGACGGACGGACAGACGGATATCGTTAAATCGAAATAAAAAAAAAATCTGAGCCGATCGGTATACTAAAAGGTGGGTCTAGGACCAATATTTTTTGGTGTTACAAACATCAGCACAAACTTATAATACCCTGACCACATAGTGGTGTAGGGTATAATGACCACATAGTGGTGTAGGGTATAATGACCACATAGTGGTGTAGGGTATAATGACCACATAGTGCTGTATGGTATAAAAAGTGATTGAGAAGTTTTCCCTCAGCCACCTTCTAGTCTAGACCTTGCCCCATCCAAATACTATTTGTTTCGACCAAAATGCATAACGCTCTCACTTGAATACGCTTCACTTCAGAACAGGGTATCCGAAATTGGCTTCATTCGTTCTTGGCCTTAAAAAATGAGCAGTTCTTTTGCGCGGAATCCATATGTTGCCAGAAAGATGGGTAAAGGTCATAGCTAATTATGGCCAATACTTTCAATAAATTTATATTGTACCATGTTTCACAAAAGACGGCCAAAATTCCGCATTTATAAGTTGTACACGAAATAACACGGATGTTATTATTAATAAAATACGTATTTAAAATTAATTTTTTTAAATGAATGTTTTTTAGTTTGATTATAGATCATAAATTAATATCACTTTCTGTTTAAATTATTTTTCAAATTTAAGAAAGATGATACAATCTTCACATGTAAATACAAAGAATAAAAAATTTGAAGGAAGTCTTTCGCTACAAAGCCATCATCAGTGTCATTCGCCTTGATGGGTTAATAATTGATAAACGTGTACTTATGTAAAAGTTGAAAGTTGAATTGTTTTTAAATATAATTTTCTAGTGCGGGAATCGAAGCTGGGACTCCAGGTTGCCAGTCAATAGCTCTACCATCTGAGCTATGTATATCGACATGTAATATTTGATAGATAAAAACATAATTGACCTGCTGCACACAAGTCAGCTTATTCGCCAACATACAAAAATTCAAAAAATATTTGGTTACATATATCCTTACCAGTGTTGAAAAAATATTGAGTCTAAAAATAGATTGTAAAAAATTTTCAAAAAAAAAAATTACTTTCTGTTTGAAATAACGATAAAAATAAGTCATTAGCAGTAACTCATTGTTATATATTTTAAAATAATGCAGAAAGTAAGTGGGTGTCATTACTGGTAGTCCAAAAAATAATGATATGTCATTACCGTTTCTACACTGGGACTGGGTTATTAATTTGTTTTGAACTAAATAAGAAATTTTCCAAGGTAAAAAGTTATTTTGCCAATATCACCAACTATTACACCATGTAGCCACTTATATCTTTACTTCTGAGTAACCACTTATTCTATCTTTGTGAGTAACTACTTATTCTTTCACTATGGGTACCATGCTGGTAAAATATTATTCTCACTTTTTTAGTAAGCGAAACGGTAATGACTACCCATAAATTTTTGGACATTGCGAACAAAGGTAATGTTGCGAGTAATAAATGGACTGGTAAGCAGTGAAACCCTTTGCGTGGTACTTACTCACTTAATTACTTGGTAATGTCTGCTTTTGCTTGGTAGTGCCCATACAAAGGTCCCCCCAAAATTTTCTTGTTCATACGCTACATATTGCAAATACGAAGGTATTTTAATGAAATCTGGTATGCTGACTCAGAAGGACCCAAGAACAGAGAATATTGAACCTAGGTAGAATTAGTCCATATTTACACCTATCTCCCATATTTGGAACGATCGCCCAAAAAATTAAAATTTCTCATGATTTTTCTAATTTTTTATTATTTTATTGACAAATTTTGACGCAAGTCCATTTCAACCCATTCGAATTTCGGATCCAAATACTAGTTGGCTTTCAACCAGACTTTACCCGACTTTAACCTTTTTAGTCGTTTTGAATTGATGTTGCCGTGTCTGGGGATCGAACCCGCAACCTTAATGTAACAGTCTAACGCGCTAACCATTACACTACAACGAAACTATAAGAGCGGATACGGAAATGAGACTGTGATCCGAATTACCGAGAGACGCGAATGTCCTTATTTCATGGTCCTTAGGGTGTGAAGTAAGTAAAAGGTCGATTAAATTTCGAAACTGATCTCTGATTTACTAATTTAACGTGAATTTTAACACTTTTAAATAAATTTAAAGAAAAACATTGGTTTTAAAAACAATTTATATGAATTTTTTCAATTAAAACTTTTTCAAATATTCTATTAAGATTTAAAATTTTTGGAGATCTCTAAAATCATTTATCACTTGTGTTATATATTGTATTTTTTTTATAATATTTTTAAATTTGCAGTAGAAATTCGTATGTAATCTTTCTTTTCCTTTAAGTCACCTGCAAATCTTATGTTACACTCATTATTATATCTACACCCCCTTTTACATTGTTTTCTCTTTGTTGGCAACTAAAATTACCATGTATCCTGCCGTGTTTTAGGTCTCAGGTTTCAACAAGAAAATATATAATGCAATAGATATTTAGAATTTACATGATAACCATGCAAATCTTTTTATATTGAAAACCCTCAGACAATAAGAAGTAGATCAAGCAAAAGGCGTCTAAATAAAACACACGTAGTTAGTTATATCCAGGAGAAAAAAAAGGACATCATGTCGAGCATATGATCATTTATTTAAATTTCCTACTTTCTACTAATATTATCGTTGAGATAAGATTTCTTTCAAATTCTTTACAGTAAACGCAACATGAATATTCAAATTTCTTGTGTTGTTTAAAAAGAAATCAAATTGATAAACATTTGCTTAGTGTGCACATTTTCTATCTTACTGTTTTTCAAATATTTTTTTAAGTGAAAAAAATATATACAGATTGGAAAATTTCTCTTACCTGTTAGGAAAATAAAAAGAAAAGGTGTTTTGCATGTTCCTATTTTGTTGTTGTTTTATTAACAAAAAAGGCAAGCATGAAATTTTCTCACAAAAAAATCTAAAGAATATTTTTTAGAGGAATAGTTTTTTCTTTTTTTTAAGGACATATGTCCAGCCGAGGAGAAGAGAAAAGAAGAAATGTATTTAAAAAATGTATAAAATTTTAGGTATTTTTTTTAAAGATTTTATTTCAAGGCTAAGACTTAAGCAGACCACAAAAGCCATAGTGAAAAAATTGTGTGTAATTATATTTAAATAGTAGGCGCATTTTTTGTGTTTCCAGGATAATTACTAGGATTAAGAATATGACTTTGAGACGGAGGAAGGTTTTAAATAAATCTAAATAGGAAGTTATAAAACCATATAATTTTGCTATTTTACCTGATTTTCTTGTGTTTTTTTTTTTTACTTGAGAATTCATAAAAAAAATATTTGACTTTTTAACAACTGCATATTAAAGCAATTTTACCAAAAAAAAGGACATTCTATACAATACAAAAAACACGTTTTCGTTGTAACGCTTGCTGTATGATAATCTTAATAGAAGCTTTTATTCCCAGGATAATTGATGTCTGGTATATTCGTATATATTTTTTGTTGCTAAATTACTGGTGATAATCTAAGTATTTATGCTTTTTTCTTCAGTTTTTTCTATGTCACAGGCATTTTACATATTTTGTTGTTAAAATATGTGTCCTTTCACACTGTTATTTTGGTGGTACAGAAAGTATTAGGGGTAGGGGGATATTTGTATATGAAAATATAATGTTGTGTTTATGGTTTTGTTTTCAAAAGATAATACTATCCCGGGGGAGCTATAAATTTAATAACGGTTTTAGTTTGTTTTTTGTCTGTTTTTTCAGATGACCAAGTAAAGGACACAATACTTTAACAGTTTTTTAAAGGATAATCTCAAAAAGTCATAAAGAATGTTTAGAAGGAATATTTTAGGCAAGAAAATAAACAAGGCAAAATCATGACCTTTAACCCAAACTCATATTTCTACATTCTTTTACTTTACAAAGTCTTACTTGATTTTTGGTAATAAAATCGGGAATGCCGACTATATGAAACCCAACACCACAGTATCAAGGAACTGAGAAATCAGGAAGCACAAACTGACCGTTCTCCGGCATGGTCGCCAGGACAAATTACTTCAAATGGGTTCGGGTTTATGCAACAAATAATTAAAAATATTTCCGCTGCACTCCACGCATGTCCACATTACATTTAAACATTAAATTTAAACTGTTTAAATAAATATAATGTGGACATTAGGATAACCTTCGTTATATCGGCGAAAAAAATTGTGACCTGTGACCCGTCCCCCCTAGAAATGTTCGTTTGAGTATAAATACATCATGCTAAAAATTGAGGGGATGGTGTAACGGGAACACGTGCCGCATCGGCAAATGATTTACAAGGGCAAAAAATACTTTCTTGGCTTATTTTGAATATACTGGCTCTTAAATATCTATATTTCTGGAAAATGTCAATAGCATCGTAATCTAGACTGAATTAGCTTTCTAGAAATGCATAAAAATCCAAAATCGGTTGAAAATACTTAAGTAATTGCAGTTACCCCAGACCATTGTAGGGTTAAAATGAGATAAATTATGAAAATCGTAAAAAATATTTTTTTGCAAATCTTACAAATGTTATACTTTAGCTTCATTTGCAAGATATACAAATATTCAAATATAAATTTTTGTATTTCTTAGAATATGATAACCTAGTCCCAGGTATGGCCAAACATTGGATTTTTTTTATAAATTATATAAATATTTTAAATACACCTCAGAATATAATTCTACTGAAAATTACACCTATCCCTCTTTTAACTTAGCAGTGACGGCGTTTTAAATTTCAAAAGTTTAGAGAAAACCGTGAATTTTCCCAATAATTTAGATACACTAATAGAAAAAAAGTCTGTAAAAAAATTATTTAAAACTACTAAAAATTAGTTAAAAATGATGCTGCAGAAAAAACTACGAAATTAGCAGATTATTTTTGCTATATATTAATAACATAGGAACAGCTAAAATAAAACTTTTAAATGCACAGAATTTCAGTTATACCCAGTGTAGAAATGGTAATGAAATATCATTATTTTTTGGACTACCAGTAATGACACCGACTTACTTTCTGTATTATTTTAAAATAATACAGAAAGTAGGTCAAAATAAAAAATAATACATCACCAATAATGACTTCTTTTTATCATTATTTCAAACATAAAGTAATGTTCTAGAATTTTATGTAAATTTTTTTGAAATCTATTTTTAGACTTAATATTTTTTCAGCAGTGGTATTTTAAAATCGCTAAAAATACAGAAAAAAATATTTCATGTTTAAGGCACTTTTATTTTAAGTCTGGCGACCATTTCTAGATAAAAGTAATGCAAGACTTAAGGAAATCTTATAGGATTTTCAAAAATATACTGTTTGTATTTGTAGATCCGATCAGTACTCGTTAAATTTTACTATGTAATTTGATAAAAGGTAGATATCGCTTATTTTTCATTAAAAGCCACGCCCACTTAAAACAATAGACAACGTAAAAAAAACAGACGTTACGGTTAAATTCTGCACAATATTCTAGACTACCTATTTGCCTTTCGGGGCGAATTTAGCCACTATTTTGATCTTTAAAAACAAAGGCAACGAGAATAAAATTTTAAAAAACTTGAATCGTTCCTATTAAATTTGTCACCACTGTATATTTTTAATTTGTCTTTCATCTCTCAGTGAACAGTGTGTGATATAGTGCTGGTGAATTCAGTTACTTTTGAATACTCGATATTTTTAATTTGAATACTCGATATATATACCAGTTTTTAAATTTGAAATTTGTTAAAATTCTTCAATAAAGTTCTTCGAAAATATTTACTTTGATTCAGTATTTAAATTTACAAACATATTTTTAAACTTTTTTTTACCAACTATGCTTTTTGTTTTTCATAGTTTTTTCAACATACACTTTTAAATATTTTACACTCGGTTTTTTTTCTTGTAGTTTTGTGATAAATATTTTAGCGGAGTCACATTTTTACATCTTTTTTCGTCCAAAATGCAACTCTGAAAATATCGAATAGTAGTTTTAAGTACAGAGTACCCACAAAAAGAGACAAATACTCGATATTCCATACCCACTACTCATATTTTTTCCAGCACAAGTGTGATCATTGTATTATCACTGAATAGTACATATTACCTCAAACGAAACGTGTTTAAAGAAAACCAAAAAAATTTTTCATTAAAAAAATAGATCGTTTTTGCATAAATTATATAAATTCCTTTCAATTCTTTTAAATAATGCAAATTTTTTAAAACGTGCTTATATAAAAATTTTGAAAACTAAATATTTTTTTTTTCTTTTCAGATCTGAGACACATGTCAAAATCACCTTCACCCATACGATCATTATCAGGTGTGTATCTGTGTATTTTTTTCACTCTCTTTTATTTTTATTTAAACAAAAAAAGATTTTTATATTTAGATAAAAAAAAAAATACCGTTCCTTTCTGATAATCCTTTAATTTAAAAATTTTCAACGGTATTTAGTATTAATTTGGAAAACGGTATATAATATCCTTCGAAACGTGTAACAAATGTTGATGTTTGTCAAAAAAAAAAAAAAGCAAGACACGTGACCAAAATTTGTTAATGTTTCTTAAACGGAATTTTGATTGAATAACTACCCTTTTTATTGAGAATTTATCTTTTAAGACAAAGCAAGAAGAAAAGATTGGTATAAGATATTGAACAAAAATATATGTACATATAAAAAGGGTGTCTTCTTTATTGGTTACCCAATTTGTGGTTTTGAAAAATAAAATGACAACAATTTTATATATTGCACAATCCCTTTTTATGGCAAAAATCTTCAGAGTTACCTACACGTGCCTAAAGTAGGTTCTACACGTGGGTTCTTAGCAAAAACTGGGTTAATGGGGTGTAAAAAAAATTGTGTCATTTTGTGGTATAAATGTAGGTAATTAATTAAGAAATATAAGAATAATGCGCATAATAGACTCCTATTGTTTGATAAAGACCTTTATTTTATGTGACTTGGCTGTAATTCAACTTTTATCTTTTGAGGAATTAAAAAAATAATTGAATACAAATTTTAATTTATACCAAAACAGTAACAAAATTAAGAATTTTTTGGATTTTGTTAAATAAATTAAATTTTTTACCAATTCCTTCTTTGTCTCTCTCTCATTCGCATGTGAAATTTTTATAGGAAACTTCGCGCTCTTAAACACCATAATTGAAGACCCTGGTTTAAGCGGTATTTTTTTTTTCAAAATGTTTATTTTTAATACGAAATCATCTTGAGATTTTCATCAATTTTCTCTTTTAGAAAAATTCAAAAATTTATTATAAACTTTATTATAATATTTATCATCATATTATAAAAATAAAATAATAAATATGCAAAAATAAAATAGTATAAATGCAACAACACATAGAAACTTAACGCACAAGCATAGTTTTCTACTGAAAATTTGTTAAATTTATACCAGTATCGGTTCTTTACTAGGACACGCGTATCCTAAATTCCCTGCAAAAACATGGTCTCAACTACTTACCAGCCTACTTACTTGCTTAATTACGTTTGTTCGCTATATCCGAAAAGTAATGGGTACTCATTATTTTGTGTCTCATTGTAAGTGAGAGGGTAATGAGTACTAATTACTTTGTGTTTTTTGTAAGTGAGAAGATAATGACTACCCATTAGAGTTTGCTGTTCGGTTTTAATCGAAACCGAAACCGCGGTTTTTCAGGCCTCAAAACCGAAACCGAAAACCGACAAAAATAAGTCGGTTTTTAATAAATACTTCAACCGATTAAAATAAATATTTAAATTGCATCCCAGTGTACAATTAGTATCCGAAAAGACTCATAAAGGAGACCTAAGGCTTTCTGAAATCATAGCCATATAAGGGTGTATTTCTTTTTTATGACTCGTCAAATACTCTGAATTATGAGCGTTATTCGAAAATTTAGAATTTTCTGAGCCAATATGAGTTATTCACGATTAATTTTTAAGTCATTAATACACCCAGAAAACAGATTCAGTTCTGATAACCGCATTTGTAGCCAATCGCATGGTTCGGTTTTGGTAGCCTAATTTTTCAGTTGTGGCAACAGAAAACCAATTGAGACAGGAATAATTTGACTATGGCAACAGAATTTCAGTTGTATCAAGAATAATTCAGTAGCCACAACCGAAAAATTCATTTGATGCAACTGAACCATTCGAATGGCAACAAATGGGGTTGTCAGCACCGAATCTGTTTTCTGGGTGTAAGTATTTAAAATATTAAAAAAATTTTTAATACACTCATTTATGACTCCAAATTTCAGCACTCTGAAAATAATCATATTTTAGAGTCTTTTACGAGTAATAATTTCTGGGTGCTCAGAAAAATGTATTTAATTGTGATGAACATTTTCTCCATTAAATATTACTTTCAAGAATTTTTTGTTTTTTTCGTAGTCCACGAAATTTATAAAATTTTAACCTCACAAATTGATAAAATTTAAATTCGTGAAAATACAGCTTTAGTTGCCGACAAAAGAATAAAAAATATTTTATTTATAACGGTTTTCCACGTATTTTTTTCTCCCGAAAAGGAACGAAACGGCGTTATTGCCTTTATTGATATTCAATTGCATTTTAATGAATATCTATGCCTATACTGAGGATGGGTCTGTAGCAGGACCCGAAAATACGTATTCTATACTGCTGGCTTTATCGAATTTTTACAATTTTTATTCTTGTAAAAATTTTATAATCTTTTTTTTAATTTAAAATTCATATTCTACGTGTTAAACTATTTAATTTTTATACTAATTTAATTGTCTTAAAATAATTATATTAGTACAACAAGAAAACCGAAAAATAACCGAAACCGCGGTTTTTATAATTTTGAAAAACCGAAACCGCGGTTTTCAAATTTTTCGGTTTTTAGCAAACTGTACTACCCATTACTTTTGGGTTCATTAACTAAGGACATGTCATAGCTTGATAAAGAAATGTTTGCAATTGTTTTTGCTTTATTGTGCCCTCTAGCGGAATTATTGAAGGTTCTAGATTTTTTTTTAATTTTAATTTTGTATATTTTTATTAACAAATCTTTATCTAAAAATATAAGAATTTTAACCGATTTTTAATTTCTTTTGAAAAAATATGGTAATTTTCGACAATTTTTTTTAAATTGTAATACGGCAACCCTGGCATTACCATTTTTAATAAAAACTAACCAATATTACATTTTAAAAATAAATATTGCGATCGGATAGATTTTCATAAATTATTTAAAATCGACGAACTAATTTTTAGCACAGGAATAAAGTTTCGTTGTTTTTCATCAACATATTAATTAAAGGTATAAAAGTTTAGTCTTTTTTATATTTTTAAATAATTTTTGAAAAAAATCTAATTAAAAAAGGGCAAAAATTGACTTTTTCAATAAATATTTGGGAATAGCCATTTAAAAGTAGTGGATTGAAAATGGATCATTGTGTCCAAAACGATTTAATTGAAACGTCAAGCTTGAACTACTTCTATTTTTGATTTGTTTTTTTTTTCAAAATCAAAATCTAGCATGTGCGTCAAGTTTCCATGTGTTGTTGTAATTGTATTATTTTATTGTAGCATTTTTTGATTTCTAAAGTAGAGAAAAAATTCATGCTTAAAGAAACGGATGTTCTTTTTTAACTTATAGAAATAAACTTATAAAAATAGCATACAAAGCTACTAAAAATTAGTTAAAATTTACCCTGCAGAAAAAAACTGCTGAAATTAGCAGATTTTTTTCTAAACACTAGTAAAATAAGAACAGCAAATATTAAACTTTTGGAAGATGACAAAGCAAATTGTGGTAATTTTTTTTTGTTGTTTTTGTTTTTTCTTTTATATTTTAAATGTTTAATAACACTCCTAGACGAGAACAAGAAATTCTCATTCAGTTTGTAATTTAACTTAAAAAATATTTCTAGAAACTCTAAAAATGTCGTCCCCTGACGATTTCCTTAGGCAGGAATGAAATTCGGATAGGGGCATGCCTTCAACAGATTATTTTTCACACTTTATTAAATAAGTTTTGGGATTTTAACACATTTAATTTCTTTAATGCAGTTAATATATAGCATGATAAAAATAAATTTAAAAAAATAAAACTATTAAATTTAAAGAATTTAAGTTATATTTGAGTTATTTAATTTTAATTAAAAATGGCAAAAAAAACTGCTAAACTTTTTGCTATTTTTAAATTGCTAAAATCATCAGAAATTTTTGCCGAAAAAATAGTAAACTGGTGATTTCAGAGGCTAGATTTTTATTTGCGTTAGAACAGTGGAAAAAAAAACTTTGACAGTTTTACATTTTGTTTATGAATTTTTAGTCTACTAATTAATTAGCAAAATGCTTTGCAGGTTTTCTATCAACTTAAACTTAACTTAAGTATAACTGAAATTCTGTAGATTTAGCTGTTTTATTTTTGCTCTTCCTAGGTTACTAAAATTTATCAAAAATAATCTGCTAAGTTCAGCAGATTTTTCTGGAAGTTAATTTTTATCTATTTTTTTACAGACTTTTTCTATTAATGTATTTAAAGATTACTGAAAATGGAATTTAAAATAAATGAAATTTCAGTTAAAAACAGGACTACATAAATTTCGTAAAATTTTTTTTTTCTTTTCTTTTGTTTTCATTTGTCTTTGAGTATTTATAAAAAAAAATCACAAATTAGTTAAAAACAATTTTTTGTTCAATTGCTTTTACTAAAAATGTTACTTAGATTCATGTTAAAATAATTTTTGTTCTACAAAAAAATGTTTTTGTCACCCGAAAAAAAGTCAGGAAATATTATACTCAAAAAAGTCGGTAGAATCTGCTGAAAATGACAGTTAAAACAAAGACATATGCAGTTAAAAAGGCTACAAAGGATTTACCTTTAAAATAATAAAAAAACGTTATTATTTTTAACTGTTGAAAAATAACTGACAAAAGCAGTTACAAAATTATTAAAACAACTGACAAAATGGCTGAAAACTACTGTCTTTTAAAGTTCATACTTTTATTATAATAAAATAATTTTTTAATAAAAAAAAAATTATTTCGATTACAAAAATATCTTTAATTACTTGAGCTTATTTAAAATTTGAAGTAAAAATTCCAAACGGTTATTATGCTTTTATGCATTGGAGATACAATACAAGTTTCTGATTTTTTTTTTCGCAAACTAGGAATATATCAATAATAACAAATATAAACTAAACAAGAATTTTTAAAATTTAACGAAATTTTTATTTTTTTTAATAACCAGTGTTGCCAAAACTTATTTAGGAAAAAATGCTAGATTTTTTGCATAAAAATGCTAAAAAATGCTAAAAACTAAAAAAATATGCTAGAAAAAATATGCTAAAAAAATTTTATAAAAATATGTTTCAATTTGTTTAAAGAAATACTATTTTAGTGACTTTTTACAACTAGACTGAAAATAAGTCTTCTCTAAGTATGAATTTAGTTCATTTTATTAACTAAATTTATATAAAAGAAAAATTAAAAACAACTCAAAAGTTAATTCTTGTAAAAAAGTTCAAAAATCCTTTAAAATAAATTTATTATTTGATTTCCCAACTGTCAGGGGGTTTCCATCAGCTGCTTTTATATTTTCAAGCAAGAAACAGAGGAATAACAGAAAGAATATGAAGAAAATTAACAGCGAATGAGATAAAATGAAGGAATTCGGGAAAACAAAAAAATAATAAAATCGTTTTTACAACAAAAAAAAAAACAAAAGTTAAATTAATTAATTATTATTTATTACCTTATTAAAGTTGTTTTTGTTAGTGTTTTTATCAGTAATCGCAAAAAAACAAAATATTAACTTTTTCACTTTTCTTTTGTTTTTCTCATTCTTCACTGAAATTAACAGGCCAGAGCATCCATACAAATAATTGAGCACGAGTTAACATAATTTCTTGGGAAGAAAACTCTCTCCTTTAGATCCTCTTTGCAACTGTGTCACTGAAAATATGTTATCTCATAAAGTTAAAGGCGGATAAACAAAAGTACCTCAAAATGTTTTATTTCTAAAATAGGTGGTAATGTGGAATACTTTGGCGTGTAATATGAATTTCCCATTCAGCCTTAATTTATCTACTCCAAATTAATTTAATGGTTTTTATTGCACGCTCTGTTTACCGTTTTCAAATTTCTGCATCTTTGGGCTTACCTGCATGAAATTCTTTAAAAAATTTATTTTCGCGATCAGGGTTAATACTTTTTGTAGTGTTGCTTGACGTTGTAAGATTTTTGGTATGATTAAAGAAAAAAAAATGTTACAGTAAAAAAAAATCAAAATTCAATGAAATTCTTAAAAGATAGGAATTTATCACAAACGCTATCCACATTACCCTCTATGACCCAAACCTAAAAAAACATCAATAAAAATTGCAAAGATTAAAAACGAACCTTATAAACATTTTGCAATTCTATTAATTCTATTTTAAACTCTATTCTTTAAATTTTTATTATTATTTCTTTTTTTACCAAAAATTGAAGTATTTTTGTGCAAAATCACTCCTTCACCATAACAACAAAAAATAAAACGAGTAAAAAGTTAAAGCCGGGCATGCCGATTTAAAATTTTAATATTAAAGTACCATAAAGCAATATTTTTATACTTTTGGGATCATTTTTGAATTTCAATCAATCCAACCCTGTTAAATACAAGTTTTCGCTATTTTTCCCCCAGAAACATTTTTTTTTTTCGCGATTTTTGTTTTTTTTTTCGAAAGAAATTTTTTTTCTTAGCTCTATTAAATATTTTTCTAAACCCTATTGAATATACACAAAATAACATAACACATACTTTTTATTTGCAGAAAAAAATGTTTTTGCAAAATTTTTGCGAAAAAAATCTATAAAAAAAATTTAGTGAAAAAAATGATAGCTTCCTTAATGATTTACATATTTAATAAAATTTGATAAATTTATAATTAAAAATGATCCCAGAAATATAAAAATAAAATTTTTTTGGTACCCATCAAAATTTTTAATTGCGAATATCGCGAATACGAGAGCTAACTTTTAAAAACTGCTATTACCATTGAATACAGCGTACTCGAATTAGCTTTACCAGTAGGGTTTCCAGCTTGTTAAAATTTGCAACTGCACAGTGTAATTAATTAGGTTGTTCATAAGGGGTGTGCTATCTGTTGTATCGTTGTATCGTCCTAACAAAAAACAGAGTTGTTAAAATTTTTATTTGTGCTTAACAACGATTTTCTATTCAGTTTTCTATCTGTTAGCACACTCAAACATAGGACACTAAACATACGTAAAAATGTTGTATCGTGCTATTCTCAAATGTTGTACTTTTTGAATTTAATTTTTAACAACTCTGTTTTTTGTTAGGACGATACAACGATACAACAAATAGCACACCCCTTGTGAAAACCCTTAATGTGTACGTATAAAAAT
The DNA here is from genome assembly GCA_949987735.1 of Leucophora obtusa. NCBI lineage: Eukaryota > Metazoa > Arthropoda > Insecta > Diptera > Anthomyiidae > Leucophora > Leucophora obtusa. Next base: position 195,105,453 of record OX465298.1, read on the forward strand.
AGTTCCTAGTACTTACTCTAAAAGTAAAAAAAATATTTCTTTTTCATATTAGATTTAAATTCAAATTAATGTAGAATATTCTAAAAAAAAAAACAGAAAATAAAACTGTAAAAAACTGTAAAAAATGCTAAAAATATGCTAAATTTTGTTGGAAAAATGCTGAAAAAAATGCCATATGCTAGATACATTTTTTTCATGCTAAATGAATTAAAAAAATGCTAAATCTAGCATTAAATATGCTAAATTGGCAACACTGTTAATAACTAACAAAAATTAACCGTTTACTGTAAAAATTTTGTTTATTATGATATTAAAAATAATTGCTTTAAATAACTGTTACGAAAGTATAGTACTTTACGTTAGTTGTTTTCTTAAATAGCTGCCATAACAATTTTTTGTGTTTTTCCATTGAAAAAGAACCATAATTACAGTTAAAAACAACAACTACTGATTACTACACAAACAACTCTCATGTATTTACTATCAAATTGTTTTGACTATACTGACAACTAGCAAATTTGAACTGCAGTTCCCTGAGTGTAGTCAGGAACAGGAAGGTCCTATCCAAATTGGGCTTTAGAGAATAACACAGAAAACCATGGATATCTGGTTGTTATTTGGTTTGTAATTGCAATGCAACCTCATAAATCATGGCTCCAAATAAAAAAATAGATTGGACCACTTTTGGGCCTAGTTCTCTTATAAACAACCTACCCCAAAAAAAGCCGCACGTACGAATTCGAACAAACTAGAATATGGAAATTTTACACTACGCTAACTCAGAACTTTCGTTTAGCGTTGGAATTATCCACCCCCCAAAACTAGTGCTGCAGAATTGAATTTGCTTCTTTTTTATATTTTAGAAATATTTTTAATTTTTCGTATATATTTATAAATTATTATAATTTTTCTAATTATGATTTCTTTTTCCACATAATTAATTTTATGTAAAAATATTGAAAAACTGTCGGTTATAAATTAAAAATTCCCAATAATAGCAGATGATCAAAATGTTGGAAATTTAAACACCCCCTGCATTTCGACTTGAACAACCAAATACTAAACAATTGACCCTTAACCATTGTCCATTATCAAGACAAAAACAACTAACACATGACCCTAACAATCTTTTTTTCTTTTGAAAATCTCTGACCCACACTTGGCAAAATTTGCAAGCATAAAAATTAACAAAGACCAAACAATTTGTCAAATTATAAAACAAAAGGATATTCAGAAAATATTCATTCAATATTTTTGTATAAAATTGCACCAAACACCCTCAAAATTTTACTCCATTTATACAGATTCCAGAATGTGAATTAAAAACCTACCCTGTTTGATTTCAAACATAAAAATCCAATTTAAATAAAACACCTTGTTATGGTTTGAATATAAAAATTTAAATTTATCATGTTTTACACACTTGAAATCTACAGAAATATAAAATGTTTGCATAACAAGGTTACAACCCCTAAATTTTTTTCTATTTTCAAAAAATGTTCTGCTATACTTGTTTATAAAAATTCATTATGTTAATAAAGGTTATGTAAATTATACGCCATTTAAATACCCGTACATTGATATGACACTTACCTTACCTCTTGGTTGGGCGCCGTTTTATGGCATACAAAACCGTGTTAAATATTGTGACAACAATTAATTTTAATTTCCATTTTTGAGGTTATGATATCAAAACCCCGTAAATAAGGGTAATCTGTAATAATACAAAGACATATAAAAACAATTAGTTTTGAATAGACTAGCACCCTTTTTTTATTATGCAAAATTATTTAAATGTTCAATAAGGGGTTAAAAAACACTTCAGCACCCTTTTTTTCAATCCTTGCTAATTTGAATGTTAGAACATAGATATTAAATCCTATTAAAACATCATTATGGTAATGTTAGAGGGTTTTTTTATTTTCAAGTATATATTTGACTTTGAGAGTGTTTTTTGTTTGAGGATTGAAAAATATGTGTTGTATTCAAATTATATGCTTATGGAAAAAGGGGTTTAACATTTTTTATTTGAGATTTATAAAGGTAATTGTTTAGATTGCGTGTTTTACGCGTGTTTATTTAAATTGTATGCAACAGGGTTTTATTCAATGTTTTGATTGAATATTTTTTCTTTTTTTGTTCGTTATTTGAAAAGGGGTTTAAAGGATCATTATGTAAATACAATCATAAAAAAGAGGTGTTAATAAAGGGAGTTTTATAAAAAATTAACAACAGGTTAAAAAGGATTATGAATAGAAAATTACAGGGTTTAAAAAGAAATGTTTATAAAAAATAATATTTTAATGGAGAACAAACATGAAAAAATTAATAATATTTTTTTAATAAAAAACACTACTACGCTATGAGAAATTTCCATCCCTTTTTCTTGGTAATTTAAAACAAATATATATAAAAGCTTAGAAACTTTGTATGATTCTTATGATACACTATGCGACAGTCAAAATCGGGATGGGATGAAACCAACGGGAAATGTTATATCGGTCAAAAACAAGTTATACGTGTCCTGGCGTTTAGCTGGGTCACCCCTAGGAATCGAGATATATCATTTTATTGACATAACTCGAGAACCATTAGTTCGATTTTGCTCAAACAATTTTAAAAAAATTAAAAATTACAATTCCTTTAATCTGTTCATATAACGTTTTTCTATATACTCAACAGTTTTGCCGGTAAAAATAAATGTTTGTTACCGCTACCATAAAAATCAATAACCTTTTGTTTATTACTTTTTTTTAATATTTTAGGCAAAAAATATTTTTTTCTTCATACATTTATTTTTACCGGCAAAACTGTTGAGTATATAGAAAAACGTTATATGAACAGATTAAAGGAATTGTAATTTTTAATTTTTTTAAAATTGTTTGAGCAAAATCGGACTAGTGGTTCTCGAGTTATGTCAAAAAAAGACCACCAAAGGTCAAATCGATATATCTCGATTCCTAGGGTTGACCCAGCGAAACGCCGGGACACGTATAACTTCTTTTACTGACCCCTACCATTTGTCTCACAGTGATATTAACCCTCTAATAATGCTTCTTCTGATTGCGGTAATATTAAAATTTTAATTTATCGCTTTATTTGGGCAAAAGTAAAAATTGAAGACGAATGAATAAAGTCAATAATAAATCCAATAAACAAATTGAGAGCATTACTTACAAATGTTATATTTTGTGATAACTTACAAATGTTATGAAAATTTACATTGCTACAAGTGAATGTTCTTTCACTTAAAATAACAAAATTTAAATTTCACACTCAAAAAAAATAAGTTAGTAGAAAAATTAGAAAAACGTTAGTAAAACTTTAGTGCTAAAAAAATATAACTAAAACTTTTGCTGAAAACGGAATTTCAGAAAAAAAAACTGCTGCGAACTAGTACACTTAATATACAAGACGTTTTACTAATTTTTCTACTAACTTATTTTTTTGAGTGTAGATGGGCAGAGCTTTGAAGAATTAATTCGTTTTTGAATGAAGTCACTACCAATCGAATTAAATTTTCTTTACAATTTAATGAATTCCTTTTCTTAAGTAATTCACTAAATTCGTTCTACAAAAAACATATTCAAAGAATTAATTCAATTGATATAGTTCTTTTTTTAATCAAATGAATTAATTCAGTTGTGAATGCGTTCAATTTTATAAATCGAACGGATAAGAAGTGAATTAATTGCTTACTGAATTAATACAATTTCATTTTCGTTCAGTGAACTAAAAAAAAACATACTTTTAGTTTATTGAAAAAAATTATGTTCACTGAATTGAAAAACGAAAAATTACGTTCACTGAATTCAAAAGTGGTTTTCTGTCGTACAGTACCCAGTGGAGTAATTCAGCCATTTCTTATTGGTTACTATTCTTTATATCAAAATAGAAACAAATTTGGGAAAAGTTGAAAAAATCCCACAACTCCCAAAACACTGTGAAAATTTTTTTAAAAATTCGATTTTTACTGTTCTTGCTGTCTTGTCCATACTTAAAGCGGTGTTAAAACGTATACAGTCATATTAGGACCATACTGGCGTACCTTCCTACGTTTTTAGTTTTTAAATTCCGGTAGTTCACTCAGGGAAAAATATATAATCATATATTGGCTAAAATGTGATGATATATGGCTATAGCTGATCATGTATGTCCATTAGACCATACCACAAAAAACAAGTTGACCGTACGTCGATTGTAATTATCTTTGCAAGGAGGTTTGTAAAAAAAATTTGCCGAACGTAAGGGTCCCTTTTTTAAATTTTTTGTGATATCTTCGGCATTTACATTCGGATCCTAAAGAATGATACATCGATGTTTTTGTCTCGAGGGGATCAATGTTTTGCTCTAAAGGCCATTGACCTTAAATATCCCGTTCTAGTACTGATGTGCCGGATCTCAGTTCCTACCGCCCTAATGAAGCACCCTAATATAAAAAAAATTAAAGCTCGCAAAAAATCGTTGAACTTTTGCTAAGGAAGTTTTTCGACAATTCCAGCAAAAAATGTTCTCATTTTTTTTTTGTTGTTGCCGAACATAGGGGTCGCCTTTTTAATTTTTTCATTGGATTTTTCCTTTATAGCAAAACACTCGTCTCCTCGGCAAAAAATTCGATATATCACACTTTAAAATACGACTATAAATGCCGAAGATATAACAAAAAATTAAAAAAGGCGACCCCTACGTTCGGCAAAAAAAATAAATATTTTTGGAAATTGTCTTGCAAAAATATTTCATATTCGAAAGTGTACCGCGCATTTTTTTTTTTTTTGCCTGTAAGGTGGTATGGTCTAATGTGAATATGAATAGAGCACAAATTTGACTATATATGGTCTCACATATGATCATATATCTTCGGATCCGAAATTTGAGGGTATATGGTCGTATATGATTATATAAGTTCATATATGCGCATAATATGTATATGCTCATTAGAGCGTACCAACCTCCAATATCAAATATATTTGCAAGGAGGTTTCAAAAAAAAATTTTTTTTTGTCGAACGTAGGGGTAGTAATTTTACAGTTTTTGTTATATCTTTGGCATTTACAGTCGGATCTTAAAGTTTGATACATCGATGTTTTTCTCTCGAGGAGACCAGTGTTTTGCTCTAAGGTCCACTGACCTCAAGGATCCTGTTCTAGTAGTTACCCACCAGATCTCAGTTGCTACCACCCTAATGTACGACCCTAATGTCAAAAAATTAAAGCTCGCAAAAAATCATTAAACTTTTGCTAAGGAAGTTTTTCGATAAACCCAATATAATTTTTTTTTATATATTGGTTGCCGAATGTAGGGGTCGCCTTTTTAAATTTTTTTCATTGGATTTTTCCTTTATAGCGAAACATTGTCTCCTCGAGGCAAAAAATTTGAGATATCACACTTTAAAATCCGATTTTAAATGCCGAAGCTATAACGAAAAATTTAAAAAGGCGACCCCTACGTTCGGCCAAAAAAAAGAAAATTTTTTTGAAATTACCTTACAAAAATACTTCATATTGGAGGGTGTACGGCGAACTTTGTTTTAAGGTACGGTCTAATGCTCATATATGAGCACATACTAACGAATTTCATATATGACTAATATATGATCATATACGGCCATATACATTCAAATTTCGGATCCGAACATATATGGACATATATGGTAGAAACGTATATGAAACTATATGTGGACATACATGATCAGTTATACCCATATATAATCATATACGAGGGCATATATGATCATATATGTCCATACACTATCTCATCTTCAGCTGGGCAGGCCAAAAAACAGGTAGAAATATCTTTGTTTAGGTGTTTACGATTAAAAAGCGCGTTCAAAATATATCCAGTTTTGTGTTTTTTAAATTTATTTCTCATTGAATAAAAAAACTATAAACAAAATTAAAGGTTTTTTGAAGACGCATACCAATAAATTAAAACATGTCCTAGCATGTCCGAGCATTTTTGAAACATTTGCTTGTATCGATTGCATGTTTCCATCTTCAAAACCAAACATAATTGTGGATATAATCCCAAAAAATAATAAATAAGTATGCATAATATTAAGTACTTTTAAATTAAAAAACAGTTCCAGGTGGTGACAAAAAGTCTTTTTATTTAGCCTGCCATTGAACGGCTTAGGGATTTGATGCTCTGGAGAATTTTCAACACTGGCTTCTCTAAAGAATAACTTTCTGTGTGGCTGGTCTTTGGCCGGGTTTAGGAGTTCCTACTTCGGAGTATTTAAAAAATGTCTTCTGTGAAGAGCTTGAGGATTTTAACTCTGGGATATTTCCAATACCGGCTTCGATAAATGAATAATCTACGTGCTTAAATAAATTGCGGTCTTATTGCCATAATAAATAACACTGTGAGACAAATGGTAGGGGTCAGTGATCGTGAAGGGTTCAAACTACCGGGGAAAGTTATATCGGTAAAAAAGAAGTTATACGTGTCCCGGCGTTTCGCTGGGTCACCCCTAGGAATCGAGATATATCGATTTTACCTTTAGTGGTCTTTTTTTTGACATAACTCGAGAACCACTAGTCCGATTTTGCTCAAACAATTTTAAAAAAATTAAAAATTACAATTCCTTTAATCTGTTCATATAACGTTTTTCTATATACTCAACAGTTTTGCCGGTAAAAATAAAACTCGTCCAGCAAGATTCCCTCTATGTGGGGAGCATGACTATTTTGCTAACGGTTATAACTCCCATTCTTTTTTCAGCCATAATACGAGTATCCATAATCACTTCGGTGATTACGTCCGTGGAGACTATGCCGTCGTCCGATTTTTTAATCAAAGTAAAAGAAAGCATAAAAACTAGAAATTAATTTTATATTGTGCCCTTAACAAAAAATAAATGACTGTTAAAAATTTTGTTTTTATAATAATTCATAATTCGTTACATAAAAAAAATCTCTAAATTGTTATCACAACAAAAAATTTATTAAAATGAACATCTGTCAATTTTTTATATTCCAATTCCATATTATTGAAATTTAGCATTACAATAAAATTCCTTAAAAAAAACTCCAACCAACAAAATTTATTGACACGAAGTACAAAAAACGAAACAAAAAAAACTCCCTCAATTACACAATAAGCCAACCAAAATCCTAACTCCGATTACACGGAAAAATGCTTCATAAAACAATAGAAAAAATTGTAAAAAAAAAACAAAATTTGAAAACAAAAGAGGCTTAAATAATAGAAAAATATAGTAAAAAAAATTGGACAAAAAATAAACGGAAATGTCATAAAAAAAACTATACAGAATTACATGAGAGATTTGAATGTAAAAATTTAAATTATTAAAAACAATGATGTTACGGAAAATATGAATTTTTGAATCATAAAATGATGACTGATCAATCAAAAGGATGGTAATAGGTTTCCTCAAGGTTAAGGGATGTTTATATCTTGAAATAAATCTGTGATATTTTCCTCATTAAATATAAAGCTTTACAAAAAAATTCGCTTAAAAGATTTTTAATTCCATATCTGTTGAAATCAAACAGTGTTGCCAGTTTGGTGTTTTTAACCCTTGATTTTGGGCATTTTTTGTTAGGGGATTATTTGCAATAAAATTTTAAAAAAGTTATAAATGTACACTGAGAGAATTACCCTTAATGATATTAATGATATAATTTCATAGAATTTTTTTCGTAGAACCAATGAAGAATTTCATTATGTATATAATATTTAATTAAAATAATGAAAATTTTCATAACTTTTCTTTCATAAAATTTCATAATTTCATTTAAAAAATTCATTGAATTTCATAAATTAGATCTTCATAAATTTAATGAAAATGTTTTTTATATATATGAAATTGTTCAATAGTATTTACTTTCATTAAAGGAATTAAATATGCTTAAATCCCAAACGTATTTAACAAATTGTGAAAAATAATCCGTTGTAGTCATGTCCCTATCCGGATTTCATTCTTGCGTAAGGAAATCGTCAGGTGACGATGTTTTTAGGATTTCTGTAAATATTTGTTAAGTTAAATTACAAACTCAATGAGAATTTCTTGTTCTCGTCTAGGATCGTTATTAAACATTCAAAATATCAAAGAAAAAACAAAAACAACAACAGAAATTTTTTTCACAATTTGCTTTGTCGTCTTCCAATATCCTACTCTGTTGTTTTGACATATCTAGCAATGTAGTGACATCCATTCATGTAGAAACAACAATAGAAACAGTAACATTTAAATTTGCACAAGCACTTGCATATTAGTTTTTTCAATTTTATTTTATCGGGATATACATTAATTGCATTAAAGAAATTAAATATGCTAAAATCCCAAATGTATTTAATTTTTTTTAATTTTTTTATAAAATATCATCATTTCCTGAGAGAATAATCTTTTATAATTTTTATTTTTTTTTTTAAATTAATTTTTCATTATTAATTTTGGACAATGAAATTTTTTTATAAATCATATTAATTTTTTCGAAACTTTTTTTTATAAAAATTTTTAATTTAATGAATTCTTTCTTTAGATATATTTTGTACATCCGTAAAATATGCTACGATTTTTTTACGCCTTTTGCATTTGCTAAGTGCTTTTTATTTATCCACTCCAGATTAACAACGCCAGCAACCAACTATAATAAATAATAGTAAATGAAATTGCTTCATAGATTTTATGAAGCTCTTTTTTGGCTGAATGATTTATTCATTGGACGAGTGGCCTATTAATTTTATGAAGAGATTCATTAATTTTATGAACTTTTCATAAACATTGACTTTAAGGAAACCTGTTTCATAGATTCTATGAAAAGTTTCAATGGACGAGTTCCAGTGACAATTTTCATTGAAACTATGAAGAAATTCATTACTGAAGTGATGATAATTCTCTCAGTGTAGCAAGATTCATACATGTTTGTTTTATTTAATATATTTTTGAATACAAAGTTTTGAAAAAATATAATTTTATTTTTAAATTAGTCAAAGGGTGCGTTCGGCAGATACAATTTAATAGTCAACAGTTCTACAACAGCTGTACAACTATCTGCTGAACGACCTGATCAATGACCGCTCACTTTAAGCGCTCCGGTAGCGCTATCATATTTTGGTAGCGTAAAAAATGTTTGCTACTTTTGATCAATAAATGATACATTTGTTGTTGTTCATATACAAAAAAAATTGTTTTGTAAGAATGACAAATAAAAACATACAAATATAATTCGAAAACAAAACATCGTTCAGCAGTGAACTTTTTATTTACATTTTTCCAACAAATTAGCCACCTGAAATTTGTATTTTTTCTTTTTCGGTATTTTTTAGCGTATTTTTTTTTCGAAACGCCCATGTTGAGTTGCTACACCTAATTCTAGGTTGATTTTCAATTAGTTTAGGGGAAATCTAAAAAATTACCTGGCAATACTGGTTAAAATCGTATTGCTATCAAAGAGTATATACTTTATAGAGAAACTATGCTACTCACGGTTATCACTGTCAGAGCACTGAATTTTCTTAGCAGCACCAGGCGTTTTCTCTTAAAGTAAAAGGCTTTTAAAAATTTTGTTTTAAAATTTTTTTTATATTTTATTTGGATAGAGCATACTCTTCAGTCTATGCTCAGAAAATATCAATAAAAAGTTCGAAAAAATAAAATTTCCATATATTTTAGTCACAAAGTAATATTCTATGCATTAAAAAAATTTTTGGGAGCGTTTTTTATCATTGTCTTTATTATATATCTTATTTCGCATAATACAGCAGAACAAAAAGAAAAAAACTACATTGAAAGATACAAGAATTGCACGCAGTCTTTAAAGAAAATCCAATGACGATTCCTCGATGGTGGGCGGAGGCACCTGTGGCATGTACTGATGGCTTTTTATAAGCCATAAAAGTAATCAATGTATATAAAAAATAAAAAAACAAATACAAAACAAATTAAACAATGTACGAAATAAAAGATTTTGACCGAAATGAAATGTTTAATAAATTCTCTACCATCGTGTTTAAGAATATTTAGGTTAATATATAAAATACTCTCTATCCGATTTATCCCAAATTTGGTGCACATGTCGAAAAGAGCGATGTATTCATTTTGTTCATACACGGTTTTTTAAAATTTTGCTGTTTTCTTAGCGAAAAATTAATTTTCAACTTTAAACTCGTTTTCCCACAACCTTGAGTTCAAAATCGGCTGCCACTGTACAGCCAAGGCGGGTTAACCGATTTCGGTCCGGGTTTTTTTTTTCGTAGGCAACAAAAAACTGTAACCTTATCGTGGCCCTTTTTTTTTAATTTTGGTCAAATAAATTTTATATGCCCAAGCAAATATGTTTTTGTTGCCTTTTTTTGAAATTTTTGAGTTTGTGTGGCAACTTTGTTAAAAAAAAAATTTTTTTAATAAAAATCAGGCCACGATAAGGACTAGAGAATTTATCTGGGATTAAGAATCACTTTACATTTTTAATTTCCGATAATTAATGAAGGCTGCACAGTGGCAGCCGATTTTGCCTTTTTTAAAAAAGGATAGTAATGAAGTGGCAACTCTGGCGAATATGGCTGGAGAAATATAAAACTGATATTTTTTGAAAATACTACAATAAGATAGTTTTTCAATAAAAAACAAAACATTAAAAATATTGGTAATTGAATTTTTGACAATCGCTCAAATATGCCCTTTAAAATGCTGTTGTTACAGTATTTACCCCCCTTAAGCTTTATCCTCATTAAAGCTTATCATCAGCACTGTTGCCATAACGGCGATTTTCTCGTCAGATCTAGCGATTTTATTTTGCCCCTAGCGGGAAAAATTGTCCTATAGCTCTTAGCCAAAAATTTAGAGGTTTTTTATCAGCCGTAAAATAATTTTTAAAAATTGTTTTTAGGTTGAAAAATATTACAAAATTGCACATTGATATTCTTTTATTATGAAAAACCACTTCCTAAACGATTTTATTATAAAAACTTTCTAAAAATACAAATTTCGATAAAATATGGGTTTGTAGTTTTTCACCGACAATGCCCTCTATTCAGTAGTATTTTCAATACTAATAATTCAATGAAAATTGGGATTCATAATTTGAAGCTATATAGCAAAATTTTTTATTATTTAAAAGTTTATAACACTTCTTCTGAACTTATTAAAACAAATTTTAAATAAATAAACCCTTTAATTACAATTTTTCAACAATCTAGCAATAAAATTGCTAAATTTTTGCACTGTTTATAAATCTAGTGATTTTCTAGCGATTAGCCATTTGTTTTGAAAGTTTGTTGGCAACACTGATCATTAAATGAAGGGTCTTTTGCTTTTCGCCTAATAAACTCTCTCTTATGTATATTTTTATTAATTGTATTCTCTTAAGGCACATCTACACGGGATAGAAAACTCGCAAGATTTTATGAAAATGCAGCTCTGTATAAGTCTACGAAATGTAATCTCTAAACCACTGACAATTGCTGTCATACACTATTTTTTTAATTAGTAACAATTTTGAAAATGTTTTGTAACATTATTGAATATTTCAGTTGATTAAATGCACTTTTTGGTATTTGGAGAAAAAATTATTCTTTGAAATACAAAAATTTTAATAAAAACAAATTCTTGACAACTAGAGATGGTACTTTTACGATAAAAATTAGTGCCAACAATATTAGAGATGACAAATTTAACGCAAACTCTACGAGATTTCTATCCCGTGTAGATGTGCCTTTAAAGTACAGTATTTCTATTAATAACATTTCTGTTTACTGTATTTTCCTTTTCAAGTGCAAAAAAAATTCAAATCCTTTCATTAAATAAATGAAATTAAAAATATTTTTACAAATCTAAACATGTTCTCGTTAAAACACATGAAAATGTCAATAACCATTATAGAAATTTTTGAAATATCTCACAAAAATTACAGCTGCTCTTTACAATTCCCAAACAATATCACCTGGTCACCACACTCTCTCGCACTGGTTATACAAAGTCAGTAAAAATGCATGTAGCATGTAGAATGTAGCATAGAATTAATAGTGGTGCATCCCGAAGACAAATAACATCAGGAGGTGTAAAATAACAAGAACAATTGAATTTTTACAACATTTAATGATTTATATTTCTTTTAATTGAGTTTTTTTTTGAAATTTGAACGCTATGTTGTGACAATAAAAGGATTCGATTTTTTTTTTTACCACTTCTCAAGAATTCAAAAGAAAACAAAGAAACGTTCCTCCTGGTTTGACTTCTTGTTAAATTACGAATTTTTTGACTTTTTAAAATTTTACAATGAATGTAACATTGTTCAAAACCTGCCCGTATTAAAAAAGTATTGCATCAAATTTTGTTATAGTTACAAATATTGAGAAAATTATAGTTTCTATTCTAATATTTATGCAGCGAAACTGCATGATATGCCTCGTTTTATCTTTTTAAATATGGTGGCACAAATTAAACATTGTGCTATTAAGGTTTTGCAATACTCCCCTTTTTTTATTTGGTGGAAATTTCTTTATGCAAAGGGTGTTTTTCCACAGCTCGATCTGAAGGCAATTTACAATTGAAAATCACCCTTTTAATCAAAATCAATGTTTTTTCTTTCTGTAAATTTTAGAAACCATGTTAAAATTGTAAGGAATTTTAACAAATGTTTTGCATTGTTTTTAATCCGCCAGATACAAGGGTTGCATTTCATTTAAATCAGTGTATTTGAAAAAAGGGTGAGATTTGTAATTTTAAATTCTAATGATCAAATGACTATTTTTTATAAACACGATTTTTATCTAATGTAACGAATTTTACTAATTTTACTTTTAAAATGCAATTTTTATGACATGACAGTTCAAAATTTATGGGCTTATTTGAATTGCTGCAGTGATTTTTAACGAAATCTTTTAATACGATTATTATGATAGTTCTACGAGGTTGAAAATACTGTACATTAAGCTTTAGAAAAGGCAGAAAAAGTAAAAGCCCTAATTGAAATTTAAACATTACACTAATAGGAAAAAGTCTGCAAAAATTTTATTTAAACTACTAAATATTAGTTAAAAATTACCTTGCAAAAAACTCCTGAAATTACCAGATTATTTTTGCTATATTTTAGTAAGATAGGAACAGCCAAAATAAAACTGTTAAATATACAGAATTTTAGTTATTTATATCTGAATTAAATTTTAGTTAATAGAAAATAACAACTTAACCCGCTAAAATCAGCAAACAAAATTTCTAAATAATTAGTAGACTAAAAAATCACAAAAAAAATTTTAATTTTCAAAGGTTTTTTTTCTCGATTTTTATACATTACACCACTAGGTACGCTTACAATAGACCGTACCACCTTACAGGCAAAAAAAGTGCGCGGTACACACTTATAAAGTATTTTTGCAAGGCAATTCCGAAAAAAAAATTTTTTTTGCCGAACTTAGGGGTCGTTTTTTTCAATTTTTCGTTCTAGCTTCGACATTTAAAAAATAAAAAAATTTCTGCTGGGTTTATCGAAAAACTTCCTTAGCAAAAGTTTAATGATTTTTCGCAAGCTTTAATTTTCTGACATTAGGGTTGTACATTTGGGTTGTAGCTACTGAGATCTGGTGGGTATATACTAGAACGGGGTACTTGAAGTCAAAAGCCCTTACAATATTGGTCCCCACGAGAGAAACACATCGATGTATCATACTTTAAGATCCGACTGTAAATGCCAAAGATATAACGAAAAATGTAAAATGGCGACTTCTACGCTCGGCAAAAAAAAATTTTTTTTTAAACCTTGCAAAAATTCTTCATATTGGAGGGTGTACGGCCAAATTTTTGTTTGAAAATCAATTCACAGAAAATTTTATTTATTTTATTAATAAGCACTGTTGCAAACTTCTTTCCTAAAAATATCGCTAAATCAAAGTAAAAAATAACTAGAAAATAGCTAAATTGTAAAAAACTAAAAAATTGATCGATAAATCGCTAAATTTCACGAACTTTTCAGGTTCTGTTGAATCCCCAAAAATAGCTAAATTTTTTTAACTTTTTAAAATTATCGATACATCGCTAAATTTTTCGAACTTTTAAGTTTTTCATAAAAATTTCGCGATAAATCGCTGCATAATAATGATTAAAAAATTCTGTCAATGAAATAAATGTAAAAAAATGCTAACAAAACGTCAAGACTGACTTAAAAAAATCGCTAGTTTTGCCGCTAATAGCTAAATCATATTTTTATCCCGCTAAATATGTTGAAATATCGCTAGATTTGACGAGAAAATAGCTAAATTGACAACAGTGTTAAGAAGTGAATAATTCACAATAATTTGAAATCAATGGTAGTATTCGGCAGAGAAACCTTAAACTGATACCGGTGACTTGTATCGCCTTGTGATTACTTACTCTGCTGAACGATGTTTTCTTTGTTTTGTTTTTAAATACATTTTTTCTATATTTCCTTTGATTTTTTAAAAGTTTTTGTTTTTGAATTATATTTGTATGTTTTTATTTGTCAATCATACAAAACAAAATTTTTTTAAAACCAACAACAACAAATGTATTACTATTTGATCAAAAGTAGCAAACATTTTTTACGCTACCAAAATATGACAGCGCTCAGACTGAGCGGTTAGTGATAAGGTCGTTCAGCAGATAGTTGCACAACTGTTTTAGAACTGTTGACTGTCAGATTGTATCTGCCGAACGCACCCAATGATTTCATATTGAATAAAGTGAGATAATGATTTGGTCTAATTTATATTTAAATTTTGATTCGATAGAATAATTAGTTTTAAGAGATAATTTGCGAAGTATAAATGAAATTAGAGCTTTGAAGAATTGATTCGAAGAGAATTACTTTCAAATATAAGTAAAACAAGCTGATTTATAAATTCACGAATCAACAAAATATATTATCTTTACACAAGAATTATTTTTATTGTTTTGGTTTGCGAATTATTGTAAATTCTTTAATTCGTTTGTAGGACTTTATTTCAGTTCAAAACATTTATTTATTAAGAGAAAATTTAATTATGTATTTAAAACTATTATCAAATCAATTAAAGTTTATTTTTTACATGCATGTTATTGAAAAAAATTAATTCGCAAACCAAAAAAAAAAAAAAAACAATTTTAAATCCGAAATAAAAAAATTATAATTCGCGCGAATCAAAAAATGCAATATATAGTTCGCGAATCAAACATAATTCTTCTTATTGTTTTTAGAAATTAAATTATTACTGAGGATTGAATTAATTTTTTAAAGGTCTGAATTATTTGAAATGAATCATTTTATTTTGTTTGATTTAATTTCAAATAATAAGGTCTGAATTATTTGAAATGAAATTAATCATTTTGTTTGATTCTATGAAAAGAATCAACAAAAATCAAATTGATTCTTTGAATAAGATATTGATTGAATAAAGTAGAGATTGAATAATCACTAAAAATGAATTTTAATTGATTTATAAGTCGAATTCAGGAATTATGATTTTAAAGGTCTGGTTATAAAAAGTTTGTGCCAATGTTTGTAACATCAAAAAAATATTGAACCTAAATTTATATTTTGGTATACCGATCGGCGCAGAATCATTCTTTGTTTCCTGATGTCAGTCCGTCCGTCTGTAGTCTGTTCTGTATGGTGTCCTTTAAAAATAGATTTGTTATTACACCCCCAGTTTTATGCACATGGTTCCAAATTGAAGAAATCGATTTTTTTTAGAAAACGTTAACCCGTGCCGAAAGTCGGCCGTAAATGGCCCATTTTGGAAAAAACTGTATTATTATTAAAAATTCCCTTACGTCAGACTGGCAACATTTGCGAAAAAGGAGACACGGAGGAGATTGGAAGATAAACAAAAAGTAGAATGTTTGTATGTGTCTGTTTGATCACTTCCGAAAGTAAAAAACAATAACAGAAAGCTGAATATTAAAGAAAACAATGAATTAGTTACATTGCATTCAAGGCCTTACTTGAGTGAAATGGCTAAGCTATCGCATCTTTGTAGAATTATCTTTGTAATGTAGGAATAGGCACGGATTCGATTTCTACAGCCAACGGGTTGTTGAAAAATTATCACATATAGACAATCTGACAATAACATGTAAACAATAATGCAATTTGACGGAAAACTACGGATGAAGCCTGTCCATAGAAAAAGGCAGAAACTAGATCTAGTCTGATTTGCAAATTAATGAGTTTATAATTTTTACAGAAAAAGGTTTCTTCTTCTTCTTCTTAACCTCAAACCTACTATATTTTGTATTGCATTTATTCATTTTATATATTCAAAATTATTCGCATATGGAATTCTGACTGCATCCGATATCATTAGCCTGGAATCCAAAATGACCCACAAATTTGATAAAAATGCAAAATCATTTTTTTTAAATTAAATTTAAAGATTTTTTGAACTGCCTCGACTTTCGGATTCAAACATTAGTTGGCTTTTAACCTAACTCGTGTAGGGTATCATATGGTCGACATGCCCGACTTTAACTCTATTACTCGTTTTTAATTGCAAATAAAATAATATCCTTCTGAAATGAACAGTTTACTCTTTTTTTTGCAAATATTTCTGTTGATTTAACTTAAAAATAACAAAAATTTTATAGATATAACAGGTTGGTTTTGCTATTTTTAGTCTACTAATAGTTAACAATATTTTCTGTAGATTTGACGATATAATTTGTCATTTTCAATTAACTAAAAATTCTGTAAATTTAACAGTTTTATTTTTGCTATCCCTATCGCCCTAGTATTTAGCAAGAAAAATCTTCTAATTTCGGCAGTTTTTTCTGGAAGGTCATTTTTAACTAATTTTTAGTAGCTTTTTCTGCTATTTTTACAGGTTTATTTCTAAAAGATATAAACTGAAAGCTGTAATATAAACAAAAGTAAAACTTGGAAAGATGTTTAAGATATAATTTAAATTCCATTCACTAAGCTTAAATCTTTGCTAACAGAAGATTTACTTACTTAAGGTTTGTTTACAAAAATATTCTAATATCAAGATTTTCTCTCTCCTTACTCTCTCTGTATTCTCCCCTGACTTTTCTTCTACAAAATGTTTCTATTTTCTTTTCAATTATTATGCCTGATTTAATGTTATTTAAAATTTCATAAAAATTAGCTTTTCTCCATATAGTTTTTTGGGGAGGTTATTTGTGTAAAGGCATCCTTTTATATCCTTTGAAATTTTATTATTGCACTTCAACAAGTTTTGGTATAAAAACCAATTATTCAGTCAATTGGAAGATGGCTAAAGAAAAACATGTTTTACCAGTTTTATATGCCAAAAATAAGAAAAATAGTGGCTGTAAAAAGTCAACATTATGGTTTGAAAATCAAGACCATATTTTTTCTTTAAAAGGAAGTAATTTTTTCTTTTTATTTCTTTGTACTGGAACTCCACAATAGTTTAGGAGTTTAATTTTTTTCCTTTTATTAAAGTTTACTTAACTAGCTTTTCTCTAACCTTTTATTTCAGGTTGTCCTTCTTATAATGATCAAGATGATTTGGAAAAATGTCATATTTCCTCTCCCACCAATTTGAATAATAAACGTCCTCGTGAATTGGATTCTGAAATGGAAAATGAAGTATTAAATTTAGCACGTCATACGCCCAAAAGACAAGCTAGATCTCCTTCACCTATTACGGAAAAATCAAACTCAACAGAAAATCAACAACTTGCCTCTAATCCCACTAATATTTTGGCTGCTTTACAAAATCCTTTGACTCCTTTACTACTACAAAATCAATTGGGTTTAGCTGCTGCCGCCAATACTTTAAAGCCAGAAGATATGCAGCAGGCTTTCCAATTACAATTACAGGGTTATATGGAAATGATGCGTCAAATGTCTCCGGAAACTTTTCAAAATCCTGCTGCTGCTCAATTTCTGTTGCAAAATTCTTTACAAGCTATGCTACAATTGCAGGCTTTGCAACAAATGAAACAGCAACAACAGCAGGACTTACAAATGCCCGAGGAAATAATATGTAAAAGTCCTTTCAATGAATTGAAAAATTATTCAACTCCTCACAACAAATCGCCCCTTAGAAGTCCTTCTTTGAGTCCTGTCTCAAGGCATGGTAGTGCTCGTTTACAAACTTCTAATAATGCCTCACAGCATACCAGCCAACAAACTACTCCTCCTAATTCAGCAAATTTGCCTGGTCATCTAAGCAGTGCTGCCATGACTCCTAATACTCCCGGCATGGCTGCAGCTTTTCCCTCTAATTCACTTACTCAAGCGGCCATGACTTTTTCCAGTACTCCTCAAAATTCTAAAAGTTCTGGTATGAATACTCTGTCTACCGCTGCTCGCACTTTAGATCAGTCTCCGGAAGAAACTACCGATTTAGAAGAATTAGAACAATTTGCCAAGACCTTCAAACAAAGACGTATCAAATTGGGATTTACTCAGGGTGATGTGGGTCTAGCCATGGGTAAATTATATGGTAATGATTTTTCTCAAACCACCATTTCGCGTTTCGAAGCTTTAAATTTGAGTTTTAAAAACATGTGCAAATTGAAGCCTTTATTACAAAAATGGTTAGAAGATGCCGATAATACTGTGTCCAAACCAGGAGGCATTTTTAATCTTACTGCCATTGCTTCCTCAGCTCTAACAACACCCGAAAATATTATGGGCAGACGTCGCAAGAAGCGTACTTCAATTGAGACCAATGTCCGAACCACTTTAGAAAGAGCTTTTAATATTAATTGCAAACCCACCTCTGAGGAAATTAATCAATTGTCTGAACAATTGGGTATGGACAAAGAAGTGGTGAGAGTGTGGTTTTGCAATAGAAGACAAAAAGAAAAGAGAACAAATCCTTCTTTAGATCTTGATAGTCCTACTGGTACACCTCTAAGTAGTCAAGCTTTTGGTTATCCTCCTCAGTCCCTGAATCTTACTAATGGCCTTGAGGGTTCTTCTCTTTGTGGCAGCTCTATTAGTTCTCTTTCACCTCATTATAATAGCAAACAGGAATGATGTTGGTATACGACAGAAGATTATCATAATGGTTATATAGATAATATGGACTCAACATATCGTCCTGGGACTCAAATGACATCCGCTGCGCTGGAAGCCTTAAGAGCTTCATCACAAGTGAATAGCGGTTGTCAAGGTCCCTATCACGATTCTTTTGCTCCAGAATCATCAACCTCCTTTACATCCTCATGGCATACAGAAGCTCAGGATTTCGGACATCATCATCACTACCCCCACCACCACCAGCAGCAACAATTGATGAGTTTGTCTTCATCTTGGTCTTCCCAGACCCATTAATAAAAAAAACCAACGTTATTGTAAATATGAAAAAAAGAAACAACACACAGAGAAAAAACTTGTCGGTTTCCAACTAAAATTCCGTCAGTACGACTAAAATGAGTTGGTACAACTGATTATTGGTTTTCACAACAAAATTGTGTTGACACAATTTAGTTTTAGTTGTAACACCAATAATATTCAAGAATCACAATTGAATATGTTTGTAATTTATACACTTTTCAATTCATTTGGCAATTTATTTTTCCGTGTATACTACTGACCACTCTCCTAAGACAACATTCCATTTCAGTATTCATATCATATACAAAATCTTGTATCAGATATTTTAATACAACTTATATATAATTTCGCTAATAGTTTAGTAAAAAAAACACACTTCCATTTAATTCTTTAATAATATTAACGAATTTATTTAAGCAAAACAATTTGAAATTTGTAAATATCATTAGATTTTAAGCAACAAAAAAGAGCATTTACCTAGAGTTCCTAAAAACTAACCCACTCCCCTTACACTAACGAGTAACTTATGTATACTAAAAAAACAAAAATCCTATTTATTACAATTCAAACAAATAATTTATGATTTTATATAAAACCAAAATTTACTAAATAAATTAATGTAAAATAAATGTTAATGTGTATAAAAATAATTATATAAACAATAAAGAAAAATTATAAAATAAATTTAAAATGAATGTGTTATTTTATTTATTGCGATTCGTTAGCAGGGTAAGTTCAGAAATATGGGTTGCTAGCCCTGCTTCCTTAGATCGGTGATAAGGCTGCTATCCTTGTGTCCAATCCCACGTTGCAGTCATGCTTCAGCAAACATTCATTCATCATTTACCTACTTTCCTGAGACGCCAAGTTGTTCGTGGTCATTCAGGTCACATGACTGAGCGGCTTCTCACTCAAGCTAGTTTTCAGTGGGTGCTGGAAAGCCATTTCCCGGGAAATAGTTGGTCTAGGAACGGAAGTAGTGAGCTGCTTGTACAGTAGACAGTACCACCTTACAGGCAAAAAAAGTGCTCCGTACACCCTCCAATATGAAGTACTTTTTCAAGGCAATTTCAAAAAAAAAAATTTTTTTTTGCCGAACGGAGAGGTCGACATTTTACATTTTTCGTTATATCTTTGCCATTTACAGTCGGATCTTATGATACATCAATGTTTTTCTCTCGAGAAGGCCAGTATTTTGCTCTAAGAACCCGTTCTAGTAGTTACCCAGCAGATCTCAGTTGCTACTACCCTAATGTACTACCCTAATGTCAGAAAATTAAAGCTCGCAAAAATTCTTTAAACGTTTGTTAAGGAAGTTTTTTGATAAACCCAGTCGATTTTTTTTTTTGGTTGCCGAACGTAGGGGTCGCCTTTTCAAATTTTTTTCATTCGATTTTATCTTTATAGCAAAACACTGGTCTTCTCGAGGCAAAAAATTGATATATCACTCTTTAAAATCTGACTTTAAATGCCGAAGCTATAGCGAAAAATTAAAAAAGGCGACCCCTACGTTCGGCAAAAAAAAATTTTAATTGCCTTGCAAAAATACTTCATATCGGAGGGTGTACGGCGAACTTTTTTTTGCGGTACGGACTTTTGTACAGTCATACAAAGGAGTCATTTCAAGTCACTCCCAAGTGAATGACATTCAGAAACTTTCCGCACTACGTGCACCTCTGATAAAAGTCCCAATTGGGCGCCCTATGCTCCAGTGGGAGTTAGAGGAATATACACATATATATATTTATTAATTGACAAAAAAGTTCATGTATTAGTAGATTTTAGTAAAGCTTATCCAAACTGTTCGAAGGACCAATGCTTATAATGGTGGAAGCTATTTTTTTTCCTACGAGTAGGAGCACTCAGGAAATTCTTTCTATTAATTAATGGGGGGATACAGAAGCGATGAAGGGCTTCAAATATAGCAGCATTGTAATTGCGCGAGTTGTTTAATCTTAGAATAGTTGTTGCGCTCCAAATAATGGAGTGATGGCGAAATTTGTTAAAGACTCTTAGTTCATAGCCCTGTTATATTATTGTAATTTAGTTTTTCGGTGGGGTTATGTACTATCGGAACACCGAAAGAGGACGCTGTGATATGTATGGGGGATAGAAAAGTTATACATATAATTTTTCTAAATTTATGTGGCCGTAGCTGGGGATCGAACTAGCAACATTATCTTCAACAGTTCAATGCGCTAACCATTACACCACATTTTACATTTTATTTCAAAAGTATATGATGATAATTTGAGTTAAATCGGAAAACGTCGGCTCACCGACAAATTTTGACTAAACTGAACGTATTCATATTACTTACACTCAAAAAAAGTCCGAAAAAATTGCTGATTCACTAAAATCAGCGAACTGATTTTTAGCAAAAAAATTTGTAAATTCAGCAAATGAATTTAAAAATAAAAATATTTTTTCTACCTTTAATTCTGTAATGAAAAATTATTTATTCTTGTTCACGGCCAATTATTCCCTTAAGTACCGTAAGTTGTTTTTCACGTGAAAAAATCTCACTTGAACTTTATATGCCTAAAATTGCAATCGAAGTTACAAAAATTAACAATTTTATAATTTTTTAACAAAGTCACAATCACAATAAACACAAAATGTCACTTTTTCACCAGAAAAATAATAGCTTGTACATTAAATTTGCGTGAAAACAAAATCTACACAATTTTCACGTGAAACTCAATGTTGTGAAATTTTTTTTTTTTTACATGGAGTATAATAGTTTTTACACGTGAAACTCAAACAACTTACGGTGCTTTATTATGAAATAACATAATTAGGTTATTCACAAGGGGTGTGCTATCTGTTGTATCGTTGTATGGTCCTAACAAAAAACAGAGTTGCCATTAACAAAAATTTAACTCAAATATAACTAAAATTCTGTATATTTAACAGTTTTAATTTTGCTGTTCTTATTTTACTAGTATTTAGCAAAAAAAATCTGCTAATTTCAGCAGTTTTTTCTGCAGCATCATTTTTAACTAATTTTTAGTGACTTTTTCTGCTACTTTTACTTTATTTCTATTAGTGTAAACAAAAGTTAGAATAATTATGTCAACAAACAATTTAATAAATTGGCAAACAAACCATTTTAAATCGAAACACCAAATTATTGCTATCGACCTTTTTTTAACTGCTACTACATACAACCTCATGCGAGTACCCCAAAAGTTGGAGAACGTTATCAACTGTTGTGTTTTTTTTTTCAAAAATATGGTCTTAACATTTTAAATACTGTATAATGGTAAAAAAAAACATTTCAAATCATTTAAAACATTATGTCAAATAGAAATAAAAAACAATTTCTAAACGACCAACAAACATGTGAATTTACCAAATAATACACTCGTAAAAATAAGTCTGTAAAAATAAAACCTAACTAAAATTGAGTTAGAAGAACAAAATGCTGATATCAGCAGGCTCTGTTTACTAAATATTAGTAAGCTAAAAACAGCACCAAAATATTTGTAATATAGAATCTACAAAATTCTAGTTAATTGCAAATAACAATTTAATCTTAAAGGAATTAAATATGCTAAAATCCCCAACGTATTTAACAAATTGTGAAAAATAATCACAAGAAAAAAAATTGATGAATATTTTTCTTGATTTTAGCAGCGTAAATTGTTATTTGCAATTTACTAAAATAAAGTTAAAATTTTGTAAATTGAAAAGATATTTTCCTGCTCTTTTTATCATGCTAATATTTAGCAAACAGATTCTACTGATTTTGCAGTTTCTTCCACAACTCCCTTTAGAACTAGTTTTTAGTAACTTAGCAAACATTTTTACAGACTTTTTTCCATTAGTGTACGAGAGAAAAAAACCTAAAAAAAAGGAAAATCTGTTTTCTTTAGTAAAAAAAAGGGTTGCTACAAGACCATATTTCAAGAGCCACAACAAGTTGTAGCAAGTATAGTTCTTGCGTAACATATGTGTGAATAGATTGTCCATCTTAAAAAACCCTTTTCTGCCAAATATAAAAAATTTGCCTGTTTAAATTTATAAGAACTTCTTTTTTTTTAAGGGAGGGAAGGGGAGCAAACACAAATAAAGAAATATGGTTGAATATTTTTACAATTTGAACATTGTAAAAGGATTTATATGCTTTTACTTGATAAACAAATAAGGGCTACAAATATTCTAAGATTTGCTCTATATAGACCGTGCTAAATATTTCCAATAAGGTTAAGCCTAACATATTGTCACACAATTTTTTTCAAGTGATTTTTTGTTATCCTGTAAATCTACTTTCTAGTACCATTATTTAACTACTTTTCAAGATGAAGTGATTTTATTTCTGTTTGTTTGCGTATTTGGAAAGAGTAAGAAAAAAGGGTTTCTAACACAAAAATCATAATATGAATTATATAGAGTTATGGAGTTGAGTGGTTTGTTTTGATTTCCTCATATTTAATTTCTTTCGAATCAAAAGGAAGTTCATTTTAAAAAATGGTATTTCCTGTTTACTGTTTGGCGCGTGCCATTTGTTTTTTTTTCAAGAATTGTTTGAAGCAAAATAAACGGAAATATTTGTAAGTTTTTCTAAATTGTCTTAATATTTATTTAGGAAATGTTTATGTAATATTTGTTTTAAGAAGGATAAATTAATAATACCAATTTGAAAATTTTTAAACTAAAATAATATCGCTAATGTAAAAGACACTAGGTAAGGGCAAGTGAGCTAGAGTTGGGCGCCATTATGTCACAACATAGACATTTGAATGCTTCAGTTGCCAAATCGATTAACTGCACTTTCTGAAATCTATAAAATTTGACTTTTAAAAAACTTTATTGACTCTTAACTATATAATATTCAAAACGAATTTCTCTGATAATAAATATGAACACTACTAAATAACAATCAAAATTTTTTGTTGTTGTTTTTGTTTTTTCTTTGATATCTTAAATGTTTAATAACGCTCCTAGAAGAGAACAAGAAATTCTCATTGAGTTATTAATTTAAATTAACAAATATTTCCGGAAATTCTAAAAACGTCGCCCCTGACTATTTCTTTAGGCAAGAATCCGGATAGGAACATGCCGGATAGGGACATGCCTTCAACAGATAATTTTTCACAATTTATCAAAAAAGTTTTGGGATTTTAGCACATTTAATTCCTTTAAAATATATTTTTATTTGCGACCTGTATCGTTCAAACAAGCATAACAGCCAGTTTCTGGGGGACCGGTATATGGGCACTAGGTCTAAGCATGGACCGATGCTAACCCAAAGCAAGCAGAAAAAACTACGAAAAATTAGTTAGAAATGATGCTGCAAAAAAAACCGTTAAATTTATTTATAATTAAGTTACCTTTTAGTTAATTGGAAATGACAAATTCTACTGAAAAATCTACAGAAAATTTTGCTAAATATTAGTATAATAAAAATAGCAAAAACCAACTGTTATATCTATAAAATTTTTGTTATTTTTAAGCTAAATTTAGTTGAATGCAAATAGCAGTCTATACTGTTAAATTAGCAGAAATAATTGCTAAAAACAATTGTAAGCTGCTATTTTCGAATAGCTCGAATTTTATTTTCGAGATCTTTGAGAATACTTATTATGTAGCAACATTTTTTGCTGATTTTAGCAGGTGAATTTGTTATTTTCTATTAACAAAAATTTAACTCAAATATAACAAAAATTCTGTATATTTAACAGTTTTATTTTTTCTGCATTAGCATAATTTTTAACTAATTTTTAGTAGTTTTAACTAAATTTTTTACAGACTTTTTTCTATTAGTGTACTCAATATAGACCGCTTCTCGAGTTGCATTTTTTAGTATACACTCATAAAAAAATCTCGTACAAATAGTTGAAAATTCGTATTTATATTTGCGCCTGCAGAATTTTCAATGAAGTTGATATTCGTGGTCTGGTAAAATTATTCAAGAAATTTTAAACAAATTCAATAGAAATTTTACTTGATGTAACTAAACATTTTCTGCTGAAATATCGCTTAAAATCTTGGTTTTTTGACTCTGTGGATCTGGCCTGAGGCAGGCCCATATTTATTACTGGGAGTAAAAGGTGTGCACCATTAAAAAACTTAACACATAAAAAATTTAATAAGAGATGACTGGTTGCATTTTTTTTTATATAGATTTATATTCTGTGTCATTCTACATGACATGTTAATTTCATGTCCCATGTATGTATATAAACTTAGTAATGTATTTATAATGAAATTCTTCATTAAATCTACAAAAAATTCTAATTCTTACAGTGTATGATGCAAAACCTGTAAAATTTTAAATTTGGCAGTCAATATTTTGAACCAGAGACCCAAAATAAATGTTATATTTCTAAAAAAGTCACCACCCAAATTCATTTAATTAGAATATTTCAATAATGCACTATATTTTATAAATCATATGGCACAAAAAAATCGCAAAGATTGGCAAAGATTTTAATTTTTTCAATTTTTATATTTTACTCTATAAATTTCTGTTGTTTTTTGATTTTTATTTTAAAACTTTTTATAAAGGTTACAGAATGATTTTTTTGAAAAAATTAAGCACTAACTTTTTTATTTGATAATAAAATAGAAATTAAAAATTGATCTAAATTGAATGTCGGAAGTGGCTGGACTATACATATTTACTCACTTTAAATCACTGTTCAATCTTTTATTAACACTAGTTGACATCATCAGGATATTATAATTGGTGAAGTTATTGGTTCTATGGCTTTTGATTTATATTCTTAATTGTTATTTTTTGATAAACAAAAAAAATCACAAAATAACTTTTATTATTTTTGAAAAAATAAAAATCGTGTTTGGATTGTTTTTGTTTGAATTAAAAATAAAAATCAAACAGAGCAAACAAACAGAAAATTAAAAATACTCAAACAAGAAATAATTGTAAAACAATCACTTTTTTGAATAAAAGTTATAACTGTTACGTCCCTGTTTTAAACAGAAAGCAAAAGAATTAAAAAAACTTCGTAATGAAGTACTGCTTTTTATATACATTAGGGTTCGACAAAAAAAAATTTCTTTGATTTTCGGATATCATCACTTTTTTTAAAGTTTTTGCATAGAAAAAAATAATGGCGTTATTTTTTCTTTTTTATTTCAACTCCTTCCACCGGCGCAAGTGGGCCAAAAACGCTGATTTGGAGACCCATTTTCTGCAGAGCAAAAACGGCTGCATTTCTGGGAAATCTGACTTTACCATTCGATTCGACAGCAAAAATTAATATAAAAAACATTTTTTTTGCGTTTTCTGAATACAGCAGATAGTCATTAGAGTGGTCCAAAAATCCGCTTTTTTAAAAAATTTCAAAAAAGTTACTTTTTTATTGCACACAATGAAAATGTATTTCCTGCTGAGAATATTGGTACAAAAATTTTTGATATCCCGCGACCCGTTAAAAAGTTATTTAGTAATCAAATATGTTTAGTAAAAAAAATATGTTTACTTAAAAATAAATTTATAATGCGGCAGCGAGTATTTAAAGCTGCATTTTAATTAGCTCAAATAATTTTTCATTGAATTAAAAAAAAATCCAAATTTGATTAGCTAATAACTTTTTAACGGTTTGCGGTATATCCAAAATTTTTGTACCCATGTACTCCGCCGGAAATACATTTTTATTGTGTGTAATAAAAAAATTACTTTTTAGAAGTTTTTAAAAAAAGCGAATTTTCGAACCACTCTAAGGCTATCTGGTGTATTTTAAAAATGCAAGAAAAAGTTTTGTGTACTAAATTTTGTTTAAAATCGAATGGTAAAATCAGATTTCCTATAAATGCAGCTGTTTTTGCTCTGGAGGAAAATGGTATTAAAATTAGCGTTTTTGGCCGACTTGCGCCAGTGGAAGGAGTTGAAATAAAAAAGAAAAAAAACGCCATTCTTTTTTTCTATGCAAAAACTTTAAAAAAGTGATGATATCCGAAAATCAAATTTTTGTGACGAACTCTAATATACAAATGTATATCGGGTTAAAAAATGTTCAGCGGATCTATGAGTTGCCCTTAATGAGTTAAAGAGTAGATAAAACTTATTAACATGAGTTATTTTAAGCTGCTCGATCTTATATGCGGTGCTAAAAATGAGTGTAAACCCAGCAAGTATGACAATACGAAGAAGATTCCCCGATCATATTGCCAGGAAGAAAACATTTATTGCCGGCAATATCTATTTCGTATTGTGGAAGAGTGATATCGGGGTGATATCGTCAAATAAACTCACCGGTATAAAATAAGCGATTTATTTTTTTCGTTATTAAATTTAAACCTGAAAAAGAATATCAGCATACATAATCCTTTGACCAACACATTAGTTATATTGATTTCATCGTAGCCGATTTTTTCCGTGCATTAAATCTTGATTTTTTAGAGGAATTTCTTTCCTATATATCTGTTGGTTGTTTTTGTACAAATTTTATTTTCATTTTTTCCAAAATGACAAAATATTTCAAACAAATTTTCTTTATCTTCCGGATGATAAAAAGGTAATATTGCCGCAATATTATCATAAAAAAGTATGACAAAAAATTCAATTTATGAATTATATATTCCAAATATCACCGAATTATCTTCCAAATAATAAAAGGAAGACAATTTCAAAATACTACTTGATAATTTTCATTCAAATGAAAAATAGAAGATATCGCTTTAATATCTTCTTGGAAGTTATCTTCCAAATGCTTACAGGGAAAATATTGAAGTGAACCCCCGAAGAGACCTTTTGTTAAAAATAGGGCAAACGACAGCAAATACCTGCAACGTTCGGCTATTTCAAAACCATACATTAATTATTAATAAATACACTACTCTACATTGCAAAAAATATATCCCAATTTCCCCATTTCCAAACCTTTTTTTCTATATTTCATTCATTTCACCAACATGTCATCAGTCACTTAAATAGCCTACTCTCAACGATAATATCAAAAAAATCACATTAAATTTTCTATTTAATTTCCTAGACAGACGCCTGAAGAAGAAAAAGAAAAGAAAAGCCGATCAAACTGGTCAATGGTCATAATAAAAAATGCCTTCAAAAACAAAAAACCATTGAACTATAAGAACTGTTTTTTAGAAAAAGCTTAAGGCTATAATACGAGTAGTTGTAAATGTATACTAAAATAAAAATACCACCACAGTTTAATGCAACCAGCAGCAGCCACCCTATCTTTAGAATAATTGCTTTAGAGGAAAAATTGTTTTGAATAAATACGCACACATGCGTTCATTTATACAAAAGCCATTGAATCTTATCACACAGCAAACAGTCCTTAGTCCCGAATACAATGAAAACAACCACAAGTTAAAGATTTTACTATCATCTAAAGGCGGAATAGCAAGGTTGGCTGGATAAATGGACGAATGGTGCAAAAACGAGCGAACAGACCATCTTTAGCAACTTGAAAGGTAAATAAAGTTGACTTCTCTTTTCAATTTTCATACCACATCTTTTAAGTTTAATTCAATTGTGAATTTTTTTTTTTTTTTTAGTATTTGCTTATCAACGTACGAATATTCAAAAATTAATAGCCTTTAACCTTTTTAAGGCCTAATACCCTACACTCTACATAGGATAAAAAAGTAGTGTGTAAGGCCTAGTTTTATAGTCAGAAACATAGTATAATATAGTAGCTTTACTCATTTTCTGTCATTTGCAAAAATGAAGTAGTGTTTGTTATTTTACTTGCACATATGGTTCTTAATAACACTACTACTACATGAGATAAGGACAAGGTCTCAAGGTCTCTCAGTATACTATGGTCAAAACTACGACCGATTTTTTTTTTTTTTTAATTTTACTTAAGCAAAACTGTTTCCAATTGGGAAGAAGGAGGAGTATTCGAGCCTTTAAAAAGATACCCTTTATTATTCAACTAACTGGCCCTACAATATCTTATGAAGACATTTAAGGCCAGTTTTATAGCCATAAATAAGATAAATTTTCTAACTTAAGAAATATTTAAAAGAAAAATTGTTCTTAGTTCTGACTATAAAATTGGCCCTTATTCTGTTAAGTTCCTAATAAGTTTAAGATGTATAACTTAATATAGAGTATTTTAGTGCCTGTTGCGCCCAACTAAATTTTCCTTACATTCTTTTTGAACTTGAGTAGCCTTTGGTCATTTAACTGGTACACGCACATTCACACAAAAACTTTGTTTAAGGATATGTTTTATGCAACAAATTCACAAAAGAGGTTATTTTAAATTAAAATGTATTCCTAAAAGGTTTAAATAAGTACACTGAAAATACACTGAAAATATTATTACAGTAACTGACTGTAGTTTATTTAAAAAGTTATCCGTGCATTTATTTTTAAATGATTATTCAGTTAAAAGACAAAGAAATATATTTTTTAACTGTTTTTGTCGTTTATTTAAAAAATAAATTACATATAAATACGGATTTTCTGTTACAGTTAATATTTTCATTTAAAATATTTTGTTAAAAAAAGAATTTCTTTCGTTTTTATAGGTCAGCTAAAAAAAACCAAATAAACTAAATATCATTTATTCTTACGGATTTTGTAGTTCATTTTTTGAAATTTAAAAAAACGAAATAAATGAAAAATCATTATTTTTTAAGGATTTTGTAGTTTATTTATTAACATTTAAAAATAAATGAAAAGTTCTTTTGATTTAAATGAAAAGTCAGTAGACCGGTTTTCAAGTGATTTTTCATTTATTTTAAATTACATTTTCAGTTAATTTAAACTACAAACTATTTTGAGTGTATTATTACAGTAACTGACTGTATTTTATTTAAAAAGTTATCCGTACATTTATTTTTAAATGATTGTTCAGTTAAAATACAAAGAAATATATTTTTTAACTGTTTTTGTCGTTTATTTAAAAAATAAATTAAATATAAATACGAATTTTCTGTTACAGTTAATATTTTCATTTAAAATGTATTGTTAAAAAAAAGTATTCCTTTTCGATTTCTAGGTCAGTTAAAAAAATGAAATAAACTAAATATCATTTATTCTTACAGATTTAACAGTTAATTTTTTGAAATTTAAAAAAACGAAATAAATGAAAAATCATTATTTTTTAAGGATTTTGTAGTTTATTTATTAACATTTAAAAATAAATGAAAAGTTCTTTTGATTTAAATGAAAAGTCAGTAGACCTGTTTTTAACTGATTTTTCATTTATTTTAAATTACATTTTCAGTTAATTTAAACTACAAACTATTTTGAGTGTATGTGTAAAGGTATCTAACCACACACATACATTGTTCTTATGGATGTATGTGTAAGACGGTCAAATGTTTACTTTAACTAAAGGCTATTTTTATTTATTTGCCAATTTTCTATAGCATACGTTAAGGCTTAGATCGGATATAATAGATTCTTGTTTTCTAACATACAGCTTGTTTCTCTATAGTATAACGATAAATTTCCATAAAATGGAGTAAAAATATTTACAAATAAAGAAATTCTTTGAAGATTTATATAAAAAATAATACTTTGCATGTTTTTTGTTTGATGTTGGTCTGATTAAAAAAAAAACTTTTTGTTATTTATTTGTAAATGTTTTTCTTCTTCTTTGATTAAATGTTTTGAAAAATGAGTTTTTTACAACAGCGTTTCTTTGACCATTTATCATTGAGTAATAGTAATTTGAACTTAAATTATATTATGAATGTATGAATTGCTTGCTAACAATAATTTTAACGCCCAAAAATAAACATTAATCATAGAGAAACAACAACTGGTTTTATATCTTTAAATAAAATGTCGCTTTAATGGAGACAAAAGGTTAAAAGTAACGATAAAGTTAATGCAAACTGGTAAAATTTGAAATTAATCATCGTCTAAATTAAAACTTCAATCAAGGGATATTATATAAATTTTACAACGCCACTAATGCAGTATTCTTTTTGAAATAGAGTTTTTAAAAAAGTTAAAACATTGTTTGGACATTTTTCTAATTTTTGCTTGCTTAAGTTCTTGAAATTAAAATTCTGCTCTCGTTCATTTTTTTAAACAATTTAACCATCCATAAAAATACTATTTGTACTCATGTGTATGTTAAATTTCTGTTAACATTTAAATTGCAATTTTTGTTATTTCTTCATGGATACAAATAATGATTCTCAGACATTCCCTGCTTGGGTCGTTGTTTGATAAGTCGTGCGTATGTTAAAAAAATCTTGTCAATAAAATTGAATTGTTCTCATGCGTTTTTAGTCGTTGCCGAAAATTTTTCATTGTATGCTCTTGACATGTGTATTGGTGATTGATTTTTATTTGCCAAAATATATACAAACATACTATTTCGTACAATTTAGCGCTTTTTGCCAATTTAGCACTTTTCGCGCTTTTGGACTATCCAAATCCCGCACATTTTCTGTTAGCGTGTTTTATGAAGAGGCTTCAAGATAGCGCATTTTCGTTTTTTATTTAACGCTTTTAGCGCCTTTTCAATAAAATGTTTTTTTGATAAAATGTTAACTAATTTCAAAGTTTTAAGCATGTGCATTAGACAGTACCTCAAAAAAAAGTTCGCCGTACACCGTCCAATCTAAATTATTTTTGCAAGGAGGTTTCAAAAAAAATTTTTATTTTTTTGCCGAACGTAGGGGTCGACATTTTACATTTTTCGTTATAGCTTTGGCATTTACAGTCGGATCTTAAAGTATGATACATCGATGTCTTTCTCTCGAAAGGACCAATTTTTTACTCTAAGGACTATTGACCTCAAGTATCCCCTTCTAGTATTTACCCACCAGATCTCAGTTGCTACTACCCAAATTTAAGACCCTAATATCAGAAAATTAAAGCTCGCATAAAATTATTAAGCTGTTGCTAAGGAAGGAAGTTTTTCGATAAACTCAGCAGAATTTTTTTAATTTTTTTGGTTGCCGAATGTAGGGGTCGCATTTTAAAATTTTGTTCGTTGGATTTTTCCTTTATAGCAAAAAAAATTGATATATCACACTTTAAAATCCAACTCTAAATGCTAAAAAATTGAAAAAGACGACCCCTACGTTCGGCAAAAAAATTTTTTTTTGGAATTGCCTTGCAAAAATACTTTATAGTTGAAGGTGTAACGCGCATTTTTTTTTTGCCTGTAAGTTGGTACGGTCTAACGTGCATTTTTTAAATTTACGTAAGAAATATTGAAATTATTTTTTCAAAAATAGTAATTTTAATTTTAATTTGTATTAAAAATAGTTTTTCTTAAAGTCGTGAAATTAAGTGAAGTTTTCCCAAAATAATGCTTTCTAGCTCTTTTTAACTATTGTATCTTATAATTCAATTAAAAAAGTATACATTTTGATTAACTTTCTTATCCAGCCCTTTTTAGGAACCTTATTGCGCGTTTTACTTTAAAAAAGTTGGCATTACTGATTTCGTATACAATTTCACACAAATATAGACATAAAAATACAAAATAACAATGGCTAAGTATTTCTCTCATCATATATTACCAGCTTGTGCCTGGAAGCAGGAAACCGGTCATTTTTAATGAAAACCAATAGTTAATTGATCAATTTTATGTTTAAATTATAATAAATATTTCAGTATAATAGTTAGCGAGTTGGAATGTTACACATTAGGCGACGGCAACATCAAGTTGGGAAAATATTATGAATGAGTTTCCGATTCCTCATACATATCGCAGCATCCTCCTTCATTTTATAAATTTTTTTCTCAGTAAATGAGAGGATTGCATTCTCTTTATTTTCTAACCTCTTTGAAAATTACAAAGAAATTTAAGGGAATTCAAAGAAAACGTAGCATATGTCAAGGAGACGAGTTGATTGCTTATTGGTGAAGAGGTTTTAAAGCTTAATTTAAAATAAAATACGCATAACTTCTAAACTAAGCAAGTTAGAACGAAAATAACCTCAAACCCCCGATAATAATTTTTTAGTTAAGCACCGTAAGTTGTTCCAATTTCACGTCAAAAAACTGTTATACTCCATAAAAAAAAATGATTTTTCACGATAATAAGTTTCACGTGAAAATTGTGTAGAGTTTGTGTTCACGCAAATTTAATGTACAAGACTATTATTTTTCTGGAAAAAAAGTGACATTTTGTGTTTATTGTGATTGTGTCTTTGTTATAAAATTAAAAAATTGTTAATTTTTATAAATTAAATTGCAATTTGAGGCCTTTAAAGTTCGAGTGAAATTTTTCCACGTGAAAAACAACTTACGGTACTTTACAAAGAAACCTAAAGTTTGTATTTAGCACGAAAAATAAAGAAAATCCGGATTATGCTTAAATTATACATATTTTTTAGCAAGAATTGGCATTTTAGTAGTGGTAATCGGCAAAATTAATTTTAATTTATTATTAATTATTTAATTTTTTTTTTATTTTACAAAATATCTTAGATGTTTTACTTTCCACACAGAAAGTTTTATAGTATTACTCGGCTTGGTTTTGGATAAAATATTCCTTAAGTATTGTGAATATCGCAAATATTCTGTGTGAATGGAAATGTTTCTTATAAAAAATATTAAGGCACCTATGCGCATGAGCGATATACCTTTAGAAATATCGCTCATACATATAGGTTTTTTAAGAAGCATCTCCAAGCCGAGTAACACTATTAAATTTTGTGTATGGAAAATAAAAAAATTAATGTTTTTTGTTAGATTTTGCATCACACAAGTAAACTACAAACAACAAAAATATAAAATTTTGGATAAGGCCAGCAGGATAGAATACGTATTTTCGGGTCCCGCTACAAACCCTTTGTGAGTTAATAATTGATGATGATCTACACTCAGAAAAGTTCTGCAGTTACTACATGACAGTTATTTGTGTAGTAATTCGGTTGTAGTTATTTTAACTACAATTGTAGTTAATTTACTAAGACCAAAAATTTTCAATGTTTTTGATAGTTATTTTTTTTTTAACTAACTACAAGAACTACTATATTGTAGTAACATTTGTTTTATGCAATTATTTTGAATTTTTTTACAAATACTTAAATTTTCTCGTGCGTGTGCACACACACGAAGCAAACAGGAGCATGTGTATGAAGCGCTTGTTTAGAAATTTCTAGTGAAAGAATATCAGAAGAACATGTTTTCTCTTGTCTTAGTCATAAAACGCCAAAGAGTGAGGACGCGTAATACGGAAAAGGTTATATATTTTTTTATTAAATTATTAAAATAATAAGGTAAGTTTTATAATATAAAATATAAATTTATTTACGGGAATGTTAAAAAAATATTGTATTTATTTTCTTTCAGTTCTTTTATATTCTCATCCCTTTCTACCTGGAGAAAAAAGGAAGGCAAACAACACCATATTTCATCATTCACAGACGGACATCTACAACAATATCTTAATAGTGAAAAATAAAAGTGACATTAAGTGTAAATTTTGATTTCTCAATTTTAAATTTATTATAGAATAAAATTAAGTTAGGAGTGTTTACATAAATTTGTTTTTTATTAAATTAATAATTTTTCAAATAATTTTTATTACTGTTTTTTAACTACATTTGCCGTTGTTTGTACAGTTTTACAATAATTTTCAAGTATGTT
This sequence comes from Leucophora obtusa, assembly GCA_949987735.1. Lineage (NCBI taxonomy): Eukaryota > Metazoa > Arthropoda > Insecta > Diptera > Anthomyiidae > Leucophora > Leucophora obtusa. Next base: position 195,140,199 of record OX465298.1, read on the forward strand.
GTTTCAATTGCATTTGTAGTTGTTTTTACTACATTTGTGAGTTGATTTTTAACAGTTAAAAATAACTTCATATTGCTTAATTTAACTGCAAATGTAGTCTACACCTTTTTAAGTGCAAATGCAGTTATTTTAACTGTCATTTGCAGTTGATTTTACCTACATAATTCCCTGAGTGTACTTATATTGAATGCGAAACAACTAAGCTACCGTAAACACAACTCAGTTAGACTAACATCAACGAAATTTTAACAATGCTTTTTTATCCTCTGTTATTACTGATTTTGCTTTGAAATTTAATTCTTAAAGTATCGCAGCTGGTTCTATTCAACTCTGATCCTAAGCTCATGAATCACAGATTTATTGAACATCAACGAACCGTTAATTTTAAATTTTAAATGCTTATTATTCTAATTATCAATTATTCCATCCATTCCATCTTATTCCATCATCAATTATTAACCCACGATGGCATGGATACTGAAGATGGGTCTGTAGTGGGAACCGAAAATATGTATTCTATCCTGCTGGTCTTATCGAATTTTTTAAAATTTTTTTTCTCTGTAGTTTACTTGTATGATCTCAAATCTAACAAAAAACATCCATTTACCAATTAAAAGACCAACTATACACACCTTCATACATCTCAATACACTAGATACAGTGAAAAATATAATTTAATATTCCTAATTTTTTACTATCATCATGGATTTATTTTGTAGGTTAAAAATAATTAGAATATACATTTAAATTTTAAAATTAATGGTTCATTGTCGTTCAATAAATCTGTGATTCATAAGTTTATGATCAGAGTGGAATAGAACCATAACTGACGACTTTTTCCTATAAAAAACCTTTAGATTCTGAGGAAGTTCTAAGAATTTTATTGGTAATCAAATAATGAGTACTTTTTGCTACCAAAAAACCATCAGCTTTTGATGATTTTTTTCCCTTTAGTAAACTCTTAGATTATTTAAACTGCTTTAATTAGAAAAGTCTGCAGATTTTGACAATTTCTTTCTACAACCCTAAGATTCTAAGAAACTTTTTCTTTAAAAATTGAGAAAAAGTTATAGGAAAAATTCCTCAAACTTCAACAGGTTTAATAAAGGAAAAAGTCCTCAGAAACTAAGAGTTTGTCGCAGAATATGAGGGGTATTCTTTAGGATAAAATACCAAGAGTCTAAGAGTTTTTTGTTTAGAAAACTTCCTTAGAATGTTTTTCTATAAGAAAAAGTGCTTAAAATTTGTCGGTTTATCTATTGAAAAATGAACTCAAAATATGGGAGTTTTTCATAGGAAAAAAGTTTCAAAATTAGGGGATTTTTCTATAGGACAATGTCCTCAAAATCTGAGTGTTTTTTCTAAAGGAAAATTTATCAGAATCTTAGACGTTTTTCTATAGAAAATTTCCTTAAAATTGGTGTATCTTTCTCTAGGAAAATCTGAGGGTTTTTCTACAGGTAAAAGTCGGCGAAATATGGGGAGTTTTCTATAAAAAAAGTTCTGGTAATTTTAGGTGTTTTCATAGTCCTCCAAGGAATTTTACAAGGACACTTTTTAGAGGTAACTCAATATTATACTAAAATTTCGACTTTGGATACAACTTTGAAAGCTATATAGAATTTTTGAATAATCTCGATTTTAACATATGGGCTGCTATACATAAATATATTTTTGTGCTGAAATATTTTCCTTGGCTAAAACCGTAAAAACCCTAAAAGCCATATAAAATGCGGACAGTGATTTTAATATCAAGTTTTGTGCATCACAATACGTATTTGAAACGTATTGTATATAAAAAACCAAATGAGAAACTGCTAAGCTTTAAAGATATTTCGCGGAAAATCTGTACCTTAGTCAAAAAATAAAGTACGCCATTCGAAATATATAGAACGAATGGTGAGATCTCTATTAATTTTTTCTATGTCATTCAGTGTTATTTTGCAATTTTCCTGATGTAAACGATATTCATATATATGAAACCAAGCAACTGATTTACAGTTCTATTCAATCAGTTCTGAATTTGAAAAATATTTTTCAATGAAGGAATTCACAGTTTAAGTGCTAAAGTGCTATCGTTGTAAAATCGGTTAATTTTTTTAATTTAACCCATTGGAAAATGTCAAATTTATTATAATTGTTAATTTACTACTTAAAATAGTACGAACTGTGAATTCCATCAACATAAAATATTTATTGCATTAAAGGAATTAAATGTGCTAAAATCCCAAAACTTATTTAACAAATTGTGAAAAATAATCTGTTGAAGGCATGTCCCTATCCGGATTTCATTCTTGCCTAAGGAAATAGTTAGGGGAAGACGTTTTCAGAATTTCTAGAAATTTCTAGGTTATACATGAATGGATGTCACTACATTGCTAAAAAGTATTGTGCCTATAAAGAGTTGAACAACTGTCATAACAATTATTTTGCATTTTTTCATAGAAAAATTACTTTAATGATATTAATTAATGAAATTACAGTTAAAACCTCAAGTACTGATTACTATACAAACAACTGTAATATAGTAACTGTCCAATTTTTAAAGAGCAGTTAAATTTAACCAACATTTAAATTAAAATTTTATATGGAAAACAAAAGCATCGAATTTGTTAGTTAAAGTCCCAGTTAATAATTAACGGGACATTGTGAAAATGAGGCTCAATGAAATAATAATCAAATATTCTCAGGACCTGCAGCGTAAAATATAAAAACGAAACAAAAAAAAATTAGAAACTTTGGTAGCCAAATTATACACACAAAAATAACACAAGTAAACAATTTTTTTTTTTAAATTGTAAATTTTTGCAAATAGAAACATAACTTAAGGAGTCTTATATGAAGGCTATACTAAAATTCTAAGTGTTTACTTTGCTTAGGAAAACAATCAAATGAACAAATATTAGCTATTTTATAAAAATAAAAAAAACTTGCAAATAAAAACAATATGATGATGACAATGATTATGTGTGTGCTTTTGTAAAGACAAAGGACATAAGTGTAAACAAATATATTGGATGCCAAAAATATAAAAGAGATTCCAAAAAAAATATGAACTTCTTAAAACATTTTTAAATGAACATAATTCAATCAAATATTTGCTTAAACTCAAGCTAAATAAGGGGGAAATAGGTTAAAAATTTAAAAGAGTACAAAGATGAACTTTTAATCAAATTACATTGACATCTTTTTGTGAGATTTGTTGTAGAAAAAAACCAAATAAAGAATAGTCAACAAATTATGGAGTAAGTTAAAAAACACCCTTTGATTTCTCGGGTATTTTAAAATTTTTAACTTCCACCCTTTTCACAACCAGAAGAATTTGTAGAAAAAAATTAAAAGACATGATTGTTACATGATTCCTTTAACACCCGCACTATCATGTTAAGTAACATCCTACCATATCTAATTAGATTAAATTTAAGGAAAATCCTTTTTTACTGAGTTTAAATTTTCTGCCATAATTTTTAACAAATCACCTTAACGAATGAGTAACTTAAGTTTTTTTTATAGTTTCCAAAATGGTATCTGATTAACAATGGAAGCCAGTTTAAAAAGGGTGTGATTTACATGTTTCATATAAAGTAAAATAAGGGTTAATTTGCATAATAAAGAAAAGAATTTCATAAAAAAAAATAACTTGAATTCAATATTAATGGAGTACAATTCTCTAGGAAAATCTTGGTAATAGGATCTCCTTGCTAATTTTTAAATAATAAGCAGTACACTCACATAAATAAATCTGTAAAAATAGCAGAAAAGCAACTTAAAATTACCTAAAAAAGATGCTGCAGAAAAAACTGTTAAATTTGCAATTATATTTCAGTTACATAACTTTTAGTTAATTGAAAATGACAAATTGTACTCTAAAATCTGCAGAACATATTGCTAAATGTTAAGAGATTAAAAATAGCGGAAACAAACTGTTATATTTTTGTTATTTTTAACCTAAATTTAGTTGAATGCAAATAGCAGTCTATCCTGTTAAATTAACAGAAATATTTGCTAAAAAACAATTGTAAACTGCTGTTTTCAAAGGGTTAAGTTAACTAAAAGCTAACTTAAATATAACTAAAGTTCTGTAAATTTAACAACCCGGTGAAAAATGCCCATATACGCTCAAACATGTTCATTAGAGGTACCACCTTACAGGCAAAAAAAAAAAAAAAGTGCGCCGTACACCCTCCAATATGAAGTATTTTTGCAAGGAGGTTTCAAAAAATCCATTTCCATTTTACATTTTTCGTTATATCTTTGGTATTTACAGTCGGATCTTAAAGTATGATACATCTATGTTTTTCTCTCGAGGAGACCAGTGTTTTGCTCTAAGGACATTTTGATCTCAAGTATCCCGTTCTAGTAGTTACCCACCAGATCTCAGTTGCTACAGATCCCTAATGTACCACCCTAATGTCAGAAAATTAAAGCTCGCAAAAAATCATTAAACTTTTGGAAGTTTTTTTTTCGCTAAACCCAGTAGAAATTTTTTTTATATATTGGTTGCCGAACGTAGGGATCGCCTTTTTAAATTTTTTTTAATTGGATTTTTCCTTTATAGCAAAACACTGGTCTCCTCGAGGCAAAAAAATCGATATATCACACTTTAAAATCCGATTTTAAATGCCGAAGCTATAACGAAAAATTGAAAAAGGCGACCCCTACGGTCGGCAAAAAAAACAAAAATTTTTTTTGAAATCGCCTTCCAAAAATACATCATATTGGAGGGTGTACGGCCAACTTTTTTCTTGAGGTACGGTCTAATGTTCATATATGGTTTATGTATGGACACTAGACTGGTCCAAAAAAAAAGTTTGATTTTTCACGCTCCACAACCCTAAAAATATGCCACTTTGAAAATAAATGTGGTCTGATAAAAAAAATCACCAAAAAAGTTTTGTTTAGAGGTAGCACATCGCAATTGAAGTTTCGAGGTTGTAGTTGTTCTATTATTTTTAATTAATTAAAAATAATGGAAAAAATGAGAAAAATAAATATAATTATTAAGGCACATCTACACGGGATAGAAATCTCGTAGAGTTTGCGTTAACTTTGTCATCTCTAATATTGTTGGCACTAATTTTTATCGTAAAAGTACCATATCTAGTTATCAAGAATTTGTTTTTATTAAAATTTTTGTATTTCAAAGAATAATTTTTTCTCCAAATACCAAAAAGTGCATTTAATCAACTGAAATGTTCAATAATGTTACAAGACACTTTAAAAATTGTTACTAATTAAAAAAACTTGTGTATGACAGCAATTGTCAATGGTCTAGAGATTACAATTCGTAGACTTATACAGAGTTGCATTTTCAAAAAATTTCTCGAGTTTTCTATCCCGTGTAGATGTGCCTTTATGATCGCGACATATTAAATCTAATATATTTTTAGGTGTACATTACGAATATGAAATCAAAATTGAAATCGGAGTCGCGGATTTCGCGAAATTTGAAAATTTCATACAAAAAACGTTTAACTTTGACGAGAAAGTTTTCTTATATTTACTACTATGAAAATTTCTTTTTTGCATTAATATACATATGTGGAATGTCCCTACGGGAAATTTTAACAAACTGTCACCGAACTGGCCCCTTTATATGAAATAGACTGGTCACTTTTACATGGCGTTGTCATAGGAGGGGGAAATTGACCCCTTGTGACATGTCACAAGACAAATCCCAGGACAGGTCCCTGAACTTTGTTTTTTATGAGAGTTCAGTAACCTGTCCTAGGATTTGTTTTGTGACATGTCACAAGGGGTCAATTTCCCCCTCCTATGACAACACCATGTAAAAGTGACCAGTCTATTTCATATAAAGGGGCCAGTTCGGTGAAAGTTTGCTAAAATTTCCCGTAGGGGTCCTTTAATCTGAGATAGAGTTTTTGGTAGCAATAAAATTATAGCAAGCTAAATAATAACGAAATATTAAAAAAACTAAAATTTTAAGTTAATTTGCTGTTATGCTTTTTAAAATTAAAATCAGTGTTATATATAATGAAAGCACTTGGTAAGTAAATTGCAAAAGTATAACAAACTGGATTTTGCAAAAACACCGGAAAATAACTCAAAAAAATTGAGTTTTTTTGAATTTTCAAAAACCGCGAATAATTTATAACCCACAAGTTTTTTTGTTAAATTTCGATTGCTGATTCATAATCTTCATTAAAATAAAGATCAGACTTGAGAAATTTGCCCATACACTGAAAGAATTATCCTTCATGATATTAATGATATAATTTCATAGAATTTTTTTCGTAGAACCAATGAAAAATTTTATTATGTATATAATATTTAATTAATATTATGAAATTTTTCATAACTTTCCTTTCATAAAATTTCATAATTTCGTTAAAAAAATTCATTGAATTTCATAAATTAGATCTCCATAAATTTAATGAAAATGTTCCTTATATATATATGAAATAGTTCAATAGTATTTAATTTTTTTTAATTTTTTTTTTTATAGAATATCGTCATTTCCTGAGAGAATAATCTTTTATAATTTTTATTTATTTAGTTTTTTAATTAATTTTGGACTATGAAATTTTTTTATAAATCATATTAATTTTTTCGAAACTTTTTTTTTATGAAACTTTTTAATTTAATGAATTCTCTCCTTAGATATATTTTGTACATCCGTAAAATATGCTACAATTTTATTACGCTTTTTGCATTTGCTAAATACTTTTTATTTATCCACTCCAGCTTAGCAACGAAAACAACCAACCATAATAAATAATAGTAAATGGAATTACTTCATAGTTTTTATGAAGCTCTTCATTGGCTGAGTGGCCTATTAATTTTATGAAGAATTTCATTAATTTTATGAACTTTTCATATACATTGACTTTACTGAAACCTGTTTCATAGATTCTATGAAAAGTTTCAATGGACGAGTTCCAGTGACAATTTTCATTGAAACTATGAAGAAATTCATTACTGAAGTGAAGATAATTCTCTCAGTGTACAAGGCAAAAACAAGTTAAATTTTTAATTATATCTTTCCGTAAAATTTTCAAATTTTAACTAAAATATGTATTTTTTTGTATACATAATTTAAAAAAAACCGCGAATTACTTAAAAGGTATTTAATTTTTTAAGTTTTGATTTCAAATTCCTTTTCTTCACATTAATTAAGACTAGATTTTAAAAAAATTGTTAAATAAAAGCGTATAGCTTAAGAAATAATTAAATTTAAAGTCATCCCTACTTTTTGTGAAAATTACTCTAGAGGTAAATTACTAATTCTTAAAGCACCGTAAGTTGTTTTTCACCTGGAAAAATTTCACTCAAACTTTAAATGCCTTAAATTGCAATTTAATTTAAACAAATGAACAATTTTTTAAGTTTATAACAAAGACACAATCAAAATAAACACAAAATGTCACTTTTTCCCAAGAAAAATAATAGTCTTGTACATTAAATTTGCGTGAAAACAAATTCTACACAATTTTTACGATGCTTAAAGGACAACTTTTTTCGCTACCTCAAAATAAAATCGGATTTAGATGAAACTTGGCACAGAGAGTTTTTAGTCATTAAGGAATAGGGGCAACATTGTGAAGATCAAGAATTCCATCTTTCATGTTTTTTTGGACAACTCTAATGAACACATATGAACAAATATGGATTTTTTATGAACATATATGAATTTTATATGAACATATATGGAAGTATATATGATTCCATATATGGGAAAAGATTTCATATACAGACATATATGGAGACATCTTTTATTTCATATATGGAAATGGCACTCATATATGGACAAATATGGAAGTATATGTTATTCAATTTATGTAAAAGGGACTTGTATATGAACATATTTGGAAGAATACATTTTTCCATATGTGTAAGAGGAACTCATATTTGGATAAATATGGAATTATATTTAATGCCATGTATAAAAAAAGAAACATATGTAGCGCCTAATTTGAATTTCATAAATAAATTTATATCTATAATACAACCTTATAATAAAGGACAGCAGCATTCGCATGTATTCGCATATATTTAATAAATGTATATGTTCCTATATGTCCATATACTTAGGTGCTACCTCATTTTTCGGATCCATACATATATGGTTGGACCATAAATGTTCATATATGGACATTTTTCATCGGGAGTTTTTTTTTTGCTGTTCTTATTTTACTAGTATTTAGCAAAAAAAAAAAAATCTACTAATCAAACAATTTCTTCTGCAGCATTATTTTTAACTAATTTTAAGTTGCTTTTTCTAATATTTTTACAGATTTATTTCTATGAGTGTACCAAAAATATTTGATCCAAACACAATTTTTATTACACTCTTTAAAATATATATTTCACTATAGTTATTACGCTGTTGATTAAATTCCGTTCCCGAAATATGATCTGCTTCTGTGTTATAGGAAAGAAAGGTATAAGACTGGGAGAAAGGAAGTTTTCATAGAAAAAATTAAAAATATGAATAAAGAAGGGAAAAAATTCTCTAAATAATGAAAAAGAAAATAAGAAAAATATTGATAATATCAGTAATTAAAACAGCGCAATAATTAGTGAAATATGTAAAATTTAAAATTTTTTAGAATGAAATTTGAACATTAATTTTATCTTTTAGTGTTTATTTTCAATATTTTTTATAATATTTCTTCTTAATTCTATACATCCTTGTAAAATTTGCATCTTTTTCTCCTAATTGAAATTCGTTTTTTAGGAATTAATTAATTTATATTTAAAATGTGCCAAAAGTATGTACACTTGTACCTAATACATCATCCTTGTTCATAAAATTACAATATACATACATAAGTATCAACACTAATAAATCTTACCTTTCCAACGACAATATTTTATATCACCTCATTAGGAATATTTATTTACTCTTTAACACACTACTAAACACTTCTTTCCTCTATTTGTGGCAAAAACAACAAACACTAATATTTGACATTAACTTAATACTAACACTAATATCAACCCCTCTTTTTTACATTTTTCACTAATTTTAGCCCTAACTTTAATTGCTTTTTTTTCTTTACATAATTATTAACTTTCATTAATACTTTTTCTATCAAAATATAGAAAAATACTTGAACTTTAATTTTAATAACTTTTTATTTCACAAAATTTACTATTTCAATAAGCATTTTTATATTTCTTGAAATTAACGAAGCTCTTAATTTATTCGCGAACCGCACTTGCTTTGCATAAAATTTGAACTAAAGATGCAATGAGATCAGCAAAATCTCTCGTTTTACTAATTCAAACAAGAACAAGCACCTTATACTTGAACTCATTTATACACACTAAAATCATTGGACTTTTTATAACATTTTGTATAACACTTAATATTTTTTATTGTAGACCAAACTTTAAACACTTTTTTCTTTATAAAATAATTAACTTTTTGTAGATATTTTTACACCAAAAGATAGAAAATTACTTGAGGTTTATGTTTATAAACTTTTTTATTTAACGCACTTTAGTTTTCAGCTTTTAATTACTTTTTCCCCCCAAAATTTAAGAAACGGCATCTTATTCGCGACCGTAAGTGATTTGCATAAAGTTGAAACTGACCTACAAAGAATTAGAGGAAATGCAATATAGCAATAAAATAATGTTGCCAGATTGATGAATACATAAAAAAATATATTGGGTGTTTTTTCTGAGAAACTGAAAAGCTTTAATTTCCATCTCCAAAATTTTGTATACACCCAAAAAAATAATATATTTTCTTTTTTGACTAATTTCTTAATAAATATTTGAATTTAATAATTTACCTCGGACCTTTGTAATTTTGATAATAATTTTTAGAGTACTCATATTTTTGTCAAAAAAAAATTAATTTTTTCACGTTTTGAAAGCTCAAAAAATTACTTGTATTTAAATCGTTTTCGATTCGGTAATAAGAACTTCCTAAAAATCTAAGAGTACTCCAAAATTTACTGCACCGAAAAAATTACGCAGTTACTGGCTACTAAATTTTTAACTGAGTCCTCTTACTAAGCCTCAGTTACTCAAATTAATTAAAAACAACTAATTTTGTTCAATTATATATTTCTGCTGAGAACTTAGTTACTGAGAACGATGTTGTTAATTAAAATGAATATTTATGGGAAAATAGTTAAAAATAACCGCTTAAAAGTTACAACCACCGTAATTGCTATATATTTTTAATTAAACCAATAAAAGGGCTTTGAGCCTTTAAGGATTTTATTATAATTCATGTCCATATAAATTTACTCAACACTTTTTTCATATTTTTGCGTTTTAGTTTCTCTCGGGCCTAATAAAATTTTTAGATCCACGACCACAACATCAACAACTTAAACCGGTAGGTTCCAATAATTTCCGATATTTTTCTCTCCGTCTGTAAAAATGAAAGATATAACAAATATTGCATTTAAAAGATCTCACTAAAAGAAGTTACTTATCTCAAACCCATTCAAATTTTGGCGTATTTCACGGTTAGACATGTTTGGACCAAATGCACAAACAAATGCGTGAAATAAAAAAATCTTCAAACTTTTATTGTTTTTATTTTCAAAACTATAACGAAAGTTGATAACGATTATTTCAGTTAATTTGAAATATATCGGTTTTAACTGAGGAATTCTTTAACTGAACAACAGAGAAATTTTATCGGTGTGGCTATGTATATATTTTTTTTATTTTTTATATGACAATTACAGACTTTTCTGAAACCTTTACTGGCATTTTTATTTGAATTTATTCTCTAATCAAATTCAAACCAAATCAATTTTTAAAGAAAACTTTAGTTTATTTTCGCAAAATGTACCTTTAAATGTTAGTAAAATGAATTTTTACTAGAAGAAAAATCGGTACTAAGTTTTGGTAAAATTTTTGTAAACTACAAATTAAAGCCGATTCGCTAAAATCGACCAGCTTTTTATTAAAAGACACTGTACAACAAAATAAAAAAATTTAATGCATCGGGGATGCGACCTATCATTTCTGACAGACTTTCGGGAGCAGATCATGATTTTTTCAAAAATAATAATGTTTTTTGAAATATTTGCAAACCCATCAAGAAAAGTAATATGTAATTCGATGTTCCCATAGCATTTAACCCCACCAAAGTAAAATGACGTAACAATGCTACGAACTAACAAGCTTCAACAAAGTTTGCCAACTCTCAATCAGATGGCACGAAATAACTTTTAATATATTTGAAGCCCTTCATCTCTCACCACAATTTATCTCTTCTTTATTCTTAATATGAATAATTTTCTGAGTGTTGCATCTCTAAAAAATAAATATCGTCGACCGGCCTGCAAAATGTCACATGTGTTTTTAACAGATTTTCAGGAGAGCGAAAAAACTGTTAGAAAACCTATTTTTAAGATATTTTATTGGCATCACATACATTAATGATGATTTTACTAAATGAGGTCGTGAATCATTAAGGCATATGATGCCAATAAAACATCTTAAAAGTAGATTTTGTAACAGTTTTTCGCTCTCCTGAAAATCTATTAAAAAACACATGAATTAACAGTTCAATAAATATAGCAGTCAGGTAAGTTCTGTACTACATTTTGTAGGATAGAATACAAAATATACACTCAACCAAAAGTAGTTGGTGCAATTAACATGAACATTTTCTTACTTTTTGATGAAATTAATTCTTAAAATAATATGTTTTTATTCAAACTGATGTGTTTTTTGATACATTTCTGTACATTTATAAACAAAATTGAGTATATTAACTCTAAAAAATGTTGATAAAATGGCAATAAAGTTATTTTGATATAAGTTTTCTTCAATTTAAAAAAAATATATTAAATCTGGTCAAAATGTTTAATGTGGTTAGTTTTTCGCATCATACATAATGCTAGCATGTGAGAGCCATTTGTAATAGTCGGAAATAGCAATATAATAGCATGAACTTTTTTTTTCAAAGTATTCACGGTTAAAAATTCAGTGACTTGTAGTGAATTGCTAAGTGAATATTTATTAATATTAATTTAAATAAATTTATATAATTTTAAACGTTTTCAATTAAATATTACATTTTTATTTCTACCATTAATTTAAATATTCTCTATGTTTTTATTATTTTCTTTTATAGCGAGGCAAACTATTTATGTACTGTATACAAAATGTATTTGAATTACTAATTAAATAAATTAATTTATATGTTTTGTACATAAAAAGTTTCATATGTTTTAAATACAGAGTTTTTTATATGAACTATATTATAATTTCAATTTATAATTCATTATTTTTTATAATTTCGCAAATTCATTATAACAAAAACGTATAAACAATTATTTTAATTTTTGCATTAAAAATACAAAAATTGTTTTCTCGGACTTATATATCATATATTTAGTTAGGATATTGTTATATCTCAAGTCCAAATTCTAATATGATATTGTCATATTATATTTTATTTTTTGTTTCAAAAAGGTTAACAATATTCAGGATAGACAATACAATTGTTTCGTGGGCATCATCCCAACTCATCAGTTGTTCGCAATAAGACAATGATGATTGGAACACACAAACCGAGACATAACATAATGTACAAAAGTTCCACAAGACGAGAATTTTGTACTTCTGTATATGAACTGCCTGATTTGGTAAAATCTAGTCATAAATCAACACTTTTTGAAAAGCAACAATTTTGTATAAAATAATCCTTTTGGTACTACTACTTTGTGTGTTCTTTGTCAGTTACATTTGAAAAAAATAACGATATTCCTAACAAAATAATGATTTTGCATGGGACAAGCCGTATATTGCTTAAAATAAATTTGAAATAGGCAAAATATGAAAAATAATTAAATATGAGTCTAAAAATTAATAATGAATCGATGAAATATGAATTTGTAAAACAACAAAATAATTATTTCATTTTACTTATTAAATATAATTGTTAACATCTTTTGTTAATACATTTGACGACATTTTGTTAAAATAACAGCATATCTAATATTTAACCGTCAAAATATTAATTTAATAAACAATGTGTTTCATTGAAGGGTGGGTTTTGTTAGCTGTTCTCACCTCTGTTTTTGGTTCAGTATACCAAAAATAATTGAACGAGACCCACTTCTTCTTACACCTAAATGTATATTCCACTCTATTTATTTAATGCACCGTCAATTGAAATTACCTTCCCAGAATATGATTCAATTCATAAATGCTTTGTTGTAAAGTTATAGCAGGTTTATAAAACGTCATTTTCATACAAAATTTGTTCAATAAACGTCCTATAATTTTACAAAGCGTTTATGAATTTAGGGGTAAAGCTTTCCACTTTTGTAGAAAAACCATCTAATACATAATTTTATATATTCAACAATCTGGCAACATTATTTTATTGTTATATCGCATTTCCTCTCTTCTTTATGTAGTGCAAACAAACGCATTAATATATGCAAAGAAATTTGAAAAGTGAATAAATATATACAAAGCAACAACATTTTTTAGGTGTTATTGGTTGTGTTATTTCTAAATTTTCATTGTAGATTAGTTAGTGCAAATCATTGACGGCCGCGAATAAAATGGCGTTTCCTTAATTTTCGGAAGAAAATAATTAAAAGCCTAAAAATTAAAGTGTGCTAATAAAAAAAGTTTATAAACTTTAAACCCACATGTTTTTCTATGTTTTAGTGTAAAAATATCAGCAAAAAGTTAATTATTTTATAAAGAAAAAAGTGTTTAAAGTTTGGCATACACAAAAAAAAAAATAAGTGTTATACAAAGTGTTATAAAAAGTCCAGTAATTAGTGTGCGTAAATGAATTCAAGTATCACGGGCTTGTTCTTGTTTGAATTAGTAAAAAAGAGATTTTGTTAACTTTAGTTCTAATTTTATGCAAATCAAGTGCGGTTCGCGAATAAAATAGCTCTTCATTAATATCTGGAAATTTATAAATGCTCATGGAAATAGTAAATTTTGTGAAATAAAAAGCTAATAAAATTAAAGTTCAAGTATTTTTCTATATTTTGAGACTAAAGTATTAATGCAAAGTTTTAATAATTATATAAAAAAAAAAGCATTAAAGGGTAAATAGTGTACGAAATCGGGCTTGACATTAGTGTTAGTATTAAGTTCATGCCAAATATTAGTGTTTGTTGTTTTTGCTACAAAGAGAAGAAAAAGTAGTGTTAGTAGTGTGTTAAAGAGTAAAAATATTCCCAATGAGGTGATATAAAAATGTTGTCATTTGTTAAGGTAAGATTTATTGTTGATATACACTCACAATATTTTTTCTTAAAATCAACCGAATATGTACATTAAAACAATTGAAAATAACCCAGCCAGCAATTTCGGAGCTCATAAATAAGATTTTTAAATGGCTCATAGAAATGATTGTTGTTTTTTTTTTTGTAAACACTCATTTTTTGGTAGAAAATAAGAACCCTCAGAAAACAATCCAAAAAATTGTCTCTACAATCTAAAAAGCTGTCTCAAAACGAGGGTTCATTTTTCGGACTCAAAGAAGATTCCAAAATTATTTAAATTTATGAAGAAAATTTCGATTTTATACGTTCTTTTTTCTGAGTCATTTCTGAGTATACAGGGGGTCTTTTGGACGGACCACTTTCATAGGAAAAAGTGGAAAAATGTTTATGTTTTTGGAGCTCATTTCTGAGTCATTAATGATCATCTTTGTTTGCTGGGAAGTTAAAAAAAGGACTACCCACTTTTCGTTCAAAACAATTGTATTTTGTCGTTAATTTTTAATTGTTAATTTATTAACTGGCAAAGTCGGTAAAAATAATAGATTTCTCGTTTATTCTAAAATTAATCGTTATAATACGTTATAATAACTGATTGTTTTTAACAGAAAATTTTGATTGAATATTTTAACTTCTACCGAAAGTCCCGTATTTTGTGTATTTTGTTTATTGAATGACTGGTAGAAAAAGTTAAAAAATATATTTCTTTACAATTTAACTACTTAATCAATTGAAACAACTTTACTGATTTATTTTTTAAACAACTGTTGAACTTTTACGGTAAAGTTATTGTGAGTGTAGTATATGTATGTTTGTATGTACATTAGGGTTTGGGGTTCGGGAATTCCCGGGCGGGAAATCCCGGGAAAAGTTTGCCGGGAATTCCCGGGAAAATAATATATTTTTCCCGGGAGAACGGGAAATTTTAAAAATATTAAATTTTTTAAATTGTTTTTGTTTTGAATAGGATTTTTTAATTTTAGTCATAAAAAAATTTTTAAATACCAAAACAAAAATGTCATTGTTAAAATCTTTTAAAAGGGAATACATTTATTTGACACAGAAATAAAATCTTTGCCAAGTAATTAGGAGCATTTCAGATAATAAAGATTTTTCGCATACCTTATTCAAAATTTAAGTAGTAAAACCTAAAAACTTGGTAAAATGTTTAAAAGAAATATGAAAAAATAGCTTTGTTTCTTATAAATAATCGCCCTTACTATCTAAATTTTTCAAATGTATAATTTAGGTAAAGTCGACTTTAGTAAAAATATTGGGTGGCAGTATACCTTGACTTGGTTTATTTTTGGAGCATTATGATTGGTTAATTTATTTTTAACCAATCAAAATATTTGAAAATATAAATATTTTTGTAAAGTTTTCATACACAAAATGAACAAAACCGTTTGATTAAAAATAAAGTCGACTTTAAATTTAAAATACTCCTTTATATTAAGGGTCAATAATTTTATAAGTAACGTTTTCATTAATAAATATGAAAAGAAAAGACTAATGGTTAACGGTGGTATCAAAATTTGGTTATCCGACATCTAAATTTGGTTCACAAAAAAAAAAGAAGAAAATTGATGGTCATGCAACTTCTCTTGAAGAAAACAACAACAAGAACAACGTTTCAGCTAAAATTAGCAAAGTACCCGAAGAAAAAAGTGTAAGCTGAATAGGCATTAAAGGTTTTATGGTAGTGCAAACATTTCCTGAAATGGTATCCAAATTAGCCGCAGTCAATCCGCACCATAACTAGATCTTCGTTTATTCGAGAAAGTTTTTATAATAAAAACCTGGCATTGCAAAAAAATGAAACCGATGTAAAGAACATTATATTAAATTACAACAATCATTTAAAAGATATCATGATAAAAGAAATATCGAGCAATATTTCTAACAATAGGAGATTTACTATATTCTTAGATGAATGGACAACAATATCACAAAATAGATATTTGAACATATGTATAAACGGAAATAATTCATTTTATAACCTGGGGTTGGTTTATATATCAGGAAGATGTAATGCTGATGAAATAAGAAGAATTGTAGAAATAAGACTAGAAGAGTTTTATTTGTCTTTGGAAAATAACATTGTGGCCACCATATCTAATGGACCAAGTGTGATGAAACGGTTTGTTTCCGATAGTCCAGTAGTGGCTGCTTTCTGCTGGAATCATGCAATTCATTTGGCAGTGCTTAGAGTAATTTATGTGAAATCAAATGTTCAACATTCTGATATTTTTACTTTGAATTCTCACTACACAGACTGAATTTGTACTGAAATAGTGTTTTTTTTTTAACAAAAATTACTTATTTAGGTGGTTTTCATTAACAATTTAGTTCAAAAATATTTCCCGGGATTCCCTGGAATCAAATTTTTTCATTCCCGTTTCCCGGGAAATAGAAAAGTCCGGGAAATCCCAAACCCTAATGTACATTCAAATTTTATGGACAGAGATGATGAATAAGGTACAATTTTAAATTTAAATGAATTAATTCCTAAAAAAGTGAATTTTCATTAGAAGAAAAATATGCAAAAAAGATATAGACATATGTATGTATTTAAGAAAAAATATGGATTTCGGTTTGTTCAAAAATTAATTCTTAAAAAACCGGTTTCGAATACGGTTTAATATATTTTTTAGCAGTTGTTTCCTTTTAATTTTGTGCTGCTTTTAACATTTTTTTTTTTTTTTTTATAAATACAAGCTCAGCTGATATTTGCTCAGGTAATATTAAGTTTTAGCCCCCACCACCGGTGAGTAATGTAAGCTCTGATGTCTTACCTCTATAAATTTATAATATCTGGTTTTTGCTAAATGTAGTACTCGTATTATATTCTTTCGACCTCTTGTTTTAATTTTATAAATGAAATAAGAAACTTTCAAATAAAAAATATATTTTTTTTATATAAATTCGTCATGTTCCTATCTATCTTTTTTTCTTCACAAAACCTTTGTGATGAAAGGAATTTAATATTGTTTTATCCTTTTCTAAACAACTTATCTAATAAATTAATTAACTTTACACATTAGCACCATTTATCACATTAGCCCCCAACAAATACAAGGAAGTAAACATCAAATAAAAAAAGGATCAAAAACTTTTTTTGTCAACAATTTGAAAGCGTATCAAGTGGAGATTTTTAATCATTTAATACACATCATAACATATCAAAACATTTTCATTGAGTGAGTTTTATTTACTCAAAAAAGTAGCTTTAAAACATTGAAGTAGAAAAGAAAACAATGTATTAGATCAACCCAGAGCTTTAAAGAATTAATTCGAAAACATTTTTTTTTTCAATGATGATTTAAAAAAGATGGTTTTAAAATTCGTGAATCGGAAAACAAATAGACAATTCGCGCTAATTATTTTTGTAAATTAGTTCGTTAAATTAACTCGATTTTTTTGGTTCGTTAAATTAACTCGATTTTTTTGGGTTTCAAAAAAATCGAGTGCTAAAACTGCTAAAATTATCAGATTTTTTGCTAAATACTAGTAAAACAAGAACAGCAAAAATAAAACTGTTAACTTTACAGAATTTTAGTTATATGTATTTAAGTTACCTTTTAGTTAATTGAAAATGATAAATTGTACTGCAAAATCTGTAGAAAATTGTGCTTAATATTTGTAAACTAAAAATAGCAAAATCAAACTGTTATATCCACAAAATGTTTGTTATTTTTAAGCTTAGTTTAGTTGAATACAAATAGCAGTCTATCCTGTTAAATTAACAGAAGTATTTGCTAAAATAATTATAAACTGCTGTTTTTAAAATGCTCGATTTTTATTTGTATTAAAAAAAATCGAAAAAAACTTCGAAAACTTTAAAATTTTTAGTGGGTTTCTAGGCCACTAATTATTTAGCAAAATTTTTTTCTGATGTTAGCAGGTTTATTTCTTATTTTCTATTAACAAAAATTTAACTTAAATAAATATAACTCAAATTCTGTATATTTAATATATAGCAAAAGTAATCTGCTAATTAACAGTTTTTTCTGCAGCATCATTTTTAATTAATTTTTAGTAGTTTTAACTAAATTTTTACAGACTTTTTTCTATTAGTATAGTTTACATAGATATCTTACTCTTCTTCTTCTTCTTCTTTTGTCCACAAAAACACACTCAAAAAAGTTTGACAGTTACTACATGACAGTTGTTTGTGTAGTAATCAGTAGTTGTTGTTTTTAACAGTAATTACAGTTGTTTTTCTATAGAAAAATGCAAAACAACTGTTATGACGGTTATTTAAGAAAACAACTACTGTAATTTCGTAACAGTTGTTTAAATCAGTTATCTTTAATATCATAATAAACAACTACCAAAACGGTAATTTTACAGTAACAGTTGGTTTTTGTTAGTTATTTAAAAAATAAAAAAATTCTGTTGAATTCCTTTTAATTTTAAAATTTTTTGTTTAGTTTATATTTGTTATTATTGATATATTCCTAGTTTGCAAATAAAAGTCAGAAACTTTTAATGTATCTCTAATGCATAAAAGCATAATAACTGGAGAACGGTTTGGAATTTTTACTTCAAATTTTAATCAAGCTGAAGTAATTACACATATTTTTGAAATTGAAAGAAAAAAATTATTTTTGTAATTAAAATATACTTTTATAATACCAAAAAGAGTTAAATGTAAAAAACAGTAGATTTTACCCATTTTGTCAGTTGTTTTAAAAATTTTGTAGTAAAAATTTATCAGTTAGTTTTACGATATTAGTAGTTATTTTTAATGCATTTGTTAGTTATTTTTCAACACTTAAAAATAAAAAAAGTTTTAGTTATTTTAAAGGTAAATACCTCTGGCGCCTTTTTAACTGCAAATACCTTTGTTTTAACTGCACCCAGAAAACAGATTCAGTTCTGATAACCGCATTTGTAGCCAATCGCATGGTTCAGTTGTGGTAGCAGAATTTTTCAATTGTGGCAACAGAAAACCAATTGAGACAGGACTAATTTGACTGTGGCAACGGAATCTCAGTTGCATCAAGAATAATTCGGTAGCCGCAACCGAAAAATTCATTTGATGCAACTGAACCATTCGATTGGCAACAAATGGGGTTGTCAGAACCGAATCTGTTTTCTGGGTGTGCCATTTTTTGAGTGCAGTTTTTCACACACATTCAAATATTTTTTGTATAGGTAAAGGACGTATGTCCAACATATTCTCAAGAGATATATAACCTTTGATTTTCACACAACCTTCATTAATGTACTGAGTACCGATTCCGAATGATTTGTGAAGCTGTGAAGCGGTGAAAAATATTAATGATAACAAATGACAGTTTTCATCACTTCACCGCTTGCAAACTATTCAGAATCGGTACTCTGGACTAATGTTCTTTTTGGTGAAAATTTGACATTTTATGTTTATTGGCACTGCCATTTTCTTATAAAATAAAAATTTCTACATTATAGCCTAGAGAGGACCCCATAAAGACAATCTGATGATAGTGAGCGGTGTCACTTCAAAATGCACTAATTGTCAACCATTGGTTCTAGGAAAGTTTTTTTCATAAGTTTTTCTCTATTGGTTGTAAAATAAAAATTGTAAATTCTATTTAGAATTTGTAACATTTGATCTTAAACCGAACAAAAATAACACTCATTGTAAAATTTTAATTTTCAAAATTTAAATGACGATTTGAGGCCTTTAAATTTCAAGTAAAATTTGTTCCCATGAAAATCAACTTCTTCTTATTCTTGATTAATTTGTTTTAAATTATAATTGCTGATGATTGAATTGTTTTCTTAAAGGCCTGTTGCTTCAACTCAATCAAATAATCGCCCAAAAAAGTGTGACTAGATGAGATAAAACTTAAGAAACAAAATAAAAAAACCTTTTTACCAACACATTAAATTACTTATCAACACCCAAATCTCCCTATTTCATAAAAAAAAAACAATCATTACACCAATAACATGAAATCATATATGTGTACATAACCTCCTAAACCCCACCTCCATTTCCCTTCATTTATGCTATTCCTAAACACATTTAAGCATTAAGTAGACAACAACATATGGGTTGACAAATATTACTACTATTGCTGCTCCTTCCTTCCATCTTCACAAGTTATTTTTTCACGAAATTTTACAAACCCTTTTTTCCTGCATCTAACACGCACAATGTTTAGATGTAAAAAAAATCATAAAAAATTATAAAAAAAAAGAAAAAGGGTCAAGTACGTTTGTTTGCCAAGTGTCCAGTAGAAGTACAGAAAAAAATCTATGAAAAATCATATAAAAAATAAGAATTTTTTCTTTCTTTTTTCTGTTTTGTTTGAAATGTGAGTAAAGTGTTGACTAGTGTCAAATTAAAAGCATTTCATAATAATTTATTAACATTTACACACTCAAAAATGTTTTTCGGTAGAATCTACTGAAAATGATAGTTAAAACAAAGGTATATGCAGTTAAAAAGGCGACAAATAAAAATAACTAAAACTATTGTTATTTTTAACTGTTGAAAAATAACTAACAAAAGCATTTAAAATAACTACCAATGTCGTAAAATTAACTGATAAATTTATATTACAAAAATTTCAAAACAACTGACAAAATCGGTAATTCTTTATGTTTATAAAAGTATATTTAACAAAAAAAATATTTTTTTTTTCTTTCGATTACAAAAATATGTGTCATTACTTCAGCCTATTTAAAATTCGAAGAAAAATTCCAACCCGTTCTCCAGTTATAATGAAGAAGATACAATACATGTTTCTGATTTTTATTTGCAAACTATTATTGCAAACAATAATAGCAAATATAAACTAAACAAGAATTTTTAAAATTCAAAAAAATCCAACGAAATTTTTTATTTTTTAAATAACTACCAAAAATAGCTGTTTACTGTAAATTTACTGTTTTAGTAGTTGTTTATTATGATATTAAAAATAACTGCTTTAAACAACTGTTACGAAATTACAGTACTTTTCGTTAGTTGTTTTCTTAAATAACCGTCATACAGTTGTTTTTCTATAGAAAAATGCAAAACAACTTATGGAAACAATTTATTACTTATAAAATAACTAACTTAGTTATTTTTAACTGTTGAATAATAACTAAAGAAATTTATGACAACTTTTTACAACAAGAATTTTTAAAACAAAATTTTGAAATTTGTCCTTTGGAAACCGGTCTCAAAAATATATGCAAGCTGCCTGATCTTGAACGTAAAAACATTTGGCAACATTTAAGAAAAAGGAGACACGGAAGAGATTAATTACATTGCATTCAAGGCCTTACTTTGGTTAGATGGCTAAGCTGTCGCACCCTTGTATAGTTAAGTTTGTAATGCAGTAATAGGCACAGGTTCGATTCCTACAGCCGGTGGGTTGTTTAAAAATTATCATATAGAGACAATCTGTAATACAATACAATAATATATATAATTTAATGGAAAATCATTGATGAAGCCTGTCCATAGAAGAAGGCAGAAACTAGATCTAGTCTGATTTGTAAATTAATGTGTTTATAATTTTTATAGAAAAATATTTATTCTTCTTCTTAACCTCAACCTACTAAATTAAAATTGATAAAAATGCATATTAAAATATTAATTACAGCTGTCTATATGACGTTAAAACAACACTGTACAAAAAATTTGGTAAAAACGAGTAAAAAAGTTAAAGTCGGCAATGCCGACTATATAATACCCTACACCAGTCTGCTTAAAAGCCAACTAATGTTTGGATACAACATTCGAATGGTTTAAAGCGGACTTGTGTCAAAATTTTCTATAAAATTATAAAAGCAGAGAAAATCGCAAAAATAGCCTATATCAAAGATTATATATTTTATAGATTGACTATGCTACTCACGGTTATCTCGATAATTAGCGAACTCGGGCAAAGAGAAAAATTCGTAAGAAAACCTATTTATAAAAAATGCGACCAAATAAATAGAGCGAGGGTTGAGCGAGATGAGGTGGATAGATAACCACTGCCTATATGGACGATAGGTCCAAATATGGACCGATCCTACCTAGAATAAATAGGCTTTTTCCTTAGCACATTGTGAGCCAGCGAACTAAATTTCATTGAAATGTCTTGGTATTTGCGACCTGCTGCATGTAAACAAGCCAATTTTAGGGGGACCTTTATATGGGCACTAGGTCTAAACATGGACTGATTTCAACCGAAATCAATAGACTTCGTGCTTGGGCCGATATAGATCGGTGTACCAAGTTTTATCAATATTTGCAACCTGTAGAGTGCGCACAAGAATGCATGGACAGACAGACGGACGGATGGACAGACGGACATCGTTAAATCGAAACAAAAAGTGATTCTGAGTCGATACTAAAAGGTGGGTCTAGGTCCAATATTTTTGGTGTTACAAACATCAGCACAAACTTATTATACCCTGAAAAATAATAAAATTGTTTTTACAACCAAGAAACAAAAATTAAAAGCAAAAACATTTATTTAAATTAATTATTTATTTCATTATTAAAGTTGTTTTTGTTACCGTTTTATTCAATAATCGCAAAAAACACAATTAGATTGTTCACAAGGGGTGTGCTATCTGTTGTATCGTCCTAACAAAAAACAGAGTTGTTAAAAATTTTTATTTGACTTTAACAATGATATCTTATTGATTTTTCTCTCTGTTAGTATATTTAGACATAGACATAAACATACATAAAAATGTTGTACCGTGAAATTCTCAAATGCCGTATTTTTTTTAATTTAAATTTTAACACCTCTTTTTTTTGTTGGGACGATATAACAAACAGCACACCTCTTGTGAACTGCCTTAATAACTTTTTCATTTTTCTTTTGTTTCTCTCATTCTTCAAGGAAATTAACAGGCCAGAGCATCCATACACAGAATTGAGCACCATTTAACATAATTTCTTTGGATGAGAACACTTTCCTTTAAATCCTCTTTGGTAAAATTAATTTTAAAAACTGTTATAATTATTTATACAGTTTTGTTAGCCATTACTGTATATTTTTTCGCATAATATGGCAACCTTTAATTCTCAGCTGTTTTTGTATTCTTTATTTTTGTTTCTTTTTCTATTGACTACGCACGAAAAAGTGATGCCAACTTTTCTAAAGCAAAACGCGCGGTCGTGCACTAAAAAAACGCCAAACTGCGCTAGATGATAAATTTAATAAAAATATATACTTTTTTTTAAACAAATAAGGCACTAGAACAGTCAGAAAGAATTTTTGGAAAATATAATTTAGGGTGGGTATGAACTGGATAAATATAACCCAAATTAAATTCAGGTTTCCAAATTTCTATGAAATTTGAAAAAGTTTTAAAAAAATTTTTAAAGAAATTTTAAACCCTTTCGTCAGTTTGCATTTAGTTTGGAATTTATTTAGCCACCTCGCACAGGGTCTTAATTTTACATTTTTATTGCCTTGAAAATTTTCAAATAGAGATGGTACTTTTACGATAAAAATTAGAGCCAACAATATTAGAGATGACAAATTTAACACAAACTCTACGAGATTTCTATCCCGTGTAGATGTGCCTTAAGAACAATTTCAGATCATTTTCGATGTAAAATAAAAAATAAAAATTAAGTATATTTTTGCTAAAAACATTTAAGATTTTTAAAATTTTCATATAAATAAACGGTTTTCCAAAATGGCGCTAAATAAAGAACACACATCCTAGCGCCTTTTTTAAGGCACATCTACACGGTATAGAAATCTCGTAGAGTTTGCGCTAAAATTGCCGTCTCTAATATTGTTGGCACTAATTTTTATCGTAAAAGTACAATCTCTAGTTATCAAGTATTTGTTTTTATTAAAATTGTTGGCTTTCAAAGAATAAATTTTTCTCAAAATACAAAAAAGTGAATTTAATAAACTGAAATGTTCAATAATGTTACAAGACATTTTAAAAATTTTTACTAATTAACGAAATTGCGTATGACAGCACTTGTCAATGGTCTAGAGATTACATTTCGTAGACTTATACAGAGCTGCATTTTCATAAAGTCTCGCGAGTTTTCTATCCCGTGTTGATTTGCCTTTAAAGAAAACGCTAACAGAAAAAATTAGAATTTTTGTAGGGTAAGCGCGCTTAATCTATCGCGAAAAGCGCTAAGTTGGCATCGGTGGCACGAAATAATAAATAAATAATTGCAACAAACAACTGTCAAAAAAATCAAACACACGTGCAGTTGTTTGAAAAAAGCGACGAATTTTTAATTCTTCCTCCATTATATCTAAATATAAATAAAAATGGTAAAAAATTAATTGCAATTTTAAAATATTTAATATTCTAACGCGTATTTCTCCATTTTACTTACAGGGAAAACAAAAAAAGACGCAAAAAATTAAGAAACAAAAGAATGCCCAACTAAAACGTATGTTAAAACCCACAGATTCCCGCATCAAAGAGGAGTTGCGTAAAAAACGTAAAACAACCATAGACTTGACACAAATTAAAGTGAACCAAGCGCCACAACAAAGTTCCGCGTTGTTCTTCCAGTATAATACCCAATTGGGACCACCCTATCACATTGTTTTGGATACAAATTTCATTAATTTCAGTATAAAAAATAAAATCGATATCATCCAGGGTATGATGGATTGTTTGTATGCCAAGTGTATACCTTACATATCGGATTGCGTACGTGCTGAATTGGAGAAATTGGGCAATAAATATAAATTGGCTTTAAGAATTATATCCGATCCTAGATTTGAAAGATTACCGTGTTTACATAAGGGCACTTATGCCGATGAATGTTTGGTGGACCGAGTAAAACAGCATAAATGCTATATTGTGGCTACAAATGATAAAGATTTGAAAAATCGTATACGAAAAATACCCGGGGTTCCGATAATGTATGTGGCAGCTCATAAATACGCTATTGAACGTATGCCTGAAGCTTATGGTGTTAAAGCGTAGTTTTTAAGTTCTCGTTTTTTAAAAAAAATAGTTTTCAATTTTACCTCTTGTATTGTACGAGTTTGTTTTTAAGAAAGTTTAATAAAAGATTTTTTATTAAGAAAAATTAAGCTGTTTTTTAACGAGAATTTTCGTTAAATGCTGTCGAATTCGAGAGCATGTCGAATTTGCTGAAAAGTAGTCAAAAACATAAAATTTTGACATTCTATAACTGAATTTTTAAACAAAACAATCGGAATGTAAAAAATTAATGAATTGAAATAAAATCATTTTGTATGGAGTCGAAAGTTTTTGCAACCATAATTAGGGCCCAATGCTTAATTTTTTCAGTTCTTTAAAGTTTGGAGAATGAATGGCAGGCATGTGATAGAAAACGATCGATTGGATTAAGTCAAAATTAAATGATCAATAGAAAAGGCAGAGGTTTGAAATTGTTTTTAACCGCTTTAATTGAATCAGGTGCAGCGATTTACATCTTATCGCTTTTAAATTAAAAATAATACGAAATATTCTAGATTAAAATTTCAAAAACGATCGATTTGAAACCGCTTTTTATCACATGCCAGTGAGTTTTTAATCTATTCTAGACCATGTTTTCATCTCGCAGTTTTCAATCGGGGGTATTGGTTTTTATTTTATAAAAACATTTTCAAGTTTTTAAAAATGTCCCACTTTAAAAATTTCCTTAAAAGGAAAATATTTCGGAACATTTTTGAAAGCAATTTAAAAAACTTTCAATCAATTTTTAAGTAATTTAAATGGTCTTATTTATAAACTCTTAATTTCGCAAAATGAAAATGATTATTTCTATAAGCTTTTAAAACATTATTATTCTATCAAGATTATTCTCTCCACAGTTTTTAAAAATGCCCGTTAGCTAAATCACTTTATGCAATATACGATGGAATCTTTAATAAAAACACAATTTTTAAATATTTATTTGTTCGTATCTCAATACAAATATTTTTACTTTATTTTTTAATTTTTCAGATCAGTTGATGAATTTTTCTCAGATTGTTTTGGGTGAGTGAATTTTTTTTTAATTTGTTTTGTTTAAATAAGTAATAAATGCCAGGGTTTACTTGCAATACAAGATGACAATTTTTAATCTAAATCAAAAATCGCCTAGCAATTGAAAATGTAAATTACAATGTTAACATATAGAGAATACATATTAAAATTAATAATAACGCAGAAAAAAAATTTGTTAAAAGCTAAGAAAAAGAAAAATATGATAAGTTATGATGTGAATTTTAAAAAATGAGTTCTCTTAAAAGGATGGTGAAGGCATAACTTAAGATATAGTATTGACAATATCGTCGATTTTCAAAATCGAACGTACAGTCTCAGTAGCTAGTGATATAGCTGAAATGCTAACCAAAGCCGGTTGGACAACATTTTCAGCAAAAATATCAGTAATGGCGCCCTTACGAACATTAATACCAGCATTTATTTCACCCTTGACATGACGATTACGTAATTCTGTCACCGTGGCAATAGGATTTAAACCAGCATTTTCAGCCAATGTCGAGGGTATAACTTCTAAAGCATCAGCAAAAGCACGGAAACAATAAGCATCTACACCCTCTACAGTTTGAGCATAAGCAGCCAGACGTATAGCCATTTCAATTTCAGGAGCACCGCCACCAACAATTTGGGCACGTTTTTTAACCAAACAGCGTACGACACACAAAGCATCATGAAGAGAGCGGGCAGCTTCTTCCAAGACAAGCTTGTTAGAACCACGGCAAATGATGGACACAGTGCGTCCAGGATTTTGAATGCCAGTAATTTTAACAAATTTATTTGTACCACTAGCAACCTCTTCAACCAAGTCGGCACTAACCAGATTCTCAGCAACAAAATGATCCAAAGAGGCAATGGGACGACAATTCAAAGTTTTGCAAACAAATTCAATATCTTCACGTTCAACATCCTTGACTACCAAACACTTGATTTTATCTAAGAAATGTTGAGCCAAATCAGAAACGGCATCACTAAAGAAGAAATAAGAAAAGTAATTAATTAATTTGTAATTGCATGAACGAAGATAAAATCTTACCGTAAGATAGATTTTTGAACTAAAAGAACATTGCAACCAGCTTTTTTAATTTGTTTGACAATGTTAAGAATATAGGCACGTTCTTCCTTCAAGACACGATCCATAGCAGCATAATCAGAAACAATGACGCTATGGTCCATCTATAACAAAGGAAAATTAGTAGAAATGAAAAAGAATCGTGTTTCGTGAAAAAACAAAATCTAAAAACATTTCAAATTTTTCTTTGTAAATTTTGATACTCTTTTAGAAAATTTCTAAGAATATGTAGACTTGTTTAGAATTTAACACAAAGTTAAGAATCTAAGAAAAATTTTCTTAAAAAAATTTCAGAAAAATTCTTGGAATTTCTGTTTACAAGATTCTACACTTTTTTCAAAAATATTAAAAAATTTAAAACCAAAAAAATTTTGTGTACTTACATCTGTTTTTGGTGCAGAAATACAGAACTGAATCAAACCAATCTTGGCCTTTTCAATACGTTTAGGAGCATTAGTACCAGCAGAGCGGGAGGTAAATACCAGACCCTCAATCATTTCGGTATCTTCAACGGTGCCACCCAAACTTTGAATAACTTTAATGTTTTTCAAATCAACAGCACCCTCACGGCCGAGTTCAGTTACTTTCAAAACAGCATCAACAGCAATGGGAGCCAACAAACTGCTCTGTTGAGAGACCACCTTGGAGTTCAAGGAAGTTGAAGCAGATTTAATTAAAGTTTCACGATCAGTCAACTCAATGGGAGTAGACATTTCATTTAAAATTTGTATAGCCTTGTTAGAACAACGTTGGAAAGAATCCGAAATGGCTGTGGGATGGATTCCCTTGTGTAAAAGTTGTTCACAAGCTTCCAATAAAGCACCAGCAATTACTACAACGGAAGTGGTGCCATCACCGGCTTCGACATCTTGGGCACGAGAAAGTTCGACCAACATTTTAGCAGCAGGGTGTAAAACATTCATCTGTTTCAAAATGGTGGCACCATCGTTGGTAATGGAAACCTCACCATTGCCGGATTGGATCATTTTATCCATACCACGGGGTCCCAAACTGGTTCGAATGGCATTAGAAACAGCTAAAAAAAAAACAAATAAAAAGTAATTGTTAATAAATTGTTTAAAGTTAACAACACACAAGTGAACAGATGTTCGAAAAATTCAACCATGACGTCATTATGACTCTTTAAACGTTGCTTTTTAACAAAACATTTTCACAAGAATCTATAGAGAATTTATTAAAAATCTGAACATTTTCTTCTAATTTCTTTTTAAATTGCATTAAAACTTTCCTATTTTCTTCTTTTTTTTTTAATTATTATCACATGAGTCATTTTTTAAGGCACATGTAGAAAATTCGAGATTCCCTCCCTTTCTGTAAATAAATCAGACGGCTTGTGACTAAAAGAAGCCGACTTTTGTTTAGTGCAATTCAAAAAACTGCCAAAGAAATTTTCAATTTTCTTGAAAACTTCAATTCAAAAACACAAAATTTTAACAAATTCATTTAATTTCCTTTAGAAATGACCTTAATTTTGATAAAACTTTACTAATTTCAAGCAATTTCATTATGAATTTAACACTTTATCTAACCTTTGGCGGCCTGGATATTTGATAAACGAACATCCGTGGGCTTTGATTTATCTTTAAAGGCAGCGCTCATTGGTTTCATCGATACGTTTCCTGATTTTGGTGGCATTGTTTCACTAATTTTCTTTTTAATATTTTATTTTAAATGCTCCTTTAATTAAATTAATGGATTTATTTCGATTAATTTGCTTCAATTTCTCACAGAAAAAATTGCTGCTGCTGAGAAAATTTATTAAAATTTACTGTCAAATGAAATGTCAAATTAAAATTATAATATGGCAACACATGTAAAAAATATGTGGCATCACCAAGTATTTGTCAACCCTGTGTTCTTTAACCGAGCGTCTCCACGAGACATAACATCAATGTTAAACAATGAAAATTTTTTTTAATACCAAGCAAAAATTTTTTGTGTTGGTATTGCTTTGCATATATATGTTCAAAGCAATACAATGACGGAGTACTCCAATCTGTAGCAAATTTTGTTTTTTTCCCTTTCATACTAACACATTTTTGTATTGTGCTATCTCTTGTTATTCCACTCCAGAGTAACATTTTTTTGACCCTGGAGTACAGATTTTTCTACACGCAGAAAAAAACAGGGGGAATATTCCCTAAGAGATATGTAATTATACAACTACATAATTTTTTAGTTAGTTTTACAAAGTTATAGTAAAATATCCACATATTTTTGGAAAATATATACAATCCTTGCAAAATATATACATGTGTAGTGAAAAATATCCGAAAAATTACATATATTTTGCTAGATATTTGTAAAACTTACTTTGAACTTATGTAGTTGTATAACTACATAGCGCTTAGATAAAGTTCCACCTGCTTTTTTTCTGCGTGTACACTCTAGACTTAACATTGGTCTATTAACTGTTCAACATGACAAATATACCCAAAAGAACACATCACTAATTTGTTCACATCTCTAAGTGTCAAAAAAATAAATAAAATAATAACTAAATATATTAAATTAATATAAAATTTTTGGTGTTTTCGGTATGATTTAAAATAAAAAAATTATTGAAATTAAAAACGATAAAAATTCTGTCAAAAGAGTGCCGAAAATATGGAGTAAGTACTAAAATGTCAAATAAGTTTTGAAGTAACTCTATTCTGCATTTTGAACAGTAAACATTTTAATAATTTCATATATTTTAATTTGGTTGCAAATAAATAAAGCATATTGCATTTTCTTAATAAATTTCATACTTTATTTGTTACAAAATTATTAAAAACCACAATTAAAACATAGTATTTTCCCTTTGGTTCTTAAGCCTAATTGTCACTGTGTATATCAAATATCAACATTTTGCATACGTATCAACCACCAAATGCGAACGCATTTCTATTTTGCCATTAATTGTTTGCTTTTATTTATTATTTTTTGGTATTTTTATATTTCTTAATATCTTGCAATTGAATTTGTTTAATTTATTTTATTTTAAAAATTTTTTCTTAACATATTTTTAGTCATTAAGAAATCAACAACTAATATTCTTTTTAACTGAAGCAAAAGTTGATAATAATTATTTCAGTTATTTTAAAATATTTTCATTTTAACTGAAGTTTTCTCTAACTAAGCTATTGAGAAATTTTTTCGGTGTAGTGAACATTTTAACAATGTTAATTCAATATAAACGAACACGCTGATTATAAGCAGAGCTTTAAAGAATTAATTACTTTTTGGAATGAATTTCCAAAAATTTAATTCAATTTTTTAATTCAAGGAACGTAATAAAAAAACATAAGCAGGAATTCATTTCATTGAATACAAAGAATTCAAATTTATAGAATGAATTCCCTGACCAAAGCACTAAGCATTCGAATTAAAGAATTCATTCACAAGGAATTCATTCAATTCTATTTAATTCAACTTTTGGTCAAGGAATTCATTCAATTCTAGTTAATTCAACTTTTGGCCAAGGAATTCATTCAATTCTAGTTAATTCAACTTCTGGTCAAGGAATTAAATTTTTTTCGTTTAATTCTCTAACTTTTAATGCTCTAACTCGCTTAGTTTTCGAGGCGTTTTAGTGGCGATTTTTTAAAATGGCCCGTATGTAATGGCTAAGCGAGATAGAGCAAAACGGACATTTTTTCTCCTATGGAGTATGAACACACCCCAATAATACAAATAGGCCAGGTCTTCCGACTAATCCCTTTCTATAAAACATTCACGTGGATCATCGTGACTGTTCATAAAAATTGATTCCTGGGAATCGCTCTCGGACCTACCTCATGTGAATAATAGGAGCGTGTGCACTGATTCAAAACTTGCAAAAATTTTGTGCGGTTTGCTCTATCTCTATCTTAGTTTTCGAGATAGAGGCCATTTTGTAAAATGGCCCGTATCTCGAAAACTAAGCAAGATAGAGCAAAACGGATCCACAGGAATACTAACACACTCACACGTGAGTCACCGTGACTGTTCATAAAAATTGATTCCTGGGAATCGCTCTCGGACCTACCTAATGTGAATAGCAGCGTGTACATCGATCCCTTCCTTAGGAGAAAAAATTTTGTCCGTTTTGCTCTAATCCGCTTAGTTTTCGAGATACGGGCCATTTTAAAAAAATCGCCATTTTACAAAATGGCCTCTTTCTCAAAAACTAAGCGAGATAGAGCAAAACGGACAAAATTTTTGCAAGTTTTGGGTCGATGTACACGCTCCTATTATTCACATGAGGTAGGTCCGAGCGCGATTCCCAGGAATCCATTTTTATGAACAGTCACGGTGACCCACGTGACTGTTTTATGGAAATGGATCCACCGGAAGCGTTACAAGACCTGGCCTATTTGTATTATCTGGGTGTATTAGTACTCCTGTGGAGCGAAAATTTCGTCCGTTTTGGAATATGATTGGAATTTAATATCGTTTTCAGTTAAAGTGATAGCGCTTTCGTTATCGTATCGTTCTTTGGTTTATTAGGAATTAAAATCGCTTTGTCTAATTCTAATCAATATGGCAGCATTAAATTTAACCGACCAACTGTCATAAAATATTCACATGCCATTTTTTTTTTATTCGGATTAGAATTTGATTATATCTCTTTGCGGCAGAGGGAAGAAAATGTTTAGTTTATTTTCTATTTAAATTACATAAATTAACAAGTTTGGTGAATTAGAAATTTTAGATTTTAATAGAATACACAACGAAGTAAAGATAAAAATTTAATTACAAAACTAAGATTTTAAGCAATAACAGAAAAGTCAAGAAAAAGTGTAAAGGTAAGTACTGAGATTTTCGCACACAACCAAAAACAAGGTGATAAAAATCGATTTTTTATTATAAACGAAAAAAGTGTTAATTTTAAGAAGAAAATGTGGAATTAACTACCTTATATTAATTTTAGAAGGCGCAGGAAAGAAAATAACATGTCTACAACTTACAAATTTGGTTCTATTAAATTAACAAAATGGCAAATGGCACTATTAGTGGGAACACCATTGGCCATTGGTGTGGGTGTTTATGTTTACAACAAGATGGGAACACCTTCGGAGGCAGGAGATAAACCTAAAACATCAAGAAACCATAAACAAGGTTTAGATTCCAATAAACAATCACTTTCCATTGATGGCACTACAGACGATAAAGAATTAGAAAAGAAGAAAAAGAAGGCGGAATTAGAAAATGAAAAATTATCTCCCCTCAAAGAAGCCAATATGATAAAAACGGAGGGCAACATTTGCTATCGTAATGGTAAATTTGATGAAGCCATTACATTCTATGACAAGGCCATAGATAAATGTCCCAAAGAGAATAAAACCGACTTGGCTATATTCTATCAAAATCGAGCTGCCTCATATGAAATGTTACGTAAATGGCAAAAAGTTAAGGATGACTGCAGTAAATCTTTAGAATATAATCCCCGTTATGCCAAGGCCTACTTTCGCAGAGCTAAAGCTTTTGAAGCCACTAATGAAATGTCTGAGTGCTTAGATGATATTACCGCCACTTGTATATTGGAAATGTTTCAAAATAACAATACCATCATGTATGCTGATCGTATTCTCAAGCAAACTGGGCGTGATGATGCTCAAAAGGGTATGAAGGATAAGGAACCTCTGTTACCTTCCAAGTGTTTCATTAAAACTTATCTACGTTCATTTGTGGCTGATCCAATACAATCTCTAACATTACCTGAATCGGTAACGAATAAAGACAAATTACATGGTTTTGTTCGTGCCAAGAAGTCTTTGGATGAACAAAACTATGATGATATTATTGCAGCTTGTACTGAAGAAATTGAATCTTCTGAATCAGAGTCACAATATAAAACTGAGGCTCTGCTGTTGAGAGGAACTTTTCATTTGCTATCGGGTTCATTTAATGAAGCAAAACAAGATTTGGATGCAGTTATTAATAATGGTGAGAACTAAAATGGGTCTTTATGATCCTTTTTTTTTTAATACAATTGAGGTTTTTCGAATTGAATAATTTATTTTGGAAGAAGATCTGTTTAAGTAATTGTATGAGACAAATTTCATAAATGCTGAAAACTTACCCATTTTTTACAAATTGAAATTTTCTATAAAATTGAAATCGTCTTAACTCTTTTACTACCAACTTTTTGTTAGCGGATAGAACGTTTTTTTGATTTCAGATTCTTGTTAAGAAACCTCAAATTAGAAAAAAAATACATAACCCCTCTCCCTCCTATAACCAAAAATGACGTTCGAATATCGATTTTTTTAAACTTCTCATTCTCGTTTTACTCCTTAAACATTCGAATAGCCAAAAATCCTTCGGTTGGTTTTCTTGTCATAAAACTAAGCTATATGATAAATTTCAATTATCCATCTTCATTAGTTTATGAGAAATGCCAAAACCTCCTTTTCACGGAGATTATGATATATTCAAAAAATTAGACTTCATTAACAAATATCATGACTATGTATATTCCCATGTTGTTGAACTTCTTATACATATAATGATTTTTATTTGAAGGCCAAGAGCCTAATAAACTTATTTACAAAAATTTTTTTTTTTGCATTATCAAATTTTATATATTCTTCTAAAGATGTGCACACTGTAGTGTACAAGGGCAGTGAAAGAGTTAAGATATTTTTCCTCAAAATTTCAAAGATCACAAAATTTTTGTTTCACTCTATGACCATCTCTTACATCAAGTCAAGTTTTGGTCATCAGAATGCCAAAATGATTTAATTCTACAAAGAGTCAATGATAGAAGCCACAGTATGGCTGAGTTCCAAAACGTCATTTGCAATGCAACTGAACAAAGTCATGCATTTGTAAACGCAATTGATGCGCATATAAAAAGCAAACTATGCATCACAAATGTTGTTGATGCTTTGTTGACATGTTTTTATTACAAAGTAAGCAACACACTTGTTTGCTTTGTATCGAAACAGTAGTAAAACCTCAAACACTGCAATGTGTTTTGACGTTTAGGAACTCACCCTTTGTACTATCTTAATTAATAAATTAGCTTTTCCCGTAAATTTAAAATTTCGTATATCGAGGGCTTATATTCAATAAGGGCTATCTGCAAAAACTTAATTGTTCAGGAAAACTAAAAAACCGATCTTAAGTAAAAAATTTAGTTTGAAATTTTTTCCAAAGATGGTCAATTTTCGTTTAAATGGAATATAAAATATATCGCTTTAATAACTCCTTACTGTATTTGAAAGTCCACAAAACTAAATAATTTGTCTGCAAAAAAATTAGATTGGACTTGGATTTTAAAGCTTGGTCTCATACTGAATAGTTTATTTTAACTTAATCTAATTCTTTTAGATAATGCCGATTCAACACTGAAATGTTATGCCTTTATAAGACGTGCTTCATTCTATATACAATTGGAAAAGAAAGATTTAGGTATGGATGATTTTGCAGCAGCACAAAAACTAGAACCCGAAAACCCTGATCTGTATCATCAAAGAGCCCAAATCTATATACTGCTCGATGAATTACCAGAGGCCTTGCTGGAATTTGAAAAAGCCGTTAAATTAGCACCACACAATGCCATGGCATTTGTACAGAGATGTTATGCCGAATATCGTTTGGCTTTGTTATCACAGGATCAAATGCGTTTGCTAATGGTAATGAATGAATTTAAAAATGCTGTAGAGAAATTCCCCGATTGTGTTGAATGCTACAGTCTCATGGCTCAAGTATTAAGTGATCAACAACAATTCCAAGAGGCAGATAAATTTTATGAAAAAGCCATGAAATTGGCGCCTGAAAATGCA
Organism: Leucophora obtusa; assembly: GCA_949987735.1. Lineage (NCBI taxonomy): Eukaryota > Metazoa > Arthropoda > Insecta > Diptera > Anthomyiidae > Leucophora > Leucophora obtusa. The sequence goes on from OX465298.1 coordinate 195,175,169, forward strand.
AGTTTGTTGGTACATCGTGGCATTATGGCTCTACAATGGGTTGGTGATGTTGAAAAGGCTGTTGGATTAATGCAAAAATCTATAGAAGTGGATGATAAATGTGAACTGGCTTACGAGACTTTAGGTACGGTAGAAGTACAACGGGCCAATTTGGATAGGGCGGTGGAATTGTTTGAAAAGGCTATTAAATTGGCTAAAAGTCAAGCGGAAATGTGTCATTTGTATGCTTTACGTAATGCTGCAGTGGCTCAAATTAATGTTACCCGTAAATTGGGCATCGATATGTCAACGATAACGGCTTTAGCGCAAGCGGGTATTATGCCACAACAGGCATAATTTATTATATTTACTATATCTAACTATTTCTAACTATTTTTTTATAAATATAATAATCCATCGTTATTTTTTTTTTATTTTTAGATAAACCAAATTAAAATTTTGAAAAAATATTGATTTTTTATTATTCCCTAATCTAAACGAACTTTCAGTTATTATTGTGACACAATTTTTTTTTATCATTTATATATTTTAGCAGTAAATCGATTTTTTAAAGATTCAGCCTATGGTGAATTACATAATTTCGTCTTTATTTAAAAATTAAATATTTCTTTACAATTTCAAAACAATGAAAATTGTATTTTTTTTTAGCAATTTCGTCGTAGTTTGGATTAGCAAAGTTTATAATACTTTTTGCTAATTTCACTGTAAATAACTTCTTTTTTTTAACCCATCTTCACCCACAAAATATTTTATTGCGATAAAAGTGCAAATGCTGTTTATGATTTCGGGGTTTCGTATTTCACTTGCAAAAATCACTAGAATTTCTTACATTTTACATTATCATTCTTATTGTTTTTTTTTTTTTGTATAAATACCCAGGTAGAAATTGCCAACGTTACAACAAAAGTTGTACTGGGAGAGCACTGTTTTTGACGAAATGCCAGTACTACTTAAAACGTGCTTTGCCAGTACTGTTTACTGAAATTTAACGAGCTTTTTTTAATTTGTTAAAATTAAAAATTTTATAAATTTTACGTATTTTTACATCTATTACACAATTATTTATGTAAGAGAGACATCGCCATTCTTTTCTTGTGAAGTTTCGAAAGAATACATTAAAAATCTGTGATCTACACTAAGAGGTCAGTAAAGTTCTAGGAAACTACTAAATTTGTTATTAAATGTACTGGGATAATACCAAAAAAATAAAATCCCAAGCCTGCGCCAACGTTGGGAACTAACTACGGCCAAGCGTTTATTGGTATTATCATTTCGACAACATGCCAGTACAGTGAAAGTTAAAAATCCGACGCATTGCCAGTACATGTACTACCGCCTCCAATACCGGGCCAACATTGTGCCGTTTGTATTTTTCTACCTGGGTAACAGTATTTCCTAATTTCCTGTATTAATTTAATATTTTATTCCTAAAAAAATTGCAATATTTGATTAGTTGTTTGTAAATTAAACAAAATCATAAAATAAAAATATATTGTTAATAAATTAGACCAAAATAACCAAATAATTCAAATGAATAAAAATTAAATTATTAATAAAAAAACAGTGTACATATTTGTTTCATAATCTGAAAATATTTCCACACAAAAATACTTAAAATGTCAAACCTTTTCAGAATTTGCAAAATAACCTATAAATCTTTCTATTGAAAGTATTTACAATGAGTTTTTCTTTAGGAAATGCATAGAGCCATTTTATAGTGAATAACTAAATTGTTTTTAAAGCTTAGGTGCGAAAAATCCTATTTTGGGGGACCTTTGCATAGACACTATGGCCAAACATGGGCCGATATAAGTCGTGTGCCAAATTTCATCCAAATATCTTTATATTTGAGACATGTAGCGTGCGAACATACCCCATTATCGGGGTATTCTTATACGGTGCTCAATGGGTTTCGTTCATGAGCCCATGTGATTCAATTTACCAAATTTAAATAATATTTTCGTATTTGCGACTTTCAGCGTGCGAACCTGCGTGCGAACCAGGGGGAGACTTTTATATGGCTAGAAATCTGAAACTCCTTTGGCTAGAAACCTTATAATACGAGTTCCTTGGAGTATGGGTTAGCTTACCGATAAGGTACTTTTTTGAACTTTGGACAGGAACGTGGTAAAAATGGATATACAAAAGTGGAGAAGTGTCCCCTAACGCCTGCCCAAAACTCTGGCGAAAAACCTGAAATTTAAAGAACGAGTGTATTTGGAGTATTAAAATTGAGAAACGAAATGGAACGGGAAGCGAGTGGGATTGAAACAATTTTTAATTGCTTTTTCTGCTTTTTTACAGATTTATTTCTGTGAGTATATTATTACTATATTCATAATTATCCAATTATTAAAAAGGCAATAACTGCAGACCCGTTTGGAATTTTTACTTCAAATTTCAAGTACGATGAAATATTTATATATTTTTTTGTAATTGAAAGAAAAAAATTTTTTTATTAAAATATACTTTATAATAACTGTAAAAACAATAGTTGTTACATGTTTTTTCAGTTGTTGCAAAATTTTTGTGGTAAATTTTGTCAGTTAATTTAACGAAAGTGTTATTTTTAGTTATTTTTCATCACTTAAAAATTACTAAATTTTTAAGTGTTTATTAGGGTGATGACTCATTTTTAACAAAAATTTTACCTATCACCACGTGATAGGCAATACTAAATTAATAATAAAAATCGTGTTTGCGTGTCATTTTGGCCAAAAAACCTTCCGCACCAAATGTAATTTCTTAAAATAATTTTTTGCTAGGGGACTTTGGTAATTTTCATAACGAATTATTACAAAAAATTTATCCAAAAGTCTCTCCAAAAAGGTTTCGTAATTTTTACCGTAAACAGCTCTTAATACGCATCGTTTGAGTTTCATTTGTTTAAAACTTTGGAGAAATATTTTATTTAGACCAAATTTCAACCCTTTTGGTGCGGGAACTTTTTTGACAGCAGCGAAAAAGTAAGATTGCATTTCTAAATATTTTTTACGGCCTTTTTGGCTGCAAAAAAAATCGAAAAGTCATAACCTTAGTGTTTATGTATAATAATTTGAAAACATAACACGTTTATATAATGAATTTTGTATGAAGAATCAGTTTTATAAGCCATTTATATATTAAACGAGTAAAAAGGTTAAAGTCGGGCATGCCGACTATACAATACCCTACACCAGTCTGGTGTATTGTTTGGATCCGAAATTCGAATGGGTTAAAATGAGGCTTGTGTCAAAATTTTCTATAATGTGAGTCAGCGCACCAAATTTCATTAAAATATCTTAATATTTGCGACCTGCAGTTTGTAACCAAGCCAATTTTGGGGGGACCCTTATATGGGCACTAGTTCTAAACATGGACCGATGTTCACCAAAATCAATAGGCTTCGTCCTTGGGCCAACATAGGTCTATGTACCAAATTTCATCAAAATATCTTAATATTTGCGACCTGCAGCGTATAAACAATATAATTTTGGTGGGACCCTTATATGGGCACTAGGTCTAAACATGGACCGATGTTCACCAAAATCAATAGGCTGCGTTATTGGGCCAACATAGGACTGTGTACCAAATTTCATCAAAATATCTTAATATTTGCGACCTGCAGCGTATAAACAGTATAATTTTGGTAGGACCCTTATATGGGCACTAGGTCTAAACATGGACCGATGTTCACCAAAATCACTGAGCAAATATTTATTTTATTTATTTATTATTATTTGCGATTTCTATGCACAAGACTTAAAAAAGTCTTTTATTGCAGCATAGAAATTAACTTTGAACAAAAAAGGTTTGATACAAAGATAACTCTTAGATTCTAATTAACTAATTATAATAATAATAATAGTAACATCATAATAGGTTGTAGACAAAGTTTTAAAAAATAAAAACAAACACATTAACAAAAAAGAGAGAATAAAAAATTATTTGAATGAAATTAACATCAAAAGTTGTCCATTATACTTAAAAAAAAAAAAAAAATAAATAAGAATTTTAAAATAAGAATTTTATAAAAATTTGTAAAAACTTTATGTTGTAAAAAACGTTATTATGTTCTTTTTAAATTGTATTGCGTTACTTTTAAGTTGTGTCGTATGTGGGATATCGTTCCAAAGACGGACGGCATTGATGAAGAAATGCCAATCAGACGTTGTACTACGTTGTTGCAATGTTCTTATTCTTTTTCCCCTTGCAGAGGAGGAAATACAAAGGCGGTTATATAAGTGGTCCGGCTGACGTGTGTAAATAATTTTGTGCAAAAATATTAGAACTCTCATCTTAAGTAAATCATCAAACTTCATACCATAGATTTGTACGGAGAAAGGTGAAATTGAAATAATATTGCCAATAGCATACCTCTTTATGTTATAAACATATCTGGCTATATTATTAAATAGAATGTTTAGTTTTCTACTATTCAGGGTATCACAGCTTGCAAAAAGTTCACATCCGTATAACAAGGTAGGCATTAAATATGTTTTAGCGAGCAGCATTCTAATTTTAACAGGTGTGCAGTATTGAGTTCGCCAGAGTGTTCTCAGCATAGAATATGTGCGACCGCAAGCATAATTAATATGTTCCGACCACGTCAGTGTAGAATTAAAGATGATTCCGAGATTTTTAGTGGAATCTACAATGCTTATGGGTTGGTTGTTTAAAAAAATTGTAGGTATAAAATCTATTTTTGTTAATCTCTTTTTAATAACGATAGCTTTGGACTTCTGCGGATTGATACTGAGACCATTTGCCTTGGCCCATAAATAAACACGTTCAAGTTCCTGATTTAGTCTTCGAATGCATTCAACTATCATTCCAACCTCACAACTAATATAGATTTGTACATCGTCCGCGTACCTTCTCAATTTACATAGTTTAAGTTGATTCGGTAGATCGTTTGCATAGAGCGTAAATAAAGGAGGGCCAACGATGGATCCTTGTGGAACACCTCTTTGTACCATTAGACATTTGGATTTTGTATTTGTTTGGACATATTGTGATCTATTACTCAGATATGATGCCATTAACCGAGTGGAGGTTGTTGAAAAATTAAACATATTCTGTAACTTATAGCACAGGAGATTATGGTCAACAGTGTCAAAAGCTTTAGAGTGATCTAAGAGCACTAGCAAAGTTACCCTTCTTTCCTCTATTTCATTTCTTATATCCTCCACAACATCTGCTGTTAGAGCTGTTATACAGCTATGTTTCTTACGAAAACCAGATTGTCGGTCTGTAATTAAGTTGTTGTTTTCTAAGAAAACGGATATCTGGGTATGAATAAGTCTTTCAAAAACTAGATAGAAATGGCAGAATCGCTATGGGTCTATAATCAGAATTTTTTTTAGGAATAGGAATAATTTTGGCTATTTTCCATTTAGTTGGATAACAGCTACTTGTTATTATTTTATTAAAAAAGTAGGTTATATAAGGTAAAAGGTGAGGTAAAAGTATTTTTAAAAACCTTGGATCAATTTCATCCACTCCAATAGCATTTGATTTAATCGATTGGCAGCTACTGAAAACTTCATTTTGGTTCACACCGATAAAATCAAAACGGTTCTCCAGGGTAGCAGTGTAGTTTGTGTAGTAATTTTGATCAGATGTGACTACAGGAATATTTACAAATTGTGCATTAATTACATCTGAATCAATATTTGGAGTTTCATAGTTTTTAGAACTTCCTATCCCAATTTCCCTTATAGTTTGCCATTTTTTTTTTGGATTCTACTGCAGATGAAAATTTTGTAGAATAAAAAGCAGATTTAGCATCTCTAATACGTTTGTTTGTTACATTTCTTGCCACACGATATTCATTGTGTAATTGTGTTGTTTTAAATCGTTTCCAGCGAGAAAAAGCGATGTCTCTCTGATTCATTGAATGCTTTATGCTACTTGAAAACCAAGGTTTATTCTTCTGATTTATTATTTTTCTTTTTAGAGGCACAGTTTGGTTGAACAGATTTTGTAAATTTTGTTCCAGAAATGAAAGTTGCTCATCTACGGAAACCATATAATATATGCAATCCCAATTTATCCTGTTAAATTCTTGATGCAATAGACTATACTCAATGCTTTTAAAATCACGATAATACACTGACTGATCTGGAATGTGTAGTTTAAAATCATAACACAAAAAGATCAAATCATGTCGGGAAAAACATGGTGCAACAAGTTGATTGTAAAGTAAAACGTTGAAATAATTACTGACAAAGAAATAATCCAGTAACGTATTGCTTGTACTTGTAAAGTGAGTAGGTGTTGTTGTATTTGTGGGTGTAAGTCCAAGTGAGATCATCATATCCGTAAGGCTGGAATCTACTAAACAATTGCAGTTGAAATCACCAACGATGATTACATCATCAAATTTTACTGTGAAATCCTCTAAGATGTTAATTAAAGGTGTAATTGGGATTCTGTTCCCTGGTCTATACACCGATCCTATTAGAAGTTTCCTGCCCTCGCTCTTCACTTCAATGAAAATATATTCAATTATATCACCATTCTTAGAATTGTCCAGAACATTGTACTGTATACCATTCTTTATATATATGGCAACACCGCCAGCATGCTCCTCAATAGGCTGCGTTATTGGGCCAATATAGGTCTGTGTACCAAATTTCATCAAAATATCTTAATATTTGCGACCTGCAGCGTATAAACAGTATAATTTTGGTAGGACCCTTATATGGGCACTAGGTCTAAACATGGACCGATGTTCACCAAAATCAATAGGCTGCGTTATTGGGCCAATATAGGTCTGTGTACCAAATTTCATCAAAATATCTTAATATTTACGACCTGCAGCGTATAAACAGTATAATTTTGGTAGGACCCTTATATGGGCACTAGGTCTAAACATGGACCGATGTTCACCAAAATCAATAGGCTGCGTTATTGGGCCAATATAGGTCTGTGTACCAAATTTCATCAAAATATCTTAATATTTACGACCTGCAGAGTATAAACAGTATAATTTTGGTAGGACCCTTATATGGGCACTAGGTCTAAACATGGACCGATGTTCACCAAAATCAAACTTGTTCGTCCTTGGGCCAACATAGGTCTGCGTACCAAATTTCATCAAAATATCTTAATATTTGCGACCTGTAGAGTGCGCACAAGATTGCATGGACAGACAGACGGACGGACGGACAGACGGACATCGTTAAATCGAAATAAAAAAAAATTCTGAGCCGATCGGTATACTATAAGGTGGGTCTACGACCAATATTTTTTGGTGTTACAAACATCAGCACAAACTTATAATACCCTGACCACATAGTGGTGTAGGGTATAAAAAGTGATTATGCATATGACCCTTAGTTATTTTAAATGCAAATACCATTATCGTCTTTTTAACTTTGTATACCTTTGTTGCCATTTTCAGTAGATTCTAACAAAGTTTTTGAGTGTACACAAAGGAATATTTCTAGAGGGAGCGAAAACCGAATGTCGAAAGTTGACAAAATAAAGACCACTCTATTGTACATTCAAAATCGAAACCAGAAGCCGACACAAATAAGTCGGTGTTTAATAAATACTTAAACCAATTAAAATAATTATTTAAATTACATATTGGGTCTGTTTGTTTCCATTTCAAGTAAAAAATAGTAAACTTGCAAAAAATTAAAAGCTTTTAATGTGGAATATAAAAAAATTATATCAAAAGTAGTAAATAGAAACAACCGAATTAAAAAATTTGCGAATTTTGTGTTAAAAACGAATTTAAGAGAAAAAACTAGTAAAAACAAGCATGAAAACAAACAGACATATTATTGAGTCTTGAATTTCCTCCTATTTTACAAAATTTTGTATTTATTTGTTATGAACATTTTTTCCATTAAATATTACTTTAAAGAATTTTTTGTTTTCATTATTACGGATAATATAAACTGAGGATTATAATTTTAGAAGAAAATTTCACCAAAAAGTCGTGTGGTTTAAGAGATATTGAGTTTACATATTCAGGTCAGATTTTCACCGCATAGGTATTTTCCAAAAAGTCTTATTTCGTAGTCTGCGAAATTTAAAAAATTTTAACTTTATATTCCCAAGTAAAAAAGTTTTGATATAGTCATATATTATCATATAAAATTTTGTATAATTATATATTGGAACATATATACCAAGATATAATTATATAACATTTTACGAAATTATATCCTAAATATACAACTATATCCTCATATAATTATGTATAATTGTATCGAATTATATATCATTACATCTAGTTGTATATGATTATATTATATTTGATACATTCAAAATCAGGATAAAATTGTATCAAACCATATCTTATTCCATCAAATTAGATCTAAATGTGTCAAATTAGATCTAATATGATCATAATACTATATAATTTGATACAATTAGATGTTCTCATTTTTCGGATATAATTATATATAATATTAAAAGTCATATAATTTTTTTTAGTAGGGATTGTTTAAAACAAATTGCTAAAGTTAAAATTTAAACTTTCTAAATACAGGTTTATTTCCGAAAACAGAATAAAAAATTTTAATTTATAACGGTTTCCGCGCTTTTTTTTTCGGCAATTGCCTTTATTCGATTGAGAAATTCAATCGAATGTATTAAAATAATGAATTTTTATACATACCCGAGCAAAAAAATTTTGATATAATCATATATTATTTTATGTAATTGCTTATAGTAACTTATAGCTACATATGGCCACATATGCTTTAAATTCAAGCAGATATACTTTTATATAGTCATATGTTAGATATTTTTTCCTCACAGGTTTTAATATGGAGACATATGTGATTTTATATTATTACATACTGGCATACCAATAATTGCATATGCTATATATAAGTAAATAAAGTAACATATTACAGATATAATTACATATACGTTTATATATAATTTAGTATGACACTATACATAATAATATAAAACTATATGTGGAGCCATATAAGAAATATTCCATAATTTGTGTTACATATGATTATATATTGACAAATAAGAACCCATATATAAATTAATATGGTTCCATATCTACAATATTTATAAAACGTTCTTTATAAAATCATCTATAATTATATATCATCCCACATAAGCAATTATTTCAAAGTGATTTTATATAAAAATATATAAGGTCCATATAAAACCGTATTATATTATATGTGGTTCTATGTTAACAATGATTTTGAACTTTTTTTAGATTTAGTAATTACTAGGGATTGGCGCGTGACTAGAAATGTTCGTGAGTCACGTTATTTACACGTGAACGTGAGTAATAATTACTATACTCAAGTGATTCGTGCGCGAGTCTGAGAATATATAATTCGTACTTGATTCGTGCGTGAGCGTGAATAAGAATATATAACCCGTGCATGATTGGTGTGTGAGTTTATTTTTTGTATCATATATTTTTAGTAATTTTTACTATTTTGTAATATTTTACTATTTTTTTACTATTTTTCTTACTATTTTTCTTATATCTTGGTTGTATAACATAATCCTATTAACTTTAAAATTTCAGTCTTGTTAACTTTATTTTAAAATTACTAAAAATAAAGAAAATTTTGTTCATGTTTAATGCACTGTCATGGTAAATCTGGATAAAAGTAATGGAATTATCGAAATTATAGGATCTCCAGCGCACCTTTGGGTTAATCATTACATTTGGAAATTAATTACTTATGCAATTACACAATTACATGTAATTGTAATTGAAAAAATTCAATTACAATTTTATATTATTTGTAATTGTAATTCAAGAAAAAACAATTACATGTGATTTGTAATTGAAAATTTTCAATTATAAATTACATATAATTGTAATTGAAAAAATGTCAATTACAATTACATTTTTTTAGGAAAAGAAATAATGACAAAGAGCACAAGCGAGGGGTCAGCCCAATATGACGTATTCTTTTTATACTTATCCACGCCTATCCAACCTATCCCAGTCGGTTTTTTCTACAAAATTTTAACAAAAAACATGTTCATTCTAAACGTAATTGAAATCACTTACAATAACTTGTAATTGAACATTTTCAATTACAGTTACATGAAATGTAATTGAGTTTTTTTAATATCAATTACATTTATATGCAACTGTAATTGAAATCCCCCAGGTCTGATCTCCAGATATTGCATATTTTTTTTATTTAAAAAAATAATTTTTGTATATTGTTAGATGTGGTCATATATAATATGATCAAAAGTATAAGGTCAATATTTAGATATAATTGTATCCAACTGTGTCCACTTTTATAACATTTTATATAATTTTATACAAAAAGATATAATTTGATGTAATTGGATGAGGACAAAATTCGGATACAATTGTATCGAATTGCATAAAATTGTATCAAATTGTACCAAATTGTATACAATTGTATACAATTCGATATAATAAAATAAAATAAGATGTTCTCATTTTTCGGATATAATTATATCTAATTACATAAAAGATTATATATAATTAAATATAACTTCATATGGCTCCATATAATTTTTTTTTACTTGGGATATTTAAATATTTTAAAAGAATTCTATTAATATCACAAGAAAAACGAAAAATAACCGAAACCGCGGTTTTTAAATTTTTCGCACACTCTACACTAATAGAAAAAAGTCCGTAAAAAATTTAGTTAAAACTACTAAAAATTAGTTAAAAATGATGCTGCAGAAAAAAACTGCTAAATTAGCAGATTAGTTTTGCTAAATATTAGTAATAAAGGAACAGCAAAAATAAAACTGTTAAATATACAGCCTTTTAGTTATATTTGAGCTAAATTTTTGTAAATGGAGAATAGCAAATTAACCTGCTAAAATCAGCAAAAAATGTTGCTAAATAATTAGTAGCCTAAAAAATTACCAAAAACTTTAAAAATTTTAAAGTTTTTTTTCGATTTTTTTTTAAATGCAAATAAAAATCGAGCCTTTTGAAAACAGCAGTTTACAATTTTTAACAAATATTTCTGCTAATTTTAGCAGAATAACCCGAGTAAAAATAGTTATATATTGTTATATATAATGTGATTGGGTTATATCTGACGGTAAATGGAGTCACATTAAGACACAAATCATTATATACAACTACATCTGATATTATTTTTTCAATAAATTTTTTGTACGGTAATTGATGTTCTTACATATTCCCAAATCTGACTCCATATATAACTACATAAGCCATATAAAACTAATCAAAATATATGTAGTGACCGATATGATTATATGGTTCGATACTAAGTTATATAACACTGTATGTATCATCATACTAAAAATATATTCTTGTAATTTTATATAACTTTCTATATGATCATACAAATTAATATAAATTAAGAGTTAATTTCTCCACAGCCAAATAATTTGTACGTGATTTTTTTGTATATAAAAATATATTAAAAAATTATGCGCATTAACATTTTTATTTTATGTTATGAAATTTGGGCCTTTAAAATTGTTCAAGCTATATAAATTTCAATATCAATTTAATAGCCGGTATGCATAAAAAGTGTACCTACTATTAGACAAAATTATATAAAATCAGATATTTTTATATCGAATTAGATGTAATTTGATGTCCTGGATATGGACAAATCTCGGATCTAACTGTATCAAATAAATCTAATATGATATAATTAGACACAAGTAGATGACCCATTTTTCGGATCTAGTTGTATGTCGTTGTATATGGGGACTTATCAAATAAGATAAAATTATATATGACACCATATTAAGATTTTTACCCGGGAAACTGCTATTTGCTTTCAACTAAATTTAGCTTAAAAATAGTAAAAATTTTGTAGATTTAACAGTTTATTTTTGCTATTTTTAGTCTACAAATATTTAGCAAAATTTTCTGCAGATTTTACAGTACAATTTGCAATTTTCAATTAACTAAAAGTTAGCCTAAATATAACTAAAATTCTGTAAATTTAACAGTTTTAATTTTGCTGTTCTCATTTTACTAGTATTTAGTAAAAAATCTGCTAATTTTAGCAGTTTTTTTTCAGCATCATTATACCCTACACCACTATGTGGTCAGGGTATTATTTTTAACTAATTTTTAGTAACTTTTTCTGCTATTTTTACAGATTTATTTCTATGAGTGTAGCATTAACATCCTTAGTCCGATATACCTGATCAAAATCAAGCCTAGTCATATCAATGGCATCATAAATACGAAGCGCCTTTCTAATGCCTTGGCTTTGCCTCTGACCATAATAATTTAAAATTTTTTTTATTATTTTTAATCTAACCTAAATTATAAAATATATTATGTTCATATTATCAATTATTAGGGCAGATATTCATCATTTTTAGTGCAGTTTTTAATCTTTAGGATATATCTATTTAAATATTATTCCTTTTCATTTCTGTTGATTTTAGTAGGTTTTGGTTCATTCCAAGGTTGTATCTCACCAGTAGCCCAAATACAATAAATTACGGCAGTTATAGCTAAGATAAAAGCTGCTAACCAAAATACTAATCGCCATTCTTGGATGGTAGTCTGTTAAAAGAAATTCTAATTATATTTAAATACAGCCCTAAAGAAATCTTGTACTTAACTTACATTTGGTGTCATTAATCCCACAGAAAACGGTGCCAAAATGCCTGTAATTGAACCAATACCATTTGTAATAGCCATTAGAGTACCAGCATAGTTTGGACTCATATCAATTGGTGTCAATTTCATGCCAGCATAATAAGCCCCCATTAAACCCAAACACCAAGTTAAATGTATGACCACCCAGATTTCATTACAACCTGCATAGGAGGCTAACATTGCGAATATGGCTGGACCAAAGGCAGCTATTCCAGTCATAACCTTTCTTATACGTGTTATAGACATATATTGATGTTTTATGAGAAAATCTGCCAAAAATCCTGATACCATTGATAAAATCCACATTAGAAGATAGGGCAGTGAAGAATATATAGCATTCTTTGTGATAGGTATTTGCATAACATCATTTAAATATTTTGGCAAATCTGTGACCATTATATAAAATGCCCAATCATGACCAATTTGGGCGGCAATTAAAGCATATATGGGAACGCTCGTCAATATATCCATCCAGGGTGATGCGCCCAAGTCTCTTCTACGAGAAATAAAACCCATTTCTTTTATTAGATATTCTTTTTCACTTTCTTTTATAAATGGATGAGATGCAGGATCACTATAGCATAGAAAAGTCTAGGGAAAAAGAAATCATATATTTTTTTAAGGATGAAATACAGCTCATAATTCCCACAGACATTATAACTATTTTTATTTTAGGAATTATGACCGGAATTTTTCGAACATAATACTCAAACAGAAAGTAGGGTTTATGATCGTTTACATAACGTCCAACGCCGATTTGCTGTTCTGTCATTACCACCGTTTGCCAGCCGAAACATTTTCGTACATAATCCCAAGACGGGAAATTGGTATACTTAATTTATGTTTGGGTTATGTCTTGTCACCGAGTAAAATAAAGATAAAAAACAGTATTTCCCCCCATTACTGAAATATAATTTTTATTTATACAAGCCAATGTCCGTGGAATTTTTGATATACACTAAAAAAAGTTTGTCGGTAGTCTACTGAAAATGACAGTTAAAACCAAGGTATATGCACTTAAAAAAGCGACAAAGGTATTAACCTTTAAAATAACTACAAACGTTGTTATTTTTGACTGTTGAAAAATAACTAACAAAAGCATTAAAAATAACTAATGTCGTAAAATTTACTGACAAATTTTTACTAAAAATTTTTTAAAACTGACAAAATTCATTATTCTGTACATTTTAGTAAAAAACCCCCTTTTTTTCTTTCGATTACAAAAATATGTGGAATGACTTCAGCCCTAGTAAAAATGATTTTTATATAATCATTTATGATTTTATACAATTATATCTCGTCGAGTATTGTGAAGTGTATATTTTTATATAATTATATCAGAAGATATTTAATTACATAAAGTATCCACCATTTCCCGGATCAAATCATATATGGGTTAACATAATTATTTCTAAAAATATATTACTAGATCCGAAAAATTGTGGATCTAGTTAATATGATTCTATATAACTAAATATATTCTTATAGAATCATATATAATTATACTTGGTGTTGCATATGACAATACTCAACGATATATAAATCTATAAAATCATAAATGATTATATAAAAAATATTTTTTCTCGAGAGCCTATTTAAAATTTGAAACGAGTAAGAAAGTTTAAGTCGGACATGCCGACTATATAATACCCTACACCAGTCTGGTTAAAAGCCAACTAATGTTTGAATTCGAAATTCGAATGGAATATAGCCCATATGGGCGATAGGTCCAAATATGGACCGATTCTATCTAGAATCAATAGGCTTTCTCATTGGGACCATATTGCGACCTGCAGCGTGTAAAGATGCCAATTTTGGCGGTCCTTGCGCCGACGTAGAGTGCGCACAAGAATGCAGGGACAGACGGACGGACGGACATCGATAAATCGAAACAAAAAGTGATTCTGAGTCGATCGGTATACTAATTGGTGGGTCTAGGTTCAATATTTTTGGAGTTACAAACATCAGCACAAACTTATTATACCCTTTCCACGTAGTGGTGTAGTAACTAACAAAAGTAACAGTTTATTGTAAAAACACTGTTTTGGTAGTTGTTTATTATGATATTAAAAATAACTGCTTTAAACAGCTGTTATGAAATTATAGTACTTTTCGTTAGTCGTTTTCTTAAATAACTGTCATATCAGTAGTTTTATATTTTTCTATAGAAAAACAACTGCAATGTATTAACTGTCAAAATTTTTTGAGTGTATCACCAAAATCTTAGCCCCTCTTTATGTATTACGAAAATGGTCTAAACGAACGCAAAGTAACGAAAATTTGTTTTTGTTTCCCATATATTTTCGACGAAAGTAATTGTCAATTGCTATCGTTTAGAGTATTTTCGTAATAGATAAACAGGCCCTTAGATTTTAATTTGAATAGTAATTGAGGTCCTTAAACAGCAAATTAGGTCTCAAAATAGATCGCTGTCAACATTACACTCAAAGAATTATTTCGGTAAAATTAACCACAATTGCAATTAAAAAAGTATGCACTGCAATAGCAGTTGAATAAGCTACAATTGCAATTATTTTTAACTGCTATTGTAGTTAAACCAACTGTAACATTTTTAAAAGTTTGGTACAGGATAAGAACATCTACAGAATAATGTTGCTAACAATTATCTGCAATCGCTATTGAAAATATATACACCAAAACTTCATTTAAAATTAACTAATATAGCAGTCATTGCTAACTGTTAGTGCAACTTAAACAGTCCTATGTTCTAGAAAAGATTGGAAATTAGAAAAGTAATCGCATAAAAGTTGCCGAAATGATTGATAGTCATTGAAGAGATCCCAAAACACCGAAACGCTCGATGATGAGAAATAAAGTCTAGTCAGTAATTGTTGTTTTTAACTGTATTTACAGTTATTTTCCTATGGAAACATACGAAACAACTTTTACGATAGATTAAAGGAATTAAATGTGCTAAAATCCGAAAACTTATTTAACAAATTGTGAAAAAAAATCTGTTGAAGGCATGTCCCTCTTCGGATTTCATTATTGCCTAAGGAAGTCATCAGTAACAGTTATTTAAAAAACAGCTAATGAAATATACTGTATTTCGTAATAGTTGTTTCAAACAGAGTTTTTTTAATACGAGTATTATAATTTTGTTTAATTTTTCATATAATATTAAACAGTTATTTTTATTAGTTATTTATAAAATGAAAATTTCGTTGATTATTTTTCTTTTTTAGTTTGATATATTTTTGATGAAAAATTTTTCGCCCCTAATCCCCAAATCGGAAATGTAGATAATGTCCGTGCGGTTTATGACATCACACAAAATATCAATATATCTGTAGGCTAATAACCGATCAGACGTTAAAAAATATAGATCAAAAATTGTTTAATCCAAGATATTGAAATTTAAAGAATCGATCGGTTATTAAAAAGTTCTGTAGTCAAAGAAAATATGGAAAGTCTAAATTGTCCGAAACCTAAAAGATAAATCACCAATCTGCACATACTATGCTTGGCTGGTTTTAGATTCACCTACACGGATAAAAATGTTTGTAATGTTGACTCTTTTCAATTAAAATTTTAACGTATTAACAAAGTAATTGTATTTAATTACAAACTTTTATTTTTTGAAAGCTCAATTTGTAAATACAATTCATTTATTTGTTAATATGACAAAAGTTTAATTAAAATGAGCCAACAATACAAATTACTTTTTTCTGTATAATATAAAATGGTCTTCAGTTCAATAATAAGATAGTACAAAAAAACTCGATACTTCGAGTAAAAATTATGGTGATTCTCCAAGATAACATAATACTTACAAATAATACAAACCAAAGAACCGCCAAAAGGCCAAATATATAAAATACCCAATGCCATTCACAAAAATCCAGTATAAATCCCGTCAAAGAATTACCAACAATGGAGCCCATTTGTCCGCCACCTAATATTAGAGCACCAATTTTACCTCTTTCATTTGCCGGTACCCATTGTGCTATTAAAACACTTAAAGCCGGATAAGTAGTACCTTCACCGCAACCCATTAAGATACGGGATATGACCAAACCATAGTAACCTGTGTTTTCAATGATCCAGGGAGTTATCAAAGTAAAAATGGCTGTAGATAAAATACCCAAACTTAAAACCCATTTGGCGCCATAGTTTTTGGCTAATTCACCACCGGGTATATGGGTGAATAAATAACCAATATAAAATGAACATAAAATGAAGCCTTGAGTCGATTGAGACCAGTCAAAGTCGCCACCTATTATCTGTAGAAGAATTTTAAATGGAGTATAAACAAATTTTAAACTAAAGACAAAAATCTCACCTTCTCATCTTTTTCAAATAGATCTTCTGATTTTGGACAATGTGTTTCCCTAGCTTCTTCATCAGTATAATTACGCGGTAAAACTAAAGCTGGCATTACCATGGATAAACAAATACGCATTGTGTATGCATTAAAAACCGCCAAGAAACCCATTATGGCCATTATCACTCTTTGGGGTATAATAAAATCTAAACCAACAAAATAATTTCTTTCGTTCCTAACTTAATTAAAATTTTTTGGTAATACCTACATTTTGAAAATTCAATACCCCATTCTGGCTGTGGTTTCGATATATAACCAGATGTATCTGCCATTTTATAACTAATATCCTTAATATTCTAAATTTTTTGAGCTAAATCTTCGAAATTTTCTTGACTAAAATTTTTGTTGATTGTTTTTATAAAAAATTTTATTTGTCATTTTTTTGAAAAAATTTGTTTTCTTTTCGTTTTCAAATACTTTCAATTTGTGTTTCCGTTTCCAAAATATTTTTATTTAGATTATGCCCTTCAGCTGTTACTCGTAACGTAGTAAAAAGTAACCATATTAGGGGACGTATTTTATGTAAGGGGCCCTTTTGGATAAATGCAATTTGTTATATTTAATTTCTTTAAAATTTTTAAATTACTTACCGATTGCTTAGTTAATTCCTCTAAATATGGTCCTGCAATATTTGTTAAAGACCCCAAACCAGAGAAACAAGCCGATCAAAATAATCGGCGGCGGCGGCGCAAGCAAAAAATCGGCGGCGGCGGCGGCGATTAAGGTTGAGCCGGAAAAAATCGGCGGCGGCGGCGCAACCAAATAATCGGCGGCGGCGGCGGCTTGATCGGCTTGATAGAACATTATACACGTAATTTAAAGATGTTTAAGGTTTTTTCCAAAAAATAGCAGTAGAAACTTGTACAAAAAATTTGGAATTATCAAATAAAAAATAATTTAAAATTGAATTCATCGATAAAAATTACAAATTTAGGATTTTTAGTTTTTGAACGGACCTAGAAGGGCTTTTCAAATATGTATATACATATGTTTATATATTCAACAAAATTGTGTGGAAATATTTTCAAATAAAACTGATTTTCTTAATTTTTTCTTATTTTGTTTAATTTTGACGGCTTTTATTACAATATTTTGTTAATAAATTTGTTATTCTTAATTCAGAGTAAAATGAAGTTCTACTTTAATCGCTTTAAAATTGTCAAAGTTATACATGGAATCTCTGCATTTATAAGAAAATTGAAAAAGTTAACATCGAGATGTTTTATAATAGCTGAAATTAAATGTTTAGAAAAATTACGATAACTTTTTCAATTTTCAATTAATTTAAACAAAAGAATCTGATTTTACTAAAAACTAAATCCACTTTCAGAATAAATTACAATAGTAAAGAATTTTTTAATACTGTAAAAAAGCCGTCAATATTTTTTAAAAAAATTTTCAACATATTTCAGTTACAAATAAATAATTCTATATACATATATTTGGAAAGCTAATTTTTTTGTCTTTCCAAAAACGTTCCAAGATTCAAAATCGGTTGAAAAATTGCTGAATTTAAAATTGTTAAGTGCTTGAAGTCGCTCAAAAACAGAGTTTTGACACTATAACCCCTGTTCTGAATTCCGAAACTTTTTAATTAGAGTAGTTTTGTAAAATCACACAAAATTCAAAATGTCGGAAATTGACTGTTTCGAACAAATTTTAGCATACTGAAAAATTTTTAAATAAATTTTAACATATCAATTTTTGCAACAAAATATTCCTTTTACTTTCACCAAGCTTTTTCAACACGAAAGAAAATAATTCAGATGTGGATCACAGAAGAGCAAAAAAATTCGGAATGTTTCACTTTAGAATTTTTTTATGTGGATTCGGAACTTAGAAATAAACAAACTCTATTTTCACTCAAAATTAAATGTGTTTTTAGAATAAACTACAAAAAAATATGGTTCGAAGAAATTATGCTCGAAAAGATGTCAAAGTTGAAAAAATTAAAAGAAAAGTAAAAACATTTAGATATTCACCCCTGTTCTGAGTCCCGAAACTTTTTAATTAGAGTTGATTTGTAAAATCACACGGAATTAAAAATTTCGAAAATTTGCTGTTCCTACCAAATTTTAATATTCATAGACTAATTTTAAAATAAATTATTATATAATAATTGTTGTTAAAAAAATATATATTCGTTTAACTATCATCAAGCTTTTTCTACACAAAATAAAACGAAAAAAATAACTCGGATGTGGATCACGGAACAGCAAAAAAATCCGGAATGTTTCACTTTAGAATTTTTTTGTGAATTCGGAACTCAGAATAGCGTCGATTATTGTAAATATCTCCCCAATTTTATAAGTCGGCCGAGAAATAACTTACTTAACATTTTTTTCGTCCGCAATGTCTTAAAAATGTGTCTTTTGATAATAATTTTAGGTGTACTGAAATTTCTGAAAAATGTGATGTGATATACTTAAGCAAACCTACGGCCATAGATTCGAATGAATTAATTCTTTAATTCACTTTTGGATTTTTAATTAAAATTTACTAATATATCATTCGTTTATACCATTCCTTATGAATTCATTCACTGGCATCACTCTTTTAATTTTTATGCAGAGTGAATGAATTCTTTAATGAATTCATTATTTTTATAATTATCTTTCACGTTTTATTCGGTTTTTAAAATATCAAAACAAATGTTTGCGTCTTTAAATTTTGGTTAATTACCTTCATTATTTTTATTATTTGATATCAATATTAAATCCCTAAAATAAGCCACATTTTTATTTAATTTGTAATTATAAACTAAAGTGTTGTCAGAATCATTGGTATATTCATACCTTAGTCTTTTACGGATTTAATAAAATTACTTGATAAGCCATTTTGTAAAAGATTAGAATTAATGAAAAAAAAAATAGGAAAATTCTGTGATACTAGTCGTTAGGTTAAACAGTGATTTATTTAGGTTGTAATTATTCAATTTTAAATAAAATACTTGACAATGTAAATAAGTAAAATCAAATTAATAAAATTCGCACTCCAGAAGAAGTTGAAATACCGTCAACGAAACGTCGAGTAAAAAGGATGAAATAATTTGATTTTTATTTCATTTTAACATTTAATTGACCATAATTAGCCCGTGGATAGAAAATTCTATAAATAATGTATTGGTCACAAAATAAACTCGAAGAAATTAATTATTTAAATTGATTGTAATTCTATAATGAATGTATTCAACATAAGAATGCATTCTATTTAATATTAAACTTTGGAAATGAAACATATGAATTAATTATAAAGGAATGGTTTGATGCAATGATATATATTCAATTTCTAAAGCTGAATTCGGTTTTGTGCGAATTAAGCTAAAATTGCATATCCTAATTTCAGCGAAATATGTCAGAAGTTCTCAAGCAAAACTTCCAACTTAAGAAATGGTTATGACAAAAATCCTTCTTAGCTCTGACTATAAAACTGGTTCTTTTATTTCTTTTGAACTAAAAAAAATACTCTTGATGGTTCAGGAAATGATGAAGTAGAAAATTTGTTTTAAAAATGACATTTGTTTTTAATTTTTTTATTTTGGAAAATTGATACTTCCAGCCGAAATGAGCCGAAAAAAATCGGCGGCGGCGGCTGAGGCAAAAATGACCGGCGGCGGCGGCTTAAACGGCTCACGGCGGCTGGCTTGTTTCTCTGCCCCAAACCATTTGCTATAGCCATTTGCGTAGCCGCATAATTGGGAATCGTATCGAGTGATGTCAGTTTAATACCTGTATAGGTTCCCATTACAGCCATGGCACAATTTAGTACAGTTTCGAGATCATTCGTTTCATTACAAAGTAGACATACTGTAAAACCCGAACAGATTTTCGGTCCAAAAGCAGCTAAACGAGTGAGATAAATTTCCAACAGTAAATAAAATGTCTCAGATTTCTTTTGAAAATCCAACATATTAAATTCTAAGCTCATATTTTAAATTCTGAGAATCTTTTTTATTTAAATAAGCGCTTGAAAAAGTAGGATCACTTTAAAAAAAAGTGAAATAAATTATGCAAATCAAATTTTTGTGAGAAAACGAATTTTTCATAAATTTAACATGCAAAACTTAGTTTGGAACGACTAATTAATATTTACTATTCAGGAGGCTACTCATCATTTTGTCATGTCGTTTGTAACTCATCTCAATATGAGCGGCACGGATAATAAAGGGAAGAGATCCATTATCCATGTATACATCCTCCATAACATTCGTGAACAGTCTTGCGTTTGTGTTAAATTCCCTGGATAACTCAATTGACACTCGGCCAGACTGTCATAAGTCCCAAATTATAATGAGATCATGGGAAGAGTTGTCTAATGAATATGCGAGAATCAGCTCTAATTCGATCGCGGTCTAGATACATACCCAGCAAAATATTGGTAATGACACCTCATTACTATCTGCATTACCAAAAATGATATATCATTACCTTTTCCATTATTTTATAATATAAAATAATGACTTCCTAATAACGACCTATTGTATTCATAGTTTCTAAATATAAAATAATGACTTACTCGTAATAGTTTAAATAAGTTCTTTTTACACAGTTAAATTTTATACATTTTTATTTATTATATGTAAATATGTTTTATGTTTAAATTTTTATGACGAGTCCTAAAATTACACACTAGAGAAAACTTAAATTTTTCTGAATGTATTTCCTTAAGCTAATAGTATTTGCTTAACTCCTTATTTTTAAGAATCAAGTAAGCAATCGGATAACCACTTATAATTCAACTTTTTGTAAGCATGTGTGTAACCACTTATTATTCAAAATCTCATAACTACTTATTTCTCATTTTTTCGTAAGCGAGCGGGTAAGCGTGACTACTTATAAAAACGACCACGCCAAACAAAAATAATGAGTTTAGACGCCAAAAAATAAGTTGTGCGGAGCTATGAATTTCTATTATATAACCACTTATTTGGTAATGAAAGATTTTGCTGGGATACTTACGGCCGGAGTTTTTGGGCAGAGTTGTTGCAGGGGTAGCTAGACCCCTTGGGACCTTCCTAAATAAAGAACAAAAACTCTCGCACACAGAAAATTATAGAGGTGGAATCAACAGCAAATGGCAGATAAAATAATTGACTTTGCAGTTGAAAACGTGTACACAACATTTGCATTTAAGCCAACTGCAATATATATGTAGTTATTTTTAACTGATAGGAATAAACTGATAAATGTAGTAAATAAAAACAAATACAAATGCAGTTAAAACACCATACATACAAATTATTGTAAATCTGTTAAAGCAATTACAAACTGACAAAAAATTGTATAACTGTAAAAACAACTGCAAATGCAGTAAATAATTTGTATGCCTGTAGTATAAAAATTATTTACCAATTGCTTATTTAACCCTTTGACACGAGAATTTTAATAGATGGGAATTTTTCGACCAAACTTCGTAGAAATGAAGATCTATGCCCAAGAAATATTGTTTATTACTTTTATAGCTTCGCAGCACCCCCTAGCGGAGATATTTGGAATTAAAGTTCAATCATTAAAATGCTGCCGACCCCGAGCGGGTTAAAAATTTTTTAAAATTTTAATTTTATATTTTTTCCATTACTAATCTCTACATAAAATCTTTTGAATTTTTGAATTTTATTCATCACACAATTTTTGAGACTAAACTTTAGCCTTTTTTTAACTTTTAACACATTTTCAGCAGCGTTGATGGTCACAAGACAAAATGCACTCTACTGATCTCATGTTGTTTTGAAATTTCACAGCCTGCATAAAATTTTAATAAGAACAAAATAACGAACCGATAACAGTAAATGAATAGCGCTTTGGTTAAAATTCAAATCAGTGACGAGTTGATGAAATTGACGTACATTATAATGTACGCCACTAGCCAAAGGGTTAATAAAAAGAAAATTATGTAAATACCCAAGAAACATTTTTACGGATTGTCCGGCGCGTACGGAATCAAAAAGCCTACTTTTACGGCACGTTAATGGTCCGTATGCACGTATTCGTCAAAGCTTGTGAGTGTACGGAACATTAACGGACCGTATGGCCGGATTTTGAACATAACACGTTTTAACTTCGTTTTGGTGTATCCGTTTCTGTACCGTTAAATACGGACTTCACCCGTTTTAGTTTGTTTTTGGAAAAAAGTGCTCAAATTATATAAAAAATACAGCTCAGCCCTTAGTTGCTGAAAACTAATATTGGGACGAAAAATAAGTCGCAATAGCGTGAGTCCGTCCGAACAACACATCCACCAAAGGACTTCAAGTCACATGTATACACTAGATGTTGTCCGTATACGGATCCAGAAAACGGTACGTAAACTGAGTCGGATCCCGTTTATGATGTACCGAAAACGGTATGTAAACGGAACGAATTGTTTGTTGGGTAATTTTAACTTTATTTTACTCTCGAATAAATTACACAATTGGAAAACGCTATTTACACTTAAGCCCCGATTACACTACAACCAAAACCTAGTAGTCCTGAAAACTCCTTGTACTTATTAAATTCCATACAAATTTTGAATCACTACTTATTATCACTTTTAATACTCGTTTCATTTCTTTATTTTATTTTTCAAATTGCTTTTTAACTTCTCAATATGAAGATAAAAAAAAAATTATTTGTCTCTTTAATTGCCTTTTACTACATTGAGCGTTAATTAAATATGATATAAATAACTTCCTAAGCCTAGTATTTTGTTTGCACTTTTGCGAGAAAAGCAGTCAAATACCATATACAAAATTATTTTTTTGTCAATTTCGTTTAATCGTATGAAAAAATAAAAAAAGATCAACTATACATACCCCTCATTCATCTTAAAAACACAACTCTGTGTTTATCATACACAGAGTTGAATAGAACCAGCTGTGAAACAGTAATAACAAAAGGATAAAAATAGCATTGTTAGATTTCGTTGATGTTAGTCTAGTTGAATTGTTAACATATTCAATTTGTTTTCACATTTAGCATAAGTAGATCATCATCAAAGATTAACCCATCAAGGCAAACGACACTAATGATAGCTTTGTAGCGAAAGCCGAAAATACGTATTCTGTCTTGCTGGCCTTATCGAATTTTTTCAAAAAATTTTTAATTCTTTGTAATTTACTTGTGAAAATTGTATCATCTTTCTTTAATTTGAAAAATAATTTAAACAGAAAGTGATATTAATTTATGATCTAAAAATCGAACCAAAAACATTCATTTATTATTTGTATTATTTAAATTTTAATTATTATTAAAATTTAATCGAATAACGACTAATTGTTTTATAAGTTGTTTTAACATTTTTGTAGTAAAAATTTGTCAGTTAATTTTATTAATATTTTTGCTATTTTTAATCCTTTATTAGTTATTTTTCAACAGTTAAAAATAACAACATTTTTAGTAATTTTAAAGGTAAATGCAGAGCTTCTAAAGACTTCATTCTACTTCTAATTCTGATTGACTATGGAATGATTGAATTCTTAAACCGCACATCGAATGAAGTGTTAATTGGTCCCATTCGATTTAATTTTAAAGACTTCAATCATTTTTTCATCATTCGATGTGTTTAATCACTGAATTAAATCATTGGGAATTCAATCGACTTTTGCTCAATTGGTTGAAAAGTTTAGGAATTCAATCGATTTCTAGTTCATTCGAATGAGTAATTTGGGAATGACATTAGATTTTCTTCATGCGACTTAACATTTTGAAAACCAACTACTACGTTATCAGTTTTTATTAAAAATAATTTAATATTTTTTGGAATTAACAGTTAAGACCTGCTAACTTATCTATAAATAAACTGAGTTTAGTGCTTAACTATAGTTATGCATGACAAATTTGTATGAAAATATCTGTGGTTAACTCTTAACCTTAGTTATGTTGAAAATAAGTTACCCGCCCTAAGTCATACAAAAAAAAACTTATAAACTAACTTATGGAATACACAAAACAGAAGGTTAAAGTTGACTTTATGTACACAGCTCCAATCGGGTCCAAATTTTTACCACAGGTAAAATTTTTTATTTGGATTCCAAAACAACTTTTTTATCTCGGGAGTTATTTCGGTTCAAAGTTGGACTCCGTGGTATTTAAAACGATGATATTACAAATTTTTATACCAATTAACCCATTACGGAACAGATTAAAATTGTTATGTTCTTTAAAAAAAAATTTTTTTCATTTCAGAAGATTGCGTATATAACACTTAGTTTGTACTTATTAGTTTATTGTCGAGACTTACACCTTTCATTCAAGATAGCCCTCATTTAGCCCAAAAAGTACTATCTGTTAATTTTAATTTTACTGTAATAAAATAACAGAATTGTTAATTTTGCAAATTTTTTAAATCAAATGAAAATCGATTATCATTAACGATTGAATTCAATGATTGACAAAATCGAATGAGATAAATTGATTAAATTCCTTAAAAGTAAATGAATCGATTTAGAAGGAAATCGAATGGTATTTTTAGGGACTTTTGGGACTTCATTCAAAATAGAATTCATTCTTCGAAGTTGTGGGTAAATGCCTTCGTCGCCTTGTTAACACCATATCCTCTGTTTTAACTACCATTTTCAGTAGATTCTATCGACAAACTTTTTTAAAGGTATGCAAAAAGATTTAGAAAATTCTTAAACGTTGATCGTTAAAAATTGGGGTAATATAGAAAACGAAAAAATTTTGATAAACACTAAATTAATTTCAATTTCAGTACTTTTGCATGTTTACCACAAAAAACTGAAAGGAGATAAATATACTAAAAAAATTGATATATTAAATTTAATTGATATTAAACTTTTTATTTTTCTTTAAATTATGTATTTTCCGTTATTAAACATTAAGTATAAGCCAATATGCAAATTCTTTGGGAATAAGGTAATATTTAAATCATTTCTCACTTTCCAAGTTTTCGCAATTCACCCCAAAAATTCTTGTTTGAAAACATCACCAAAAAATCCAACCAAAAGAGAAAAAAAATTTTGCTAATAAAGCTGAAAGTTAGATCACGAACCACTCTGTGAAATATATTCTTTGAAAGAATAAAAAAAATGTATAATCATTTTTTTTGATGCTTAATCAAAACTATTCACAAATAACCCCTAGAATAATTATCAGTTTCTGTAGACTTTATTCTTGAAATACTTCAGTTTTACTTTAGAGTTATTACTTACCAATTAATGTCATTAGCTTTCTAGATTCGGTGGTATTCAAAACGTCTTGATTAATCAAAATATCGCTCAAAACTCCCGATAGTACAGAAACAAGCCAATTTAAAAAGAAGGGTAACAGCATTCTCATACAAGACCAAAAATTATCCCAAAAATTTGAATCTTTTAACTCAGACATAACACTACGAATTTCCGAAACAATTATTGATTGAGCCCAATCATGATGTATGGTGGCAGAAATTAAGGCCCACATAGGAGGATTAGTTAAAATTTGTCGCCAAGAACGAGAAGTAACAGGTAGTGGCATATTAATAGATGATTGAATTGATTGTTGAAGATAGAGTTTCTCCGATTCTTTGATGAATGGATTAGATTCTGGATCGTTAAAACAGAAAGAGATCTGTAAGAAAATGTTTTATAAGATTTTAAGCAGTTATTTATGTACAACAACTGTACTTACAAAACATATAAACCAGAGTAAAGTACATGCACCAAAGAAATAGAAAACCAAACACCATTCAATATAGGGTAAGAGGACCCCAGATAGCAGATTCATAATTAGTATACCAATATGCCCTGCACTTAAGACCATGGCCACCAAAGCACCCCTTTCTTGAGATGGAATCCATTGAGCCATCATACAACTTAATGCGGGATAAATTGGTCCTTCACTTAAACCCATTAATAAACGTATTAATAGTAAACCCTTGTAACCATAATGGTTAATAATAGAGGGTGTTATAAGAGTTAATAAAGCCGTTATAGCTAAAGCTATAGCCAAAACCCATTTGCCACCATAACGTTCGGCCAATATTTCACCTGGTATATGGGTAATAACATAACCCAAATAAAATGATAACATTAATTCTGTACGCATTTGCCCAGACCACATATTCGATAATGGTTGGGTTGTAAGAGATTTATCGGGACAATAATTTTTACGCCATTTCCATTTGCGCTGATATAATTGATTGTTGCAGTTTCGAGTAAAATGTAAACGTTCTTTTAAATTTTTCAGAATTTGCGGTTTTTCTGGAAGTGATTCTTTTTGTGAATTTCTTATCGGTAAAACCACCATATCAATACTATGACGCATGACAAAGGCATATACTATGGCCAAAAATCCAAATATACATAATATACATCGCTGTGGTAAATATATGTCTACAAAAAGAGCAAAAAATAAAACAATTTTTGTTACAACAATTTTCATAGAAAATTCAATTAACATATAGGTCAATATAGACACCATTGGAAAGGCAATTGAAATACCATTCATGCGGTATATAACATTTCTTAAGAGTTAACTGCAAAACTTGCATAAAAAATAAAAGACAAAGTTTTGTTGCTGACTTAGTTTTTCTGCCGAACAGGCCTTTGGATGGGGTTAGTTATTTTTTCTACATGATAGGTAGTTTAGTAGCTTCACTGAGTAGTTTTCTGCATATTAATTTTGATTTTGAAATATTTGTACCTTAATATAAAATTTTAATTAGTCCGTTATGGGTTAATTTATGTGAAATATTTTAATATTACAATATATGAAAGGTACGAGTATTTAAATAAATTAAATACCTTTCCAATGATGTATCTATTGTCCAAATCCAATTATTGCTGACGGAGGTATAAGCAAGTCCAGATTCTAGTAGGTATTGTTTTAGAACCCCAATAAAAAGTTTTAACTTTGGTAAAAATTTTGTCCCGATCGGATAATATTCCACCTAAACTTAACTTTAATCGAAATAGCTTAGAAGAAGCTTCTTACAGTTTCCAATTGATGATGACAAATTTTGAAGATCCATGTTGCATAATTTGATTTAAATTTGAAACTTTACAGAAATTTGAAACTGAAATATTTATTATTTCCATACATTACATGTGTATGAAAATGTTTAAAAAATGCCAAAATAAAACAACAAGTTGATTCCAAAAAGAAAATAATATATAATTTTATGAAATTTCCTTTTAACTATTTACGGTGGGTCTCATACTGTAGTTTTAACTTTAACTTAACTTAAAACAAAAGAAAATGTCAAAAAATGTACACAAAACCACAAAAAATTTTTGGGTTAAGCAGTATCCACCGTAAGGTTCTCTAAAAACGTAGGCACTGTGTTTTTTACACGACATAACAGTCCGTCATTGACTGACTTTCAACTGATTTGAATCATTATCGATGTTTCTTTAGATCCGTTTTGTTGTCCTTATATTGATTGTTAATTACGCACTAAAAACGGTACATAAACGTAACGTATTGTTTGTTGTGCTGTTTAAGGTTCAAAGACTTCGTCGCATTTGTTTGTATAGTAATCAGCAGTTGTTGATTTTAACTGTAATTGCAGTTGTGTTTTATATGGGAAAATACAAAACAACTATTATGATAGTTATTAAAAAGACAACTATCGAAAAGTACTGTAAAATTACGCAACAGTTGCTTAAAGCCGTTATAATAATAAACAACTGCAAAAACAGTATTTTTACAGTAAACAGTTTGCAAATAAAGATCAGAGAATTGTATTGTATCTCCAACGTATAAAAACATAATAACTGGAGAACGGTTTGGAATTTTTACTTTAAATATCAAGTAGGCTAAAGTAATTACATATTTTTTATAATCGAAAATTGTTGTTTCATTAAAATATACGTTTATAATATCAAAAAATTAACTTTCAAAACCAGAAGTTTTCACCAATTTTGTCAGTTGTCTTAAAATTTTTGTAGGAGAAATATGTCAGTTGTTAGTTATTTTTAACGGCTTTGTTGGTTATTTTTCAACAGTTAAAAATAACAGCATTTTTATTTTGAAGGTAAAATACCTTTATCGTATTTTTAACTACAATACCTTCGTTTTAACTGTCAGTTTCAGTAGATTCTACCGAGAAACTTAGCGAAGTAAAACACATAATAATTATATTGTATTTTATTATTTCGTTAATTTTTCTTTAATTTACAATACTTTATACAAAAAAATTTAAATAATTACATTTATATAAAAAAGGGAGGAACCTTAATTTTTACTAATAACATTAATTTTTTCAACTCTGCTCTTAGAAATTATTTATGACTATTTGTTATCTCAACTAGATTTATTTGTTAATATGATTAAATATTTTTACAGAAATAAATTCGCTTTGTAGAAATGATTAATGAATTTTTTATATAGAACAGGAATGTAAGAAAGAGAAAATAAGAAGAGGAGAGTATGAATTTAGAGCAGTGTCTTTTAAAATGCTGTTTTCACAATTTTCAATATTTTTTATGTTAAAGATAACAAAAAATATTAGTTGTTTTAATTTAAATTTTAGTAAATTGTTCTAAAAAGTATATATATCACAACCAGCATTTTTAAAATTTTTTGGATTTAAAAATTAGTACGTCTAAGGGCCAGTATTATAGCCAGAACTTAGCGGAATTTTTGATTTAAATTTTACATAAGTATGAAATTTTCAAATGAAATTTACTGCCTAAGAAAAATTTTAGTTAAAAATGCTATAAGTGCTGACCATAATACTGGCCTTTACATTTTTGTTTTTTTTACTTACTTATTTCTAATTAATAAACTAAACTTATGAATTAATTAATATATTTAAATACTATATAGACAGCAATAATACTTGCTGCATTTTCACCACAAGCTTATCAACATTTACTCCATAAAGCACCGTAAGTTGTTTGAGTTTCACGTGAAAAAACTGTTATACTCCATATAAAAAAAATGATTTTTCACGGCAATCAGTTTCACGTGAAAATTGTGTAGAGTTTGTTTTCACGCAAATTTAATGTACAAGACTATTATTTTTCTTGGGAAAAAGTGACATTTTGTGTTTATTTTGATTGTGTCTTTGTTATAAAATTAAAAAATTGTTCATTTGTTTAAATTAAATTGCAATTTGAGGCATTTAAAGTTCGAGTGAAATTTTTCCACGTGAAAAACAACTTACGGTGCTTAAACATAAAATTTTATTTTCAAAATAAATTTTCAGCAAAATATAGCTAAAATTTTGTAAATTTAACAATTTTTATTTTTGTTGTTTTTATATTGCAATATTTAGTTCTACACTCTGTGGAGTGTGGTTTATTTCCTTCTTCGTCGCAATTACATATATACACTTAGAAAAAATGATAGTTGTATCAATTATTACATAATATTTTCATTAAGAGCTTATTTTTTATGAACATTTTAAAATTACGTATGAATTTTATTAAAGTAAATATGATTTCAGTTAAAATAAACTTTTTCGTGTTTAAATTAATATTTTAACATTTTAGATTTTGTTTTCGCATTTTAAGAACAATTGAAAACTCTACGCTGCAGATTAGATTCTGCCAAAAAAAAAGAGATAGAATGATACAAAAAATAAGTAAGTGCGAAGAAGAAAGCAATAAAATCCACTCTGAAGAGTGGAATACTCCAGCATTGTGTATTAAGATTTAAGTTAAAAAAACAACGTTAGATTGATTTAAAATCTGTTTCTATTTAATTTAATGTTGCTTCTGCTTGATTTGAAGTTTTTTTTTCGTGTATATACATATATTTTTAGTAATCTACAGAGTTTGCGGCCCTATGCTCCTTGCAGGAGTAAAAGGAACAAATATATATATACAGAGTAAAACACTCTATTATTGCTAATTCAGCCTTAACGTTGATGAGCTTATATGCAATCACTGCAAGTGTTTATTGCAGTGGATTCAAAACGTTGGCCAAACTACGTTAGGTAAACCACCCCTTACATAAAAAAAAATTATTTTGTTGATTCCTTAAGGCACTTTTGTTACTTAATCCATACACAGAGAAAAAATGCCTTGTTAAATCAATTATTACATCATGTTTGAATTAACAGCTTATTTTTTATGAATATTTTTAATTTAAGTATGAATCTTATTAAAGTACTGAATGCAATTGTATTAAAAATAAACTTTCCGTATTTATATAATATTTTAGCATTTAAATTATTGCAGTTTAAATATAAGTAGAAACATATTAAAATTAAAAATAAAACAAAAGGTGTCCCAACGGAGGCTCTCCGATTTTAATGGGATTCGGATAAGTGATAGAGGAGAAAAAAATTGTATACACGTGTTTTTTAGCGGCCCAATATGGGGTCAAAAATTACCCAATAATTTTTGTTTTTTTTTTTTTTAATTTGGGTATCAAATGGAAGCTTTTTTGGAGACCAAATTTTTTTGTTATTAAAAGTTTTTAATAGCACATTTTTATGGAAAATTGTTGTTGGTTTTAGTTTAAATTTTAACCCTTTAATTCATAAATGCTTTGTAAAGTTATAGCAGGTTTACAAAACGTCAATTTCATAAAAAATTTGTTCAATAAACCTCCTATAATTTTACAAAGCGTTTGTGAATTTAGGGGTTACATAATAGTGCCTATATAATTTAATCGAGCGGGTGTCTAAACTTTTGTCGATATTCGACAGTGTTCGGATTTAGGACGACGTTTCCGTAGCTCCTTTTTCACCAATATTTCAATTAAGTGGCAAACCTGGGTCCCTAACACGGGCAATATGGGTATACAAATTTTTATTTTCTCAAGCACTTTACCGCTGTGTACAAATAAATCAAAATTTCATGTTTTCATAGAAAAATAGGTTAGTTTTTGATCACCTGTTTTAACCCTTGAACGTGAGCTTGGGCGTTAACAAAATAAGCATCTCTGTTTTTTCTTCTCCATCACGTAACCGAATTTCATTAAAATCGGAGAGAACCCATTGGGATACCTTCCTTGTTAATTTGATGTTGTTTTTGTGTGATTTTAAAATTTTTGTCTGTGTACGTAATTTTAATAAGGTACTAGTTTTTAAATAAAAACTTTTAAAAACAGTTAAAAATATTGTTACTGTCATAGTTTTAATCAGTGACGGTCTGAAAAGTTGTCACCTTCCCATAACACAGTGCAACAAAAATGTAATACTACATTTATACCTGAGCAGAAACTACCTGGTTTTGGGCTCTTGTAGTTTTTAACTTGTCGAAACGCATACAAAAAAACCAAAAAACAAGCAAAACTAGTTTTGTATAAAAACTAGGTGGTTTTTGCTCAAGTATAAATGTAGTATAAGGGCATTAATAAAACCAAGTGGAAATGAAAGTATGTACTTGAATATGGTAGTAAAACCCCCGCCGGATTTTGCTTATCACAATTATTTTTACAGCCAAAGAAAGAATTAAAAATTACTGTGTTTAATAAGCATTCTGAAGATTATTGCATTATCTCATGTATTATCTCAAGATTTTTCATACAAATTTTCTGTTAATAATCACTTTAATATGATGAAGTAGTCTATAAACCCCATCAATTAGCTCTTAAAAGTCAGTCGAAACTGGTTTTCTTGTGTTCAGAGTTAATTTTTCTATTTTTGTTTGCGCTGAATATACTTTGTAATGATGTAAATGCAAAAATAAAAATGTAAACATTATTTAATTTCAATTTCTAAAAAAATTAAAAAACTAAAACGTAGATCATTAAAAATGTGTATTTCAGTGCAAATGTGATATATGTAATAACATCAATATTGCTTCCGGTGTAGAAATTTTATGCCAACAGATCTTCAAAAACAGCAGTCTTTTACGTATCAAAAATTTAAAAATTTTATCTTTAAACTACTCATCTCTATTCCTGAGGTGAGCAAAATCCAGCGGCATGTTTTTGCTACCATACCCTAGTACTTGCATTTGGTTTGGATGAGGCCCTAAGCAATGAGGGACATTATTGTTGCAGAGTGTTACACTAAGAGAATTATGTCGGTAAAATTAACTACAATAGCAGTTAAAAAAGTGTACATTGTAATTGCGTTTAAAATTAACTGATATTGCAGTTATTTTAACTAAAATTGCAGTTAAAAATAACTGCACATGCAGCTAATTTATTTGCAATTGCTGTGTACAATTTTTTAACTCCAATTGCAATTACTTTTACCGACATAATTCTCTAAGTGTATATAGACAAAATTTAGATTTTATTAATTTTGTATTTATTCAATTGACATGCTTTAAAATTCTATTAAATACGCACCCCTTACACGATCAACGAAAAAGTTAAACAAAAACAAAGTGTGCGTAAAAAAGAATTTGATTTGCATATGAATTAAAATAATATACAAAATTAACTAAATTTTTTTTCCTGATATTTATGTTCATAAATCGTAATATTTCTTAAAAAAGGCTTATTCTACTTATGATGATTTTTTTACTGTACCGCAGTCTTAAATTTTCTGCTTTCTCTTCTTATCACCTCGCTCTTCAGCCTCAAAATCTTTAATGGCTGGCTGAGGATCATTAAAAGGTTGAATTTCACCTGAAGCCCAAATGCAATAGATTACAGCTGTGCCACAAAGTACGCCAAAAGCCACCCAGAACACTGCACGCCATTCAAGTAGAGTTGCCTGTAATCATGAAGGAGAGATAAAATAAGTATAGATTTTCTATTTCGACATGTGTATGAGTTTTCACTACTTACATTTGGTGTCATAACGCCCACCAAGTATGGCGTGACTACACCTGTTATGGCACCAATGCCATTAGTAATAGCCATCAAAGTACCAGAATAGTTGGGACTCATATCAAGAGGACTTAATTTCATGCCTGCATAGAAAGCACCCATAAGACCCATACAAATTGTGAAGAGAATCACGACAGCTACACGATCACAACCAGCATAGGAGGCGGCTACCATAAATATAGCTGGGCCAAAGGCAGCTGTAATATCGTAGATGAAAATTAGTGTTTAATAAGTCCAAATTAAGATTGAGTTATTGGATATTTAAAAAAATAAGGTCAGAGTCGTATGTCACCGGAACCTCGATCAATTCCGATATCGGAGAAATCGGGATTTAAAATGTAAATGTGTTTTCATAGAATTATAAAAAAAGGGATACAAAATCAGCACTTCAATTAATGATCTATATCACACTTGGGACTAGTTAATTGAATGGACCAATTAATTGACCATTTTATTGGCATTACAATTGATATATTCCAATGAAATTTTTGACATTATAATTGATCAATGACAACGAAATTTTTTCAATTGGCATTGTTTAATGCCTAAAACAACCAATTATATTTAATGAAAAAAGCATTTGCCTTCAAAAAAATTTTGTTTTGATAAAAGGACCCCCAGGGGTCCATAGCAGAATTCCAGGGGGTCCGCGAAGAGATCCGACAAAAAACATAAAACAAGTTATTTAAAAAAAACAATTTTTTTTATAATTTTTAAATTATTTAACAAAATATTGATTTGAAAAATGTTTTTTCCTCATTTCTGCTTAAAATTGGCCATCATTTAAAATAAGCAGGTACTTTTATTAATTTTGCCCCATAATTTATAAAGTACCTCTCGCTCAACACTGGTTTGGGGGTCCGTGAGCTAGAAATGTCTCAAGGGGTCCGTGAAGCAAAACTTGGTGGGAACCGCTGATCTAGACTAACAAGCTTTCAAACAAGAGTGAACAGCGTATGCTTAATACATCTTGATAAAAAAGCGAACATTTATTATAATTAGTTGCTTTAAAGCATTGGCGTACATTTCATTGGTTTAATTAATGCCAATTGAAAAAATTTCATTGGCATTGAATTGATGAAATTTTTGGGCATTGACATCAAGTAATGTCAATTAAATTCCAATGCCAATAAAAACTTTCCAAGTATGATATTTTAATATTGAATTATCATACACCGATAAAATGTCTCAGTTACTCAGAGAATTCCTCAGTTAAAACCGAAGCAATTCAAATTAACTGAAATAATTGCTATCAACTAATATTTCACTTAAATAAAATTCGTATTTTGTTTCCTTGTGAATACAAACAAATTTTAAATTGTCAATAATTTTCACAAACACATTCCGAAACGTTTTTAAAAGAACTAAAGGCAAATTTGTTATAAATTATGTTATAATTCGGTCATAGAGAATTCTTGTTCCGCAAGTGTAACCGCTAATTGAAAACCATGGGAATACAATGAAGCGTGGATGGAGCAAATTAGAGGAAATTATTTTAAGATAAGTTTACTATTTTATTAGTTCGTTTGAGAACAATCCAAATTTTTTATTTTTTTTTTAGAAGATGAGGAATCAAAATTTATAGAAGAGTTGAACCAAGTTGAGCTTATCAGAACTTTAAAGAATTTGTGAGAAGAAACCATGAAATATGTGTTTGTGAAAAAGTGTTCTTGAATTATTTAAATCCTAATAGAATAAGGTGTTAAGTTATTAATTATCTCTTGTGTTTGCTAAAGTAATAAAGAAAAAGAATTAAAGAAAAACAATTTGTGTCAAATTTAGGTTTATTGTTAAAAATGCAGTAAAATAAAAATAGGTGCATTTTCTCAAATAAATTTCTTGGTTATTAATTCCTATTTTTTAATTCTTAAATTTTTACTCAAATATGGTTCTTAGTAACCGTTTTGATAGTTGAACTTTTTACAATATTTTCAACTAAGGAATTTAGTAATATACAATTAATTTTATTAACTGAAGCTCAGTAAGGGGTATTTCACCTAAAACTCAGTTTGAAATTTAGTAACCTGTAACTGAGAAATTTTTTCGGTGTAGGAGGGGAGAACTCCCACTACAACATTTTTCAGTACTTTTTAAACAAGTGCAAAGGAAACTCTATTTCATAAACCGAAAGTAAAAAAAATGTTTTTTTTTTTATTTTTAAAAAATTTGTTTATTTTTGCCACTGGGTATCGAACTTGCGACCATAGTAGATATCTTACTCTTCTTCTTTTGTCAACAAACAAATTTTTACACACACATTGAAATATTTTTTGTACACGTATAGGACGTATGTCGGAAACATTCTCATGAGATACGTGCACTGACAGCGAATGTCCAAGAGTAAGAGATCTATGTAATCTATGCTTGCGACCGCAAGACTTCTAGTCTAGCCCTTTACCACTGCATCCAAATCACTTCTTAGGATCACTTTTAGAGCTATGATGCTTAAGAAGTAAAAATTTAGTGATTTTTTGGATATAATTTAAAATTAGTTCCAAAAAATGTATGCTAACGGGTACTTTAGAAGCAATGAAGAAAATAATTTTTTTAAGTTGTTCAGAATTACTTCTAATAAAAAAATGTGCTAAAGTTTGTTACTATCTACAATGCTTGACCGAGACCCACTTTGTATTACGCCTTAATTTATATTTCAATATATTTATTGGAGCGTTAATTGCAATTCCCTTCCGGAAATTTAGTCCGAATGCACTGTGGTGCAGGTTAGCATACAGTCAGCATTCCCGACTTCATTTTTTTTTTACTTGTTTAACTTACCAATAGCTGTCATTAATTTACGCGTATTTGTAATATTCAAAATTCCTCTAGTCATTAACCAATCACCAACGAAACCAGATGAAATCGAAAAAATCCACATCATAAGATAGGGTAATGAAGAATACAAGCCATTGGCTTTAATAGAGAATTGCATAACATCAGCCATATATTTCGGTAAATCGGTAACCATAATATAGAAACCCCAATCATGACCTATCTGAGCACATACTAAAGCAATCATAGGCAAACTAGTTAAAATAGCTTTCCAAGGGGCAGGTGGTAAATTGTCATTGCGTACTAAGGTACCCATTTCACGTTCCAAATAGTCACGTTCGCTAGCTTTAATATATGGATGAGAACCAGGTTCGCTGAAACACAAGAAGCACTAAAAGAAATAATAGGAAGTTTAATTAACCCTATATATGAGGTATTCTTTGTCAAAGGTGAAACCCTACTAACAAAATTGGTGTAGGTTTAAATTTTCGCTTATAATTTTAAAAATCCTTGTAAAATATATAATTTTTAATGCCAAAAATTTAATATCACTGATCCAATATGGCGTACAATTTTTATACAAGTGATCGCATTGTCGTGAAATTCTTTACTCACAAGTGTGGTCAATAATAATCTAAATTTGGATTTTAAAATAGCAATTCTATTAAAATAATAGATTCACTATTTATTCTTATTCACCAACCCCAAACAACCTGTTTGTGATTAGTTTAAAATTAATGGAAATTTGGATACGTCATATTGGTTCAGCCATATTAAATTTTTAAAAACGCCACTCGATAGCTAATTTGGACCGCAACTTTGACTTTCGAAAATCCAATTTCAGATTCTTTGCGCCAACACCAAAGTGTTTGAGAGAAGAGTTTCACAATAATCCGATCACTTTCAAAAACTTTATCTACTATATTGATATTCAAAACCACACACTCAGGGCCAGTTTTATAATCAGAACTAAGATTAATTTTTTACGTAAATATTACTTAAGTCAGAAATTTTCCTATAAAATTTTTTATTTCTAAAATATTTAAGCACAAAATCGTTCTTAGTTCTGACTACAAAACTCGCCCTCAGCATTGAAAAGTGTATACTTAAATTATGTTTAAAATTATAACTGAAAATTTATACGTTTACGAATTTTAGAATGAAGGGTGGCACGGTTGACAAAGTATATCTTATAAGTAGAAAAACTTGGGGCCAGTTTTATAGTCAGAACTAAGAACGATTTTTTTCTAAAATTTTATTTAAGTAAGAAAATTTCATACAATATTTCTTACTAAACTGACTATAAAACTGACCCTCATTATATAAATAATAGAAAAAACTTACGAAGAAAATGAACCAAGCTACACCCAAACCACCGAATATATAAAACACTACAGGCCAATCATATTCGGCTAGTAATACTCCTGATAATGAATTGGCTACTATAGTGCCTACTTGA
Organism: Leucophora obtusa; assembly: GCA_949987735.1. Classification (NCBI taxonomy): domain Eukaryota; kingdom Metazoa; phylum Arthropoda; class Insecta; order Diptera; family Anthomyiidae; genus Leucophora; species Leucophora obtusa. Next base: position 195,212,986 of record OX465298.1, read on the forward strand.
CCACCGCCTAAGACCAAAGCACCTAATTTGCCACGTTCTTTCGCAGGTACCCATTGTGACAACAATACACTTAAAGCTGGAAAGGTTGTACCTTCACCCAACCCCATTAAAATACGAACAATTATCAAAGCTGTAGAACCACCTTCCCTAATGGCAACTGGGGTGATGAGAGTGAAAAACGCCGTCGATAAAATACCCAAACCCAAAGTCCATTTACCACCGAATCTTTCAGCCAATAAACCACCCGGAATATGTGTAACAATGTAGCCGATGTAGAATGAAGATAAAATTAAACCTTGTAATGATTCGGACCATTCGTAATCACCACCAGTCTGAAAAAAGAAACAGAAAATAAAGTTAATATTATGCAGGTATATTGATACACCCATAGAAATAAATCTGTAAAAATAGCAGAAAAGTTTTTAGGCTACTAATTATTTAGCAAAATTTTTTGCAGATTTTAGCAGGTTAATTTGCTATTTTCCATTAACAAAATTTAACTCAAATATAGCTAAAATTTGTAGCGAAAGCCGAAAATACGTATTCTGTATTGCTGGTCTTATCGAATTCTTTCAAATATATTTTTATTCTTTGTAATTTACTTGTAAAAATTGTATCATCTTTCTTTGATTTGAAAAATAATTTAAACAGAAAGTGATATTAATTTATGATCTAGAGTCAAACTAAAAGAACATTCATTTACTTAAAAATAAGAGATCAATTAAATATTCCCCCATTCATCTTAAAATTCTGTATATTTAACAATTTTCTATTTGTTGTTCCTATATTACTAATATATAGCAAAAAGAATCTGCTCATTTTTGCAGTTTTTTCTGCATAATCATTTTTAACTAATTTTTAGTAACTTTTTCTGCTATTTTTACAGATTTATTTTTATGAGTGTATTATTAGTCTTTCCCAGCTTAATTTTTGGACCCAAAGAACCGGTTGTATAGCAAATTAATTTCCTTTCTTGCCTATGCACGTGTTTTTAGTTTTTTTGTGTTTTAATTGTCTCGAAATTAACCGGTTCTATTTCTCCAAAGCAGAAAAGTTTCTCCTAGAACCAGTACTGAAATTTGTTCTGCGTCAGTTATACCATACATTTAAGTTCCGTAAAAAGGATACCGAAACTACTATTTTAATAGCACCGATTCTTGTTAAACCAGCTATAGAATTGATGTTGTTGGGAACCGATTGTAAAAAGTTGTCTTGGGCTTGTTATTGTCAAAATAAAGTTTTTTAAGAATACCTTTCTCCTTATAATAAAAATAAAATCTGAATTGAAGAGTCCCTATGGTGGAAATAATGTTAAAATCAATATCCTTACATAATCCAAAGAAATTTAAAATCGAAAGAAAGAAGGACTACTGATTTTTCATTATATTCAAACCATTTTGCTATCTATTTTCAAACATTGTTAAAACAATCCATAAAAGAAATAAAAATAATTGAAAAGTCTGTTAAAACAATCATCAATTTTTAACTGACAAAAAGTTAGATAAAAACGATTTTGTGGTTTGTTTTTTCATATTTGAAAGTTTTTTTTTTTGAATTTTCAAAACACTACACATACAGCACACACGTTCATATTTTTATTGGCTATGTTTGTGTATATGAGTAAAGAATTTCTTGTAATTTGAATGGAAATAATTTTGTATAAAAACAAACTATTTTAGAAAAAAAGAAAACCGAAAATATTTGAATTTTTTGTTTTAAAACAGAAAACAACGAAATTATTTAAATTATTTTTTTCTAAAAATAGAAAATTTGACTGAAAATATAAACTCCTACCCTGCAAACATTACAATACGAAAATGTTTCGCAATCGTATCGCCTGGAAGAAAAACTTTATTGCGGCAATAATCATATTCCTATTACGGAAGATCCCCCTTTCTGGAGTAAATGTCCTCTCTATAGCGATACTCCCAAGCAATACGAAAGCGATACTTCTGAATGATAAATCGGCGATATCGCTAATTTATCACCTGGAGGATAAAAAGGTGATATCGCTAAATTAACTCCTCGAAACAAAATAAACGATTTATTTTTTTCATTATTAAATTTAACTCTGAAAAAGAATATCTGCATACATAATCCATTGACAAAAACATTAATTATCTTGTTGCCATCATACCCGATTTTTTCCGCGCACTAATCCTTATTTTTCGACGAATTTCTTTCCCATATTTCTTATGTTTTTTTGTACAAATTTTGTATTATTTTTTCCAACATTTTCAAAAATTTGAAACGAATTGTGTTTATCTTCCAGGTGATAAAAAGATGATATTGCCGCAATATTATCATAAAAAAGTTTGACAACAAACACAATTTTTGAATTGGTTTTTCCAAATATCTCCAAAATATCTTCCAACTGATAAAAGGAAGTAAATTTCAAACCACTACTTGATTATTTTCATTAAAATGAAAAATAGAAGATATCGTTTTATTATCTTCTTGGAAGATATCTTCCAAATGTTTGCAGGGTACAGACGATGCGTATTTTTTGTAGTTTGTTTTTTATTGACTTATGTATTTTAATTGATTCTTCAATTGCAAACAAACTACCTATTAAGGTGCGTTTACAATGACGGAGTACTCCAATCTGTAGCAGATTTGATTTTTTTCTTTTTTATACTAATACATTTTGGTATTTTGCTATCTCTTTTTGTTTCACTCCAGAGTCAAAATTGTTTGACTCTAGAGTACAGATTTGTTCCACTCTAGAGTTAACATTGGGCTGTTAACTGTTTTACATGACAAATATACTTTAAAAAACACATCACTAATTTAATCACATCCCTAATTGTCAATAAATTAGTAAATAAAAATTTAAAAAAAGCAAAAATAAACACAAATTCTTTTTAATTTGGAAAATAAATAAAATAAAAAAATATTTAATATTGCCATCCATAGAAATTGAAGCAGAAAATTCGCAAAACCTGGGTAAGTGCTGGAATGTCAAATATTTTTTTTGAAGTAACTCTACTCTGCATTGTGAACAGTTAAGGTGCTTTCACAATGGTAGAGTGACTCTACTCTGCAGCACAGATTAAAATGTTAACTGTTCGAAATGCAGAGTAGAGTTACTTCAAAACTTATTTGACATTTAGTACTTACTTCATATTTTCGCCACTCTTTTCCCAGAATTTTTATGGTTTTTTATTTCAATATTTTTTTTATTTTAAATAATACCGAAAACACCACAAATTTTTATTTATTATATTTTGTTATTATTTTTTTTAATTTGTTGACAATTAGAGATGTGAACAAATTAGAGATGTGTTTTTTTTGGGTATATTTGTCATGTTAAACAGTTAACAGACCAATGTTAACTCCAGAGTGTAGAAAATCTGTACTCCAGAGTCAAACAAGTTTTACTCCGGAGTGGAATGACAAGAGATAGCACAATACAAAAATGTGTTAGTATGAAAGAGAAAAAACTAAATTTGCTGTAGATTGGAGTACTCCGTCATTGTAAACGCACCTTTAACATTTTAATCTGCGCTGCAGAGTAGAGTAACTCTACCATTGTGAAAGCGCCTTTACTTTTCAAATAAACCTCAATCTGTTATGGAAAATATATTGTGAGTGTATATTTATGGTCTTGTTAAAATTAAATTCAAAGAGACCGCCTGAATTATAACCTATAATATTTTAATATATATTTTCATAGCTTGATAGTAGTCCCTCAAAAACATCATACTGAAATTTCAGAACGACGTTTCAAGTAGTTCCAAAACTTGAAAACTTCATTTGCCTTGTGTGTGTGTAATAAGTTTATGCTGATGTTTTTAACATCAAAAATATTGGACCCAGACCCACCTTTAAGTATACTGAACGACACAGAATCACTGTTTGAGTGGACTTAGCAGTGTCCGTCCGTCCGTACGTTTATCTGTCCATGTCCATTTTTGTGCGCACGCAAAAGGTCCCAAATATTAAGATATAAAGCCTATTGATTTTGGTTAGTATCGGTCGCCGTTTAGACCTAGTACCCCATTTAAAGGTCCTCCAAAAATTGGCTTTTATACTTGTTCACACGCTACAGGTCGCAGATATAAAGATATTTTAATGAAATTTGGCAAAGCCTATTGACTGACGGAATCTGACAATTTTTAGAACTAGCATCCATATGGACTAAATTTTAAATTTTTGCTTAAATACACTTAATATTACACTAAAAAAAGTTAATAAAGTCAGCAAAAAAATTTTCTAACTCAACAAAATTTTAGCACAAAAATTGCTAATGTCAGCAAAAAAAATTGTAAATTCAACAAAAGTTATGCTAGCCCTTAGTCGATTAAAAATGCTAAAATCAATAAAACTTTTTACTGATATTAGAAATTTAATTATACTTAAATAGTTAATTTATTTGCTGAAAATTTAAAGCTAGAAATTGTTTTTTTGTGATTCTTTTGAAACTATTTAGAAAATATTGTGAAATATAAAAATGTGCATACTTCCACATTGTCGACAAGATTTAATTAAAAATCTAAAAATACATAAAAATAATTTTGAATAAAATATAAAAAAAAATTGTTTGATCCACGGAAAACTTTTGGATTCTATTCATACAATTTAGGTCTTAATCAAACAATGCAGTACTGGTGACAAAGAGTCAATTCAGAATTGTGTCCAAGAGTGTCGCATTGGTTCCAATTGTAACATTCACTTCATTCAGACATTTTGTTTTTCAAAAATAAATAAACTGATAAATAATAGCTCTGTTCCACTTACGTTACCGCGGGTGCCCGCGGGAACCCAATTTTACCAAAAAGCGTTTCTATTGTTAAAAATTGGGAAAAATGGTAAAACTGGCAAATCACTAGTTGTTTATAAATCAGCTGTTTTAAATTTGTAAAAATTATTAAAATATTAAAAAAACTTGTAAACATTAATTAATATCGTTAACTCTTTATTCCCTTCGATATTTTATTGTTAAAAATAGCTTTTGTTTATATGAATAACTTTGACGTTTATTTTTGGGCTTGAAATATGGTTTTGTGCGTTCCCGGTATTGTGAGCAATTTTACCATTTTTTGAGATAATTATTTGTTTACTCTCATTTTACCAGACTTTACCCAGAATTACGTGGAACAAACCTAATATTAGTTACCCTAATAATTTGTTGTGGTTTTGTATATAGTTTTTTGACATTTTCTTTTGTTTAATAGTTAAGTTAAAGTTAACCCTGCAATATGAAACACACTGTAAAAAACTTTTAACTATCAAAAATTGCATATGTTAACGATGAAGATTAATTAATTTCGAAGATTAATTTAATGAAGATTAAAAAATATTTCGACTACTTAAACACTATGTACAAATATTTAGTTCTTCCATACAGATGATAGGAGCAGGACCGCAAGACAAATACGATACATACATATATTTGAGGTAAATATTTAATCGTTTCACTTACCGACGATTCGGAATCCAATTCATCAGCTTTACAAACTGCAACATCACCATCATCCGTTTGATTTTTCTTGACTACCATTTCTGTTATAGCCAGAGATAAAGTAATACGCATTGTGTAGGCATTCAAAATAGCCAAGAAACCCATAATGGCCAATATCACGCGTTGAGGTATAATAAAATCTATAAATAAAAGAAACCAAATTGATATATCATAAATATTTTATATTAAAATCACATTTATATTATAATATTAACATTCAATTAGCAGTCATTAAAATAAACTATAAATTGTTGCATGCGTGCTGCCACATGCATGAGAATAAATTAATTTGTTTAATATACTATTTGTCAACAGACAATTTTTTTATATATGAAATTAATCTATGGTACATACAATATTTAGGCAGGTTATCAAATTAAGAAATCAATTGTTTGAAATAATAGTTTTGTTCAAAAACAAAATGATGATGTGCTTTTATTTTTATTTGACAAAATTCGAAGTTTCCAAAGTATTTTAGAACAAAATCTTATTTGACTCTTCAATCATTCACAATAGAGGCTATTTGGAGGTGTTTTCGCTATGTCTTCTTCAGTTTTCTCTGCAGCCTGAAGGTTCCTTTAAAAAGTATGTATAACAGAATTTGAACTTGCTATTACTACTTATAAAATATTGTTTTAAACTGAAGTAAACTCGATTTTGGTCTGAAAATAATGGTGCACATAAAATAATGTTGCCCACCACGTGCTGTTAGCGCTAAATTTTGTTTTAGCTTGCACTTCAATCACAAATTATTATGAATCAGAATATAAATAAGCCAATCAAAAACATGTTAATTAAAACGAATGTTTTTTTTGTACTAATTAAGTGCATAACTTGTCGAATTTGATCAAGTGGCAAATAAATTAACGTATTAAAATATATCAATTTCACAAAAAAAATATATTACCTGAAAAAATAATTCAAACACAATTGATAATAATAATAATACTAGTACTTATTTGTTATATGGCTGTGGTATTTATTAACAATTAAAATAAAAACTGTGTAAGTTAAGGCCACGGGAATTAGTAGTTAATAAATTGTCGTTTTAAAGAGATGGGCCAAAATCATTATTATATTTTCATAACCACCCAAGTAAAAAAGTTTATATACCTATGATCATATGTGGCTTCATTTAATAATATATTTTCATACACAATTATATGTGTCGGTATGCATTACCATATACAAATTTATAAGAGTTTGCAGTTATCCGCAATTTTGCTTAACCGCGGTTGCGGTTAAAATTGTTGCGGCTAATCGCGTTTAACGGTTGATAAACTGCGAAACATTTATAAACTTACTTGTTTAACACAAAATTAATTAATTTTAGCCTAAAAACAGCAAAATTATTAAGAAATATTAAAGTCTCAAGCAAAAAAAGTTGAAAAAGTGGAATTTACATTCAAGAAGAAATTTGTAAGGAAAATCGAATCGGTTGATATAAATATATATTATATAAGATATAAATATATATGCTATTTGCAAAATAATATGAGGAGATATAATGAAAAAATATGCTTGCAAAAACTTCGATAACATATTTATACATTTTTTGCTCTCATCTAGTTTGTTATCAAAATAAGTTTTAATTGAAATTTTTAAATTTGATCAAAATGAAATTTTGATGTTTTATAATTACAGTAATGCCACCACTTTCAAAGGAAAACTGATGATGGGGAACTGCAAAATCCCTGAAAATCGACTTTTCATTCCTAAAGGTGTAGAATATTTGGAAACCAAAACTCTGTGAAGTACGAGAATATCCTGATAAAGAAAATTGACAGTTTTTGGTAAAAAGTACTTATTAGTTATTTCATAATAAGGAAATAATTGGCCTCGAACAATAATAAATAATTTTTTTCATTGTAGAATTAAAGGTCGAAAAAACTATTTTTATTTTTAAATTTAAAAATAAAAAATAAACAAAGCGTACTTTGAACACACTCATTGTACGGAGTAACCTTCTTCTTCTTGTATTAACAAAGAAGTAAGGCAGAAAGAAAAACCTCGTATTTGCTTATTACATTGTTGGTTATGCTTGCAATAACTTCGAAAACATATTTACACATTTTTTGAAAAGAAAACTGATGAAGGGGAACTGTAAAATCCCCGAAACGATTGTCTTTTCATTCCTGAAAGTGTAGAATATTTTGAAAGCATAAATATTTAACGGTTCGCGGTATATCCAAAATTTTTATACCCATGTACTCAGCCGGAAATACATTTTCATTGTGTCTAATAAGAAAGTAACTTTTTAGAAGTTTTTGAAAAAAGTGGATTTTCGAACCACTCTAATGCCTATCTGCTGTACATATTTTGAAAATGCAAAAAAAAGTTTTTTATATTAAATTTTGTTGTAGAATCGAATGCTAAAGTCAGATTTCCTATAAATGCAGCTGTTTTTGCTCTGGAGAAAAAGGGTCTTAAAATCAGCGTTTTTGGCCGACTTAAACCAGTGGAAGTAGTTGAAATAAAAAAGAAAAAAAAACGCAATTTTTTTTTTTATCCAAAAACTTAAAAAAGTGATGATATCCGAAAATCAAATTTTTATGACGAACTCTAATAGTTATAAATGGTCCCTTATGAAAAATATTTTTAATATGTTATAATCTATAATTATATTTACGTTGTTCCATGGCAATTGTTTCGAATCCCAGCCAGGGAGATACATTTTTTAATCCATTATGATTTTCCCCGTAAAAATTCCCAAATACTCGTTTAATAATCCTGCAGTAGTGGATGTTTATGATAAAGGTAGAGTCACACACAAAATTTCAAGTATTTACTAAACTCCAGCGGGTTGAGTCATTCAAAGTCCATTCCGTTCCATTTGTGTAGTGTTTCAATTCCACTCTTTCCCTGTTCGATTCAATTTCGTTTTTCCAATGTAAGTCTTCCAGTTCTATAGTTGTCATACACATTGTTTAGTGCTTCAATTCCCATTGTCTTGTGTTTCAATACCAATCGTTCCTCGTTCATTCCATTTGTTTCCACTCGCTACGTTCCATTCCGTTTCCTAAATCTTGTGTTTCAATTCCACTTATTCCCCGTTCCACTTATTTCCACTTGTCGCGTGTTTCAATTCCACTCGCTTCCCGTTCTATTTCATTTCGTTTCCAAATTGTAGTGTCCCAATTACACTCGTTCTTCAAATTTCAGTTTTCTGGCCAAAGACGTTTGGGAAGGCTAGTAATGAGGAGACTTTTTCCCTTTTTTGCCCCCTTTCTTTACCATGATCTTTGCGAAAATTCCAAAAGATAATAAAAAATATAGTCGGGTTTTTGAGCTCTCTACTATGTATGTAGTTTATTATTTTTACTACGTTTTTTTTATTTTACAATACAGCTAATAGTTTTATGTTGGTAATTTTTACCTTTTTGTAATTAATTTTACTAGTATTTAGTTATTTTTCCGGTATTTAAAAATTACTGTATTTTTAGTTTTTTGTTAAAAAAAAAACAGTCAGAGCCGTTTTTAATTACATTTGTAGTTATTTTAACTCTTATTATTTTTAGTTGTTTTTCCTACGTAATTTTCTGAGCGCATTTATATGAAGTGTTGCCAGAGTTTCTAAGAATGAATTTAATTTTAAATGAATTCCCTAAAAATAATATTTGATTGACTTTTAAATCAAATGAATTCACATTTATACAAAAGAAGGGCATTCATATAAAGAATTAGATCAATCTATCTCAATCGATTGAGATAGATTGATTTAATTCCCCCCCTTATAAATCTAATTTTAACAATAACATTGGTCACAACAAAAAACTTGTAATCAATCGTTAGAAATTCATTCGATTTTGTATCACTTGATGGAATAAAATTTGGCCGGTTTTTTTTGTCCACGGGAATACACAAATTGAATCGATTGAGCAAAAATCTATTGAATTCCTTGCAATTAAATTCCTAACTACTGAATTCAGTGTTTAAAATTAAATTGAAGCCTTTAAAATTAAATTGCAGTGAGAATTCAATCGTTCCATAGCCAATCAGAATTGAAAATATAATGAGGGATTGAAGTCTTTCAAAGCTCTGAGTGTTGCGTTATTGTCACATAAATTGTTTTTGTTATAAAGACAATTTTCGAATAAAATTCACATTACATCAGCCAAGTGTTTCATAAAATATGGGGCTTAATATCAATTTAAAAAAAAAAAACTTTGTAAATTCAATGAAATGAGAAATGCCCTCAAAAATTAAAAGCTTATGGCAATTTAACTAAAAATATCTTTGTATGACAGTCATAATATTTATACAACAGTTAAATGTCCTCTTAAACTCAGTTTACACATGTTGCCGTTTTTCACCATAAACCTGGTTTATAAATAAAACTGGCCCATTTAAATAAATACATATTCAGAATATTTCCTGTTTTAAACAAAGAAAGAATAAAATTTAGTAATTTAATTATCACCAATTATTTTCAGATTATGGCTTGTGAAAAAAATACAAAGAAACCTTAACAGGTGTTTTTTGTTTAAAATTTAGCTGGAAATTTTTTTACTTTTTAGGCTTCTTAATACTTAACGGTACATGAGTTTTATTGCTTAAGAAAAATATAATTTTTAAAATTATCTTAAAATTGTTTTTATTGTTTTTTTTATATAAAATATGTCATTTATAAACTTCATAAACTTTTCATTGACGATAAGAATAAAAAAAATTATTTAACTTCATAAACATATTTTTTATGAATGGGGGAATATTTTTTTATTTTATTATTTTTATAATTTTTTCCAAATTGTGTGATAATTTGTGCCATAAAACCATAATTAATACTTTTTTATTTTTACCGCAAAAATTTTAATTATTTAGCCAATTTTTTTTTTATTATTTTTATTTGTAAAATACTGGAAAATTGTTCGAATTGTTACAAGTTGTTAAAAAGAGGTTTTAGCGTTAAATTAAATTAATTTGTAAAAACAAAAAAAAATATTATATTATTTCAGACTCAATTGTTTATTAATTTTACCTTCAAGTAGGTGTTTTACCTTTTTGTTTATAATTTAATTTGTATTTTTGGTAATACATATAAAAAAGTCTACAAATAAACTTGTCAATAACTGCAATGAATTTTTCGTTATACCCTACACCAAGTTTGTACTGATATTTGTTGCTATCTAAAATATTCTGAGTCGATTTAGCGATGTCCGTCCATTTGTCCATGTAAAATGGAACTCCTTTTTAATGCAACTACAGGTCGCCATACAAAACATAATTGAACGAAACTTGGTACATTAGTTTGTATTGCCACAAGGAATACAAACGAATACGAATTGCCCGTCGAAAATTATTGAAATCGGTCTATGTTTTAGCCCAGTAGCCAAGAAAATATCCTATCTGAGCTTGATTGTATTGTATTTCAATGATATTACTAAACCTAAGCAATTTGAAACCTATATAATATCATTCATCAATCAGATAGTTCTCATATCCTGGCCCAAATTTGGCTGAATGCCTTTCGGTTCCTTTTTGAAAGCGTTTTAAAAAGTTCAACTAATCTTGAAAATATATTGCTCTTTCGCGTTATTCTCATTCTTTGGTAAAAAATATGAATTGATAATATTCAAGTATGGACTGGTGTCAGATATATGGGCAGACTTATGAGCGAAGCAACCCAGCAAAATATTGGTAATGACACCTCATTACTATCTGCATTACTAAAAACGATGTATCATTACCTTTTGCATTTTTTTATAATATAAAATAATGACTTCCTAATAACAGCCTATTGTATTCAATATTTTTAAATATAAAATAATGACTTACGCGTAATAGTTTAAATAAGTACTTTTTACACAGCTAAATTTTATACATTTTTGTTTATTCACGGAAAAAATAAAAAATGTATAGTTATCGAAGTACTTAGGTAAAATACAACTTCAAAAGTATATTTTGTAAGTTAGTAAAAAAATACATGTAGATTTACCAATTTTTGATTTTTGTCAACTCGCCTTAGTTTTTGATCTATTCCATTTTCACGCACTTCAAAAAATGTTAAGTTACCTAAGTTTTTTCTTTTATAAATTATCTTAGAAAATACTATATTTCAATTAAAGGATTGTGTAACTTAGCAGAAAACTTTTGAAGTTGTATTTTACCGAAGTACTTCGGCAATTATCCACTTTTTATTTTTTGCGACGAGTCATAAAATTACACACGAGGGAAAATTAACTTTTTCTGAATATATTTCCTTAAGCTAATAGTATTTGCCTAACTCCTTATTTTTAAGAATCAAGTAAGCAGTCGGATAACCACTTATAATTCAACTTTTTGTAAGCATGTGTGTAACCACTTATTATTAAAAATCTCATAACTACTTATTTCTCATTTTTTCGTAAGCGATCGGGTATGCGTGACTACTTATAAAAACGACCACGCCAAACAAAAATAATCAGTTGAGACGCCAAAAAATAAGTTGTGCGAAGCTACGAATTGCTATTATACCAGCAAAATATTGGTAATGACACCTCATTACTATCTGCATTACCAAAAATGATACATCATTACCTTTTGCATTATTTTATAATATAAAATAATGACTTCCTAATAACGGCCTTTTGTATTCATTGTTTCTAAATATAAAATAATGACTTACTCGTAATAGTTTAAATAAGTAGTTTTTACAGAAAATATATTAAAAATATGAAAATTTTGAAATATTCATATCAAACTCATGAAAAATGAGAAATACTGATAAACCCAGCAAAATCTTTCATTACCAAATAAGTGGTTATATAATAGAATTTCATAGCTCCACACAACTTATTTTTTGGCGTCTAAACCCATTATTTTTGTTTGGCGTGGTCGTTTTTATAAGTAGTCACGCTTACCCGCTCGCTTACGAAAAAATGAGAAATAAGTAGTTATGAGATTTTGAATAATAAGTAGTTACACGCATGCTTACAAAAAGTTGAATTATAAGTGGTTATCCGATTGCTTACTTGATTCTTAAAAATAAGGAGTTAAGCAAATATTATTAGCTTAAGGACATACATTCAGAAATATTTAAGTTTTCTCTAGTGTGTAATTTTAGGACTCGTCATAAAAATTTAAACATAAAACATATTTACATATAATAAATAAAAATGTATAAAATTTAACTGTGTGAAAAGTACTTATTTAAACTATTACGAGTAAGTCATTATTTTTTATTTAGAAACAATGAATACAATAGGCCGTTATTAGGAATTCATTATTTTATATTTTATTATTTATTTTTGGTAATGCAGATAGTAATGAGGTGTCATTACCAATATTTTGCTGGGAAAGTGAGCTTCATGGGAATTTTTATTTTGCTTTGATTTCAAATATAACTTTTATTTTCGCTCAAAAAAATAAAAGCAAAAAACTTTTGACAACCCATCTCCAATATACGCAAGTTGGCTACTCTTGAGATTGGAAGATAAACAAAAATCTAAAAATATAATGTTTATATGTGTCGGTGTTTGATCACTTCTGAGTAAAGACAATAACAGAAAGCTGAATAGGAAAGAAAACAATGAATTAGTTACATTGCATTCAAGGTCTTACTTGGGTGAGATGGCTAAGCACTTCAGTATAGTTCCGTTTGTAATGTGAGGACATGTTTTCGAATCCCACAGCCGACGGGTTATTCAAAAAATTATCATATAGAGAGACAGTCTGACAATAAACATATAAACAATTAACAATTTAATGGAAAATCACTGATTAAGCCCGTCCATATAAAAATGCAGAAACTAGATCTTGTCTGGTTTAAAAATGAATGTTTATATTAAGCTTAAACCACCTAAAATAAAAAAAAATTATTTTTGCCAGAAAATATAAAAATCAAAAATAACTTTTGTATATGCTCAAAAAATAAAAGTAATAAATAACTTTTTGCATCTGACTTTAACTTTTTGCATCTGACTTTGGTGATAAAATTATTAAGATTCCGGTCCCTGGTTTATTATCGACCAATCTTCAAATATGATCCGTAGAGTAATTGGAAAGTATTTGAAAGTTATTTGCTTAAAACTGAATTAGATATCCTCCTGTTTTAAGAAATTATAAGACTTTAAACCGTTTTCAGGAAGGTACCTCTATGGGAAATACTTTTAACAGCGTTTGTCTCATTTACCAAATTTGATTACAAGAATATAAGGACCGACATCTCTAAAATTTTTAAGCCCTCGCTCGAATTTTAAATTACGTATTTATTGTTGTTTCCCATATTAATTTTGAATTGAACTCTTGGTTAAATTTAAATGAAACTTTATAATATCCAGCCAAAAGATGTTATTCCAAGTTGATCGGTTATATATATTGTCAGTAGTTGCAAATATTAGCAAATACTCATTATACACTTTCCACATTGGTGTAGTTTAAATGATTCAGAGTGGAGACAGAAAGTAAATTGAATATTAATGCAGACCATAAAAACTTCAGTTTAAATAATAATGTTATTAAAATAATATTAGTATATGTAATACTTCATAATATTCTCTTTTGTTTTTGCATACTCTCATAACCTCGCAATATGCTCGTAAATCTTTAAAAATTTTGAAGTACAATTTTTGCGTTTCATTTTTTTAAAAATTAAAAATACATATTTGTTAAAAAAAAAGTTAAGTAAAATTAATTACTATTATTACTTTGCAAGACGTTGGGCGCCAAAATTTGTTTTATTGGACAAAATTATTCCAACCCTCAAATTCAAGACCATTAATTTATCAAACTAACCATAAACATTAAGAGCATTTTTTAATCACCTGGATTTAGATTTTTTCATACAAAAAGTGAATTTATTAAATCCAAAAAAAGTAGGATTTATTTATCTGGGTTTACACATAACAATAAAAACACAAATATATGAAACATCCTGTTCATTTAATGTCAGAAAAAAATACGAATGAAAGTTAAAAGAGAAACAAAAAAATTGTAAAACTAACAAACAAAAGCTTTTTCTTTAAATTTTTTTGTATTGACCCTCTAATGCTCTATTTTTTTGATTACGATATTTAAATTATATGTATATTCGGCGTTGAAAATCTACTATGGAACAAATATTAAAATTTTAATTTATCGCTTTATTTAGGCGATATATCATAACAAAGGTTGAAGACGTATCTAGACGGTTTTGCTATAAATAACACTATCAGTAAAATAAAACTACGTACCGAAAATTGTTGATCAATTGTTGTTCTTTCAGAAGTTATGGCAACTTTAGCTTTTTGAAAATTACGAAATTTGGCGAATTTGGCATTAAACATCAATAGATTTTGACTAGTTTGATTAGTTCTGCTTACTACATAGCTCTCAGTATATATATATTTAATCCTTTAATTCCCAGTGGAACATAGGGCCGCAACAAATGTTCTCCATTGTATTCTATCGGTAGACATAATTTTCATCTCACTCCAGGACACACCATGCTCATGCAACTCGTTCTCTATTTGGCGTCTCCAAGTGTTCGCAGGTCTGCCAGGTCTCCTGGATCCTTGGGGGTTATATTCAACGGACTGTCGAGTTAAATCATCCGCTGGCTTTCCCATTGTGTGCCCTAGCCAACTAAATTTACGCAATCGGATATTCATACTTAAAGGAATCTGATTGGTTAAGTTCCACAAATCCCGATTTGATATCGTGGCAGGCCAGAATATCCTATGTATACGCCTGAGGCAGCGGTTTACAAAAGCTTGCATACAACTCATTTCACGACTCGAAATATTCCAGGTTTCACAGCCATACAGAAGCACAGATTTCACGTTGCTATTAAAAACCTTCATTGGAGACATTTTGCGATCTCCAGAATTTATTAAGCATGCCGTATGCTTGCTTTGCCTTGCACAGTCTATTCTGTATATCTTCTTTGCTGCCCCCTCTTTTAGAAATTATACTCCCCAGATAACAGAAGATTTCAACATCATCAATGGGTTGGCCCGAAAGCTGGAAGTTCGTGTCGCATGAAGAATTCATGCGCATTGATTTAGTTTTGTTGATGTTAATTTGTAAGCCCGCAGTATATACTCTGTATTTAATTTCAAAAAAGTCAGTTGGCTAGTTTTTGAGTTAGAGAAATATTCGTAAGACGTTTCCTTTTGTGAGTCCTAAACAAAAATTTTTAACTGGTTTCATAATTAGAGATTCTAAACTACCTTTGTTATTATCGATAAAGTACGCCAGATCGTAAATGTATTTTTGGCGATTTTTCAAATATTTTTTTCTTTTTTAAAAAGTTAATTTTTTCCAATTTACTAAATTTTCACTTTACATGCTTCTCGCTTGAAAACCGTTCTTTATACAAAAAAAAGTTTTAAGGCAAAAAAGTAGGTAATTAAGTTTTTTATAGATATAATACAACTTGTTTAATAAAATATTGTTATTTACCTAAAAACTATTTAAAATCTGAAGACAGTCTTTCGGCGGCTTTGGGCATTAGAGGGTTAAATATGTTAAGAAAAAAAACTACACTTTACCAAATATTTATTTTTCATCTCGGACATGGAGAAATAGTTGAAATAGAAATGGCAATTTTTCACTCTACTGTAAGTAATTTAATTAAATCCAATTAGTGAATATTAAATATTGTAGTGGGATATTTTATTTTTGTAGAAATGAAAATAAAGTGATCAAGCTTAAAAGACATATAGTTTCTTCCCATTTTATATAAAATATAATAAAGAATTTAAAGTTTTAATAAAATCCTGCATCATTCTGTTTATTATTAAAAATTAGATTGAAAGAAATGCCGGATAGATAAATTCTGTTAAAATAGGTGTAAGCTAACTCCATCTATTGATCACTTTGAGAACTACTTTTTGGATTTATTAAATCCATTTATTTAATTTTACTATTTTTGTCGCGATACCCCTCAATATTTCACTTTGTTGTGATTTTCTTAGAAAATCATTTCATTTTGATTTCCACTTTTTTCCAAAAGATTTGTTTATGTGCAGTGAATTGGTGAAATGATTTTCTTAAAGATTTCGGAACTATGTCTGAATATTTAAAATTAAAAATCGATTTACATACATCGAAATTTTACTGCATCGATAAAATAAAAATAGAAAATTATATTCTCTTTCAAATAAATATATTTTCAAAAACCATAAAAATTATAAGTTTTGAGATAATCGATTTTTAATCTTCTTTTGAAACATTAAGGCATTTTTTGGAAAAGTGAAATTTAAATTTTATAATTTTTTTTCAAAAAATGACAAAAAATAGTAAATTTTGTCAGCTCATTGCGCCAATTATTCCAAATATCGAAAAGGTTGTTCTACGAAAGATTATATCAGTAGTGGAATTCTCTAATTTTTTAACGACAAAGGTCGGTAGTAAAATTTCAATTTACCTACTATGAAAACTTTAACTACCGACTTTTGTCGTTAAAAAGTTATAGAATTGCCCCTCAGGTAGACAATATTTACAATAAGTGTGAAAAATTTGTATTTTTGAGTGAGAGGTTTGGACTAATTTTGTCCCATGTATAAAATTCAAGTCTCTGGAGATCTCTAATGTTTAACACAAATTATCTATTCCCTTACTTTACCGCGGTAATCCAAAAAAGTCAAAAAGTATTCCTGTACTCCAAATGGTGTATAAATTGTTGGGGTTTGGGTTCGCTCGGTAAAAACTTTTTTAAAAACCTGACCACCTTTATGTTCTACATTACTCATAAATAATTGTGTATGGCCAGTAAATGATCATAAAATATAAAATAAAGTAGAATAAATAAAAAATTTATTTAGAAAGTAAATATAATAAATCCAAATACTATAAAGCTAATGAACTTAAGCAAAAAAGCACCGCCAAACAATAATTACGTTTTAATTAGTTTTTTCATTGTTATTATTTTCTTATACCTAAACTTATGTTAGTAAAAATATGCAAATTGAATAGAAATTTTTATATGTCCTTGAAATCAGAAATAAATATATGTATATTTTCGGCAAAAAAAATTAAACCGCCAAAAAGGTGATTTACAGAGAAGATTACAGAATATAAAATATGTAAAGATAAAAAATACATCATTTATGTAATAAAAAAAGTACAATTATCATAAAAAAAGCCATAAAACAAGTGCGTCGATACACATGAAAATCATAGAAGTATAAAAGTCACGTTTTATTATTATATTGTCATGTGTATTTAGGGGATTTGGAGATACTCCCATTTTAACCACAAAACAAAATATAAATATTTTATTTAACAACTTCATAACAATAATAAAACGTATGTTTATATTTATTATAAAAATGTCAAATGATGACAACAATTGTCAAATAAATCCGCCAATATTTATATTGTATAGATTATATCTGACAAATAAGACGTCTGCTTATGTGTAAAGAATTTTAATTTAAAAAAAAATTATAATTTTAAACATGGATGGTAAGCGAAACAAATGCGGTTATCGTTAGGGAAACGATATTTTAGGTTATTTCGGTAACGGTATTTTAAGGGTAACGCTCTTTCATTTATTTCGGTATTGGCATTTTAAGGATAACGGTATTTCAGTTATTTTGGTAACGGTATTTTAAGAATAACGGTATTCCGGGTATTTCGGTAACGGTATTTTAGGGGTAACGGTAGTCAGTTGAAAGGGTTTTGGATCGATAATGGTATTTTAGCGGTATTGCCTGCCAACCCTGATTTTAATTGATGTTTTTATTTTGTTTCAAATTAATTTAAAAATTATGTTAAACATGTTCTATATTATTATTGTTATTAAAGTTCAACAAAAAGTTCATTTAAACTTTACACCTGACTGATTTTTCAAATTATTAAACAAATCTATTAATATTCCAAACTCGTCATTCCCAAAAATCGTATCGGAAGTTAATTTGCATTTTAATTTTTCGTCAGTATATCGTCTGTTTTGCGTATGAAAAAAATTCGCACATTATTTAACTTTTTTATTTACATTTTCTAAAACAATAAAGAAATGTTTCAATGACAGTTTGTTTTTATTTATAAAATTTTTTATTTTAAATTCTTTAATTTTTATTAAAGCGTTATAATTATTTATTTGTGTTATATTAGAACAATTAAGATATAAATTAGAAATCTACGTACATAGATAAAAAATGCTAAGTATACTTAAAAATGATAATAATTATCACACTTTATTGTTTTAAACAAGTTTAATATTTTTTCTGTTTTATTTTAAGCTGCTCTGCGAGGTGACTAAATTTGTTCTAAACTAAATACAAATTTACTCAATAGCTTAAAATTTCTTCTGGTTTTCACAAATCCCAGGATTCGGGATTTCGAAAAACGAGTTCCTGGGATTTATCGGTAGATTTGCATTTAACAAAAATTTTACAGATACCATAAATAAAATTTTGTAGATATAATAGTTTTATTTGCTGTTTTTTATCTGCTTATAATCGCTTAAATTATTTAGTATGATATTGTTTGATTTGAGCATATTTGCAATATAATAAAATATTTCTTTTATTTTAAATCTATTCAATATATAATCTATTTTGTTTTTATCAAAAGACATATAGCAAAAATGTAATCTACGAAGAAATCTAAGAAAACTTCCCCAAGAAAGATATAAAAATTTACATTTGAAAAATTTTAAAAACCGCGTGGTTTTATTAAGAAATGCTGTTAGGTGTAAAAAATACCACATTTTTCATTAATGTCGGGCTTATTTCTGCTTCATCTTTTCAGGCCAAACTTTAGAAATATTTTTTTTTTTTTGAAAATTTACGCAAAAACATAAGTTTTTAATTTAATTGAAAAACAATCAATAAAAACACAATTTTTTTTAAATTCATGTTTTATTTTGAAAATTCAAACCACAGAACCTCTTAAATATAAAAAAGCTGGACTTATTTGTTGAAGCAATAGAAAATGTCAGTTTTTAAGTTGTTTTTACAGTGCATTCGAGGTGTTCGGGTACGGTTTTCTAAAGATATTGATATAACATCGTCTCGATTCTTTGCAATTATTTGAGCGTCATGAGACATAAACATAATATCGATGCAAGGCGAATGTGCCATATTTTTTGAGCAATATATAGTGCAAACATAATAATTTATTTGTAACCAAATTCGATTTAAGAAAATATTGGATAAATAGGTCCAAAAAGAGCAACTAATATATGTATTTTGGCATGATGTGGCAGTAGTTGAAAGTTTTTCATTACCCGAACAATTTGACCCCCCCTAATGCCCATATATAACTTAACCCAGCAAGCATGGCAATACGAAGAAGATTCCCCGATCATATTGGCAGGAAGAAAACATTTATTGCCGGCAATATCAATTTCGTATTGCGGAAGTTTCTTCCGTCGGGAATAACTGTTACCCGAAAGCAATATTTCCAGTTATCATCTGGAAGATAAAAAGGTGATATCGCCAAATAAACTCACTGGTACAATATAAAGGTTTTATTTTTTCATTATTAAATTTAAGCCTGAAAAAGGACATCTACATACATAATCCATTGACCAACACATTAATTATCTTGATTTCATCGTAGCCGATTTTTTCCGCGCATTAAATCTTGATTTTTTAGACGAATTTCTTTCCTATGTATGTGTTTGTTGTTCGTTTTTATACAAATTATGTTTTAATTTTTTCCAAAATGACAAAGAATTCTAAACAATCTTTCTTTATCTTCCGGATGATAAGAAGGTAATATTGCCGCAATGTCATCATATAAAAACCTATGACAAAAAATTTAATTTTTGAATTATTTTTTTCCAAATATCACCAAATTATCTTCCAAATAATAAAAGGAAGACAATCTTAAAATACTACTTCATTATTTTCATTCAAATGAAAAATAGAAGATATCGCTTTAATATCTTCTTGGAAGATATCTTCCAAATGCTTGCAGGGAAACTACTTTTACAATTTAATTAATATTTGCAAAACTTTTTTATTTCTTTTTATTTGAATTTAATTTTATTAATTTTCTGATGTTTATATTTTTAATTTTTTCCTTTATTTAGTTAGAATATTCTTCCACCTCAAGTCCAAATTCTAATTCATTTTTTGTTCTAAAATGATTTTAATTTGTTTAAGTTATACTGCATTTTGCTCAAATTACGTGTTTTGGTACATTTTCTTGTGAGCAAAACATTTCAAAGTACATATGTGTTTAATTTCAAAACATTTCGAAAAAGGTCTGTGCAACACTGAATTGTGTCTAGGATAAGTAAAAAAGCACTGCGTTATCCATTTATAGTGAGTGGCAAAAATTCATTTCGAAGTTGTTTGCTCAAAACATAAGGAAAACTTTGTAATGGAAACATTGGGTGTGTTCGGCAGATACAATTTAATAGTCAACAGTTCTACAACAGTTGTACAGCTATCTGCTGAACGACCTGATCACCGCTCAGTCTTCTGAGCGCTCAGGTAGCGCTCTCATATTTTGGTAGCGTAAAAAATGTTTGCTACTTTTGATCAATAAGTGATACATTTTTGTTGTTCATTTACAATAAAAATTGTAAGAATGACAAATAAAAACATACAAATTTAATTCGAAAACAAAAATTTTAAAAAAATTAAAGAAAACTTTTTAATTTCACAATTTTCTTGAGCGTAAGGTTTGTTTTTTATATATAAAAAATGTTTTATTTTCGATATTTCGCTACTCCATTGTGTAGCATCTTCAGGAAATAACAATTAAATTAATAAATTATAAACAATTTGAAAGTTTGAAAAAATTTGAAAAGCATTTGTCAAATATAAATTGTATGTATACATTTATACCAGTAAACAAAGTCTTTGGTATAAAAGTATAACAAATAAAAATATTAATAATTAACAATAAAAAATGTGTGTAATAATGTAATGTGTGCTATTTCTTTTGTATTAAATATCTATAATTCTGTGCTACATTTTCAGTATCTGCCTTAAAGTTAATTCTATTTGTTGTGGGTGTATTAATTATCTGTAACATTTCTAATATATAACGACGTTTATAATTATGTTCTGTGTTTAAAACTGATACATTTTCAAAGTCAGGATAGTGATTCAAATTTGAACAATGAGAAGATAATGCTGTCTTCCACAACAAATAGAATTAACTTTAAGGCAGATACTGAAAATGTAGCACAGAATTATAGATATTTAATACAAAAGAAATAGCACACATTACATTATTACATACATTTTTTATTGTTAATTATTAATATTTTTATTTGTTATACTTTTATACCAAAGACTTTGTTTACTGGTATAAATGTATACATACAATTTATATTTGACAAATGCTTTTCAAATTTTTTCAAACTTTCAAATTGTTTATAATTTATTAATTTAATTGTTATTTCCTGAAGATGCTACACAATGGAGTAGCGAAATATCGAAAATAAAAAATTTTTTATATATAAAAAACAAACCTTACGCTCAAGAAAATTGTGAAATTAAAAATTGAAAAGAAGGTTAAATAAACGACAAAAATTAAAGAAAACTATAGAAAAAGTGTATTAAAAACAAAACAAAGTAAACATCGTTACATCGTTAAGCAGAGTAAGTAATCACAAGGCGCTACAAGTCACCGGTATCAATTTATTTATTGTTAAGATATAATTCGAAGTTTACAATAATTTTAATGTATACAATTAAAGAGTTCAGTCAATTTGACTTTTCAACTTTAATATACAAATATGCCGAATGCTACCATTGTATTGGTACGATAGTTTCGATTAGAAATTAAACAATTTAATAAAGATGGAACTTTTGAAAATTTAACTTCATTTAAATATGGGTACTTCAATACATCTGCATAGAATCGCTCTTTTCTTTAATTCAAATTCGCTTAATATAGCCTTTAGATTTAGGATTTTAGCACCTTTAATTCTTTTAATTTAATTCATGTTTATTCTAATAAATACAAATTTTAAATAACTAATATGCAAGTGCTTGTGCAATTTAAATATAAGGCTGCGTTTACATCTGCACCGAAATCCCGAGATTTCGATATTCACCACTCCGAAAAAACAGTGAAGATATGCGTATTAACTTTAATTTTTTTGGAAAATGTATTTATTAGAACTAAATATGTTTACTGTACTCAAAATTGAACATCTATAAGCTTTCCTTCATTGCTTTTTCAGAGTGGTGAATATCGAAATCTCGAGATTTCGGTGCAGTTGTAAACGCAACCTAACTGATATTTAGAAAACATATGATTTTCTATTACACAGTACAACACTAAAAATGCATCGGGCATGCGACATATCAATTCTGATATATTTTAGGATGATTATCACGAATGTGAAAATCAAATTTTAAAATTAGCTCTAGTTTCCGAAATATTTGCAAATTTTACTTTTACCCAGCAACATATTTCATTACCAAATAAGTGGTTATATAATAGAAATTCATAGCTCCGCACAGCTTATTTTTTGGCGTCTAAACTCATTATTTTTGTTTGGCGTGGTTGTTTTTATAAGTAGTCACGCTTACCCGCTCGCTTACGAAAAAATGAGAAATAAGTAGTTATGAGATTTTGAATCATAAGTGGTTACACACATGCTTACAAAAAGTTGAATTATAAGTGGTTATCCGATTGCTTGATTCTTAAAAATAAGTAGTTAAGCAAATACTAGCTGTGTTTGTGCGGCAAGCTATCAATGTTGGCTTATGTCACTCTCATGCAAATCTGACATTAGCCAACGTTTAGTGGTAACGCTTAACGTTAATAATGTCAAATTTGTATAGGAATGACACAAGCCAACGTTGATAGCTTGCCGCACAAACACAGCTACTATTAGCTTAAGGAAATACATTCAGAAAAATATAAGTTTTCTCTAGTGTGTAATTTTAGGACTCGTCATAAAAATTTAAACATAAAACATATTTACATACTATAATAAATAAAAATGTATAAAATTTATCTGTGTAAAAAGTACTTATTTAAACTATTACGAGTAAGTCATTATTTTATATTTAGAAACAATGAATGCAATAGGCCGTTATTAGGAATTCATTATTTTATATTATAAAATAATGCAAAAGGTAATGATATATCATTTTTGGTAATGCAGATAGTAATGAGGTGTCATTCCCAATATTTTGCTGGGTAGTAAAATAACAGTTTTTTTGTTAACATTTTTTATCTATTCATATACTTGACTAAACCACGGGTAATTATTAATATGGTTCAAAAATATAGACTTTGGGCTTTCAGAACCATATTAACTTATTTTGATTAGGTAAAGGATCTAGGATATATTTGCAATTAAAGTGAAAACTTCACTTATTTTCCTATTTTGCAAATCTAGTAAAATCCCTAAATCGGATTTGCAAAATCTTAACACGTGATGTAAATTCATATTCCACTAAATTCATTTTATCAAAAGAATCACAACTTTTGCATCAACATTCAATCTGAAATATAAATTTTATATAATTTTTAATTCACATTAATTTTATATGAATTTACCAAGGCAAAAGGAAATAAAGTACATTTTTGAACATGCATATTTTAAAATCATTATTTTTCAGCAATTTGAACTTTAGTTATCTAAAACTTCGTTGAAATTGATTAGAAAATATATGTTTTACATTTCTGAATGGTTTTATTTGGGTTTTTTTAATTTAAGGTCCAAATATGGACCGATCCTATCTAGAATCAATAGGCTTTTTCCTTGGGACCATGTGAGTCAACGAACCAAATTTCATTGAAATACCTTCGTATTTGCGACATGCAGCTTGTAACCAAGCCAATTTTGGGGGACCCTTATATGGGCACTAGGTGTAAACATGGACCGATTTTAACCAAAATCAATAGGATTCGTCCTTGGGCCGACATAGGTCTGTGCATTAAATTTCATTGAAATATCTTTGTATTTGCGACCTGCAGCATGCAAACAAGCCAATTTTGGGGATACCCTTATATGGGCACTAGGTCTTAACATGGACCGATTTCAACCAAAATTAATAGGCGTCGTCCTTGGGCCGATGTAAGTCGGTGTACAAAATTTCACCAAAATATCTTAATATTTGCGACCTGTAGAGTGCGCACAAGAATGCATGGACAGACAGACGGACGGACGGACATCGTTAATTCGAAATAAAAAGTGATTCTGAGCCGATCGTTATACTATAAGGTGGCTTTAGTCAATATTAAAACAGAAAATGCGAAATTTTTTTGATAAAAAGTAACAAGAGGTTTTTACTAAGGGTACAAATTCAAATATGGGATATTCCTTTTATCGCAGATTATTTATTAACAAAATCATGAAAAAAGGGAACATTATCGCAGCTGCCAAAACGTGCAATATATCAAATTAAAGGGCATATTTCATCATTTAAAAATGTTTGCAAAAAATAGCGCTATTACTTTCAATTTTGTATTTTTTTGCAAAAAGTTTATTAAAAGATTTAATTTTTCTACAAAAATTTGTTTGCAAATATTTATTAAACTATAGCTACCCTAGTAAAAATGATTTTTATATATACATATATGATTTTTATATAATCATTTATGATTTTATACAATTATAACTTGTCGAGTATTGTGAAACATATATTTTTATATGATTATATCAAAAGATATTTAATTATATAAAATTATATTAGCCAGATCCACCATTTTTCGGATCAAATAATATTTTTTTTATATAATTATATTAACCCATACATGATTTGATCCGGAAAATGGTGGATCTGGTTAATATAATTTTATATAATTAAATATCTTTTGATATAATCATATAAAAATATATGTTTCACAATACTCGACAAGACAAATCATAAATGATTATATAAAAATCATATCTGATTATATAAAAATCATATTTACTAGGGTAACTTTAAAATTCTATTAGAGATGATATGTCACAATCCCGTTGCATCCAATTTTTCTTATTTTGTTGTACTGTGTTATTGATTGGAAATTAATAGATGTCACTACATTACAAAGTCTGTCAAAACAACAGAGTAGTATTTTGGAAGATGACAAAGCAAATTGTTAAAAAAGTTTATTGTATTTTTTGCTTTCATATTTGAAATGTTGAATAACACTCCTAGACAAAATCAAGCCATTTTCATTGCTTTTGTAAATTAACTTAACAAATATTTCTAAAAATTCGAAGACGTCGGAAGACGGTTTTGAGCAAATTTAATTATTTTAATGCAATTAATGTTTATCCCTATAAAAATAAATTTGAAATATAGTTCAAAAGTTTTTCTATTATAAAGGATTTTTGAATACTTCTTTTTGGGATATTTTCAAGGTCAACTGCGATGTATTCTGACCTGAGAAATAAAAAAATTAACTCAATTTTAAATATACTGTTGATCTAAAGGCTATACCAAAATCATATAAAAAAGCGTGACAAACTGTAAAATTTAGGATTAAGATTCAGTATCTCGAAGTATTTAGGGTAGGAGTTTTCGAACTTTAGGAACCGCGTATTTTTTAGCGGCAGAATGGGATTAACATTACGTGAGATGTTTCACAGTACATTTTTCTGCTAAAATCTCCATATTTGGCGAGAACTTGTCGCATCTTACACAACTGGGACGACTTTAAATAAATTTTATATTTGAAAATGAAAAAATTAGGTTTCGCACAATTGAAGTTGGTTTGGCTCTTTTTTTGCCATCGTTCTGGCAGGAAACAGAAATTCTTAAATACCATCTCTGTTACACTTTGTTATACTGCACAGTTCTGTCATTCAGGGTATTCACGATGGTACATGTGCATATTTGCAATTTACTAATTTGCTATGCAAATTGTAACATATCGTGAGCGTCTTTTTTAAGTCAATTGCATATTTGCTTTATGAGCTATTTTATTCACTGTTGTCAACTTTTTTCCTAAAAATATCGCTAAATCAAACTAAATAATCACTATAAAATAGCTGAATATAGTTGAAATATCGCTAGATTTGACGACAAAATAGCTAAATTGGCAACAGTGATTTTATTTACGTCAAAAGTAAAAAGAAATTGTATTGTTTAAGAAAATTTGTGAATCATAAAAATAATAATAAAATAATTTTAAAAAAATAAAAGATTTTATGCTAATAAAAAGCACAAGTACTTTTTTTATTACTTTTTCTTATTTTATAAATAATAATATGGCGGCTGATATACCAAAAACTGATATTTTGTTTTATTTGCAACTTAGCTTATATGCAAAGTGATTTTTGCTAAAGGGTATTTATTGCAAATGAACAAAAATAAAGCAAATTGCAAATACATACATTTTGTTGTTGTGTTGATGCAATCGATGTTTGTTGCAATCATTTGCATCGTTTGCAATACCCATCGTGAATACCCTTATTGTGAATGGACCTAAAATACGGACCTATAATTTTCTAGTGTTCACATTTTTCAAGAAATACACTTGCTCGATATTAAATAGTTATTTTTGAGTTAAAAAATTATTAAGGGCGGATAATTTTTACAATAAATAATCACAGGTATTTAAATATAAATTTCACATTCATTACATTGGTTAAGCACTAAAACTTGCTTTTTTAAGTAAGTTGACAGTTCTAAGAAATATATATGTATTTAAGTAAATGCAACAAACATATGTTTTTTAATGAATTTAGTTTAACGGAAATATTTTTTTAATAAAACTTAATTAACACATTTTTTTGAGATCCATATTTTTTACAATTTAATTTATTGAAATCAATTATTAATATTGATGCTAATTAATGTTAAAAGGTAAATATCAACAGAAGCACAAAATATTTAATACAGATGTTGTTCAGATTGTTAAGTTAGATATTTTTTTTTTTCTTATTTGCTAATGACGCTTATTATTTATTATTATTATTTGTTACACTTATTTTTAAAACAAAGTATTATTGTTTTGTTTTTATAATCCGTTGAAATTCGTAAGTATTTAAGAATTTATAACAAAAAAAAAAACAAATCACTTACATTTTGACAGGCTTACGCCCCAAGCAGGTTGTTGCTGTGTCATTTTAAAACTGGAAATTTCGTTGAAATTCTTTTAAAAGAAATTTGTGGGAAAAGTAATTGTCATAAATTTCCTGTTTGAATAAAATATTTGTTTAATTTCAGTTTACACTTCCGCTATGGATTTTGTTTAGGGGGAAAAACTTTTTTTTTTAATTAATTATACATATATCCGTATTAACACACTAACACTAAAACTGTTTTCTTAATAAAAGTCCTTTTAAAATAAAGTTTATAATTTTTTTAATCTTAAAGATCTTTTAAAAGAACATTTTTTATTTCAAAACTATATTGAGCGCGCAATCATATCGTTTGTCGTTTTTTACCCGATTTGTTTTTTCTATTTTTGAAAAAAACACGTTCGCGCTTTACGAACATTAAATTTCAAATGAGAAAAGATTTTTAAATGTCTTTAGTTTATATACGAAGATAAGCCGTTATTGTTAATTTTACGACAGTTTTGTGTTTTGGAGTTTAGTGTGTGTGTTTAAGGTGATGGTATTGGTATTCAATTATTTTGAGATATACATAGGTGTAGTGGTTATTGGTGATGCCAATTTCTATTAATTTGAGATGTTTGAAAACAGATATTGGAGTCACAAACAATTAAATAGAAACAACAGGAGATTTTAAAGTTATACACGAGATTCTAAAGATTGACAAATGTTGACCAAAAATAATATCGTTGGCAACTTTTTCCTATTTAGTGTTAGAATGAAACAAATATACACAAAAACGTTAGAACAAAAAATATACAGGTTTAAAAAACTTTTTTGACATCTGGCGCTTGAAAGGCGTCTGTTTAGTATCAGTGACCCTATCTTTGGAAGATTTTTATTTTGGAGTGTGAATGAAGCAAATGTACTATACAGAATAGTATATAAAAATATCCTACTCATCCTCACACTTTACTACAGAGAAAAGGTATTGAAAACCATTCGCTTTTTAGTTGCATTGCGCCTGTTTAGTCTACGGTCAAAACCTTAGTTCATAGTTTAAAATGGCTTTAAAAAGGATAAGGAATCCCAGCCGTAGCTTTTAAAATGACTCATACAAATGATTCTTATATTTTTTAAACCACTTTTTTGTAGAAATTATGAGCCTTAAAAATAAGTGATGATTTTAAAATCCATATATTGAACCAAAAGTAGTAAGTGAAACCAACATAAAAATTTCAAAAATTAGTTTAACATTTGTTGTCCTCCGATAGAGGATCTATCAGATGTTAAGCTATTTTTTTAGTATACCAAAAACAATAAAACTTACTATTGTATACTAATTTCTAACAAGACCAACACTTGGCCCCTCTGAATATAAGTTGTAGAAACTTACTTTGGGTTGGCCTTTTGTGCAGCATCTCAACTTGAAGTACAACTTAAATGAGTAAAATTTTAGTTTTAGTTTAGTTTCGTTATAAATCAAAAAAACAAAAGTAAAATATCTATTTCTAAATTGTGATATATTTATCCAAATTGGGTGTGTTTAATTTAGAAAGTGCCAAAAATTATTAGCAACTGCTTTATTTAAAATGATAAAAATAAGAAAAGCAAAATTTTAACATCTCTGCGGTACCATTGAAAACAATTTAGAATGTTTCAAACCCAAACTTTTGTAGAATTTTATCCAGACTGATGTACATAGAATATAGCATGGTCGCTTCTGAAGTAAACGAAGGTGTTCCGGAAAAGCCAACACTAATTTTTGGATTCTTAGGTTGAAATTACCTAATATTGAGTCCAACTTTTCAAAAAAAGTCCTAAATTGAGGAAAATTTGGAAAACAGATTTGTGTTCAGAAGCGTAAAATATATGATGATCTACTATTGTTTATGAGAAGGATTTTAATGTTGACCTGCGGTGATGGCATGTACAACAAAGATTCGGCATGGCAGAGTAAAATTCTTTTAGTAGTTTCTGATTAAAAAATATAAGATTAAAATATTTGTTCTAAGGAATTTCAACCAGTTCTGTAATTATTCGGAAAATTTATTGTAAATTTCTGTTGCGGTCATAGTGCCAACTCCAAAGGAACATACTTCTACACACAGGAAAAAAATGCCAACCGAATTGCTAAGCCTATTTTAGTTGCTACACAGAAAAAACAGTAGGCACCAACAATGGGAATTTGTAAAAGCAAACACATTTTCTTTTAAATTGAAATTTTATTCCCTACAATTTTTTTATTTGAAATATTTGTAACTCGTTTGTAAATTGTTATCTTTCATATAAAAATTGTTTAAAAATAAAAATTCAAAGTTACAAAAAAAAGAAAATTTTTTTTTGGATTTAAAAATTTCTTTGTTGGTGCCTTTTTAAAAAGTTTTTTTTTTGTATTTACAAATTTGGTATGAGAAAGGTGATTAAAAATTTAAATAAAATTTTGTAAATTCTTTCTGTGTACAACCAATAAATTCGGTTGGTAAAACCATATTGGAATGTGATTCCTAAATATTTTGTGAATTGTACCTAAAATTCAATTGTATAAACCGAATTTTGTTTTGATAACCAATATTCAGTTGCATCAACCTTTTTTAATAGATGTAACCGAATTTCAGTTGGAAAATGCCATATATTTTCTTTGTGTGTAGCCACATAATACATAACAATTTTAAAAAGTAAATATCTATAACATGGACATCGAATAATAGGTCTGTCCAAGTTCATTACCGCGCGTACACAATTCCGGAAAATGCTATTATAGGGATTATGACTTTAGTTTAATATATGTATAAACCTTTTGTTTTGGTGATTCAAAACGAAAATATTACGGTTATATTCCTAACTTCCATTGTTGGGGTTATGTCTGAAACAAACCCAAAAATTGGAATAATATCCGTTAGGGATATGCCATGTCACTAGGGTTTGGGGTTCGGGAATTCCCGGGAAATCCCGGGAAAAGTTTGCCGGGAATTCCCGAGAAAATAATATACTTTTCCCGGGAAAACGGGAAATTTTAAAAATATTAAATTTTTTTAAACTGTTTTTGTTTCGAATAGGAGTTTTTAATTTTAGTCATAAAAAACATTTTAAATGCCAAAAAAAAATTTCATTGTTAAAATCTTTTAAAAGGGAATACATTTATTTGACACACAAATAAAATCTTTGCCAAGTAATTAGGAGCATTTCAACTAATAAAGATTTTTCGCATAACTTATTCAAAATTTAAGTAGTAAAACCTAAAAACTTGGAAAAATATTTGAAAGAAATATGAAAAAAAGCTTTGTTTCTTACAAATAATCGCCCTTACTGTCTAAATTTTTCAAATGTATAATTTAGGTAAAGTCGACTTTAGTTAAAATATTGGGTGGCAGTAAACCTTGATTTGGTTTATTTTTGGAGCATTCTGATTGGTTAATTTATTTTCAACCAATCAAAATATTTTAAAATATAAATATTTTTGTAAGGTTTTCATACACAAAATGAACAAAACCGTTTGATTAAAAATAAAGTCGACTTTAAATTTAAAATACTTCTTTATATTAAGGGTCAATAATTTTATAAGTAACGTTTTCATTAATAAATGTGAAAAGAAAAGACTAATGGTTAACGGTGGTATCTAAATTTGGTAATCCAACATCTAAATTTGGTTCCAAAAAAAAAAAAAAATTGATAGTCATGCAACTTTTCTTGAAGAAAACAACAACAAGAATAACGTTTCAGCTAAAATTAGCAAAGTACCCGAGTAAAAAAGTGTAAGCTGAATAGGCATTAAAGGTTTTATGTTGGGCAAACATTTCCTGAAATGGTATTCAAATTAGCCGCAGTCAATCCGCACCATAACTAGATCTTCGTTTATTCGAGAAAGTTTTTATAATAAAAACCTGGCATTGCAAAAAATTGAGACCGATGTAAAGAACATTATATTAAATTACTACAATCATATAAACGATATCATGATAAAAGAAATATCGAGCAATATTTCTAACTATAGGAGATTTACTATAATCTTAGATGAATGGACAAGAATATTACAAAAGATCATATGTATAAACGGAAATAATTAATTTTATAACCTGGGGTTGGTTTATATATCAGGAAGATGTAATGCTGATGAAATAAGAAGAATTGTAGAAATAAAACTAGAAGAGTTTTATTTGTCTTTGGAAAATAACATTGTGGACACCATATCTAATGGGCCCAGTGTGATGAAACGGTTTGTTTCCGACAGTCCAGTAGTAGGTGCTTTCTGATGGAACCATGCAATTCATTTGGCAGTGCTGCGAGTAATTTATGTGAAATTCTGATATTTTTTACTTTGAATTCTCACTACACAGACTGCTTTTGTACTGAAATAGTGTTTTTTTAACAAAAATTACTTATATAGGTGGTTTTCATTAACAATTTTGTTCAAAAATATTTCCCGAGATTCCCGGGAATCAAATTTTTTCATTCCCGTTTCCCGGGAAATAAAAAAGTCCGGGAAATCCCAAACCCTACATGTCACCCCAAAGCGATAACAATCTTTCCTTAATAAAATGGCAAATCGATTGATTATTCTCAGGTTTTTGTTCTATTTTCGCTTAATAATATTTTTAGCATGTCAAAGTTTTTTGAACTTTTATTTGACAACAGTTAACATCACTGTTGGCAGTTTATCTTAGCTTTGTTCCACGTGCGCTATCATGGGAATTAAATTTTTTCAAAAAGCGTTTCTATTGTCAAAATTCTGTCTAACATTTTTGTTGTTTCGGGTTCCATACCGTTACCGCAAGTACCAGCGATGTCCATATTATAACCATTGGTTTTTCAAAATTGTTTTATAGTATGTGTCTAGTTCTTGTTTTTCAATTGATATTTAACGATAATTTGTTTAGTTTGAGTTGTTAAATTATTTTATACTTATTATATGTATAATTTTTTCTGGATTATTATCGTTTAGTACTCATAAAATAAAGCACATTACTTTAAACATGCCTAAATATTTAGCCAGGTCTATATAAGAATAAAACAAGGTAAGAATGTCATCGTACTATGTTTTTCGTACGCGAGTACAATTCAATTGATAAAAAAAAACGCTTTAGATCGGAAATGTTTTAACAAAATATATCATAAAAATAAGGCAATTTGTATTTTTGGGGGGTTTTGCAATCTATACAATAATAAATTCTATTTTATAACATCTTTTTAGAATTAACAACATATACCTACATAAGCTGTATTTTGTCTCATGCCTATCAACGTTAAGTCTTTAAAGCAAATCTACGTTAAACCGATTGTAGTATAAAAAAATTTTAAACAGGTTATGTTTATAATTTTTCCGTTATAATCGGACATATATTATATATATTACAACATATACATACATATATAAACAAAATAAATTATCATAAATATTTTTTTTTTTCATTTGCCTATGAAAAATGTAAAAAATTTTGCGAGTTAACTCGATAGTCGAAAAAAGATATATTTTTTTTTTCTTAAATTATTTTGAAAACAAATTTAGAAGCAACTATAAACAAAATTTTTTTGAATCGGTATATATAAACCGTTGAAAACCTCGGTTAAAATTATAGTAACATTAGCGACTTTTTACAAAAAAATTCTACAAATTCGTAAAACGTATACTTTTTATTTATAAGTGTATTTCTTTTGAGCTTTAAAACCCATTTTTATTTTATCGTTACATTCAAAATCATTTTTTATATTTTCCGTGTTATTCTATAGTAATATTGTGTGTTTAGTCGCGTTTAACTTGCAGTTTAAAACTGTTTTAATAAAATCTATAGTTGTTACTAAAATCTTATACTTGTACTCTTATTGAAACGCATTAGGTTGACACTTATTATTCAACTTTAGTTTGCTGCAAGTTATTTACAATGCGTGAATCTCATGAAGTTTTACCTTAACTCGTCCATCGAAACTTTTCATTAAATATATTATTTGAATTTTTTGTTTGGCTCTGAGGTCAGAATAAAAACTATTGAAAAATGATATCTAATTACCAAATTTTTTTGTATTTCATTTCCAATATTTCGATTAGAATCTCTACTTATCTTCACGGGGTATGTAAAATATTTAATAACCATCACAAAACACTTCCCAATAAATATTTTGACAGACTCTGCGGCATGCGCGAAATTGTCAGTCCGGCTTTTACGACACGTTAACGGAACAACAAAGGACCGTACTGTCGGATTTTTGAATCCGTTTTGGTCTATCAGTTTCCGCACCGTTAAATACGTACTTCACCAAGTTTCATCAGTTTGAACGCGTAGCTAATAGTGTAGTCTTTTTTTCAGGTTAATAGTGTATTTTTGTCGTCCAAATAGAATTATTTCTGGATTTTTGTCTTGGCCATTTGCCGCAATAGCTAAATTGCTTGAAACCACACAGAATCATTAAAAAGATTTTATGAAATTTTATACGTTTTTTGACGATGGTTTGTAACCGAATGCAATTAAGCAAATATAAATGTTTTATGGTATCTTAAAGCGGGGTTTACTTTATCTGATTTTACGTCTCATAAATTGAATTAAAAATTCTATAAAATGATGTGATTGTCAAAAAATGAGCTGTTATCATCGGATTTTCATAATTTTGTAGCATTTGGATATCTGAATCACTTTTTTGACAGGTGCTATGACGTATGGTATAATGTAAACCCCGCTTAAGCATTTTTAGTAAAAAAGTGTGCGAATTTGCATCAATTAAAAACCCTCAATCGTTAATACATACAATTAAACCTCAATTAATAAATTTTTTGCTTATAGATATTGGATTTAGTTATGGGTCAATATTGGGCAACTGGAAGGGCGATTAATAAAGTCAATTGCACCGGAGTTGGATTTTGTTTATGGGGGACCAAAAACGGTGCGAAAAGGGAACAAATTGTTTGTTGGATTCTTATTCTTTATATAAACTTTTACCCAGATGATGATTAGAGATTCTAATAGAAATATTGGGTAAAAAAATATAATAATGGGCAATAAAATAAAATATAAAGCATTTGTCAATAATTATATATTTTTATATTAAAAATCATTACTTTAATAGCTTTTTATTTACTGTGGGCATATGAAGATAGTTCGGCCACTAAATACATTTTGTAGTCCCAAGGGTCTATTTTTCATATTCCATAGTGACTTGCTAAAAAAAATAATAATTAAGTAAAAAATTTATAAAACTGTTGTTAACCCAATTACCCTGACTTCTAACTCATTTCAACAAAATTAATACAAGTTAACACTTTAACAGACTGAAAAATAAGTATAACCTTATTGTACAAATGACTGTCTAATAAAAAGCTAACACATTTACTGTTTATTGTTCAGTACTGCTATTGTGGCTAGATTAAATTGTTAGTATGACTATTAAAATTTGTTTTGGTGTAATATTGAATTTTAATCTTTTTGATTGATGTTAATGTTGACATTTCAATAAACGTGTATTTATAATGGAGATTTGTGATTTATAAAAACGTACTTTTTTCAATATAAAAACTTCAAATAGTATTTCATATTTCATTTACATTACACCCCAAATCAAGTTGAAACTGGATTTAGGCGAAAATCTAGTTATATAACTGGATTTAAACCAATCCAGTTTCATATCCAAATTTTCGAAAATCCAGTTTCACAACTAGATCTAGTTATATCCAGAAAAACCTTCTCTTACCCGGTAATGACTTTGGTAAGAAGAAATAAGGGTGGGTAACTTCCTACGTTTCTATTACCAAAGCTATTATTTTACCAAGGGCATATCCATCGAGGTAACTCCTTACCTTAAAATATGTTATTCTGAACTTAGCGTAACATGCTTACCTATTACATCTAGGTTACAAATAACCTTAAAATAAGAGGTTTTTGTTCTTAAAATTTCAATTTGTTTGATTTTGAGTATTAAAAATTACATATTTTTAACAAAAAATTTTGTAAAATTTTTTTTATTGTCACTTTGTAATGAAGGGTGTAAGCTCTTACTTTTCTATTACTATACCTATTAATTTAACGAGGTCATGTCCATCGATGTAACTCCTTACCTAGTAACATGTTATTCTGAACTTACAAGTAAGGAGTTTTTAAAAACCTTTTGTTTAAATTTGAATTTTTTAAACCGAATATCAATTTTAAATTCACAGGTTTTTAACAAAAAATATAATTTCTAAAATTTTCTAGAAGAACGAATTATTTATACCAATAACACATCCAAACGTATGAATTTGTTATTACAAGTAATGCAAGGGTAAGCGGTTTGATATATTAGCAGGTAATATGCATAGTAATACCCATATATTACCAAGGTTTTGCTAGGATAGCATAACAAATTTGCGTTTCCCCAGTATTTTGCAAAAATAGGAATATTTAGAATGTATACATTTCTTATTACCTTTATATGGCGATGTCGCGAAAAATAATGAGTTACACACCAGCATACGAAAAATCAAAAATACGTCGTTACCTATATGCTTACCAGCATTGACAAAAATAATGATTCTAAAAATAGATTTTGAAAAAAATAAGTCCTATAAAAAATTTTTTTTTTATTGTAAAAATTTTTTTTAATAAAATTTTTTCGTTCGGGACTCGAACCTGGGACTCCAGATTGCCAGTCTATAGCTCTACCATCTGAGCTATCGCGACATGTTATATTTGATAGATACCCAGGAAAATCTTTCATTACCAAATAAGGTGTTATATAATAGAAATTCATAGCTCCGCACAACTTATATTTTGGCGTCTAAACTCATTATTTTTGTTTAGCGTGGTTGTTTTTATAAGTAGTCACGCTTACCCGCTCGCTTACGAAAAAATGAGAAATAAGTAGTTATGAGATTTTGAATAATAAGTGGTTACACACATGCTTACAAAAAGTTGAATTATAAATGGTTATCCGATTGCTTACTTGATTCTTAAAAATAAGGGGTTAGCAAATACTATTAGCTTTAGGAAATACATTCAGAAAAATTTAAGTTTTCTCTAGTGTGTAATTTTAGTACTCGTCATAAAAATTTAAACATAAAACATATTTACTTACTATAATAAATAAAAATGTATAAAATTTAACTGTGTAAAAAGTACTTATTTAAACTATTACGAGTAAGTCATTATTTTATATTTAGAAACAATGAATACAATAGGCCGTTATTAGGAATTCATTATTTTATATTATAAAATAATGCAAAAGGTAATGATATATCATTTTTGGTAATGCAGATAGTAATG
Organism: Leucophora obtusa; assembly: GCA_949987735.1. Taxonomy (NCBI): domain Eukaryota; kingdom Metazoa; phylum Arthropoda; class Insecta; order Diptera; family Anthomyiidae; genus Leucophora; species Leucophora obtusa. The sequence goes on from OX465298.1 coordinate 195,249,497, forward strand.
AGGTGTCATTACCAATATTTTGCTGGGTAAAACCATAATTGACCTGCCGCGCACAAGTCAGCTTACTCGCCAACATACAAAAAATCAACAAATATGTGGTTACATATATCCTTACCACTGTTGAAAATATATTGAATCTGGAAATAGATTTCAAAAAAAATTACAAAAAATTCTAGAACATTACTTTATGTTTGGAATAATGATAAAAATAAGTCATTATTGGTAATGCATTATTTTTTATTTTGAACTTGTGGAAAAAGTAACTAGTTATTATTAGCTCATTATTATATCTTTTAAAATAATCCAGAAATAAGTCGGTGTCATTACTGGTAGTCCAAAAATTAATGATAAGTCATTAATTTCTAAACTGGGTTGTTAATAGGGTTAAGAAGTTAATGTAAGTACTACATGTTTGCTGTTATAAGCCTGACAACATTTATTACACTCAAATAAAAAAGTCTGTAAAAGTTACATAAAAGTATGTAGTTTTTACAAAAAAGTACATTCATACAAATAAATCAGTAAACATAGCAGAAAAAGTAACTAAAAATTAGTTAAAAATGATGCTGCAGAAAAAACTCTTAAATTAGCAGATTTGTTTGCTAAATACTAGTACAATAAGAACAGCAAAAATAAAACTGTTAAATTTACAGAATTTTAGTTATATTTAAGTTAACTTTTAGTGAATTGAGAACGACAATTTGTACTATAAAATTTTGTTTCGTGATTTTTAGGCTACTTATTATTTAGTAAAATTTTTTTCTGATTTTAGCAGATAAATTTGTTATTTTCTATTGATATTTAATAAAAAAATATTACACATTAGTGGTTTTTAATGAAAAATTAAATTTTTCTGAAATTCCTCCCATTAAACTTTTAATAGTGTCTTCAGTGATTTTTTTGCTTGATGATAACCATTTTCTTGAAAATGTTTTAGTGTTTTTAGCAACCTGTTTTGTGCCCTTCATGATCCTGAGCCCAATATCTTTCGATATCTGGGTACAAGTTCTATATTTCGTTAAATAATCGAATTATTTTTTCACGCACTTCTATTTCACAGCTCATTTTAAAGCCAATAAGTATCGAATAATTTTAAAACTTGACATGAGGATTTGTACATATTCAACAAATTGATTAAAAAAAAATAAATTTTGAATTTGAAAAAATTTAATAGTAATAATGTGTGCAATAGTTTCATCGAACGCAATCCTTAAGGCTTCATTAGTCTAATCGTAAAGTAAAAAAACGTATCCATAACCAATTCGATGTGTTAAAATAATATAGAAATATATTTTTATCCTTTTTCTATGCATTGAAACTGTTGTCAAGTAAAATCGTAAAAACGTTCTGTTGAAAATAGAAATTTTCTATTTTATTACTTGACATTTAATTCTATGCACAAGAAAAAGATAAAAAATACAATATTTTTATTTTTTATACTCTTTTTATTCATTATGAGAATGATACGTTACTTTTTTTACGATACTTCCAAACTAATTTGGGCTTTAAGGCTCCATTAGTCTTTGCGTTCCGTGACGTTTCTGTAATGTGCCGTGCCGGATGGCTCTTTTGTGTAGTTAGTCTTTTCCGTAACAACGTATCAGCTGTTTAATGTTGTTTTTCTTAGCAGAGATCTGCGCCAACAAGATTAATCGGTTGCGGTGGCTAAATAAAAAAATTGGAGCGGCGGCTTAAAGCTGGCTGTGAGCCAAAAGCTGATCGGCTAGCCAACTTTATGTTGACACATACAAAACATCGGCTTAACGGTAAAAAAAGAAAATTTAAAAAAAATACACTATTTTCAGATTTTTATCGTGTAAAAAAAAATGCTCGACGGCGGCGGAGACAAAAATTAGACGGCAGCTAAGCTTAGCCAGTTTATGCCATTCGTCGCAGATCTCAAAATACCAGCTGTCAACTCGCTGTCACTTAACGGATAACAAAAATTCTGTTTTCAACAGGTTCATCCGGCACGGCACGTTACATTACAGACAAACTAACGACTCAAATGCTTTTTCATAGAACAAAAACAAATCAGCTGATTCGTCACGGCACGTTACGTACAAACTAATTATACCTTTAGTCTTGTACATTAAATTTGCGTGAAAAGAAACTCTACACAGTTTTCACGTGAAACTGATTATCGTGAAAATTTATTTTTTTTATATGGAGTATAACAATTTTGTCACATGAAATCGAAACAACTCACGCTGCTTAAGAAAAAAAATTTATACTTATTAATATCACTTTTAATAATCATATGTTGTTATAGAGACCAACCTGCGAGGGATTAATGTTGTTTGGAACTGGGATAAAAATATGAAAGAGCTGAAAGAAAAAAAAAAATACAATGATGGAATTTACAGTTCCTGGTGTTTTAACCCTCTAATATCCAAATCGCCAAAAGGCGGTCTTGAGGTTTTAAATAGTTTTTGGTTAAATAACAATATTTTATCAAACAAGTTCTTTTATATCTATAGAAAACTTAACTATCTACTTTTTGGCCTTCAAACTTTTTTTTGAAGTGAAAATTTAGAAAATTTGAAAAAATTAACTTTCTAAAACAAAAACAAATATTTGAAAAATTGCCAAAAATACATTTACGATCTGGCGTACATTACCGATAATAACAAAGCTAGTTTAGAGTCTCTAATTGTAAAATCAGTTTAAAAAAAAAGCCAGGGCTCATAGGATAATGCCAGGATATATTTTACAAATATCCCTCTAACTCAAAAACTAGCCAACAGATTTTCTGGAAATTAAACACAGATTATACACATAGAGGTAGTAGTAAACAGAACTAATTTCGTCAAAATTTATTTATGTTTAATGCCAAATTCGACATATTTCGTAATTTTCAAAAAGCGAAAATCGCCATAACTTTTGAAATAACAATTGGTTAACAATTTTCAGTACATAATTTTATTTTATTGATAGTGTTATTTACAACAAAAACCGAAATTATTTGATTACTGGGTTTCAAGATACGTCTTCAACCTTTGTTGTGCTGTATCGCCTAAATAAAGCGATAAATTAAAATTTTAATAGATAGATTTTCAACGCCTATATGTATATAGTTTAAAAATTATTGTAATCAGAAGAAAGAGGATTAGAGAGTTAAGTAGTAAAGTAAAATTTATCGAAACTATGACAACTTTCTATTGGTTAAACTTCAAAATATCATGCCATTTTACAACGATAGCACGTTAGTACTTAAACTGTGAATTCCTTCAATGTTTATAATATGTACGTAAATAAAAATATTTTTTTATAATACTTACCTTCTAATTTTCATTATTTAATAAAATTTCTACCGCGAAATTTTCTTTTTATATGTCCGCTTTCTTCCGTTTCCTTTTTTTTTTATAAAAAAATACAAGAGAAAAAAATGTTCTCTCATATTCTTTTACTAGAAATTTCTAAACAACCAGCATATCTTTTGTGTGTATAGAATATGAACGAGGGGAAATACACACACACTTGTTAAAAAATTCACAACAACTGTATAATAAGCTGTAACGTAATGTTGCATTTACATCTGCATCCAAATCCCGAGATTTCGACTAAAATTGAGATTTCAGTGAAAATCTCATGTGAAATGACGAGATTCTCCATACAAAAGAAATCCCGTAAATTTGTGAGATTTCTAAGAAATCTCATGAAAATCTCACAAATGTGGAGACTTTTAAAGAATACAACACTGCGTTTCGCTAAATTTGTAGAGTTTTCGCATGAAAAAGTGGCAACGATGATCAACAGCTGACTAAAAAAATAACCTAAAAATAACAAAAAATAATGAAATAAAAAAATTATTATAAATATAATAAATATAACTTTAGACCCAAGGGAAATGTACTAATGATTGTAAGAAGTGTTGCGTGGTTCTAATTTTTCCTTCCACCAATATATTGCAAAATCTTGCGTCTAGCTTGTCGTCCTTAAAAATAACAAATTTACTAACATATTTAGCGTTAGATCTTTACATAAAATAATGTAAGTTGTACTGCGCCAATGAATAAAATGGTTTTTTAGAAATATTTTAAATAAGAGGTTATATTTTTATGGTACTTTGTTTACAAAAAAAATTCAGTTGTCAAATCGAAATCTCGCTACTGTCATAAAGTGCAAATATAAACGGTCAAGATTTCGGGTCGAGATTTCCATTGATCTCGGGATTTGAAAACAGATGTAAACGCAACTTAAAATACAGTAATTTTTGTGGGTAGATTAAAAAAATAACTGTCAAAAACGTGGAGTATTTTTTCCTAAGTAAAAAAATTGTAATTTCAGCTAAAACAACTGCATCCGCATTACTGAAAAATAACTGTCAAATAGTAACTACAGAACTTTTCTGACTGTGCCGCAGAGTATAAAAGTATGGTCAATTTAACGGATTTATTTAAGAAATATTAATTGTTTTTTATAATATTATTTAAATATGGTGTGTTATTGCTATAATGACTAAATCACGAGTTTAAAGAATTTTGTTAATACATACTTAGTCACCACAAAAAATATATATTAATTTATGATCGCAAATAAAAAAGGAATATATAATATTTTGGAAATAAGTTCCAATAATCAATAAAAGCAAATAACGTTTCTAATAATAATCGATAATAATTAACACCTTTGAACATAATTGTAAAATAAAAACAATTTAAAATTAAATTCTTAAATAGACACCTTTGAACATAATTGTAAAATAAAAACAATTTAAAACTAAATTCTTAAATACATTGGCGGACTTAGGGCGGTCTGGGGTGGGCAAAGCCCACCCTAGACTGTTTTTTGCCCACCCCAGAATTTAAAAAATATCAATTAGTCCTGTGTTTATTGTTGGGAAAATGTCTATTTGTTGGAATCAAAGAGTCAGTTTTATAGTAAGAACTAAGATCGATTTTTGTCTTAAATATTTCTTAAATAAGAAATGTTGTTTGAAGATTCTTACTTAACACATACATATTTAAGACACCAACCGATCTTAGTTCTGATTATAAAATAGGCTCTAAGAGCATCTGAAAATGTAAAATGAAAATTCAGTTGACACGAAAATGGAAAAGGATTTTTAATAGGAAACTATCCCATGAATCTTTTTTGGTGGGATAAATATCTTAGATTTGATAGTTTTTTAAAGAAATAATTAGTTAAAATCTAACAAGGAAGTTACTTCAAACTAAACACTACTATTTTGATGAAATTTCAATATGTTATAGAAGCAAAAATTCTAAGATGAACATCTCACGGTTTTTTGCCACCTCGGTAATTAAAGTGGTCAAAATATGGAGTTAGAATGGGTTCGTCTGAGGTGGAATACATTCCTTGTACGAGGTTTTCTTAAGAAAAATATATGCAATTTTCAGAGTTTTCTGTAAAAACGTGGAGATTTTGATAGCTTATCCTATCACCTATCCTATCACCTATCCTATACCAGGATTATTGAATTTTGAAAATTTTATCAGAAGGGAGGGAGTCATTTTCAAAAGTTTTTTTCTTTTGTATGAAAAAATTTTTAGCATAATGTCTGGAAGTGTTTTTTAAGGCTAAAGTTTCATTTTGCCATAATTAACGAATCAGCTGATTCAATCTAAAATAATGAGTAAAAAGAAAAAGACTGTCAGCTCTTTTAACTCATTATATTTCCCATAAGGAGACTCGTCACGTTACGTCCACGTATAGCTAATTCTACCTTAAGAGTCTGAGAATGGGCAAATTGACAGCCGAATATAAATGGGTCTGTTGCCCACCCCAGAAAAATGGTCTAGGTACGCCTATGCTTAAATAGATTTCAAATTAAATCAATATGAATTGCAAATATAAAAAAATTAAGTTTCTGTACAAGATTTTAAAGATGAATAATCTTCAAAAAAAGAATTCCACTTATTACAATGTTCTAAAGCAGTGATGCGCAAAATTGATTTGCAATTGTATTAGTGAGCAAGAGAGAGAACTGCACTGGGAAAAAAATTGGACGAATTAAAAAATATGTCTTTTTACATATTTATCAATCTCCATATTTTTATACAATCTTAATGAAATTTTCTGCAACATATTTTTATAGATTTTAAACAAAATCTTTTTGTTTTTTTTTATTTCTATTAAAAATCTACTATGAAAGATATTACTATGAAAATAATCATAATATCTTTTAATAACATATTCCCTAGATTCCTTAAATGTTTTATAACGTAAAAGGCATTGCCCGATATCTAAAACATTTTTCATCATATATTTTCTGAATATCATAAATAATTGTTTTTAGTGCACTTGAAAAAAATATCAAAACACCCGCTAAGCATGTGCACTCGTCGCTGTCTCAGTGACGACTAAATTAAAGAGCCTAAGAATATATGTGAGGTAGTAAGTAAATTCACAATTGTGCTTTGAAACGCGCACCACTGTTCTAAAGTCACATCTACACAGATTACTTATAGTCTTGACTAGCCATGGGTCTGTGCGAATATTAAACAAATCCCACGTGGGCGCTGTGGTGCAATGGTTAGCGCGTTGGACTGTTACACGTTAGGTTGCGGGTTCGATCCCCAACCAAGGCAACATCTATTTATGAAAAATACTAATATGTATGAGTATTTTCTATCCCTCATACATATCACAGCGTCCTCCTTCGGTGTTCCCATAGCACTTAACCCCACCGAAGTATAATAATATAACAGGGCTATGAACTAAAAAAAGCTTCAACAAAGTTTGCCATTTCTTCATCAGATGGCGCGCAACAACTGTTCTAAGATTCAACATCTCGCGCAATTACAGTATTGCCATATTTGAAGCCCTTCATCTTTCACCATCTTTCACTTCTTCTCTATCCCCTTTCCAAAGGTAGCAGCACGTTAATTAATAAGAAGAATTTCCTGAGTGTTGCTACTCTTTTATTTAAAAAAAAAAATCCAGGGCTAGACAAGATTATAAGTTAGAAATCTCATAGAGCGTGAGCTGAATTTGCCATCTCTAATACTGTTTGCATTAAATTTTATCCCAAAGTACCATCTCTAATTCTCAAATATTTGATTTTGTCCAATATTTTTTATTTCAAACAATAATTTTAACTCCAAATATCAAAAAGTGCATTTAGTAAACTGAAATAGCCAATAATTTAACAAAACATTTTAAAAATTTGTAGTAATTAAAAAAATTGTGTATGACGGAAGCTGTAAATGATATAGAGATTCCATTTCGTGTACTTATACAGAGCTGCATTTTCGTAGTCTCGCGAGTTTTTTCCCGCGTGTAAATGTGCCTTTATAGCAAAGGTGTGTCTATTGTATTAAATTGTTATCGATTAACCTTTGTGCACTAGCAATTACACCATTCTAAACAAGTTTACACCCATGAAAAAGTCCAATATATTGTGAAAGAAGGGCTAAAAATACCCGTGTCTTCCACTAGATCTAAATCAATTCGTTTAACCATTTAAACCGACTTAATATTTAGTTACTATATTTGTATGAAAGGAAATATTTATTGCTTTGAAGTATTCTTAAACATATGTATAAAGTTTGATACCCATACTGTCCATGTTTGAAAATATATTGGAAAACATGGTAGGTACTTAGAAAATTGGAATTTCTGGAAATTAATTTTGCACAACGGCGATGCTACTCCACGAAAAAACATAGTACTTGGAAAAAATTCGGAAAATCTGGATCCAAATGTGGGTGTCAAATTTCATATTTTTAAGAACACTTCAAAGTTGTAAAACCAAGTTTTTAAACATTAACCCCCGTATTCACAATGGAAAGTTTATAGCTCCTTATACCTCGCGCACATCGAGCTATTAATTAAAGAGAATGTATTTTAGGCCAAGCAGCTTGTTAGAACAGAGTTTATTCATAATCATTACTTAGCACACCGATTAAGAGCAACCCTTTGTTTGAAAATCAAAGGCTTTTATTATTGTGAATGGAATTTTTTTGTTTTTTGAAGTTTAATGACAGAACTTTATGAATGAATTTAGCAACAATACTAGAATGAATTTAACAACATTATTATGAATGTTAACGCTATACTAAATTTGCGTTATGAATACCGCTGCTGACATTAACTTAATATTAATTCGCGGTTTAGATTTTCTCATATGTACAACCAAAAGTTGAAGTTTGTCGGACGGTGTAATCATCAAAACAATATTATCTATTTTTGTACTTTTTTATAATTATTTTTCTTTTATTAAGAATAAAAACATACTAGATATTGGATAAAATATTGCGAAAAGTCTTAAATAAACAATTTATTGTTTTATATTGATGGTGAGTATAAAAAAACACTGATAATATTTGTAAAGTGCAATGATATCGAAATTGTTGTATCGATAAGATTCCATTAAAGTTTGAGAAAGTTAAAACATAAGTAAAGCCTCATTCCTAGTGAACCCAAAACTAGAAGTTTTCGTTTTCTTTAAGTTTTTGATTTAAAATAAAAAATAAATTTGAAAACTACTAGTTTTGGGTTCAGTATGATTCTATAATGTTTCGTTTTGAATTAAAAAATGCAAAATATGCGCTAAGAACTAATAGTTTTTAAAACTTTTAGCTTTTGATTCGAAATTTTTATGGAATTTGACAAGTAAATATTGGAAACTGCCAGTGTTTGGTTAATACCTCTTTCACACTGAGCAAAAAATTAGCCCCCGTATTCATAATGAAAAGTTAGTAGCTCCTTATAACATACATTGCATACAACGAGCTGTTAACGAGAAGGTATTTTTGGCCTAGCAGCTTGTTAAAATAGGGTTTATTCATAATAATTTCTTATCATGTTTACAAGTAGTTTTTAAAAACTACAAGTATTTGGTTAAGTGTAATTATACTGAATTCACACAGATGCAAAAACTACCTAGTTTTCGTACAAAATAAGTTTTTGTTTGTTTTATATATACGAGTATATGCGTTTAAAGCTAGCAAGAGCCAAAAACTAGTTAGTTTTTCCTCAGTCTAAATACAGTATTATAAATGTAGTATTAAGACACGTTAGAAAACAATATAAGCTAAGAAAAGGTTATTTGATTTCATATGTCAAATTTAGAGCAATTAACAACATTAACCCTGTTATACTTTTGCTCCTAACTGTACATTTTGTTAATGCCACTGAATCATAATTAATTTTTCTACATCAATGCACTTGTTGCATGATTAAATATTAAACAGTTCATGAGAATGAAGACAAAAAAAATTAGCGGTGGGTCTCATACTAAAGGTTTTAGAGTTAACTGTTAGTTAACCCAAAAATTTGTTGTTGTTTTGTATGAAATTTTTTGACATTTTATTTTGTTTAATAGTTAAGTTAAAGTTAACCACACAGTATGGGACCAACCGTAAATAGAATAAAATATAAAAAAACTTAACAATAAGTATTGAATGTAATAAGTACAATTGAATTTGTTTAAATAAATTACACAGTGCTAGTTAAAAAATCCGGCAAGCAGGGCACCCAGTGGGTACACCTTATTTGAGTACGCTGAATCCAGTGGAGCCAGACGTTTTTATAGGTTAGCTTAAAAAAGGTATTTGAATGATCAAAGAAAAATAATTGCACATTTTACTGTTTTGTTAATGCGCGTTTACACACGAGAGATAAGTCTACGAAATGTAAACTTTAGATCATTGGCAGTTTCTGTCACACAGAATTTCCTTAATATTGTATTTAGACTGGGCAAAAACTAGTAGTTTTTGGCCATTTTTAGATTTTGAGCCGAAAACTACAAAATTAATTTAGTTTTTCCATACAATTTTCATACAAACTGAAAACCAGGTTTAACCTGGTTTTTGCCAAAACCAAGTAAAAATATCTGAAATGTGCATTTTTGATACATCCGGTATCATTTATAATTAATTTTCGATACACCCTGTTGCAACGAATATAGAAGTAAAGCAAGTGTCAAAAAATATTTTTTTAATTTTTTAAGAATATTGTTTTTAGCACCGTAAGTTGTTTGAGTTTCACGTGAAAAAACTGTTATACTCCATATAAAAAAAATGATTTTTCACGACAATTGTTTGAAAATCTATTTTTAGACTCATTATTTTTGTCAATACTGGTAAGCATATACATAAATAAGCACCCATTATTTTGCTCGGCATCTAGATATAAAATTAATAAAAAAAGTAAATACCTACAATTACCTGGTAATTAATAGGTAATGTTTTTCTATGCTAGGTTACAGTCTTCTTGATGACACCCTCCCTTTCAAATCCTACATATACCAAAAAGTTACTTATACTAGGCCATTTTAGCATTTAATGATTTTCTTTTGAAGCGAAAGTAACGCATTGTATTAATAAATATTAAAAATATTAAATAGTTGTGACATTTATCTTCAAAGTATCTTTCCACACGCATCATGTGCAGACAAATTATTGATGTAAACAATATTTTTTTTATTCAGAAAAAAAAAATTGAAACACTTGACAAGTACGTACGAGTAACTAGAAATGGAAAGTGTAAAAACAATATTGTTAAATTGTTGTTTTTGTTTTTTCTCGATTAACAATAGAAGTCAAACGGAGAGTGGAAAATTATGATGGATTAAAGCAGTTTTTACTGGTTGACACACTATATTGTAAGCAAAATCGTAAAACAATTATGGTACAACTTGTTTCTTGAACAAAAACTATAACGGTGGGTCTTATACTGAATGGTTAAATATAACTTAACTCGCAAACAAAAGAAAATGCCCAAAAATTATCTACAAAACAACAAAAAAATTTTGAGTTAACTAATACTTAACCCGAAAACCTTTAGTATGAAACCCACCGTAAGAAGGAAAACATATTTGGGTAATCACAGGGAATTGTACAAGAAGACTGAATAAATGCAACATAGACCTGTTAACATATCTCAAAATAAACTGAGTTTAGAGATTAACCATAGTGAATGCCAAAGTTATATGGAAATGTCTGTGGTTAACGTTTAACCACGGTTTTGTTGCAAATAAGTTACTCGCCCATAATAGTTAACTAGCAAGTAAGGTATCCCAATGAGGCTCGTTTTCATAGGTACTTTAACGTTGTGAACAAATAAGTTTAAATTTCGTAAATTTCAGACATGTTGTCACAGAAAAAATTGTTAAAAAAATACGTATCTCTTAGTTATTCTCCTCTATCACATACCCGAATGTCATCAAATTCGGTTAGAACCCATTGGGATACAAGTAGAGTAGATATACAATCAAAAGTTAAAAGACTTTCAAAAATGCAATAGCCCTTGTTCGGCTTTGTTTCATCTTGCGCTGCCTCTACCTCTATGTCAATCGTGGAAGCTTATTATCTTTTAGAATCATGTATTGGTTACTTTAAAATTTGCTGCAGAAAGCTTTATTCTTTCAAACTTTTTTATATAAAAAAATGTTTAAATGATTCTGTAAGACTGGTTATTTCAAAAAAGGTTTGTTTTTCTTCTTTTATCCAACTTCCTTTGAATGCCCTTAATGTTTGCCGTACTGATTTATTGAATATATGTATGTAAATATGTATCATAATCATAAGTAGTGAGGATGGATTTATTTATATTTAAGTCAATGACATTTTACTGCTTCTTCACTGCGTCTTTTGTGAAAAACACGATAATAAAAATCTATTGACATGTTATCATCAATATGGGGCATATATGTTTGAGATATAGGCAATTTTTATTTTGTTGCAAAGAATGCAACAGCTGTGTTACAACAATTGCTCTGATTTTTTTTTTTTTTTTGCATAAAATATTTTAATTAGGAAACTTGTTTGTTAAATGATTGGCGGTTTGCAAGTGGTATTAATCTTAAGAATAATATATATACTAGGGATGCCAAACGGGAAATCCCGAATGCCGAAATCCCGGGATTGGCAAAATCCCGAATCCCGGGATTATTTCTCAAAATCCCGGGATTTGCTTATTTTTTAATATTAATATAAACGCAAATAAACAAAGTGAAAAATTTTAGATTACTTACGTTTTTTCTTGAATTTTCTCATATTTACAAGAAATTTATGCCAAGATATTGGTAAAATTATAAATTTAGTAGATTATTCGAGTAAAATATGCAAAGACTGCAGAAAAATTTGAAAATTTGGTAAACAATATTAAGTTTTTGAGTAATTCATGCGAAAAATCAATTTTTTTTTATTATTTTACCGCTTTATTCTTCCAAGCGATATTCGATTTCTTAAACCTAATTTTGGCTGGGATTGTAAGTTTCTTCCATGAAAACATTTGATAACGATAACCAAATAACTTTGTTGCTGTAATTACACGATATAGTGGGCAAGATTGTCGCAACGAATCTGTTTTAAAATCTGTTTACAAAATACTGGGCGCAAGTGTACTTAATGGCAGGCCTTCATATCTTATCCCAGCCAGAAAAATACAAACGGGAAAGCGATGGCAAGGTATTTGAACAGGTGGACCAAGTACTGGCAAAAATTGCTTTCCATTTTCAATATGATAACGACAATAGACAAAAGGACCGGCAGTTCAAAAAGCTCCGGAAAAGTACAGGAGAAACAAAATTTTTAACGTTGGCAAAACGCTGGGAAAACCAATATATAGGTGGTCTGGAATTATATTTTCCAAAATAAAATTTAAAAAAAGATCATATGTATCTTTTTAGCCCAGGCCGTCATATTGGCAGGCGACACCTCTACCCACTGAGCTAACTGAACATATAATACATGGTGGCTGAAAATGTAAATGAATGATAACAACTGGACAACTATTGGCTGTACTTAAATGCTGGCACTCGCAAAAAGTTTTTTGGAACTAATATGCCAGCGTTGGGAAAACAAAAAAAAGTTGGTCTAAAAGGTGCTTTTCCACAAACAAAAAATTTAATCTTAAAAAACAAAAAAAGTTTAAATTAAAAAAAATTGTTTTTGCTTGCAAACGGATTTGAACTCGGAATCTCCTCACCACGAACCTATTTTAACGCAGCGTCATCATTTTTATAAAATCATTGTTCTACCAGTGAATTGATTTTTGTACCGCTGCAATTTTTGACAAGGTAGCACTGGATAACCACTGGTTGCTAACGTTGGTATATCACTCTAAGCCCATTCTTTGCCAGTGGTTTTTTTATAAACCATCGAAATTTTTGTAAAACAAATACTGGCAAAACGATTTTTGTAAACGCTGGCAAAGCTTCCCAAATGAGTGTTCATTTATTTTTAACGCCGCGGTTACCCAGTGGTATGCAGGTACTTGAGTTTTTGTACCACTGTCAATTTCTGGCTGGGATGTTTCAATATTCATAAAATGTACCACATTATTAGTTAACAACTATTAAATAATTATAAAACGCTTTATTATATAAAAAAAAAATTAGTTACATAACATAAAAATGTTTACAAATAAAGTAAAATTTAAAACCCGAAATCCCGTAAAATCCCGGGATCCCGAAAAATACCGTAGTCCCGAAAATCCCGGGATCCCGGGAACGGGATTTTCAAAATCCCGAATCCCGGGATTTTCAAATATCAATCCCGATTGGCATCCCTAGTATTTACGTAAAATGTAAGTTAATTTAACATATACTTAACATTTTTCAAAAATTTGCACATAAGAGAAAATGTAACAATCTAAAACTGGTTGTGCGTACTAACCTAGACCTGGTTTTATTTCAAAACTCAAGATTTTGTTACAAAAAATTTTCCATGTCTTTGAATATTGAATGAATATATATGTATATTATGTATTGACAAATTAAATATGAGCATTTGAAATGGTCAAGAACGAATGGAGTGTCTTAAGATTAAAATAAAAAATTTTCATTAACTCTATAATAAATCTCAAAAAATCTTAAAGGTATGCACACATACTTTAAAATCAATGAAGATTTTTATTTTCTCAGTGTAGATACCTTTATTCGGAGATGCTAATTTCTTATATCAAAAACCGCAACAAATATGTATACTAAAATGGTAAAACATGCATATTTATGAACCACTGTCAGTTTTACAAAGGAATTTATTTCCAAAACAAATAAATTCGACAAATATGTACTTTTTATATAAAACTATATACTTGCCATATTGTTTACATAATTTTACCTTGGTCATGTTACAATTTAGTTATGTATTTTCCAGCACGTTCTCTTTAAGTAAAAAAGTCAATATTTATTTTGATACAATATTTTTTCAAAAATTACGTATTATTATAGTTTTATTGTTTTAAAAAATTCTTACAGCTTCTCATTTAATCTAAAAATATTCCCACGCTCCTTAACTGTTACCGTAATATAGTAAAAATAAAGAACACTTCGAACCTGTAAGACAGGTAAATTTAAGAAAAAATTACTCGTAACTTAAAGATGACATTTTTTACAGTCTACTTAAACACATTCATTGACAGAATTCTATAATAGGCGGTGTCTTTCATTCTTTAATAGAAACAAAAACAAAATTTCTCACGTTTAAATGAAAATTTAATATATTTAATGCTCTTTTTATTAGCTAGTACAGGGCTGGAAAAAGTATGGCACGCGGGTATGAAAATCGAAAGGAAATATTACATTTTAAAGAAAACAAAAACTTAAAGTAAGTAGTTATGAGGTTTTGAATAATAAGTGGTTAAACACATGCTTACGAGAAGTTGAATTATAAGTGGTTATCGGATTGTTTACTTGATTCTTTAAAATAAGGAGTTACACAAATACTATTAGCTTAAGGAAATAAATTCATAAAAATTTTAGTGTAATTTTAGGACTCGTCATAAAAATTTAAACACGAAACATATTTACGCATAAACAATAATTTTTACAATTTAAAAATTTGGGATCATTTTGACACCATGTGCAAGGGTGTTAACAGAGTCACTTATACAACTTTCACCAAATTCCGCAAGAATCAACACAATATTTTGATATACTTTCAGGGGAAATCGAAAATTTGAAAAATTCAACTTATCGGAGTTTTACAAAATTTTCGGAAAACAATCTCTACTCCCTTAGTTATGTAGGGTTGTTCACAAAATAAATAAATTTATCCAACTCTTTTAATTTCAGAAACAAAATTAAAATATAATTAATTTTAAAAACAATAAAGCACAAAGTTGAATCTTATTAACCCTGTAGGAAATTTTAACAAGTTGCAAGGAATAAAATATCTATTATACGCAGATAACAGCCGATTTGGGCAATATGTCGTTTCTACAGGCGGTATTCGTCGCTCTCTTTCGAAGATTGACAATTTATATCGAAAATGTTAGCCTTTACAGACGTGTGTAATTCTTATGGCTGAAATTTCGATAGAAATTAAGAAGAGAGTAATTTAACAGAGGTAGGGAGAGTTGGTTAGTCTTTTAATGATATAGCACTGTTGGTAAAAGTGGCACAAAAGTGCCATTTGTGGCACTATTGAATGTTCAATGGCACCTTGGCACTCTCCATAGAATTTTGGCACTTTTTACGAAAATTTCTATATAATTTGATAAAAGGTCGATATCGCTGGTTTTTCATTAAAAGCCACGCCTATTAAGAAGGGGTAGCAAAATTAAAAAACAAATGCTACACTAAATATATCTACAATTTTTTGGACCACCTTCCAGTTCTTCGGGGACAATTTAATCACTATTTTGATATTTAAAAATAAAAGCAACGGGGATGAAATTAGAAAAACTTTAATTGATTCTATTGTATTGTCAAATTTAATTGTAAAATTTTTTGAAAGTCTTGGACCTGCTAACTTATCTTAAAATAACGTAAGTTTAGTGCTTTACTATAGTTAAGAATGGCATTTTTATATGAAAATATTTGTGGTAGGTAATGTTAAACTCGGGTTACTTTTTAGATAAGTTGCCCGCCTTTTTTTTGTCTTTTTACTTAACCCTTAAATGCATGATCTCTACAATTTTAACCATTTTTTATATACACACAGAAAACAGTCTCAGTTATGGCCACCGAATTTGTTGCCAATCGAATTCGTGCGGCTACGACAACTATCTATATACTAAATTATAATTTTCGTCGTGAAAGCCAATATTCGGTTGTCTAATTCAATATTATGTTCCACATAAATATTATTATGTTCTACAAAACTTTATTGAAATTAAAAAGCTTTTTTTGAATTTTCTGGTATTGAACCCGTCCCTTCAGGTTAATAGTTCACACTTTTACCCACTGCACCACAACTACTTTTAAATTTCTTAGCCATATTTACTGTTTATACATATGAATATTTTATTTTAATTAATAAAAAAACATCTAAATTTTTGTCTTTTCCGGGATTCGAACCCGGAAATCCGGCGTACTAGGCCAACTCCTCACCCACTACACCACAAACACTTAATAATTTTAATGACTAATTTTGAATTTATGTGTTTTATTAATACAGTATAAAATTCGTTTATCAATACCAATTAATAGTTGTGTGTGTTGTCAATACAATCCACAATTCGGTTGGTTCTACAGAAACTTGAATTTAAGTACATATTTGATTAGGATACCCGTATTTGTAGTTACCACTTTCGAATATTGAAATTTTTTTAAAAAAGGTTATAGATAACACCAATTTTCTTGTATATTCACTAAATAAATGGCTGCTTCTACTGCATAGAATTACTAAACAATTTTAAATACTAATTTTAAAATTGATTGGAGATACCAATAACTTGATAAAAGGATTGTTTTTTAGTTCATTTTTCCTATTTTTAATACCTAGTAAAATATTTTTGATGTAGTATTCAATTATAGGTAATTCCAAATAAAATAAAGTCCTGGCAAATTCATTTTAATGGTTTTGATCGAAAGCCAACCAATCTTTTTCCTGGGTGTATGATTTCTAAAGGCGTGTACATTTCAAGAAAAATACCAAAAAAATTGCCAAATAGCTAAATTGTGATTATTTTAACGTGTATGAAAAAAAAGAAACAAAAAAAAATATATGAAATATTAATTATACATTTATTGTTGCCAAAATTAATTTTATTGCGAGAATACCACTTTAAATATTTAAACAAATATTTTTGAATATTGCACTTTTTGTAAAAAAAACGCGTGTTTTAGATTTTTCACAAACATACGAAGCAAAACCAAGATTTTTCCTATAACTGTTTAAAAAATCTGAGTTATATTTTATAAGAGCACTTTGTGAAGAAAGGGCCCCTATGCCCAAAAATTGAGTTTTATGCATCAAGTGGCGTTTTTTATTAAGAAACTGGTATGTTGCCAAATGGCTACACCATGCATTTAAGGGTTAAAGTAACTAAATGTATAAATATTTGAAATAAAAGCTGAACATATTTTTTTTGAAACATTAAATGTTGCTTAATTTTTTTTGGCACTTTTAAAGCATTTTTGGCACTTTTTTGGCATTATTGAGGCATCAAACGAAAATTCTCAAATACCATCACTGTGATATAGTCGTTGGTTTCTATCCGCAAAATGAAATGCAAAAATTTTAAAAAAGTCTAAAAAGAGACAGATATACATATGTAAAATGTATGGAGATTTTATATTGGTATCTACCTCTTGACCTTACTATCATGTAAACAAAACCATACGGTTCGAGAATACTTTTTGGGCATCTGTGATTTGTAACATATCTGTGTATAATCTGTTCTTTATATATAGAAAAATTACTTTACACAATATACTGTATCGAAGAGGTCAGAAAATAAGGAGAATGCGATCCTCTCATTTACTGAGAAAAAAATTTATACCATAAAATGTGGATGCAAATAGGAAAATGGAATTTTTTTCACGCCTTTAAATTGATAAATTGATATTTTTTAATACATTTCTCCTGATAGTTTTCATCATATTTATTATAATTTAATTGCAGGATTTTAAGCTAATTTGTGAAAAACAGTATTCATATTTGCTTAATAACGAAAAAAATAATATAGGTTTATAGTCGACATTAACTTTAAACCTTTTATAAAGTTTGGAGTGAGGAAGCCACCATTTAAATGTTAATTATTTAATTTTCAGCCATGAAATGATTTATTAAAGCCATCCCATCCCTAGAATATGTGGCTTCCAACAACTTGCATCCATCAAATTAAAAAAAGCTACAATAATTGTGTTGCTAATAGGGTTTTTCTTTTCCCGGACTTTTTCATTTCCCGGGACAGCGGGATTTTTTTCTGAATTTCCCGGGATCCCGGGAATTCCCGCTCGTTAGAAAATGAATATATCCGACGTATGTTTACTTGAAAAATCGATATCTATTAAAAAAACTTCCGACAAAGTTCATCTTTTGGTTGCAGTCATGAGAAAATCTACTTAATATACATACACTCAAAATAGTTTGTAGTTTAAATTAACTGAAAATGTAATTCAAAATAAATGAAAAATCATTTGAAAACCGGCCTACTAACTTTTCATTTAAATCAAAAGAACTTTTCATTTAATTTTAAATGTTAATAAATAAACTACAAAATCCTTAAAAAAATAATGATTTTTCATTTATTTCTTGTTTTTAAATTTCAAAAAATTAATTACAAAATCCGTAAGTATAAATGATATTTAGTTTATTTCATTTTTTTAACTGACCTAGAAATTGAAAAGGAATACTTTTTTTAACAAAACATTTTAAATGAAAATATTAACTGTAACAGAAAATCCGTATTTATGTGTAATTTATTTTTTAAATAAACTACAAAAACAGTTAAAAAATATATTTCTTTATTTTTTAACTGTTTAATCATTTAAAAATAAATGTGCGGATAACTGTTTAAATAAACTACAGTCAGTTATTGTAATAATATTTTCAGTGTATTCTGAAATAAGGGCTTAATATAAAATATCCATATCTTCCAATTTTTCGAGATCAATTCGTTTAACAGTTTAAATAGCGAACTAATATGCAGGTAATATATTTGTATGGAAGGCCGTCTTAATTTTAAAACAACTCTTAGAAATACATTAATTAAATATTAATTCGCGGTTTAAACGGTTAAACAAATTGAATCATAAATTCTTTCAGAATATAATGGAATTGTTAATGGGTGCAAATTTGTATCGGACCAGCTTTAGAATCAGAACTAAGATCGATTCTTTGATTAAATATGGAATCCAAAAATTTCTATTTCTACACCGATAAAATTCCATAATTAGATAGTTAGCAAAATCTATAGTTGCATTTAAAAAAAATATAAATTACTACAGTGATCAAAAGCAACTATAGCTTTCGTGTAATATTTTGGATACCCCGTTAATAAATATTTCTATAAATTTTCAATTGTCAAAATTTGCATTTATATTTCTTAGAAAAGAGAACAGAAAAAATATTAGAATTAAATAAATTTGGTAAGATCTCGTCTTTAGAAGTTGTAATCCATTTAAATTAATATTTATTATATCTATGTTTTGCAGAAATAATTTGGAAGCTTTAATAAAATATTAAAATGATCAAGAATAAGAAACAGGAAAAATCTTGTAAGAAAAATTGTCTCCATGATTTAAACCTTCCCCCAAATATACGTTTTAAATACGGATTTTAAAGAAATGGAGCATATCTATCAAAAAAAACTACTGAATTTGGCTTTTAAGTGTACGATTAAACTTCTAATTAATTTTGAATTCTTTTGGTTTTATCCAATTTGTGCAAAATTTTTGTGTCATTAAATTTTTTTAATAAAAAGTTTGTCAATGTTATCACTAGTTAAAAATAAAACAAAATAGCGATATCTGTAGGGCCCATTAACTATTTTTATTATCATATTGTTGATTTATACTAATTTTTTGATATTTAAAAAACTTAGTTATCATCAACTAAATCAGTTCAACTATATATTAGTTAGAGGTATTTCACCTATTAGATAGTTGAAATATTCGTTACAATCAACTAAGAAATTTTTTGGGTGTAGTATTTTGTTTCTATGCAGATTTTCAGAAGTATTCGTCTATTTTTATTAAAAAGTTTAAAAGTGAGTATTTTTCACACAAATTTTTAGGAAAATCGTCTAAATCTTTTTATAAAAATAAACACTAAAATATTATTAAATAGTTTTATGACTTTAATTGGTATTTTTTGAATAGAAATTTTTTATGGCACAACTACTTAAAAAAAATTATTTAATTTTCATTGTTGCATTTTTTTTTAATTAACATATAAAAAATCCAAAATAGTTTGAAAAAGCATCTGATGCATTATTTTAAAAATAATAGTAAGCTTTAAGTGCAGTGACAAGTTTTCAACTCAGTCCCGTTCAAAAATATATTTTTTAATATATTGTATTTCTTAAATATACCAGAGGATGATTTGCGATGCAAATCGAAATATCGGAAGAAAATTAAAAAATAAAATATTGAAAATTTAAATTGAAATATTTTTTAAAAATTTATGACCTAAAGCCAAACAATACTAAAAATATAACAACACCAAAGGTCAACAATATTTAATATAACAAAAACATAAAATTTGAAAAATACAACTGAAATAAAGGAATAGCAATTGAAATTTAAATGAAATTATTTGAAGTAATAAAAACTCAAAACACTTACATCAATTGAAAATACGAAAATATTATCATTTTTTTTTTTTAATTTTAATGCCGAGTTTTTTGGAGGTATTTGGAGCTAAAATACTGATTTTGAAATGTTGTGTATGAATATTGCTTTATTTGAAGAAAGACCATCATTAAAAAATATAAAATTTCCGAGGTACGAGTATTTTTATTGGTATTTAAACTTGATAATGTCTAATAAAATTTGTTTTCGGTTTAACTAAACCCAAAAAATTCGGCCTAAATAATATTTTTTATATTATATATTATATTATTAAATTTTAAATCGTATTTTTTAATTTTAAATATTTTTTTATTTAAATTATTTTTAAAACAATCAATGTTTTTAATTGAAATAAAGCTTCCAAAATTTTAATATACAAGCTGAAACTTCTGTAGAAGAATAAAAAAAAAATCCCGGGAAATTCCGCACTAAATTCCCGGGATTGAAAAAAGGGCGGGATTCCCGGGAATTCCCGGGACGGGAATTGCTAATGACCTTTTTCGAAAAAATTTACAAATGTAAAAATAAAATTAAAAAGAAAAACAAAACAATAGTGATGTGCAGACTGTCAAAACATTATTCGAAATTCGATTGCTTTTGTATGCTTCGAATAATATGTTCTAAAAAATTACTTTTTTACACACATTTGCATTGATTTGCTTTATAAATAAAATAAAAAATATTTTTATTGGCTTTTAAATTTATCTTAGCACATCATTAGTTCTCTAATTTTAAAAAATACATTTTCACTTCCAATTACCGAGTCAATCGTTTACTAAATTTGTACATCAATTGCGACTTATTTGGGAGAAGAGAGAAAATACACAATAGTGTTGCCAGTATCAAATCGAAAAATTAATTTATAGTTAAAATACGATTATGAAACAAGATTTCTAATAACTCTTTATTAAGCGAAATATGTACTTTAACAGTGTTGCCATTTCAGTGATTTTCGGGTATTTTTTGGTGCTTTTTTCCTTCCCGTACCCGGTGATTTTTTACAAATACCCGTTTAAAAAAAGCGGGTATTTACGGTGCCTTTTCAGATTTCTGGCAGTGCTTTTAGTGCTTTTTTACAGTTTATATTTTTGGTATTTGTTCTCGTTTTTTTACATTTTTCTTGAATTTTCTGTCAAAATTTAAAAAATAATACGAACTATACAAGAACTACCTTTTTGCACAATATTTGTAGTACAATTTTAAATAGCAACTTCGTTACATTTAAACTTCAAAATATTGAAATATTAGTTTGGTGCTTTTTTACCCCTTTTTAGGTAATTTTCTGAACCTTTTTTACACGATTTTTCAAAGTTAAAATGTGTTTTTAAATTCTTGATTTAAATTTTTCAAAAAATTAATATCGTGCTTTTTTTTTGGTAATATTTTACCCTTTTTACCCGTTTTCATAATGCTCACGGTGCTTTCCTGCCTTCAGGAGTTGGCAACACTGTACTTTAACTATAGCAAGCTTCAAATACCAAATAATTTTTTTTTATGAATTACCACATAAATATATAATTTATCAATTCGCCTTTGGTTTGCCTTAAAAATTACGGAGTTCCTGCTTGCAGTCATAAGCTGTTAATATAGGGTTAAAGAATTACATAGCCATTGACTCTATACATATATGAATTTTACATGAATTCGCTCATTATTGCTTTAATAATAAATTAAATAAATATAGATTTTTAGAATTTACAACTCAATTAGTGCATGTTTAAATAAGAAATATTTGCACAAAATATGACAGATGAATACGTCGTATTTTATTTTTTGTTGAAAATACCCAGCAAAATCTTTCATTACCAAATAAGTATTAATGAAACCAAAAATTTTTACTACTTAAAATTCGGCGTCAGTACCTACTAAATAGTTGTTTTTGTTAGATGAATTAATTTTATAAGCAGTCTGGGTTTCGCGCGACTTTTTATTTAATTGCAAAAATAATGTGATATTGGTAACTACTTATTTTTTGAACTACTAATAAGTAAACCTTATTATTTAGCAACTTGTAATCACTTATTTTTAAGTCAGCGGGTGCACAAATATGGACAACCACTTATAAAAAGTACCTTGTCGAATAAAAATAATGAGTTTTGACAATGAATTTTTTGCAGTAGACCCTAATTTTGCTGCTTATTAAATAAATTATAGTAATGAGCACCCATTACTGAGATTTTGCTGGGTATGTACTGAAAAGACAGTACACAAAATGTTGGTGATTTTTTTTTTATTTAGATCTTTAAATATTGACACTAAGATTGACGTTAAACCACACTTTTGTTATGATTCGTATTAATTTCACATGTATTGATTTGTAAAGATGCAAAATTAATGTAATTAACACATAAGTACTTGTTGTTTTTGCGAAATGGAGAGAAATTATAAAAATAATGGAACAAATTTTGTAAAAGACTTTTAATTAGAAAACAATTTACATATTTACCAAGTTAAAGTAATTATTTTAAGTGTTTCAGCATGGAATTGCCAAATAATTATTGTTTTGTAGGTACTATCACCAGAATTTTTTGGTGCCCATACTTAACATTTAATATTTCATTATTCAATATTATTGTACATTAGACCGTACCACCTTACAGGCAAAAAAGTGCGCGGTACACCTTCAAATATAAGGTATTTTTGCAAGGCAATTCCAATAAATATATTCTTTTTTTTTGCCGAACGTAGGGGTCGCCTTTTTTAATTTTTCGTTATAACTTTTGCATTAAAGTCGTATTTTAAAGTGTGATATATCGATTTTTTTGCCTCGGAGAGACCAGTGTTTTACTATAAAAAAAAAATTCAATGAAAAAAAATTTAAAAAGGCAACCCCTACGTTCGGCAACCAAAAAAATAAAAAAAATTTCTGCTGGGTTTATCGAAAAACTTCCTTTGCAAAAGTTTAATGATTTTTTGCGAGCTTTAATTTTCTGACATCAGGGCATACATTAGGGTGGTAGCAACTGAGATCTCGTGGGTAAATACTATAATGGGATACTTGAGGCAGTGTTCCTTAGAGAAAAACATTGGTCCCCTCGAGAGAAAAACATCGATGTGTCATAGTTTAAGATCCGACTGTAAATGCCAAAGATATAACGAAAAATGTAAAATGGCGACCCGTACGTTCGGCAAGAAAAATTTCTTTTGAAACCTCCTTGCAAAAATAATTTAGATTGGATGGTGTACGGTGAACTTTTTTTTGAGGTACGGTCCATTTTACATATGGATGCTTCAGTTGCCAAATCGATTTACTCCACTTTCTAAATCTTATAAAACTTTAATTTCAAAACACTTTATTGATTCCTAAATGTATAATATTCAAAATAATGCTCTGATAATAAATATTAACACTACCCAGGAAAATTTTCTGTTCCAAAGAATCGGTTGTAGAATAGCTACTAGAGTTGTCAAGTATTCGACCTATTTGAAAAACCGGTTTTCGGTTTTTTTAATTCAAAACCGGTTCGAATAACCGGTTTTTCCGGTTTTTTGTCAATAATCATTTTGTATTGCTATATATGCAAATTTTCTTATAAAACTTGCAAAAAATCTTGAAATATTCTATTTTTTTCCTTTCTTGAAGGCAATTCGCAGCGTAAATTATTCCATTAGCGCGAATTCACCTTTAAAACTAAAAGTTATAATTTCTAAAGGCGCTGTTTTTTTCTAAATAAAAACACTTTCGAACAGATCTAAAAGCGCAGTATTTTGTTCGTAATTTTTGCGAAAAAAGCTATTAACGTCCATAAAAAAAACGGAAATGATTTTTCACTTGCTCTGGAATTGTTACAAAATTGTGGTGGAAGTTTTTTTTGCATTAATTTAATAGACAGGACGATTTGAAAATGTCGCAAAAAATAACTTTGGCCTTATGAAGACTGTAGTCTTCCAATTACTTAATGTGAAACAATTTGTGACTTCAATTTTTATTACAATTTTACGGTTTTAAATCGCAAAATGTTTTATCACGGGCGGAGAAAATCTAAAAAATAAGAAAATAACTGCTTTTATTTATTGAGGAATTGAAAAACATGAGTTTATATGTATTTTAGGACAAATTATTAGATATTTCCTACTAAACTTTTTGTCAAAAAATTACGACTTTTTAAGATAGAGAGAAAATGTAGAAATCTGCAAAAAAAACAGTCTCTTGAAAGAATTTCAACATTTTTGTTTAGAAAAAACAAATTTTTTCGATAATATTTCACTAATGTACGTCATAGCAATGACAAAGTCAATAAATCCTACCTAAAGGAGGGTATCAAACATTAAAGGTCATATGCATAATCACTTTGAAAATTTTAAAGTGACTTATAAAATAAATTTTCCATACAAAATTCGTTTTATAAATGTGTTATAAGGTTTTCAAATTATTATGCATAGGCACTTAAATAATTTGCATAATTATTGAACAAATGAAGAAAATTTATTAGAAATTTTCGCCTTATAAATATTCGAAAATGTCGAATTACACTGTGAAACAGTGTAACAGTATATGGTTTTTTGGCTATAACTCGTCGACTAATTGATATTTTTTAAATCTGTAAAAGCCAAATTATAGCTAGAGACCTGAACAACAATAAAAAAAAAATCAATCAAATCAATTTTTTTTTAATTTTAATTGTTGCACAGGTCCCTAGCAATAATTTGGCTTTTACAGATTTAAAAAATATCAATTAGTCGACGAGTTATAGCCAAAAAACCATATAAACAATATGAAAAAATTCGAACTAAACTAAGCAAACGCCGCGATACGGGTCTTCTAATTTAGCCTCTATTTTTATCCATCACTCTCAGAAACGACATTACTTTTGCTAACCTGAATTTTTTCCACAGTGTTATTTGACACGAAAAAACCGGTTTCTCGAATAATTCGAAAACCGCCTTTTTTCAAAAACCGGTTTAAAAAACCCGGAAATATAGGAAAAACCGGTTTATCGAATAATTCGAAAACCGGTTTTGACAACTCTAATAGCTACTTTTCATTCACAACCCCTTCTACTGTCGATTTTAACACCGATTCTTTTTGTTTGAAATTGTCCCAAAAGCAACCATTTCTATAGCTCCAAAGTGGAACCGGTTGCCCTAGAATCAGTTCTGGAACTAGTTCTAGAACTGATTCTCCGTCAGTCCCACCTTCCATATAGGATCCCAGGAACTGTTTCCAGAACCAGTTCCATGGATTCGGTTGCAGTGGAACCAGTTGTAGAATAGGTGTGGTTGGCTACCGATTGTAAAAAATTTTCCTGGGTACTAAATGACAAAATTTATGATTTTCTCATATTTCTCATTGAGATTCATTAATTTTTCTTTATGGAGTTAATCGATTTGGCAAGGGAAACATTCATACATATAAGTGCGGACATTCTGGGATTAAATCACAATCGTACACTGAACCAAAAGTCGTAAGTAAAATCAACATAAAAATTTTGTTACTTTTTGATGAAACGAATTGTTAAAACAATATATTTTTTATTCAAATTAATGTGTGTTTGTTTTAAATCAACTACTTTTTTTTAAATCAACATACTTATTTCCGTCAATAATTCTCTACAAAACAATTGTTGTTTTGATAATTTTTTGTCCATTTTTTAACAAAATTTAATTTGTTAACTCTAAAAAATTTTGTAAAAAGGCAGTAACGTCAATTTGATATAATTTTTCTTCAATTTGAAAAAAAGAGTATTAAATCTGTGGAAAAAAAGTTTAGTAAGGTAAGTTTTGTCGCGTCATTACTCGTGCTAGCATGTGTATTTGTAATTGTCGGAAATATCAATAAATTGACTTTAAGTGTTTTTGTTTTTTAAAGTATAGATAATTAACAAATTCAGTGACTTAAAGTGAATTGCTAATTGAATATTTATTAATTTAAATAAATTTATATAATTTTGAACGTTATCAATTAAATCGTACATTTAAATTTCTGTCATTAATTTTGATATTATCTATCTTTTTGTTATTTTGTTTAAGGCAAACTATTAAGTATGGGAGTGTGTAAGGCAAACTGGTTAAAGCGTTCCTTAGTAAGACTTGTCATCCTTAAAATTGTCAAGTATAAGGTAAAGTGTTCCCACTATCCTTAGTAAGTCACTCCAAGTCGACTCGTAGGTCAGCGTGCTGATCCCATTGCTACGGCAGTGGCCTCCTCGTGGTACTCCCTGGGGACCACCTCTGTTGAGATGGAAGCGAATTCGAGCGACGGTCTGTAGCATGTCCGAATGGTCACTTAGGGAAAATAAAGTGACGTCTCGGGAAGTAGGCAGTTTTGCTAAGTTTGCTACTGACTTTCACCAAGCCAGGCTGGTGGCTTAGCTGGCAGCCCCAGCACTAGCCTAGGGGAGCTATAGGCCAATCACTTATTCTCCCCGAAATTGAAATGATTATGTTCCACTGGGAATTAAAGGATTAAATATATATATATATATTAATGAAAGTTATAAATATAATGTATTTGAATTATTAATTTAAATAAAGTTATATGTTTTTGTATATAAAACGGTACATGTGTTTTAAATAAAGAGTTTTTAGTATGTGCTTACTATAATTTCAATTTTATATTTCATTATTTTTTATATTTTATCAAATTAATTATAAAAAAGACATTGTATATATTGCTTGAAATTGGTGAAATATA
The DNA here is from genome assembly GCA_949987735.1 of Leucophora obtusa. Taxonomy (NCBI): domain Eukaryota; kingdom Metazoa; phylum Arthropoda; class Insecta; order Diptera; family Anthomyiidae; genus Leucophora; species Leucophora obtusa. Next base: position 195,276,568 of record OX465298.1, read on the forward strand.
AAAAATAATGAAATATAAGTCTAAAAATTAATAATAAATCGATACAAAATTAATTAATTAAATAAAATGCATTGTTGAATTTAATAAAATGCATTGGTAAAACAACAAAATCATTATGTAATTTAATTAAATATAATTGTTAAGACAACTAATTTTTGTAAATACATTTGACGATATTTTGTCAAAATAATACCACATAAAATAGTTAAACGTCAAAATATAAATCTACTAAACAATGCGTTAAATTGATGGACAGGTTTTGTTAGTTGTATAGTGATTACCCATTCATCAATTTAATATAGATTTTAGTTGAATTCACAGCTGTTTTTGGTTCAGTGTACATCGCACAGAACATTATGGCGTTGTCAGAGAACATTATGGCGTTGTCTGACAAGATCATAATGTTCTATCCGATGTGGGATCCGATAGCAATTGTATATATGTATCTCCATATAAATAGTTTTATATGTATCTCCAAGTTTTATATGTATCTCCCAGTTTAATATGTACTTATCTCCACATTATTTGCGATCTCAAAATTAATTTTTTTTCTAACCAATTACAACTAGATTAAATCGTTCGAAATGTTTTATTTCAGTTATAGTTTAAATTTTACGTTTTTATATGCTTAAATGTCAACCGTATCATTGATTTAATTTTTGTTAAAAATGTTAAACAATTTAATAGGAAAATGATTGATTATGGTTGTTGTCTAACACTTAATATAATGATAAAATTCCAATTAACACATTTTGAATATTTCTGTGGGGGCCTTAATTTTAAGTTAAGAGTTAATAGACAATTTATTACAAATAAACAGGTGTGGTATTGGAATTAATGAAAAAATTGTTGGTTTTATTAAGAACATACTTGAGATGATATATTATTAGATTAGAACAATAGAATATTTTGATAGCCTTCAATAAAAATGACAAAAACAAAAATTCTTTAAAATGTGAATAGAATAATTATTTTTTAAATAAAGCATATCGTCGACCGGCCTGCAAAATGTCACATGTGTTTTTTAATAGATTTTCAGGAGAGCGAAAAAACTGTTACAAAATCTACTTTTAAGATATTTTATTGGATTCACGACCTCATTTAGTAAAATCATCATTAAGGCATATGATGCCAATAAAATATTTTTAAAGTAGATTTTATAACAGTTTTTTCGCTCTCCTGAAAATATATTAAAAAACACATGTAACATTTTGCATAAATATTATCGTAATCAGAAGAAATAGCATTAGAGGGTTAATTATGTATGTATTTTGCAAAACATAACGCATCCAAATTTACAAAACTTAAAAGATTTAACACTAAAATTATAGTCAACATTACCATCTCATAACTAAATCATCTTATAAATATTTATAAAGCAGGGTAACCATACATTTCCCGATGGGCAAATTTATCGCATGAAATACAGGAAAGGGATGCAGGTTTACCTTGTTACTATCTCCTAACTCAATTTTTGTAATTAATATCCCAGCAAAACCTTCTATTACCAGGTAAAGGGAAATATAATAAGAAACCGAAAATTGTAACTACTTACACTTTGATCGCATAACACATTATTTTAACATGGGGGTGTCATTGGGGGTAAATGGTTGCCTAAATCGTACCGGTATAGGCTCAAATAAGTGATTACGAAGGAAGTACTAAAATAAGTTGTTACTTGTAATATTAAATTCACTAGTTAGCTAAAATAAGTACATACTTGTATGGAGTGAAATAAGTCGTTACACATTAGTACAAATTTCACTGGTTACAAATATGGAATAAAATAAGACGTTACCAGTAATGACTTTGTTTAAAAGTACACCGATCCGAGCAATGTAATTAGATTCTAAATTTTTATTAAATCGTACTTTCGCATAATAAGTAGTTATAATATAATACGAATAACTTATTATTTTTACCCTTATTAATAAGTTAGTATTTAACACAATATCGGTAATATATTATTTTAAAGGCTCCAAATAATTAATGATATATATCCATATCGGTAACTCATTATTTCATGCCTCCCACATAAGTATTGATATATCACAATATTAGTAACGTATTACTTTAGGTTTCTAAGTAAAACCAATGGTAAAGGGGTACCCATTGCCAGGCAATGCGTGAAAAAGGTCAAACCCATTACCAAGGTTTTGCTGGGATAATAAGTATTAAAACATACTTAATTTTTCAGTTAATTGTTATTACTACTCGTAGTGTTTACCAGCTACATATAAGCGGTCTTTAAAATTATCTAGAAACAAATTACATTTTTTTTTGTTAAGTTAGAAAAAAATTCATCATTAAACTAGTAAAAAGGTTAAAGTCGGGCATGCCGACTATACAATACCCTACACCAGTCTGGTGTATTGTTTGGATCCGAAATTCGAATGGGTTCAAATGGGGCTTGTGTCAAAATTTTCTATAATGTGAGTCAGCGCCAGAGAAACAAGCCAGCCGCCGTAAGCCGTTTAAGCCGCCGCCGCCGGTCATTTTTGCCTCAGCCGCCGCCGCCGATTTTTTTCCGCTCATTTCGGCTGGAAGTATCAATTTTCCAAAATAAAAATATTAAAAGCAAATGTCATTTTTAAAACAAATTTTCTACTTCATCATTTCCTGAACCATCAAGAGTATTTTTTTTTAGTTAAAAAAAAATAAAAGAACCAGTTTTATATTCAGAGCTAAGAAGGATTTTTGTCATAAATATTTCTTAAGTTGGAAGTTTTGCTTGAAAACTTCTGACAGATTTCGCTGAAATTTGGATATGCAATAGAGGAGAGAATCCAAATGAACAATATACATATATACTTTTCAAATGACCAAGTGTAGATTGTAGGCAGAGCTACGAAAGAATTAATTTAATTTTAGGTTAATTCGCACAAAACCGAATTCAGCTTTAGAAATTGAATATATATCATTCCATCAAAACATTCCTTTATAATTAATTCATAGGTTTCATTCCCAAATTTTAATATTAAATAGAATGCATTCTTATATTGAATACATTCCTTATAGAATTACAATCAATTTAAGTAATTAATTTTTTCATTAATTCTAATCTTTTACAAAATGGCTTATCAAAATTGTCATTTTATTAAATCAGTAAAAGATCTAAGGTATGAATATATCAATGATTCTGACAACACTTTAGTTTATAATTACAAATTAAATAAAAATGTGGCTTATTTTAGGGATTTAATATTGATATCATATACACAACCCATAAAAATAATTAAAAACGCAACATTTGTTTTAAACTTTTACAAACCGAATGAAACGTGAAAGATCATTATAAAAAGAATGAATTCATGAAAGAATTCATTCACTATGCATGAAAATTAAAAGAATGAAGCCAGTGAATGAATTCATAAGGAATGGTATAATCGTAAGATATATTAGTAAATTTTAATTAAAAGTCCAAAAGTGAATTAAAGAATTAATTCATTCGAATTTATGGTCGTAGGTTTGGTTAAGTAGATCACATCACATTTTTCAGAAATTTCAGTACACCTGAAATTATTATCAAAAGACACATTTTTAAGACATTGCGGACGAAGATATTTACAATAACCGACGCTGTTCTGAGTTCCGCATCCACAAAAAAATTATAAAGTGAAACATTCCGAATTTTTTTGCTGTTCCGTGATCCACATCCGAATTTTTTTTTCGTTTTATTTCGTGTAGAAAAAGCTTGATGATAGTGAAACGAATATATATTTTTTAGCAACAATTATTATATAATAATTTATTTTAAAATTAGTCTATGAATATTAAAATTTGGTAGAAACAACAAATTTTCGAAATTTTTAATTCCGTGTGATTTTACAAATCAACTCTAATTAAAAAGTTTCGGAACTAAGAACAGGGGTGAATATCTGACTTTTTTAACTTTTTTTCTAAGTTTTTCAACTTTGACATCTTTTCGAGCATAATTTTTTTCGAACCATATTTTTTTCTAGTTTATTCTAGAAACACATTTAATTTTGAGTGAAAATAGAGTTTGTTTATTTCTAAGTTCCGAATCCACATAAAAAATTCTAAAGTGAAACATTCCGAATTTTTTTCCTGTTCTGTGATCCACATCCGAATTATTTTCTTCGTTTTATTTCGTGTTGGAAAAGCTTGGTGAAAGTAAAAGGAATATTTTGTTGCAAAAATGAATATGTTAAAATTTATTTTAAAATTTGTTGAAACAGTCAATTTCCGACATTTTGAATTTTGTGTGATTTTACAAAACCACTCTAATTAAAAAGTTTCGGAATTCAGAACAGGGGTGATCGTGTCAAAACTCTGTTTTTGAGCGACTTCAAGCACTTAACAATTTGAAATTCAGCAATTTTTCAACCGATTTTGAATATTGTAACGTTTTTGGAAAGACAAAAAATTTAGCTTTCCAAATATATATATGTAGATTTATTTATTTGTAACTGAAATATGTTGACAGTTTTTTTTTAAATATTAAAATTTTTTTTTTTTAATTTGTATACTTTGACGGCTTTTTTACAGTATTAAACAATTCTTTACTATTGTAATTCATTCTGAAAGTGGGTTTAGTTCTTAGTAAAATCAGATTATTTTGTTTAAATTAATTGAAAATTGAAAAAGTTATCGTAATTTTTCTAAACATTTAATTTCAGCAACTCGAGGTTCTTGTTTGCACAATCATTAAGGTTAATATTTTCAATTTCTTATAAATGCAGAGATTCCATGTTTATAAAAAAATGTATAACTTTGACAATTTTAAAGCGATTAAAATAGAACTTCATTTTGCCCTGAATAAAGAATAAATTAGATAAAAATTAGTTTTTTTTAAACAAAATATTGCAATTAAACAAAATAAGAAAAAATTAAGAAAATCAGTTTTATTTGAAAATATTTCCACACAATTTTGTTGAATATATAAACGTATGTATATATTTGGAAAGCCCAACTATCTCTCCTTATAGCTCCGTTCAAAAACTAAAAATCCTAAATTTGTAATTTTTATCGATGAATTTAACTTAAAATTATTTTTTATTTGATAATTCTAAATTTTTTGCACAATTTTCTACTGCTATATTTTGGAAAAAACCTTAAACATCTTTAAAATACGTGTATAATGTTATATCAAGCCGATCAAGCCGCCGCCGCCGCCGATTATTTGGTTGCGCCGCCGCCGCCGATTATTATCCGGCTCAACCTTAATCGCCGCCGCCGCCGCCGATTTTTAGCTTGCGCCGCCGCCGCCGATTATTTTGATCGGGTTGTTTCCCTGGTCAGCGCACCAAATTTCATTAAAATATCTTAATATTTGCGACCTGCAGTTTGTAACCAAGCCAATTTTGGGGGGACCCTTATATGGGCACTAGTTCTAAACATGGACCGATGTTCACCAAAATCAATAGGCTTCGTCCTTGGGCCAACATAGGTCTATGTACCAAATTTCATCAAAATATCTTAATATTTGCGACCTGCAGCGTATAAACAGTATAATTTTGGTAGGACCCTTATATGGGCACTAGGTCTAAACATGGACCGATGTTCACCAAAATCAATAGGCTGCGTTATTGGGCCAACATAGGTCTGTGTACCAAATTTCATCAAAATATCTTAATATTTGCGACCTGCAGCGTATAAACAGTATAATTTTGGTAGGACCCTTATATGGGCACTAGGTCTAAACATGGACCGATGTTCACCAAAATCAATAGGCTGCGTTATTGGGCCAATATAGGTCTGTGTACCAAATTTCATCAAAATATCTTAATATTTACGACCTGCAGCGTATAAACAGTATAATTTTGGTAGGACCCTTATATGGGCACTAGGTCTAAACATGGACCGATGTTCACCAAAATCAGTAGGCTGCGTTATTGGGCTAACATAGGTCTGTGTACCAAATTTCGTCAAAATATCTTAATATTTACGACCTGCAGCGTATAAACAATATAATTTTGGTAGGACCCTTATATGGGCACTAGGTCTAAACATGGACCGATGTTCACCAAAATGTTCGTCCTTGGGCCAACATAGGTCTGCGTACCAAATTTCATCACAATATCTTAATATTTGCGACCTGTAGAGTGCGCACAAGATTGCATGGACAGACAGACAGACAGACGGACGGACAGACGGACATCGTTAAATCGAAATAAAAAAAAATTCTGAGCCGATCGTTATACTATAAGGTGGGTCTACGACCAATATTTTTTGGTGTTACAAACATCAGCACAAACTTATAATACCCTGACCACATAGTGGTGTAGGGTATAACAATAAGTATGTTATCATTATTAGTTCAATAAAAAAATATAAGTTGTATTAAATACTCGTATTATATTTTAGTACACAAGATAACATGCTGCTTAAAGCAGTGGGTATATATCCCCCTCGTCTCGGTTAACACTCGGTCTATTTATTTGGTCGCATTTTTTATAATTAGGTTTTCTTACGCACTTTTCTCTTTACCTGAGATTGGCCCGAGTTCGCTAATGATCTAGAGAACCGTGAGCAGCATAGTTTCTCTATAAAGTATATCGATACCCTAGATTCAATACTCTATATCTGCAAAAATACAATTGTTCAGGAGAGCAATAAAACTTATTCACTTGCCTATAAAGATTTTTTTGAATCAATCTGTCTTCTAGAATATTAGTTAAAAATGACAACTTTTTCCTATGTATACATATTTTGCAAATATTTGCGTTATTTACGTCGCTAATGCAGATATAGAGTTCTGAAACAAAATTTTATGATAATATTTACTAGCAGATACTTATGTAGTTTTGATAAATATAAGAAATATGCATTATTATGAACCAATGGCCCTGTAAATCTCTATACTTTTTGTGGAAAACAATATTATGTGCCTTCAAACAGGAACGAACACAGAATTGTTAAACATGGGTGGAAAAGGCTCGCTCGTTCGGGTTTTTTAAATTAATAATCCAAGGACTATTATACCTATATCTTATACCAAAAATTAATGGTTAGTTTCAAAAAAAAAAAATCTTTCAAAAACGAAAAAGTTTCCATCATTATATTCGTTTGCACGATGGTAATGGCTGATTAAGCTACTTAATTTATTTTCTGCGACACAAATCCTTTTTTCCTACTCCGCCATTATTTGGTTAGTATGCAAAAAAAATTGCAGAATGTCAATCGCTGATTAGCCCTTTTAAATCATTTTCTGTCCATTTTTCGCATTTCGCCGTTATTTGGCAATTTTTTAAGTGCGATTTCTTAAAATTTATAATCTAGGGACTAATATCCATTTCATACAATAACGTTTGGTGGGTGATTGCATAAGAAATTCCAAAAAAGAAATTTTTTGCACTAATATATTTGTTTGAAGAATATAAATTGCTGACTAAGATTTTTAATTAAACTTTTTTACCATAAAGCCTTTTTTCGCGTCCCGCTATTATTTTGCAAATTTTAATGTAAATCGCTGATTAATTTTTTTGATTCATTTTTTGTACCATAAAGCCTTTTTTGCCCTTTTCCGCGATTATTTTGAAATTTTTTAAGTGTGGTCCAGCAAAGTCTGGTTCTTAGTTCGCAAAAAAAAATAATCGCGAAAAAATTTTGCAAACTGGAAAATTTTTGCATCATTATATTTGTTTGCAGAATGTTAATCGACGATTGAGTTTTTAAATTATTTTTTTCTACCATAAAGGCTTTTTTAGCGTTCCGCTATTATTTTGCAATTTTTTTAAGTGCGGTTTGTTTTTTAATTTATAATCTAGGGACTATAATGCACACCTAAAAGAAAGTTTGGTGGTTAGTGGCAAAAAAACTTTTCGAAAATAGATATTCTCAAAAACCTTTTATATATACCTATACAATTCAAATAATTTAAATTTATATGCAGATATACACAGAAAAAACTAACAACGAATTTTAACAACGAAATTGATTATATCAATTAATTACTAAAAATTGTATACAATTAATTGAAACAAATTTCGATTAAAGTAGTAATAATATCAATTAAAAAATTAATTGAAAATGAAAAAATGTGTGTGTTTATCATGTTTATATATTTGGAGTACTGCATATGTGTTTATTTTGTTTGTGAAATGCAAAGCTTTTGGTTGTTAAGCACCGTAAGTTGTTTTTCACGTGGAAAAAATTCACTCGAACTTTAAAATAATAGTCTTGTAGGTACATTAAATTTGCATGAAAACAAACTCTACACAATTTTCACGTGAAACGGATTGTCGTGAAAAATCATTCTTTGTATATGGAGTATAACAGTTTTTCACGTGAAACTCAAACAACTTACGGTGCTTACACTAAAAATTTTCTATATATGCATACAGTTTAAGAAAAAAAAGTATGGGAATTATATAACACATAATTATGTAACAAATATTTGCAGAAATATTTAAAAGTCAATTAAAATATTAATTGTTTCAATTAAATATTTGTTTAGAAATATATTTTGTTTTTAATATATATTTAATTAGATATTTAAGGTTGATAATTTTTTATGTGTAGACTTCTGTATATATAACAATAAGCATTTGGAAGAAATATGACACTACCGATATTACAGAAATATCTACCATTTCTCATTCAGAAGACAATAAAGTAGTTTTTAAATATATTCTGTTTATCAGGTAGCAAATATATTGGCGACATTGAAAGAAAAGTGTCAAAATGTGTAATTTTAAAATATATTTTTTGGACAATGACATAAGTAGTACATAAGTTATACATCTACAAATTTTTTTTCTGTGGATAAAATATGGCCAAAAAGCAGCAATAATATACAAGAATGCATAAATATTTGCAGCAAATATTAGGGTAAGTAAATATGCGTTAAAATAAATTAAAAAATATTGCTAATATCGAAAATTTCATTTCAGATGGCTGGCAGATCAAATCCACATCCCATGAAATGGAATTTAGCGGCTGGCTGAAATAATTTATTAAAACGAATATTTATAATAAAATTAATTGTAAGTCACAATCAACAAATGTCTCTTTTTAATGAAAATATAGAAAAAATATATAAAAACGTATTTTTTTTCTTCTGGGGGTATGGCGATATCATATTTTTATCTTCTAGATAATAAATCGGCGATATTTGGTGATACTTTTATTTCTTCTGGACGATAACAAAGCAATATCGTCTTTTTATCTTCCAGAAGTATTGCTTTTGTGTTGCCGGAAAGTATTGCATTCGGAACACGTTTTCTACCAAATGGGGTATCTTCCGCAATACGAAAATGATTGTTGCCGTAATAAAATTTTTCTTCCAGGCAATCGTATTCGTATTGCCATGTTTGCTGGGAAAATGTTCAAAAAAGTGGCAGAGAATATATTTTTTGCTTCCAAATTGATATAATAGATGGATATATAAGCGTGCTCGTTTACTTACTACAATTTACTACTTTTACTATAGCTGGAAAAAATTAATACAAAAAGTAAACAAAACTTTCAAATTGTAGTAAAAGTAGTCAGAATTTCGAGTAAACGAACACACGGAATATCAACAATGATTTTGCCATCAAAACCTCATTTTGGCCAAAATTGCAGATATAGAGTATTGAATATAGGGTCTCGATATACTCTTTGCTTAAAGTATTATTATCTTGAAGTACTGTCAATTAATGTCGTTGATATTAAGATCAGAAAGGAAAATTTACAAGTACTATAAATGATTTTAGATTGTGTGGTAAATTATTTTTTGACATACACATTTGACATTAATTTAAGAGTTAGCGCGTAAAATTATTGACGTCATTCTTAAGCTAGCCACACACTTCGCAATATCTTTGCCAATATTATAGTTGTTTTGCCCTAGACCATACAATAAGATGTAAAATACTATTGCACAAGATTTGGCCCCACTGTTTTCTTCTATATAAAAATGGCACAATACCTACACCTTACAAAATATTTTTTTACTTTTCATGATTGTGCAATAAGAATCAAATCCGTTTTCATTTTTTACAATGTATTGTATAGCCTTCCAATATGACATACACACTGGCAATTTTTTCAACAAAAGTTGCACAAGAATATTGCGTAGTATATGTCCAGCTTTAACCTCTTTTATATGAGTGCTATCAGTTTATAGTGCATGTTCCTGTATACTGTAGTATATATAGTTGGACAGGGAGGGTTAACGTGTGAATCAACGTTTACGTTATTAAAAGGTAATTTTGCTCTATCTCAAGCTCTACCGTCATGTCAACAGTTAAATTAAATTCAAAATTTAAGCAGCGTAAGTTGTTTTTCAGGTGGAAAATTTCACTCGAACTTTAAAGGCTTTAAATCGTAATTTAGTTTGTGAAAATTAACAATTTTTTTTATTTTATAAGAAAGACACAATCACAACAAATAAAAAATGTCAAGTTTTCACCAGGAAAATAATAGTCTTAAGCACCGTAACTTGTTTCGATTTCACTTGAAAAAGCTGTTATACTCCATATAAAAAAAATGATTTTTCACGATAATCAGTTTCACATAAAAAGTATGTAGAGTTTGTTTTCACGCAAATTTAATGTACAAGACTATTATTTTTCTGGTGAGAAAGTGATATTTTGTGTATATTGTGATTGTGTCTTTGTTATAAAATTAAAAAATTGTTAATTTTTATAATTTAAATTGCAGTGTGAAGCCTTTCGAGTGAAATTTTTCCACGTGGAAAACAACTTACGGTACTTTAAGCAAAGTAAGTTGTTTCGATTTCACGTGAATAAACTGTTATACTACATATAAAAAAATATTTTTCACGATAATGAGTTTCACGTGAAAAGTGTGTAGACTTTGTTTTCACGCATATTTAATATACAAGACTATTATTTTGCTGTTGCAAAAGTGACATTTTGTGATTATTGTGATTGGGCTTTGTTATAAAATTAAAAAATTGTTAATTTTTATAACTTAAATTGTAATTTGAGACCTTTAAAGTTCGAGTTAAATTTTTTCACGTGAAAAACAACTTACGGTGCTTTATACATTAAATTTGCGTGAAAACAAACTTGACACACTTTTCACCTGAAATTCATTATCGTGAAAAATTATTTTTTCACGTGAGATCGAAACAACTTACTCTGCTTTATATGGGAATCAACAACAAATGAAACAATTACTGCAATTGAAAGAATAAGTGGTTACTTACAGAGATAGAATAAGTGGTAACCTAAAAGTTAGGAAATAACTAGTTACCCTTACATTGTATATTAGTTGGTTACATAAAAATTAAATAACTTTCAGTGAAGCAAACGATGGGAGAAGAAATATGCTTAACTACGCTCAAAAAAAAGTCAGTAAAGTCAGCAAAAAATGTTGATGTGTCAGCAAATTTAAAGTCAGGAGCGTGATTGCGAAAAAGTTGGTAATTTCATCAAAAGGTGTTTGCTGAAAATCAGCGTGCTGATTTCTACCAAAAATATAGTAATCTCAGCAAAAGTTTTGCTAACACTTAGTCGATTGCAAATAAAAAAATTCTTTCTAAAATCACTAAACTTTTTGCTGAATATTAGTTAACTGAAAAAAACTCAAAAAAATTTGTAGAGAAATTTTATTTTAGTTAATTTATTTGCTGAACATTTAAATACAAAAATTGTGGAGAGTTGTTTTTTTTTTGTTAATTATCATTTCCGTTGTCTGTATTACATCCAGGCAAGCTTCGACATCTACATCTTGGCTATCTGGTTGTCCACGCTATAAATACGGTTATCAGCACAATTTTTGTAGCAAAATAAATAAGTAAAACATTAGTTAAAAATTAGTTTAGTGCTAAAAATATATATTACTACAACTTTTACTGAAAATTTCAGCAAAAAAATTGCTGAAAACTAGTACACTTGATGTACAAGACGTTTTACTAATTTTTCTACTAACTTATTGTTTTTGAGTGTATGCTTAAAAAATTGTTAAAACAAATTAAAAGACCTTTTCCGGTTTTTACGAACCATTTAAAATCTTTATATTCTTGCAAAATAACTCTTGGAAATTTTTCTATTTAAGCTGTATTTTGTCTCATGCCTATCAACGTTAAATTTTTTTATTTTAATTTTTTTTTTGTTAAGGAGGAGCAACACCCTTCCTTTGGAAAGGGGATAGATAGGGAATGAAAGGTGGTGAAAGATGAAGGGCTTTAAATCTGGCAACACTGTAATTGCGCGAGTGTTGAATTTTTAGAACAGTTGTAGCGCGCCATCTGACGGTGAGTTGGCGAACTTTGTTGAAGCTTTTTAGTTCATAGCCCTGTTATATTATTTTACTTCGGTGGGGTTAAGTGCTATGGGAACACCGAAGGAGGACGCTGCGATATGTATGAGGGATAGAAAAAACTCATACATATTACTATTTTTCATAAATTGATGTTGTCTTGTTTGGGGCTCGAACCCGCAACCTCACGTGTAACAGTCCAACGCGCTAACCATTACACGACAGCGCTCACAGCGCACATAATTGTTCCGTTATAATCGAACGTACATCAGCAAAAGTTTTTAGGAAGTAACGCGAATAAGTTACGTTTGATGTGAAAATGTATAACCGTTGAGTTTTCAACGATGATAATTATCAGTGTTGCAAGTTACCGGGTATACGAAAAGTAATATGTTAGTTTTCGTCTTAAACGCGTTTTTATGCACTTTGAGTGATAAAAAAGGAAGATGTGTTCAAAATACCAGTTTGATTGTCTTCAAAGTGATATATTAATGATATTTCCGTAATATCGCTTGGAAGATATATCTTCCAAATGTTTAATGGGGAATTTTTGTAAATGCACATTTGCACGCGAGAGAAAACCGCTAAAGATAGAGCAAAAAACACCTCCAAATAGCTCTGTTGTGAATGATTTAAAATATTTAAAGTTGATTTTTGCTCTATCTCTAGCAGTTTTCTCTCGCGTGTATATTTGCCTTAAAAAAACGGATATCTAAACTCATAAAAAAAGTTAGTACAAAAGCATGTTAAACTCGTTCTGATTCAACTGAACTAATTTTTCTGTTATTTTGTCTTAAAATTTAGGATTGAACTAATATTTTTTTAAACCACAATTATTTACAAAAGATTATATTTTTGTATCAATACCACATAGAAATGGCGCTATAATTTTTATTGTATAATCATAAAATGGCTTATATCTCGGAAACTAAGCGAGATAGAGCAAAATTGATATAAATGCGTTACTCTGTACTTATTAATCCTTGTCAGTCATCTATAGGTACTCCCAATAATAAATATGGGCCTGTCTGAGAACAGGTTCGGAGATTCCAAAAATCCAGATTGTAAGCGTCACTCAAAAAAGTTTGTCGGTAGAATCTACTAAAAATGGCAGGTAAAACGAAGATATATGCAGTTAAAAAGGTGACAAAGATCTTTAAAATAACTAAAAATATTTTTATTTTCAAAGTTAAGAGAAAACATATTTTTGTGAACAAAACAAAGCATTTTTCAGCAAATTTATAGCTCAAAAATCTTCAGAAAAAGCTATTTTAAAGCTAAAAAACGGACAATCCAAAAAATAAAGCAAACATGAGTAAAAAAAGCAAAAACAGCAATTTCTTCTTCTCTGGTCATCACTTATAAAATAAAAAGAAATTTAATTCAATGATTTGTCTTCGGAAAGTAATTTTTTTAATTAAAATTTAAATCTGTTATATCAAATTAACTAATTTAATTCTCTGTTTATAACCATCGTATAAAGTACCTTTATCATTTTTATTATCGTCTTTGAATGAGAAAAATATATTTTATATTATGCCTCGTAGTTATGTATATTTCAGTAATATTTATATGTGAATTACAATACTTACTGAAGTAGTAGCAGTATTATTCATAATCACCCACTTCAAGTTCAATAACACGTGTAGTTCAATTATATGATTTTGTTGCTAAAGTAAAATATAAAACAAAAACAATGCAATCTGAATAATTTTTTTTATACATAATGTGTAAAAAAATATTTAGTTTTAAATGTATATTTAAAAAATAATAATATTTTTTTAATATTATTCTTTTCAGATTTTTTAAAATACGTTTTGCTAAAAGGTAAGTGGAACTGAATACAATTTCTAAACAATTTAAGAACTTTACATTTTCTTTAAGTTTACCCACATACAGTCGTGGAAAATATAATAGGAACAATTCAAGTTTTTTATAATATTGTTCTCCTTGCCTTTATTAATTTAAATTTATTTTAAAATCGCTAAAAACAAAGAAAATTTTGTTCATATCTAAGGCACTGTCATGGTAAGTCTGGAGACTATTTGTGTGTAAAAATAATATAGGATCAACAATATACAGTTTGTATAGATTCGATCAGTACTCGCTAAATTTTACTATGTAATTTGATAAAAGGTCGATATTGTTAATTTTTCATTAATAGCCACGCCCACTTAAAACAAGTGAAAAAATAAAAAAACAGACGTTACGCCTTTCGGGGCGAAATTAGCTACTATTTTGATCTTGAAAAACAAAGGCAACGAGAATAAAATTAGGAAAAACTTGAATTGTTCCTATTATATTTTCCACCACTGTATATACATACGTCAGAGTAGACTGCTAAAGATAGAGCAAAATACCAAGGAACCAAAATAAATATTACCAAAATTTTGAAATGGGAAAAAGTTACGCATTTGTTATAATTATTATTAGGGGAATATTTATTGAGACAAATAGCACGTATTGTATTAAAAACTTTAAAAATTGTTCTGCATTTTAAGTATTTGTGTTTTTTTGTAAATGCGAAAAAGTATTCGAATGTACACTTTGGCGTGTAACTTGGGCACGTACATTTAAAAAAGTTTGACAGTTACTACATTACAGTTGTTTTGTTTTAACTGTAATTACAGTTGTTTTTCTATGAAAAATTCAGAACCACGGTTATGACAATTATTTCAGAAAGCAACTAAAGAAAAGTACTGTAATTTCGTAACAGTAATTTTTGCTAGTTATTTAAAAAATAAAAAATTATGTTGAATTTCGTTGAACTTAAAAAATTCTTGTTTACTTATTATCATTGATATATTCCTAGTTGGCGAATAATAATCAGAAACTGTTATTGTACGAGTATCTCCAGTGCATAAAAGCATAATAACTGGAGAACTGTTTGGAATTTTTACTTCAAATTTTAAATAAGCTGAAGTAATTGCACACATTTTTGTAATCGAAAGAAAAAAAATTGTCTTTTTATTTAAATATACTTTTATATTGTAAAACCAGAAGAATTAACTGTAAACAAACAGTAGTCAGTCATAGTATAGTCATATTGTCAGTTCCCAACAAAAAAAAATTGGAAGTCATGCTTAACAAAAAACTTTTTTCACTACTTCAAGACTAACCATTAGTGTATTTTTACTGCTTTTTAGAAATGATTCTGAACAACTTCAAAAAAAATCACTTCTTTCATTGCTTCCAAAATATCGGTTGGTATATTTTTACAGCTTTTTGAAAAGTAATTTTGAACAACATACAAAAAATCACTTAAGTATGGCTTCTATATAAAGCATTGTTCCTAAATTGATCCTTAAAAGTGATTTTGATGCAGATGATCGCAGGTTCAATTACCGTCGGGACCAATATTTTTTTATTTTTTTTTATTATGTTTTTTTTATATATTTATAAATAATTTCTTTAAATTTAATAGTTTTTTAATTTTTTGATTATTAAATATATATAAAAAAAAAAATATGAACAATTGCTTTTTATGCACCTGCGAAAATAGTACACATAGGAAAAAAAATTGCCAACCGAATTGCTAAACCTATTTTGGTTGCTACAACCAATAAATTCGGTTGGTGAAACCATATTGCAATGTGATTCCTAAATATTTTGGGTATTGCAACAAAAATTCAGTTGTATAAACCAAATTTTGTTGTGATAACCAATATTCATTTGCACCAATCTATTTTAGTAGATGTAACCGAATTTCAGTTGGAAAATTACATATTTTTTCTCTGTGTGTATGTACTGAAAACAATACTGAACTGCAGTTCACCTTTTGCGCTTGTTTAATAAGTACTTTTATTGAAGTGAATAAAGCACAATATCTCGCAATAACAAAGTGGTGTTTTTATGCCAGTCAACCAGAGAGCTCGGTAGTAGAGAGGTAGAGGTGGCAAGTTCGATACCCGGTGGCGGCAATAAAAAAAAATTTGTAAAATAAAAAAATTGAAATTTTTTTGCGAAGAATTTTTTTAAACTTTTTATTGTTGAAAAAGAGTTTCTCTTGCACTCTCCTATGACAACTCAGTGCTAAAATCATTAGTGTTCCTGTTAAAAAAGAAGTACCTATATCTAAATCATTAATTGCATACTGCTTTGGCATCTCTTTTTTTGCTGCGTTGTTTTAAAATGTGTATAGCATAAATTTGTCAGTTGATTCAAAGTTAATTATTTTTAATGCATTTGTTAGTTATTTTGTTTAGAAATAACTACAATTTTGATTATTTTAAAGGTAAATCTTTTGTCGCCTTTTTACTTGCATATATTTTTATTTTAACTGTCAGTTTCAGGACAATCTGCCGACAAACTTTTTGAGTGCGGTGTTATCAAATGCAATAAATAATATGATATGTAATGTCAAAACGATTACAGAAAAACTTCAAAATGATATCAATTGCACTGTAGTGGAAAACACTTGACCATTTCATTGCTAAGAAATATCATAGTTTTTCTGCGAAAAATATAAAATTTTAT
The DNA here is from genome assembly GCA_949987735.1 of Leucophora obtusa. NCBI lineage: Eukaryota > Metazoa > Arthropoda > Insecta > Diptera > Anthomyiidae > Leucophora > Leucophora obtusa. The sequence goes on from OX465298.1 coordinate 195,293,218, forward strand.
CAACAACAATTTTTTTTTACAAATAATAACTAATTATATATATATACTTATAAAATAATTAATTACCTGTTCTCGATTACTAAAATTTATGTTGTTTTTAATTTTGCATTTGATGGCAGACATCAATGCAAGAGCCTCTTGCCTATCAACAATATCATGATCAGAGAAAAAAAATTTGCTTTTTACACGCAGAAAAGAAAACAGGTGGAACTTTATCTAAGTGCTATGTAATTATACAACTACATAAGTTCGGTGTAAGCTTTACAATTTTCTAGCAAATATATGTAATTTTTCGGATATTTTCCGCTACACATTTATATATTTTGCAAGGATTGTATATATTTTAGAAAAAAATTTTCATATTTTACTATACCGAAAAAATTCCATAGTTCCATAGTTAAAAAATTCCTTAGTTGATTTAAAAAAAATATCGAACAACTATAATAATCGCAAGCAACTACGGTTTTAGTTGTGAGTTACCATATATGTTAGTTGAAGTGAATACTACTAATAATATGAAATTGTCAAGCACTAACAAAACAAAAAAGATGAGTTATTTAAAAAAGTTTTTTTAATAAATATTTTTTTTTATTTCAAGTTTTACAGAAAACTGGTCAATGGTAACCATTTGTAATTTTCCTTATTTTTCTAAATATTTATAAATTTTAATAATCTGCAGATTTCCAAATTCAATAAATTTGTGGACTCCAAGAAGATATGTGTGTGTAGACAAGAACCAACGTAAAAAAGGACTAAATGAAATTCACAAATATGTACGTGTGGGAAAAGCGTTTTAAAATAAAATTGTTAAAAAAAGTTGTTATTGATTTATTTGAAAATTGAGACAAAACATCAAAATCTATAGTTTCTCTTAACCATCTCTGAATGCAAATAGTTGATATTTACCAAACGCCAATTTAGTTTAGCACATCGTTGTAAGTAGCTACATTCCTAGTTGAATTGCTGATATTTGAAAAAACTTAGTTGATGCCAACTAAATCAATTCAACCATATATTAGTTAGGGGTATTTCACCTATAAGATAGTTGAAATTTTCGTTATAATCAACTAAGGAATTTTTAGGGTGTAGAACTTTGTAAAACTACCTTAAAAATTATGTAGTTGTATAATTACATAGCTCTTAGGTAATATTCCCCCAGTTTTTTTCTGGGTGTAGCTTTAAAATAGCTTTTTCTCTATCTCTAGCAGTTTTCTCTCACGTGTACATGTGCGTTAAGAGATTAAACAATATCGGTGTGGATCATACTGCTGGTTTAAGCGTTAACCCAAAATTTTGTCGTTGTTTTGTATACAATCTTTTGTTTAATAGTTAAATTAAAGTTAAACCTTTAGTACGATACCCAGCGGTATAATTTAGGATTAGAGGCTACGGTCAGAACCGGTCGACCGGGTAGACCGAAAGACCGAAAGACCGGGTAGACCGGGTTTTAAAACCGGTCGACCGGTCTTTACGGTCTACCCGGTCTTTACGGTCTAGACCGGTCGACCGGACGACCGGTCGACCGGGTAGACCGGTCTACCCGGTCAGACCGGGTTTTAATACTATTTACAAAAGGCAAGTTTTTGGTACTTTTTAGCATAATATACTACAAAATATAAAAATTGCTAAAATTATGTAAATTTTATATAAAAAAATCGAAAATTTTTAAAATTGATAAATTTTTAAAAAATTGACGAATTTTTAAAAAATTTTCAAATTTTTGAAAAATTGATAAATTTTTGAAAAATTGATAAATTTTTGAAAAATTGATAAATTTTTGAAAAATTGATAAATTTTTGAAAAATTGATAAATTTTTGAAAAATCGATAAATTTTTGAAAAATCAGCAAAATTTTGAAAAATCGATAAAATTTTGAAAAATCGATAAAATTTTAAAAAATCGATAAATTTTTAAAAAATCGATAAATTTTTGAAAAATCGATATATTGAAAAATTTTACAAAAAAACCGATAAACTTTCAAAAATACCAATAAATTTTATAAAAATTGATAAATTTGTAAAAATCAATTCATTCATGGATTATTTATAATAATGTATAACAAAATAATGCGTATTTCGTATTATATTTATATGAGAGACCCACGGTCTTTTTCGGTCCCATGCACGGCGTTTTTTTCTCCTGGGTCTCTATAGGCTAATCTTTTGGGAAAATAATCTACACATAATTCTGACTTAGAGCTGTAAACTTTTTTTCAACATGTGGAACAAAAATATTCAGAAACAGGCTCTTGAATTCAGAAAGTCTTGCAGTTTTCATACATTTATATGAAACTGCGACGGTCTTTTTCGGTCCCATGTACGGCGTTTTTTTGTTCGTGGTCCTTATGGGCTAAAATTTTTCAGAAATAATCCAGACGTAATTCTGACTTAGAACTGAAAACTTTTTTTCAATGTGTGGAGCAAAAATATTCCGAAACTGGTTCTTGAATTCAGAAAGTCCTGCACTTTGCATACATTTATATGAAAATGCCACGGTCTTTTTCGGTCCCATGTACGGCGTTTTTTTGTTCGGGGTCGTTATGAGCTAAAATTTTGCAGAAATAATCCAGACGTAATTCTGACTTAGAACTGTACATTTTTTTTCAATGTGTGGAGCAAAAATATTCCGAAACTGGCTCTTGAATTCAGAAAGTCCTGCACTTTGCATACATTTATATGAAAATGCCACGGTCTTTTTCGGTCCCATGTACGGCGTTTTTTTGTTTGGGGTCGTTATGAGCTAAAATTTTGCAGAAATAATCCAGACGTAATTCTGACTTAGAACTGTACATCTTTTTTCAATGTGTGGAGCAAAAATATTCCGAAACTGGCTCTTGAATTCTGATAGTCCTGCACTTTACATACATTTATATGAAAATGCGACGGTCTTTTTCGGTCCCATGTACGGCGTTTTTTTGTTTGGGGTCGTTATGAGCTAAAATTTTGCAGAAATAATCTAGACGTAATTCTGACTTAGCACTGTGAACTTTTTTTCAATGTGTGGAGCAAAAATATACCGAAACTGGTTCTTGAATTCAGAAAGTCCTGCACTTTGCATACATTTATATGAAAATGCCACGGTCTTTTTCGGTCCCATGTACGGCGTTTTTTTGTTTGGGGTCGTTATGGGCTAAAATTTTGCAGAAATTATCTAGACGTAATTCTGACTTAGAACTGTAAACTTTTTTTCAATGTGTGGAGCAAAAATATTCCGAAACTGGTTCTTGAATTCAGAAAGTCCTGCACTTTGCATACATTTATATGAAAATGCGACGGTCTTTTTCGGTCCCATGTACGGCATTTTTTTGTTTGGGGTCGTTATGAGCTAAAATTTTGCAGAAATAATCTAGACGTAATTCTGACTTAGCACTGTGAACTTTTTTTCAATGTGTGGAGCAAAAATATACCGAAACTGGTTCTTGAATTCAGAAAGTCCTGCACTTTGCATACATTTATATGAAAATGCCACGGTCTTTTTCGGTCCCATGTACGGCGTTTTTTTGTTTGGGGTCGTTATGGGCTAAAATTTTGCAGAAATAATCTAGACGTAATTCTGACTTAGAACTGTAAACTTTTTTTCAATGTGTGGAGCAAAAATATTCCGAAACTGGTTCTTGAATTCAGAAAGTCCTGCACTTTGCATACATTTATATGAAAATGCCACGGTCTTTTTCGGTCCCATGTACGGCGTTTTTTTGTTCGGGGTCGTTATGAGCTAAAATTTTGCAGAAATAATCCAGACGTAATTCTGACTTAGAACTGTACATTTTTTTTCAATGTGTGGAGCAAAAATATTCCGAAACTGGCTCTTGAATTCTGAAAGTCCTTCACTTTACATACATTTATATGAAAATGCGACGGTCTTTTTCGGTCCCATGTATGGAGTTTTTTTTGTTGTGGGTTAACATTTAGCAAAAATTATCTAGACGTAATTCTGACTTCGTTGTTCCAAAACTGCTGTCCGTTTTCATTTATCTCACTTAGTTTTCAAGATACGGGCGATATTCCAAATAAAAGCCCTTTTCTCTCTAGGAGGCTTAGTTTTCGAGAAAAACGCGATCTTAAAATCTAGCAATGTAAGTCGAAATTTAGTTTCGGTATCGGGGTATTATGGGCGGGTTTTGACCTCTGGTGCAAACATTTTTGCAGTAGCTCTTTTAGTTTTCGAGATATGGATAATGAAAATTTTATTGATTATTTTTTATTAAGCGAACAAGGAAGTCATAATGAATTATATGTGAAAAAATAAATGCAAAAATCGCTTAAATAAAATTTTGATCGTCCATATCTCGAAAACTAAGAGAGCTAGAGAAAAAATGTTTACACCAGAAGTCAAAACCCGCCCATAATACCCCGATACCGAAACTAAATTTCGACTTACATTGCTAGATTTTAAGATCGCGTTTTTCTCGAAAACTAAGCCTCCTAGAGAGAAAAGGGCTTTTATTTGGAATATCGCCCGTATCTTGAAAACTAAGTGAGATAAATGAAAACGGACAGCAGTTTTGGAACAAGGAAGTCATAATGAATTATATGTGGAAAAATAAATGCGAAAATCGCTTTAATAAAATTTTGATGGTCCATATCTCGAAAACTAAGAGAGTTAGAGGAAAAATGTTTACACCAGAAGTCAAAACCCGCCCATAATACCCCGATACCGAAACTAAATTTCGACTTACATTGCTAGATTTTAAGATCGCGTTTTTCTCGAAAACTAAGCCTCCTAGAGAGAAAAGGGCTTTTATTTGGAATATCGCCCGTATCTTGAAAACTAAGTGAGATAAATGAAAACGGACAGCAGTTTTGGAACAAGGAAGTCATAATGAATTATATGTGGAAAAATAAATGCGAAAATCGCTTTAATAAAATTTTGATGGTCCATATCTCGAAAACTAAGAGAGCTAGAGAAAAAATGTTTACACCAGAAGTCAGAACCCGCCCATAATACCCCGATACCGAAACTAAATTTCGACTTACATTGCTAGATTTTAAGATCGCGTTTTTCTCGAAAACTAAGCCTCCTAGAGAGAAAAGGGCTTTTATTTGGAATATCGCCCGTATCTTGAAAACTAAGTGAGATAAATGAAAACGGACAGCAGTTTTGGAACAAGGAAGTCATAATGAATTATATTCGAAAAAATAAATGCAAAAATCGCTTAAATAAAATTTTGATCGTCCATATCTCGAAAACTAAGAGAGCTAGAGAAAAAATGTTTACACCAGAAGTCAAAACCCGCCCATAATACCCCGATACCGAAACTAAATTTCGACTTACATTGCTAGATTTTAAGATCGCGTTTTTCTCGAAAACTAAGCCTCCTAGAGAGAAAAGGGCTTTTATTTGGAATATCGCCCGTATCTTGAAAACTAAGTGAGATAAATGAAAACGGACAGCAGTTTTGGAACAAGGAAGTCATAATGAATTATATGTGGAAAAATAAATGCGAAAATCGCTTTAATAAAATTTTGGTGGTCCATATCTCGAAAACTAAGAGAGCTAGAGGAAAAATGTTTACACCAGAAGTCAAAACCCGCCCATAATACCCCGATACCGAAACTAAATTTCGACTTACATTGCTAGATTTTAAGATCGCGTTTTTCTCGAAAACTAAGCCTCCTAGAGAGAAAAGGGCTTTTATTTGGAATATCGCCCGTATCTTGAAAACTAAGTGAGATAAATGAAAACGGACAGCAGTTTTGGAACAAGGAAGTCATAATGAATTATATGTGGAAAAATAAATGCGAAAATCGCTTTAATAAAATTTTGATGGTCCATATCTCGAAAACTAAGAGAGCTAGAGAAAAAATGTTTACACCAGAAGTCAGAACCCGCCCATAATACCCCGATACCGAAACTAAATTTCGACTTACATTGCTAGATTTTAAGATCGCGTTTTTCTCGAAAACTAAGCCTCCTAGAGAGAAAAGGGCTTTTATTTGGAATATCGCCCGTATCTTGAAAACTAAGTGAGATAAATGAAAACGGACAGCAGTTTTGGAACAAGGAAGTCATAATGAATTATATGTGGAAAAATAAATGCGAAAATCGCTTTAATAAAATTTTGATGGTCCATATCTCGAAAACTAAGAGAGCTAGAGAAAAAATGTTTACACCAGAAGTCAAAACCCGCCCATAATACCCCGATACCGAAACTAAATTTCGACTTACATTGCTAGATTTTAAGATCGCGTTTTTCTCAAAAACTAAGCCTCCTAGAGCGAAAAGGGCTTTTATTTGGAATATCGCCCGTATCTTGAAAACTAAGTGAGATAAATGAAAACGGACAGCAGTTTTGGAACAACGAAGTCAGAATTACGTCTAGATAATTTTTGCTAAATGTTAACCCACAACAAAAAAAACTCCATACATGGGACCGAAAAAGACCGTCGCATTTTCATATAAATGTATGTAAAGTGCAGGACTTTCAGAATTCAAGAGCCAGTTTCGGAATATTTTTGCTCCACACATTGAAAAAAAATGTACAGTTCTAAGTCAGAATTACGTCTGGATTATTTCTGCAAAATTTTAGCTCATAACGACCCCGAACAAAAAAACGCCGTACATGGGACCGAAAAAGACCGTGGCATTTTCATATAAATGTATGCAAAGTGCAGGACTTTCTGAATTCAAGAACCAGTTTCGGAATATTTTTGCTCCACACATTGAAAAAAAGTTTACAGTTCTAAGTCAGAATTACGTCTAGATAATTTCTGCAAAATTTTAGCCCATAACGACCCCAAACAAAAAAACGCCGTACATGGGACCGAAAAAGACCGTGGCATTTTCATATAAATGTATGCAAAGTGCAGGACTTTCTGAATTCAAGAACCAGTTTCGGAATATTTTTGCTCCACACATTGAAAAAAAGTTTACAGTTCTAAGTCAGAATTACGTCTAGATAATTTCTGCAAAATTTTAGCCCATAACGACCCCAAACAAAAAAACGCCGTACATGGGACCGAAAAAGACCGTGGCATTTTCATATAAATGTATGCAAAGTGCAGGACTTTCTGAATTCAAGAACCAGTTTCGGAATATTTTTGCTCCACACATTGAAAAAAAGTTCACAGTGCTAAGTCAGAATTACGTCTAGATTATTTCTGCAAAATTTTGGCTCATAACGACCCCAAACAAAAAAACGCCGTACATGGGACCGAAAAAGACCGTCGCATTTTCATATAAATGTATGTAAAGTGCAGGACTATCAGAATTCAAGAGCCAGTTTCGGAATATTTTTGCTCCACACATTGAAAAAAAATGTACAGTTCTAAGTCAGAATTACGTCTGGATTATTTCTGCAAAATTTTAGCTCATAATGACCCCGAACAAAAAAACGCCGTACATGGGACCGAAAAAGACCGTGGCATTTTCATATAAATGTATGCAAAGTGCAGGACTTTCTGAATTCAAGAACCAGTTTCGGAATATTTTTGCTCCACACATTGAAAAAAAGTTTACAGTTCTAAGTCAGAATTACGTCTAGATTATTTCTGCAAAATTTTAGCTCATAACGACCCCAAACAAAAAAACGCCGTACATGGGACCGAAAAAGACCGTCGCATTTTCATATAAATGTATGTAAAGTGCAGGACTATCAGAATTCAAGAGCCAGTTTCGGAATATTTTTGCTCCACACATTGAAAAAAAGTTTACAGTTATAAGTCAGAATTACGTCTGGATTATTTCTGCAAAATTTTAGCTCATAACGACCCCGAACAAAAAAACGCCGTACATGGGACCGAAAAAGACCGTGGCATTTTCATATAAATGTATGCAAAGTGCAGGACTTTCTGAATTCAAGAACCAGTTTCGGAATATTTTTGCTCCACACATTGAAAAAAAGTTTTCAGTTCTAAGTCAGAATTACGTCTGGATTATTTCTGAAAAATTTTAGCCCATAAGGACCCCGAACAAAAAAACGCCGTACATGGGACCGAAAAAGACCGTCGCAGTTTCATATAAATGTATGAAAACTGCAAGACTTTCTGAATTCAAGAGCCTGTTTCTGAATATTTTTGTTCCACATGTTGAAAAAAAGTTTACAGCTCTAAGTCAGAATTACGTGTAGATTATTTACCCAAAAGATTAGCCTATAGAAACCCAGGAGAAAAAAACGCCGTGCATGGGACCGAAAAAGACCGTGGGTCTCTCATATAAATATAATACGAAATACGCATTATTTTGTTATACATTATTATAAATAATCCATGAATGAATTGATTTTTACAAATTTATCAATTTTTATAAAATTTATTGGTATTTTTGAAAGTTTATCGGTTTTTTGTAAAATTTTTCAATATATCGATTTTTCAAAAATTTATCGATTTTTTAAAAATTTATCGATTTTTCAAAAATTTATCAATTTTTTAAAAATTTATCGATTTTTCAAAAATTTATCAATTTTTCAAAAATTTATCAATTTTTCAAAAATTTATCAATTTTTCAAAAATTTATCAATTTTTCAAAAATTTATCAATTTTTCAAAAATTTATCAATTTTTTTAAAAATTTATTGATTTTTATAAATTTTTATAAAACATCGATTTTTCATAAAATTTTTTAAAAAAAATTTAAAATTTTTAAAAATTTTCGATTTTTTATATAAAATTTACATAATTTTAGCAATTTTTATATTTTGTAGTATATTATGCTAAAAAGTACCAAAAACCTGCCTTTTGTAAATAGTATTAAAACCCGGTCTGACCGGGTAGACCGGTCTACCCGGTCGACCGGTCGTCCGGTCGACCGGTCTAGACCGTAAAGACCGGGTAGACCGTAAAGACCGGTCGACCGGTTTTAAACCCGGTCTGACCGGGTAGACCGGTCGACCGTAAAACCGGGTAATGGGGGGCTCTATTTAGGATCACGTGTATTTTAGCAAAAACCGTCAACTTTTTAATTTTGAAATCTAATAACTGCTATCATTGTTTGGTTACACTGAACATACCCATTCAATTTATTTGAGTAGTGGTAACTCTACCACTATTGTGAATGATATTTATGTTTTCTTCTCAGTAATTTTCTTGTAGTGCTGCCATATCCATTTTTTATATTTACCCCTAAATTATTTAAAAATGCCCCTTGATTTCGGACATTTTAAAAAAACACCCCAATTTTTTGCCTCACAAAAGTAAAGGAAAATATTTTAAATTTCGAATTTACTAGAAAAAAAATTTAAACAGTAATCTCTATAAAGCAAAATGATAAACAAATTTATTTTCAGAAGTATTTTTTTTTGACTCATTTAAACTATAAATTTTTTTTGTTTTAATTTGTATTCAATAATAAACTAAATAATAACAAATTTACACCATGATTGAAATCGAGTTAAAAGTTGATTTCGATAGATTTCAACGGAAATCCAAAAAAAAATTTGGGTTTTTAAACAGATTTCAAATTTAATCCAAATTGAAATCCAATTTTTCTCCCATATCTGCAGAGAGGTAAGAAAGTTTTCAAATAAAGTGATAACATTTAGCAGCTGTTTGAGTCATAAAAAATTAACAAATAATACATTTTAATAACTTAAAAAAATAAAAGAATATCATAATAAAGTCTTTTATTTTTAATTGAAAAAATATTAAAGCCAAAAAAACGACTTTTGTTTTGTATCTGGCGAAGAAAAACTATGAAAAATTATTTGATGGCACCGGCAAGAAGTCTGACAAAACATTGAATATTTTTGCATTCGTCCCTATCTAAAACACATTTTTTAGCAAATATAACATAGTATCTTTTATAACATAAATGAATTTTGTGTCCCGCCATTAAATAAAATGATTTCAAAAAATCTTTTAATTTTGGTTATTTTTTAAGGTTATATGTCATTCACATGAACGAGATAACTAAATCTCCTCATTTGTATTCTTTATTCAATTACCATATAACATAATTTTTTCATTATATGGTAATAGAATAAAGAACCAAAAATGAGAAGATTAGTAATCTCGTTCATGTGAAAGGCCTATTAGTTTGTTTACAAAAATTTGTTATTGACCGATCGAAATCCCATTCATCTGTCTTCTAATGTAAACGATATAGATTTCGAATTGGATTTAAAATTGAAATTCAGTGAACATTTTAACAATGTAAATTTAATAAAAGATAATGAATCTAAATTTAGTTATATTTCTTCATTTTGTCAGATAATCTGAAGAAAAGGCTCTCAATTATCCCAAAATATTTTTCTTCAACCTAAAAAATTTCAATAAAAAATTTTGTTCGAAACAGCGAAAAATGGCTCTATGTTTAAAGCTATAAGAGAAGCTATAAAAATAACAAATTTTTTGTCGTCATAAGGAACCTGTAGCAGAAATTAAAAGAGATAATTTTTTATTCATATCGCTTTAAATTCTATTAATTTTATTTATCAGTGAATAATTTGTAATCAATTTACTTATAAGTGCTTATATATAGTAATTTGAAAACCTCATAAAACGTTTATAAAATAAATTTGTAGGAAAATTTATAAATTTAAAAAATGATTATGCAAACTTGGAACTTCTGTAGTTGTATAATTACATAGCACTTAGATAATGTTCCCCCTGCTTTACTGTGTGATAGTTTAAAGCCTGAGTTACCTAGACGTAAACGTAACTTATCTCTGCGTAGCTGAATTAATGAGTTAAATAAGAATGGAAGATGTGTTTTATTTTTTATTTCATTCTTATGCATTGAAAATATAGAAAACGTAAATGCACAACAAAAATCTGTTGTGAATAGATTTTAGTTGTGTATTTACGACACAACGAAAACATCTTCAGTCCTTATTTAACTCATTAATTCAGCTACGCAGAGATACGTTACGTTTACCTGTGGGTAACTCAGGCTTAACAGATATTTTCGCAAAAGTGCCAACAGAATAAGAACCGTAAGATGTTTTTCACGAGGAAAAATTTCACTCGAACTTTAAAGACTTCATACTGCAATTTAAATTATAAAAAAGAACAATTTTTTAATTTTATAACAAAGACACAATCACAATATACACAAAATGTCAATTTTTTACCAGAAAATTGTATATTAAATTTGCGTGAAAACAAAGTCTACACAATTTTCACGTGTAACTTGTGTAGAGTTTGTTTTCACACAAATTTAATGTACAAGCCTATTATTTTTCCTGGGAAAAAGTAACATTTTGTGTTTATTTTTATTGTGTTTTTGTTATAAAATTAAAAAATTGTTCATTTGTTTAAATTAAATTGCAATTTGCGGCATTTAAAGTTCGAGTGAAATTTTTCCACGTGAAAAACAACTTACGGGGCTATAACGGGCTTAACCAGAAAAATACTCCTAATCTAATAGAAAAGCTGTAACAGGCAACACTGTTTTCTTCGTTTGTTTTGATTCTTCATACGTATTTTTTGTAAAAATTAAAAGACAAAATAAAGAAAGTAGTAAATAGTGCGAAAAAAAAATTCATTACTGTGTGGAAAAAAGCAAAAGTATTTATTGCAAAATTAATAATTTAAAAACAGAAAATATAAACATTTACTTACTGACAAGAGAAATTAGCAAAAGAACATCAAACTGTTAAGTACGGAATGCAGAGTTAAAAGAAAATTCTGTTCAACAGCAAAACAAAGAAATGTATTGAATTTGTTGCAACCAAATTGAAAACACCCCTTTTCATATCGAAAATTAAAATTTTTTAATACAAAAACGTGATAAAAGCTGGAAAATAAACTATGAATAATGCACTAATTCGATGATTATAAAGAATTCTTTGTTATTACATATTTTGCAAATAGCCCAAGGCTGTTCAAGAATTAACAACTGCGTTGAGACAATATGGATTCTGTTTGTCTGGAAATTGGTATAAATTATCAACATGTAGCTGATACTTTACAAAACCTACGCTATCAATTAATTTGCGATAAGCAGTGGCTACAAATTTTAGAGAAAAAACGTAAGATAGCCTCATTTCCTTTATATCCCAAATTGGATAGACGTGCCCATCCGGAAGGAGATTTAGAACATCCTTGGTGCCGTGTTTTGTTGCAGTTATATAAAAAACAACCTCATGTTAAGGTGCTTCCTTCAAAAGGACTTTTGAATGTAGAAGACGTATCATTAGAATTTGCTTCCACAATGCCTTTGTCATATTCTCCGGCCGTTTTTGATGTTATGTCTTTAAATTTTAAAAACTTGTGGGAAAATTATTATAAACAATGTTCGGAAGCTCATCTAAAATGTGAAAAGGATGCCAGACATCAGACAAAAGTTGGTAGATCTCCTTCGGGAAGTGCATTACCATATGATGTAGTTTTAAAGGAAATTATTTTACGAGTCTTTAAATGCCCTATAATACATTGTAAATTAGATCGTTTTAGAGAAGACTCTGAAGATTTTATAATGGATGATTCGACACCGGAATGCCATGCCAATATAATGCCGGCCTTAGTGGCTATAGAAACCTCTAGCTATTTTGCTGTATTTTTCTATCCTCCCTGTATTTCCACTACCTTATATGATTGTATCACATTTAGTCCGGCTATTTTGACGAAAAATTATAATAAATCTTTATTTTTGATTTATCAGTTGCTGCAGCTGTATAAATCCTTACATGGGCAAGGTTTGATATTGGGAGAATTCTCATTACAGGATGTTGTGCTGAATGAAAATCTATGGATATTGTTAATACCCCAACTGGAGGCAAACATTTTACCTTTGGTAACTGAAGAAGCTATTACCCATTCCCCCAGTGAGTGTACCGGTCATCAAGATTTAGAATTTGATCAAATACCAGTAGATAATGATCATTTATCGGTATCAAATTTAAGGTTAGATTTGAAATTTTCTTATGATCTAAAGCAATTCTCTTTAAGAGATTATTGTGACATGTGGTGCAGTGGTTTACTTAGTAATTATGATTATCTAACCATATTAAATAATACTGCCGGTAGATCTTTAACAAATCCCTCCTATCATCATATCATGCCTTGGGTATCAGATTTTTCCTCCCGTGCGGGATTGAATTGGCGTGATTTATCTAAAAGTAAATATAGATTAAATAAAGGAGACTTACATCTCGATCTAATGTTTCAACATGCATCCCAGCAATCCCACAAGGAATTGGAAAACAACTTTGCTTCAACTACCCAACAAATACCCCATCATGTTTCAGATTTTCTATCGGAAATTACCTATTTTGTATATATGGCTAGAAGAACACCACAACATATCTTAAGGGATCATGTTAGGCCGATATGGGTACCAGCAGAATATCCCGCTTCTATACAAAGATTGCAGGAATGGACCCCCGATGAATGTATACCAGAATTTTATTCAGATCCTATGATTTTTAAGTCTATACACGAAGATTTACCAGATTTGGAAATACCTTCTTGGGCTTCCTGTCCCGAAGACTTTATAGCTAAACATCGTGAAGCCTTAGAGTCACAATATGTTAGTGAGCGATTACATCAGTGGATAGATCTAAATTTTGGTTGTAAACTTACGGGCAAAGCAGCAATAAAGTCTAAAAATGTTTGCCTAACCATGGTAGATCAGCATAAGAACTTGACCCAAAGAGGAATAGTACAATTATTTACACAACCCCATCCCGCCAAAAGATCGTCAAGCATATGGTTTAATAAACATGCACCAAGAATACAAAACTTATTAATAAATTCTGGTAAAAAATCAGAAAAGTCAAGTAAATCTTCGCGCCATTCCCATCTAAATAAAGAAACAAAGCGTTTAGCTAAAAGTACCGAAAATTTAAATAAATCTTCAGAATCCCTAGATGTGTTAGAACCCGCATCCAATAGCACTTCCAAAACTTCTCCACGTTTATCTTTGAAAATTCCTCCCAACCTAGAAGAACAAGCTAAAACTTCAAATTTTTATAAATCCACCAATTTTATAGAACTACCCAAAGATTATAATCCCGGTGCTCTGTTGCAATCTTTGGAAGCTACACAACAATTTATATCCAAGACATTTCCTCTACAAAAGCCAACTGAAAATGCTCAGGAGAAAATTTACAATAGTGATTTATTATTTGAAGATTATACCGAGAACCACAGTTTTACTAATCAACTTTTTAATGAACTTACCCCTTCCAGTGCAACAGGAACAAAACAAAAACCTAAGACCTTAATGATAAATAAAACTAGCTTGCCAAATCAAAAAAAGACATCTCCCGATCAATATCTGCAAGAGAAAAAATTACAAGATCTACAGATTTTGGGTTGTCTCATAGTAGAATTGTTTGCTTTACCCAAATTACGGCCCCTAATAGGTCATAATTTGTGTCCCAAATTTGAAGAACGTATAAAAGCTTGTCAAACGATTATGGCTCTACACAAACAAGAGATACCTAAATGCTTGCGTTCAATTACCTCTCAATTGCTGAATTTAAACTCCTGCACTATAATCACTGAAAATGGTTTACCTTTACCCTCAGCTAATCAACTATTAGAGCCTATATATCATAGTCTTCTTATACCATTTCCCAGTAATTATTATCCCTCTTATGCCTTACTAAGATCTCTACAGTCTTTTGATTTTGATTCCATACTTCTGGAGCTTCATACACATTTTCATTGTAATGGCTTAGATTGTTCAAAATATGCGGATATTGATCGACTACGTGTAATCTATGAGCGTAAGATAGCCAAGTGTAAAGTAATGTCTTGTTGTGCTCATATCAGACGTCTATTAGATCCTATAGGCTACGAACAATTTCCTTCCATAGACATCTTATTACCTCATATTATTGATTTGCTGACACAAGAACATACTTCGATATTGGCAGCCTGGAATTTATTTGATGCAGTGGCTCAATCATTGGGTCTTTCACAAACACAAAAACTTTTACTACAACCCGTTATGAAACTTTATGATGTAGAGAGTTTTGAACGCGGCATGATTAGTGTACGTAATCGTTCTTTATCAGATTCGATCACTTCTTCAACGGGACATTTACGTTTTTCCACCAGCAGTTCTTTCAAATCTCGAAAATCGGTTAAACTATATCATCAAATATTTTTATTGCGGCTAATAGTTCGTTTTGGTTTGAGATGTTTTCTAACGAATTTTATTGCTCCTCTTATTGAGGCTGTTGGTGGTTATAAGGAACCTGAAGATGGTAATGGACTGCATTATCACAGTGCGGTATTGGGTAGACGTACTAGTAAAAATCTAAGTTATGCTGCCAGTGCTACGACGGGTAATGATGAGGATATGACATTAATGTCACCAAAGAAGGGTGATGATTTGGAGGATAATACCTTGTCAGTGGATGGTAAGTGGTTATTTTTTTATTTAATCTTTATCTCTTAACGTTGACTATCACAGTGAAGGTTTTGAAGTAATTAATAGTTAAATTAATTCTTGTTATGTATACCATTCCAGCAAAATTGTTTTGAACTGGTTACCTATGAATCTGTTCTAGAACAGGTCCTTTTACCACCTGTTCTATGGAACAGATTCTAGAACCTATTCCTGGGATTCAAAATGTAAGGTTTCGCTGTCTGAGAACCTATAATTGGTTCTAGAACCGGTTCCAAAGAAACCTGTTCTAGTTTGGAGGAAAAGAAGTTGTTGCTTCACCGATGATAGAACATTAATTAGAACAGGTTGCATGCATGTACATGTTGTTTTACAACGGTTCTTTACATCCGAACGTTACCTCGGAACGTTACCTTGGAACAGACTTAACTCTTTTTTTTTTTTTTTGTAAAAATAAGCAATACTTAGGAATTGGTGAAAGATGGAGGGCTTCACATATGGCAACAGTGTAATTGTGTAAGGTGTTTAATCTTAGAACAGTAGTTGCGCGCCATCTGATATATAAAGTCTGTTCGGGTACTCAACATTGGGATCCCAAAGCGTTTTCTTACTGCACAATTGGGTAAATGAGAGCTGTCATGAGAGAGTAATATTCTTGTTCTTCTTGCCCGAAGAAGCCCAAACTTTTTTTTCGTGTAAGTTTGGGTAAATTGTTTTTATCAGCTGTTATATCATCTGTTGGATTCAACTAGTTCAATTGAACTATTCACTTATTTGAACCAAAGACCTAGTTCACAACTAATAGCTCTTTTAGTTCAATCGCTCATTTTATTCATTCAGAAAAATATGTGTATCATTTACAAAAATTAGCGTAAAAGTTGCAAAGGCATATCGGTAATGTTACAACTCCATAAAATTACCGACAATTTTTTGAAGACGCTTGTTTAAATGTGTTAAAGAGATAAATATGTAAATAAATCGAAACTTTTGTTTAATATTTAAATTTTTTCCATATTTAATATATTCCTTTTTGTATATAAAAATGCCTGAGAAGGAAATTTTTTAAAATTTTTTATTTAAAAAGCGGTTTAACTAGAAAAGCTATCTAGATTTTTACAACAAATTGAACAAGAACTAGAAAGAGCGCTCACCAAATCGAACTATAATGCACAAATCTATTGACGTTTGTTTTTTGGGCATTTTTGTCACTTCGTGAGAGTATTTCTTGTTAACTCTCATTTTACCGAACTTTACCCAAAAAGTAAAGAAACACACCTATAGTATGCGATCTTTGTTGAAGATATTTAGTTCATAGCCCTGTAATGTTATTGTATTTTACATCGGTTGGGTTAAGTGCTATGGGAACACTGAAGGAGGACGATGCAATATGTATGAGGGATAGAAAACTCACACATATTATTTTTTAAAATTGATGTTCCCATCGATGGGGATCGAACCCGCAACCTTATGTGTAACAGTCCAACGCGCTAACCATTACACCACAACGCCCACACTACACCGTTTTTAACCCAATTTTCTTTTCAAGTGGATAAAGATAATTCAGTGATTTAAAAACAAAAAAAAAATAGTTTAGAGCTGCCAATTATTTATTTAAAAAAAACAATTTTTGATCTATTTTGAACGGACTTTTATTTAAAAATATAAAGAAGACAATGTACGATTATATATGAATATTCGTACATTTCTTGTAAACCTTGTATAAATCAGAGCTGTAAATGAATCATTCATTTTTGAATTAATTAGCGAATTATTCATGCATTGAATTAGCAAAATTTTGAATTAATTCACAACTAAGAGTCACAGACTTTTTGTAGGAATAGACATGTAAATTAGCATGACGTTATTTTCAAAAAGTTTAGAAACCAAGCATGCTAAATTAACTTAGAATCAAATTAAAGCTCATTATTTAGAAATGTATGCCAACTTTTACCTTTTAGCTTCCCATATCAAACCGGACATGGAAGATGTCTTCAGTTTCGATGATGATGCAAATTCTGATCGCATTTCCACCTCTGATCATATCTCTAATAAATCTCTGGATTCCTTTGATATGAGACCTACCACTGCTGAAGAAGCCAAAGAAGATGAAGAACGTCATCTGGATACCACACCTGAAAAATTGGCAATATCAGAAATTATATATGGTTCAAAAATATCTAATAACTCCTTTGAAGAGCCCGATAAAATCTCTCTAAATAGTCAAAATGCTAATGAATCGCCATTAAATCCAAATCAACTGGGACCCCGATCACCTACCATAGCAATACCAGCCAGTGTATTTCGTAGATCTTATCAGCTAAATACTATAGACTGTGATATTGGTTCTCGTAAGAGTACAGATTCATTTGAGATTTTACAAAATGCTGCAGAAGAAGAACAAAAGCAAATGAGAAGAGAAAGCCGTAAGTCAAAAGATGGCAAAGATGGGGATGAAGTAGATGGAGTGCAAGGAAATACAAAAGATAATAGAAAAGAGTTTAATCGAGAGGCCAGTGATTCTCTACAAGCTTCGGTTATATCAAAAATGTCAGAAGAAAAATCTCTGCAAAATAATTGTATATCCGAAATGAGCAGTAAAAGTTTAGTATGGCTATCACACCGTTTAGGACCAGTTTTAACTTCAAGATTTATAACAAAAAATCTCCTCAAAATGTTGACTTTATGTTATGTAGGACAAGAAAATCTATTACCGGAAACAATCCCTACAGAAGAAGCTCATCATTTAAATTATTTTACAGTCTCAGATGCCCGTGTTGTAGGAGATCGTAGTGCCGTACGTGTTTTGGAATGTTTAATGGCTATAGCCGCCCTATATGGCGAACAAGTGATTTTATTACAATATTTTCCACACATAAGTGAATTAATATCATTGGGTATAAAACGTATAACGGGCAGTTTGGAAGGAGCTATCATTAGTACCTTGCAACTGTTGAAATATTTAATACCCTGTCTAACAGATGCAACCATAATGGAACATTTAAAGGTATGAATCTTTTAGCATTAGCAATTTTCTTAGGCATTAATAATAATGCTAATATATCTTGTATTTCAGGATCTATTTTTAGATTCCATTATACTACCCGTCTTACATTTTCTGGGCTCTTCTTCTGTTACAATGCCCAGCGGTTATTTGGGTCGTTCAGTATTGTCTCGTAAACTATTAGATGCTGTTTATGTTTTAAGTGTGCGCCTAGGTTCCGATATGACTCGAGAACATTTATGTAATTCTGTATTGAGACCGTTCTTTTTAATATTCGATAAAGCTTTTGGAGAGACTATTAATTTTGAAGCCAATTACAATGCCTTTAGTATTTCACCTCCAACAATAGAACAACAAACCAAAAATAAACGCGAATTAGAAGAAATACGTGATGTTTTCTCACCCGCCCTGGCTCATTCATCGTATTTGGCTTTTTTGCGTTTCCTAGGAGAAGATATAATGAAAAGAACTGTATTAAATTTAGAATTTATTTTAATACTTTGTCATGAATTTGAACAACCTAATTACAAACCGTTTCCGAATTTACCTCGAATATCAAGAGATGCCGTTAATTGTCCCATACAATCAAATTTAGATGCTGGCCATGATGACAGCCAAGCCGCCAATAGTTTTGGTACTCAGGTGGTGGGTAATCGTATTGAAGTGGCCAGTCCTACTGCCCAGGCTGCGGCTAGAATAAAATCAAACCAAAAACCTCAACAAATTGATTCTATGGAAGTTTTAGATATGGTCGCTTATAAATTTGAACATTTGCCTAATACCCGATATTTAAAGGGTAATTGGTTGGCCTATTGGCGTCATGAAATAACCAGATCCGATAAGGATACCATGTTGAATTTGAAACAAATTAAATTACAATCATTTGTGGGTCATACGAATTCGGTGAGAGCCATTTTGGGATTGGATAATGAAAATAGTTTTATATCAGCTTCAAAGGTGAGTGAGTGGTATTTTTGAAGTATTTTCAATTAAACTACTTTAAACTTAAATTAAACCAAGAATGAATCAAAATAAATGCTAAATTATGAAACCAGATCAAGCTTGGACTAACTAACTTTCGTTTGAATCGAACTAATTTAAATTTGAATCAAATTTAAGCTGTAAAGTTTTTGTAAATCAATAAAACTAGTTTAAAGTTAAATTAAACTATTTCAGTTTTGATCAAATAACTTTAAGTTTGAATAAAACGTAACTTAGAATCAAACTAGATTTCATTTAAATCAAACTAGTTTAAGTTTAACTGGGTGTTAAAAAAAAATTTGTATGAAAAACAAAATTTTAAAGAAAAATAGTTTTGAGTTTGTGTTTTTCACACAAATGTTTCAACGATTTCATCTTTTCTAAAAACAGGCAGTAAATTAAAATTAAACCAGTAATTTTGACTCATATTAAAAATGTTTACTTTGCTCAAGCTAAATTAAATTTGAATTAAACTAAACTGAGTTTTACATTTTAATTACAAAATAAGTTAAAACAATTGTTTAATTGGTCAACTAATTGGAAAATTCGTTCAAAAAACAATTTAAGTAAAAACAGTTTGAGTTTAATTTTGTTCTATTAACTACTGCTTTAATAAAATTACCTCTAATTTAACTTTACAGGACAAAACTGTTAAATTATGGTCTCTACGCAGCGAAGGTGATGGAACAAAAGCAACTTCCTGCCAATTTACATATACTGCACATAAAAAATCCATACATTCCTTAGCATTTCTTGAATCAATGCGTTTTGTGGTCTCTTGCGATTCAGGTGTTCATATATGGGATCCTTTTATAGGTCGCCCCCTAGGCATATTAGATTCTCATAAACATAATCCAATTACCGTAGTAAAATGTCTACCATCACCAAGTCCGTTGATATTAGCTGGAACAGCAGAAGCTTCAGTAAAAGTTATCGATTCACGTTGTATGCAATATGTTAACGAATGGCGTGTTAGTACAAATACACAAAATAATGCCACGGTAAGATGTCTAACGGTAGCACCTTCTGGCAATTGGATGGCGGTAGGTTTGTCTTCGGGTTCGATAGTAATGTTGGACACTCGCACTGGCATGATTATGAATTCATGGCGGCCTATGGAATGTGATTTATTACAATTGGCCGCGCCCAATGATCAGCAGTTGATAAGTTCGGCTTTAGATCATAGTTTAGCGGTATGGCATGCTCAAGATGGGATTTTACACTATCAGTTAATGTAAGTTGATATGTAAATAATAATGATTTAATAGGTTTTTATTATTTTTTTTTTCTAAACTTCTTCAATTGAGCTAAATTTCACCATTATTGCACTAAATTTTCAATATGTATTTTACTAATTTTATTATATTTACTAATTGTATATTTTACTAAATTTTATTTAGTTATACGTACTAAGTTTCATAAATTTTATGAAATTGTATAAATTTTACTATATTACTAACGGGGAAGGTATCCTTGGGCGCGGGCCTCCACCGATTTCGATGAAATATGGATAAGTTATAGAGGGGTCAAAACTAATATGAATACTGGAGTTATAACTTTTTATATTCTTGGCAAATATTAAATTTTATCTACCTTAGCCGTAAAGTTCATGACAAAAATATTAACACCTTCATACATAATGAAAATTAAACGTAGTTCTATCAGTAAGCGGCAAGAAACTAAAAGTTACATTCACAATAATAAAAAAAGCCTTTGATTTTAAAACACATGGTTGTTTTTAATCGTTATGCTGAGAAATCATTATGAATAAACTCTATTCTAACAAGCCGCTAGCCTTAAAATGCATTCTAGTTAAAAGTATGAAAAAAAAATTCAAAAGTACTCGATTATGCGTATTGATTTTTAAGGATACTTTGTGGCGACTAATTCATTATTTGGCTCCCAACGTGGGGCATCAGTTCGCGGGTCTTTAGTATTTACCGTGTTTACATCTAGGGACTGACGCATTTATCTTTTGTGTGCATTGTAATGAATTCCTCTTTTGGTGTTAATTTTTGGTTGTGTTTTTTCATTAATAATGTATTCATTTAGTTTTCAGTTTGGATGGATATTTTCTGATACTACTGGATAGATTGGTTACCTTTCCAAAGTTGGGCTTCGAGTCATTATCGATACTCCTTTCGTATTACTATTAATTTGTTGTGGTGGTCATTATCGGTTCCCTGCACTTTAATTGATTAATTTTAGAATGTGCGCTTTCTCTATCTCCCGTTGTCGGTTTGTCCAACCATCCACCTGGTTTAGCCTGGCGGATAGGTTTCTCTTGATTAATTTCAGAGAATCCATATCAGGAGTGGAAAAAAACGTTTGTCTACATCTTTATTTATTTTTTTTTTGAAAATTTTTTTGTCTTCGTTGATAATTAAAAATTTTGAAGTACGATTTGAGCCGACTACGATTGTATCCTATAGTGGGGTAGAGACTAGAGTTGGGAAAGCGTCCTTAGTTCAGCTTTCCTCGTCGATCATTAACTCTTCTTCTTCAAGTATTATCAATTTAATTTTGTTTGTTCTTTCTATTGCTACGCGTACCTTCTAATGTTTCTGTGAAATTCTACACCACAGTACGATTTCTGTCACATTCCAACAGGCGGTTCAAATTCCGAGAAGAGAATTTTAATTAACCGTTCGATAAATATAGTAAAATATATGTAATAATAGTTGAAATAAAAAGTGGAGTTTGGTTTTGGTGTTTATGAGCACAAATTATAGACCATTGTGAGATATAATTCCATAAAAATGCGTTTGAAAAATTCAAATTCCGATTTCTCTGATAAATCGTAAATAAATCCAAAAGGGCGGTCGTGAATTTTTCGGTTTTTTTTTTGTTTTCAGTTTTTTGTTTACTTTCTAACTTATGGTTTATAACTTAAAATTGCGGGATTTTTTTTTTGGCAAATTTTGTGCACTTATTGTAAAACATTGGTACAACATAAATTTATTCAAAGTGTTGGCCATAGTTAGCTATGACCTTTTCCCGTCTTTCTGGCAACATATAGATTCCACGCCAAAAGAGCTGTTAATTTTTTGAGGCCAAGAACGAATCAAGCAATTTGTGTCACGCGTTCTTTTCTGGTTTTTACCCCTTATTTTTACTCCCTAGACATGAAATTGGGCAGCAAAAAAAATACGCGTTCATTAATTTCCTCTCTATCATATATTCAAATTACAGGGAAATCGGGCATGACCCCGGTTTGTCTTCCTTATAAGTTTCGTAAGTTAAACTAAATTCATCAACTTCACTTAATTTCATAAATTTCTCTAAATTTCATAAATTTTACAGATTTTCATCAGTTTTACTAGAATTTCATCACTATTTTGTCAAATTTTATAAATATTACTTAATTTCATCACTTTTTCTAAATTTTCATTAAATTTCTCTCTTTTCTAGGCCCCCTGCTGAACCAGCACATTTTCTTCAAACCATAGGCTCTGAATTGGTGTATGCAACCACCGGTAATCGTATCGGCATCTATTCAGATCTGAGTAGTTCTCATGCTTCTCATACCGTTACCAAATTACGTTCGGAAAACTTTAGAGGTGTTTTAACATCTTTAGCTGTTTTACCTTTAAATCACGCCTTTCTGGCGGGTAATGAAAGTGGCAACATTTCTTTATTGTGTTGAAAATAAATATGTAATTTTTACAAACAAAAAAAAGATCAAAATTTTTTTAAAGTTTTAGTGGAATTTTACTTCTTACATGCACCAAATTTATTATTTTAACATACAAACAAATCTATAAAATTTTACATATATTTTCAGAATTATTTTCAACTATAATTTCTATTTTACAAAACAATAGATTAAACTATTATTTTAATTCGTATTTTACCAAATATTAATGTTTTTCTTTATAAAGAAAACTCTTATTAAAACAGATTTATGAAATTATTTTACAAAATATATTTATGTTGTTGGTATTTATTAAATAAAATAAAATACTCACATACAGACATTCATTAAGTTTTAAAGTACAATGTATTGTTCATTATAATAATAAAAAACATTTCAAAAATTACAAATCCAGAACCCGTTATCTTTTTTGTGCAGATAAATCTTGAATTTAGGAATGTTAAAACAAATTTAGTTTTTTTAATACTAGTTTTAATTTTGTTTAAAATTGATTTAACTTGAAAACTTGTTTTATTTTATGTGCCCTAATGTTTTACTTTTCTTTTTTATATTATTATTTTTTACTAATTCAATTTCTTATTATTTTCGATTTAATTTCAGAATGTTACAATTTTATCCGAAAATTGCGAATAATATCGAAATTAATCTGCTTTAATTTACAAATTCAAGATTTTATTACAAATTCAAGATTTTATTATAAATTCAGGAACGTATTACCAATGTAAGTACCTATTGCAAACATTTAAAAAACTATGGTCGTAACTATATTCTTTAGATAGGCGGTTCGCAACAACTTTTACTTTACAGCCCTTGAGAAATTTTCACGTACTCACGGATTCCCATTTGTCTAAATTTTATGTAGAAAAACCAAAAAGAATTCCAAGCTGCTGATTTATTTTTTAAGAATATAAATCGAAAACTGTGTTTATTCCCGAAAAATGAACAGAATTTAGGACATTTACCAGAGGAAAAATTTCGGAGAAATTTAAGATGAATTGGAATTTAGAAAATATTATTTCGGTATTCAGAAAATATTAATTGGAATTCAGGAAATATAAATTTTCATTTGAAATTGAGAAAACATCAACTGAAATTTACATTTTCCATTTTAAATTCAGAAAATATTTTAAATTAAGAATATATAATTTGAAATTGAGAAAATATCAATTGAAATTCAGAAAAAATCAATTGTAATTCAGATAATATCAATTGATATTCTGATACACATGAATTGTTAATGCTAAAAAAAGCAATTGAAATTTATAAATCTTTAATTAAAATTAAGAAAATATTAATTGAAATTCAGAAATCATGAATTCAAAGACAAAAATTTTAAGAAAATACTAATTGAAATTTTAAATAAACCAATTTTAATTCAGAAAAATTAACTTAAATTCAGAATGTATCAATTGAATTTCAGAAAATACAGTTTATATTAAGAAATCACCAATCTAAAATCAGAAAATTCCTTAGGAATTTCATTTGGTTTTCGAATTTCAATTGAAATTTTCTTATTTTCAATTCACATCTTCTAAATTACAATTGATATATATTTTATGAATCTCAATTGATTTTTCTGAATTACAACAGATATACTCTGAGTTTCAAACGATGTTTTCCAAATTTTAAGAGAAAAATTTAAAGGACATACCGGCTAAAAATCTTTATATTTATACACTCAAAAAAATAAGTTAGTAGAAAAATTAATAAAACGTCTTGTATATCAAGCAGGGTTGGAATGCAATACCGCTAAAATACCGTTATCGATTCAAAACCCTTTCAACTGACTACCGTTACCCCTAAAATACCGTTACCAAAATAAACGGAATACCGTTATCCTTAAAATACCGTTACCGAAATAACTGAAATAGCGTTATCCTTAAAATGCCGATACCGAAATAAATGAAATATCGTTATCCTTAAAACACCGTTACCGTTATTTTTAATTCTCTGCTTTTGGTCATTGTACGTGGTTATAGAGTATTTCACATAAATTAAGTTGATTAATTCGTTTTGTTTATACTTCAGTTTAACTGACTACCGTTACCCTTAAAATACCTTTACCGATATAACTGAAATACCATTAACCTTAAAATACCGTTACCGAAATAACCCAAACATCGTTATCTTTCAAATACCGTTACCGAAATAACTCAAATGCCGTTATCCTTAAAATACCGATACCGAAATAATATAAAATTTCGGTTACCATCCATGATATCAAGTGTACTAGTTTTCAGCAATTTTTTTTTTTTTGTTATATTTTTTTAGCACTAAACTAATTTTGAACTAATGTTTTACTAATTTATTTTGCTACAAAAATTGTGCTGATAACTGCATTTATAGCGTGGACGACAACCAGATAGACAAGATGTAGATGTCAGCATGTCTGGATGTAGTACAGACAACGGAAATGATGAAAAAAGAAAAACAACTCTACACAATTTCTGTATTTAAATTTTCAGCAAATAAATTAACTAAAATAAAATTTCGCTACAAGTTTTTTAAGCTTTTTTCAGTTTACTAATATTCAGCAAAAAGTTTAGTGATTTTAGCAAGGATTTTTTTTTATATTCAATCGACTAAGGGTTAGCAAAACTTTTGATAAAGATTACTATATTTTTGGTAAAAATCATCTCGCTGATTTTTAGCAAACCTTTTGCTGAAATTACCAACGTTTTTGCAAGCACGCTCCTGACTAAAAATTTGCTGACACAGCAAATGACTTTTACTGACTTTTTTTGAGTGTATTAGACTGTTCTCAAAAAAAAAAATTTGGAATTCCCGTGCTCCACAACCCTAAATATATGCCACTATAAAAATAAATATGGTCTGATAAAAAAATCGCCAAAAAAGTTTTGTTTATCGATTGCACTTCGCAATTGAAGTTTCGAGGTTGTACTTGTTATATTATTTTTAATTAATTAAAAATAATGGAAAAAATTCGAAAAATTAAATATAATTATTATGATCGCGACATATCAAAACTAATATTACGAATATGAAATCAAAATTGAAATCGGAGTCGCGGATTTCGCGAAATTTGAAAATTTCATAGAAAAAATTTTCAATTTTGATCAAGATTTTTTCTTATATTTACCACTATGAAAAATTCTTTTTTGCATTAATATCTATGGAATGTCCTATTATGTGAGATAGGATTTTTGGTAGCAATAAAATTATAGCCAGCTAAATAATAGCAAAATATAAAAAAGTCAAATTTTAAGTTAATTTGCAAGGATATATGTTATCTTTTTTGAAATTAAAATCAGTGTTATATACATATAATGAAGGCCCTTGGTAATTAAATTGCAAAATTATAACAAATTGGATTTTTCGATAACACCTTTTACAGGTAATTAGGAAAATATCTCAAAAAACTTGAGTTTTTTTGAATTTTCAAAAACCGCGAATAGTTTATAAACCACAAATTTTTTTTTAAATTTCGATTGCAGATTCGTAATCTTCATTAAAATAAAGATCAGATTTGAGAAATTGCGTATACAAGGCAAAAATAAGTTGAATTTTTAATTACATCTTTTCGGAAAATTTGGAAATTTTAACTAAAATATATATTTTTTTTGTATAATTTTTAAAAAAACCGCGAATTATTTAAAAGTTACTTAATTTTTTTAAGTTTTGATTTCAAATTCCCTTTCTTCACATTAATTAAGACTAGATTTAAAAAAAATTTAAATAATAGCGTACAGGTTAAGATATAATACAATTTAAATTCAACCCTACTTTTTGTATAAATTACTCTAGAGATAAATTACTAATCCTTAAAAGATAACTTTTTCTGCTTCCTCTAAATATTAGCGGATTTAGCTGAAACTGAAACTGGCACAGAGAGTTTTTAGACATTAACAAATAGGGGCAACATTGTGGAGATCGCGAATTCCAACTTTCATGCTTTTTTGGACGACTCTAATATACAGACTGAGACATTCATTTGCACGCACAAAGAAATAGTTTAAAAATGCTGTTCTATTTTCTTTTTAAACCAAAATAAAAATTTTTATTTTTGGTTTTTATTTACATTATTTAGTAGGCTTTCAAAAATAAAAAACAACTGTAAGGGTATCGCAATTTTTTTTAGCAATCTTTTGTACTTTTTGTAAAATTGTCTAGTTTTTTAATGAATTTTAGTGAAACATTTGTTTGAACGCAGTAACGAAAAAACTAATTTAGCGTGCGTAATATATAATTTAGATAGGATTTTTGTACTAAATTATTTAAAGCAGAATATTATTTAGTTTGTACAAACATATTATCTATCGTAAGTCGATTTTTTTAAGCTCTTTAAAGAAACTCCTTGAGAAAGTCTATAAAATCAAATAGAGAAGACTTTCTTTAAACCTTTGACTAAAAATCAAGACTAAAATAAACAAATTGTGTTCTAATGAAGCCTTATCAAATATTTGGTACGAATTTATTATAAATAAATTAAGAAATTGGGAGTTCAGCACCGTAAGTTGTTTGAGTTTCACGTGAACAAACTGTTATACTCCATATAAAAAAATTGATTTTTCACGACAATCAGTTTCACGTGAAAATTGTGTAGAGTTTGTTTTCACGTAAATTTAATGTACAAGACTATTATTTTTCTTGGGAAGAAGTGACATTTTGTGTTTATTGTGATTGTGTCTTTGTTATAAAATTAAAAAATTTTTCATTTGTTTAAATTAAATTGCAATTTGAGGCATTTAAATTTCGAGTGAAATTTTTCCAATTTTTTTTTTTTTTTTTTGAAAAACAACTGACGGTGCTTTAAGCCGGGGATAGACTGTAAATCACATATGTATATGTCTCCTACGGTTTTGAGGATTTTGATATGAAACCACAAGAAATTGGCATTTGTAAGGAACAAACTGCATTTTGAAGTAAGCGTACAGAATAGTACTTGCATTTTTTCCAAAATTCATCAATAGAATTGAAAACATTTTGATTTAAAATAGGTTTAACCAACCTCCGTAAGGACTAACTTTTGGGACAAGTAAAAATTCATATCGAAGTTCTCATTTAAAATTTTTTGTTTTTACACTCTCAAAACAACTCCGTTGTGACAACCCCAATTCAGTTGAGGCAACCGATAATTCGGTTGTCGCAACCCATGTAAATATGGATAAATATTTATCCGAATCATTGACTTATATTTTCGCAAAAATTCATGTTTTTGCATATTTTGACTTCAATTGTATATCTGGTACCTTTTTAATGCATATCTTGTAATTTTGAATGCATATTTGTACACGTTTTTCAATTTGAGTAGCATAAAATTCCTGTGATCACAAATAGCAGAAAAAGCTAATAAAAATTATTTAAAAATGTCCCTGTAGAAAAAACTGCTGAAATTAGCTAATTTTGTTGCTTAATACTAGTAAGATGAGAACAGCAAAAATAAAATTGATAAATTTACGGAATTTTAGTTATATTTGGGTTAACTTTTAATTAGTTGAAAATGACAAAATATACTGTAAAATTTGCAGGATATTTTTATAAATATTAGTAGACTAAAAACAACAAAATCAAACTGCTACATCTACAATTTGTTTTGCTAATTTTAGTTGAATGCAAATAGTAGTCTATCCTGCTAAAATCAACAGAAATATTTGCTAACAAAAACTGATGATTTCAGAAGGCTAGGTTTCTGTTTGCATTAAAAAAAATTGGAAATTTTTTAGTCTACTAATTATTTATCAAAATGTTTTGCTGATTTTAGCAGGTTGTTGTTTTTTCTATTAACTAAAATTTAAATATATATTTAAGAGTTGCATTTTTTTTATTCCTATCTTACAAATATTTATATATATTGATTCCTTTCGTTCCTATAAGGAGCATAGGGCCTCAACAAAGTTTCTCCAATCGTTTCTGTTTGATGCTAGGTTCTTAATTTCATTCCAGCTTTTTCCTGCGCGCGAGGCCTCTGTATCTAGCTGTCTTCGCCAAGTATGGTCAGGCCGTCCTCTCCTTCTGCTACCTTGCGGGTTCCAATCAATAGCATTGCGAGTTACATCTCCGGGTGGTCTTCGTAATGCGTGGCCAATCCATCGCCATTTTCTTCTCAATATTTCCGAAGTTATTTGGCTTTGATGAGTGCGCGCCCAGAGTTGTACATTAGATATCCTATTGGGCCAAAATATTCGTAGGATTCTTCTTAGGCATTTATTTGTGAAAACTTGTAAGGTGTTCACATCTTTAGCAGCCATATTCCACGTTTCACATCCATAGAGGAGCACAGATTTCACACACGAATTAAATATATCAATTTTCGTGCGGGTGGAGATTGATGGTGATTTCCACATTGTGTTGAGTTGGCCGAAAGCTTGTCGAGCTCTCATAGTGCGGTTTGAGACATCATCAGATGAGCAAATATTTAGTAGAAAAAAACTGCCAATTTCAGAAGTTTTTTCTGCATAGTTATTTTTAACTATATTTAAGTGTTTTGTGTATAACTTAAAAAAATGCTTTAATAACTTATATGTAATTTTGTAGGGAAAACATCTGTCTTTTATTCTCACTTAGTCATTAAACGAAATAGTGTAAACAACAAAGTTTTTCTCTTTAAAAATGTCGAATTTTGAGCCAACAAAGCATCATTCGCGGGAAATATTGCTTTACTTCTTCAATTTGAAAAAAGTGCAGCTGAAGCACATTTGTTTCGATCGATGCAAAACGCTCTCACTGGAATACACTTCACTTCAGAGCAGGGTATCCGAATTTGGCTTGATGCGTTCTTTCCCTTAAAAATTGAACAGTTCTTTTGGCGCGGAATCCATATGTTGCTAGAAAGATGGGAAAAGGTCAAAGCTAACGATGGCCAATACTGTGAATAAATTTCTATTGTACCAATATTTCACAATAAACGCCCAAAATTTGCAATAGTTTTAACTAAAATTTTTACAGACTTTTCTGTTAGTGTAGGTACAGCTATGGACATAGAAATAGGACACTTCATACAAAATTATCTTCATGCATTTCTCTTAATAATTATAAAGCAATAAATATATTTCTTTTCTATTATAGTAAACTGTAATCAAGTAGTCTCAGATTATATATAAAACTTTGCAATATTTAAAACATGCAAATATTTACAACAAAATTACTTTACTTTGTTCATATTTGACTTGGACATATAAATAGGACACTTGCAATAATTGTCAAAATTTTACTCGATGCACTTAGTAATAAATTTCTTTTCATAATTTTCGGTTGAAATATGTAAATTATTTTCTAATTTTACCAATATGGGACGTGGAAAACATTGTAATCCAGAAAAACGAAGACTTATATCTCAATTCCACAACGAGATGAAATCTCCAACTGAAATTGCTAAAATACTAAAGTGTTCGCGAAATATGGTATACAATGCTATTCGTCTATGTGCTGCCAACAAGAAATATCATACGCAAAATAAAGAACGCAAGCCAATCCGTCGTAAAACTACAACTTATATGGACAGGACTATAGTACGCAAAAGCAAACTCAACCCTTTTATGTCCTTCCGTCAAATAAGTAATGAAATCAGGGAAAAATTCAACGTTCAAGTGTCAGACAGGTTAGTAAGAAGAAGACTGAATGAATCAAACTTATTTGGACAAATAAGTAGAAAGAAGTCTCTTCTTTCAAGAAAAAATATTAAGAAACGTATTGATTGTGCTAAAACCCATAAAGGAAATGAGTTGTCCTTTTGGAAAAATGTGCTTTCGAGCGATGAAACGAAGGTAAATCGTGTCGGACCAGATGGTAGAACAACATTAAGTACACTCAGAAGACCTTGAAACAAGGTGGGGGTAATATGGTATGGGGGCTTTTTCCTGGCGTGGTGTTGGGCCTATCGTAAAAGTAGAGGACAACATGGACAGGTTTCAATATTTGAGCATTCTTAAGAATGTTATGGAGCCATTTGCCTATGAAAATATGCCAGTTAAGTGGACATTTATGCAAGACAATGATCCGAAGCATTCGTCGAACATAGTGAAGGATTGGTTTTTACAAGAACAAATTAAGGTTTTGGACTGGCCAGCCCAAAGTCCGGACCTTAATCCAATAGAAAATATATGGAATGATGTAAAAACAAAAATTCCACCGAACTTTGGGCTGGTATTCAAGAAGCCTGGTATTCTATACCAAAAGGAAGATGCCAGAGATTAGTTGAGAGTATGCAAAGAAGATGCGAAGCGGTTATTGATAATAATGGATACAGCACAAAATATTATTAAATATATATATATATGTTTATATAAATATTAATATTAACGGTAAAAAAATAATAATTGTTTTAAAACCCCAAAAAATTTACGGTTTTTTGTAAAAATATAAAATGTGTCCTATTTAGAAGTCCAGGTATTTTTATTAGTTTATACATATTTACCAATATATATAAAATAGTTGAAGGATTTTTATTTAAATAAAGAATGAATTACAATCATCAATAATAACACTTTCCGTATATGAAATAAAAAATTTTATTTTTGTTTTATTTTTCAAAATAAATAATTATGTCTCTTAACACATAAAAGTGTCCTATTTCCATGTCCATAGCTGTATATATGCAATTTAATTATATTCCTAAACTTGTATAATCAAACTCCACTGTATTATATAAAGGCGTAAAGAAAACCACAATCTTACAAAATAAACTCAAACAAAAAGCATCTCTTCATATGGATTTATAAAAAAACTTCGATTATAAGAAACGCTAAACAAAAAAAAATAGTGTGTTGGTGAATGCAAGGAACGTAAAGGGAAGCTGCTGTTGTGGATGTAGTTTATATTTAATATGAGGTTGTTGGATGGTTGGTATTCGTTTATAGTCTGTGGTTGTGGTTTATTTTTAGCGTAGGATTCTCCTTAAGTGTCTGCCTCCAT
This sequence comes from Leucophora obtusa, assembly GCA_949987735.1. Classification (NCBI taxonomy): domain Eukaryota; kingdom Metazoa; phylum Arthropoda; class Insecta; order Diptera; family Anthomyiidae; genus Leucophora; species Leucophora obtusa. Next base: position 195,324,962 of record OX465298.1, read on the forward strand.
TTTTGCTTTGCCTTTTGATGCATCTTTACTTTTTTGTAAATTTTGCAATCATCATTATTGCATTAATTTTTGTTGCTTGTGTCGTATTTTTGTTACTTTCAAGTTCAATTTTAAGAAAATTGTGTTGTGAAATTTTTCTGATCTCTTGTTACAAAGAGGATTTGTATGAGGACAATAGTGCGTCTAATTTCTTATTGGAATGGATAGGTAGGTAGTTTAGCTGTTTCTTGGAGAAGTGGGTTACAATAATTGCGGCAGTTGTGCCATATGTAGTTCCCCCCACTTCAATTTTCAAAAAGGAAGTGTAATTAGTTTTACATTTTCAAATGCATTTTATTCAATTATATAATTCCTTATTTTCAATATCATTATAAGATCGAGAACTTGAATTTTTTCAAGAAAGTGTGTGTACTCCTATGTTGATGTTGTTCGTTACTGGTTGAGATTATAATGAAAAGATCACCTGCATCAGCATTCATACACTTAAGTATGTGAAAGGAAATTTCTTATTTTGTGTTTTTGTGATTATGTGGAAGTAAAATATGAATGGTGTTTTCTCCAGTTACTGATTTTAATCTGTAAGAAAGGGAATGCTTCTTCATTACATTGGCTCACAAATTCATACAAAATTTATTTCTCACAATACTTTGGCATTCCTGATTTCAAATCCCTTTTCCACATTTTTCCATCAAGTGTTATTTCTGAAACATACGCTATTAAACTCATCCCTATTAAAAAAGTTGTAATGAAATATTGTATGATTTGATATAAGTATATCTAATTAGGTGTGGTTAATGTGATATCACATCAAATTGTATATAATTGAATCAACATAAATAAATTTATACAACTTACATAGATCTAATAACATTGGGTCAATTTCGCTATTAAATTGTACACTCATAGAAATAAATCCGTAAAAATAGCAGAAAAAGTTACTAAAAATTAGTTAAAAATGATGCTGCAGAAAAAACTGCTAAAATTAGCAGATTTTTTTACTAAATACTAGTAAAATGCGAACAGCAAAATTAAAACTGCTAAATTTACAGAATTTTAGTTATATTTAGGCTAACTTTTAGTTAATTGAAAATAGCAAATTGTTCTGTAAAATCTGCAGAAAATTTTGCTAAATATTTGTAGACTAAAAATTGCAAAAATAAACTGTTAAATCTACAAAATTTTTGCTATTTTTAAGCTAAATTTAGTTGAATGCAAATAGCAGTCTATTCTGCTAAAATCAGCAGAAATATTTGCTAAAAAATTGTAAACTGCTGTTTTCAAAAGGCTCGATTTTTATTTGCATTTAAAAAAAAAATCGAAAAAAAAACTTCGAAAATTTTAAATTTTTTGGTGATTTTTTAGGCTCCTAATTATTTAGCAAAATTTTTTGCTGATTTTAGCAGGTTAATTTGCTAATCTCCATTTACAAAAATTTAGCTCATATATAACTAAAATTCTGTATATTTAACAGTTTTAGTTTTGCTGTTCCTATATTACTAATATATAGCAAAAATAATCTGCTAATTTAGCAGTTTTTTTCTGCAGCATCATTTTTAACTAATTTTTAGTAGTTTTTACTAAATTTTTTACGGACTTTTTTCTATTAGTGTATATAAGTATATGGCTGATATCAAAAAATGTGATAAAAACCATCTAATATATAATGTATTGATTACATATTAGTTATATATTTCGATTTGTATCAATGCATTGTCACCTGTTCTACAAAATGTATAACAGTCTAACCAAGGATTGGTTCATACATAAAATTTGTGACCAATTTTATAGGCTAAATGTAAACTCCGTAACCAGTAACACGTAAGGTTTTTCAACTTTATAATTTTAATAACCCGTGAAGCAATACATTAACTGTAAGTATTTACATAAAGAGAAAAAGTAAGGCTTTTAATAAAAATTAATACATTTTTTCGTTATTACAACCCGAGTAAAAAAAATGATCTCGCGCAATCTCTAATCATATCCAATTTGATATTCTTTAAGATCTGCTGTAATATCTAGCTGATCCAATTAGATCTCAAAATTGGGTGTATCCAATGATATCGTATTAGATCCCATTGTATATATGGGAATAAACTAAGATCAACTTATATCTCAAAATTGGGAGGTCCAGCAATATATTTGTGGATAAACTTAGATCTAAATTGATCCGAAAAATGGCAGATCGAATAAGATCCAGCAATATATTTGGGGATAAACTTGGATCTAAATTTATCCGATAAATGGCATATCGAATTAGATCCAGCAATATATTTGGGGATAAACTTGGATCTAATTTGATCCGAAAAATGGCAGATCGAATTAGATCCAGCAATATATTTCGGTATTAAAATGGCAGATAGAATTAGAAACAGCAATATATTTAGAGATTGACATCTAAAACTATCCACAAAAATGACAGATTAAATTAAATCCCGCATTATATTTGGGTACTACGTAAAATCTCCATTTATTTTGGATTAAATAAGATTCCAGACAGATATACGAAAATAATTTTATTGTTGCTTTGTGTGTTATTTTCAAATTTCTTTGCACATTTCATTGCATTTGAAGACACTAGGTAAGACCCTTTTTGCAACCTTTTAGAACACTTCTGACATGTTGATTGGATTTCGAATTACTTAAATTTAAACAGAAAGTGATATTAATTGTATTTGAAGACACTAGGTTAAGTAAGGAAAACAATCAAAGAAATTTTTTATTTCAAGTTAAAATATGGTAACGGTTTTTGCCCACATGGCTCATCAACAAACTGTTAAAGCAATTAATTCTTTTGGGACTGAAACCTGTGAATACTCTGCTTGTTGCTACTTGTTACTAATCCAACAAATAAAAAAAAAATTACATGTTTGGGTTTGATGGGTTTCTTTTTACATGATGTTGTCGGTTGGCCACTAACTAACATCATCATCATTACTGAACATCATTACCGAACATCATTACCGAACAATCAAGCTTGGAATTTGGAGAATTTAAAAATTTCAAAGAATGACTACAATCCACATCATTTGTATTAGGTTAACAGCAAAAATTGAAAGCTAGATAAACATTCAAAAAATGTGTCTCTCAAATATGTTGTTAAACAAAAATTATCAACAAAACCATATGTTGTTGTACATATTTATAAACAAATTACGAAAAGTCTAAAAATATGAGAAATATTTAAAGAATGTATGTACTAAGTTAGTTATTGTCCAAGGGATGTTAAAAAAAATTCAATTTAATAAGAGAAATAAAAAAAACAATATTAAGATGACTGACTATGCTTTGGCACTTAATTGGCAACTCCTTCAAAAAATAAAACAATTTTTTTAAAAATGTTGCCATTTTCATTCAGTGCTGTCTGTGAATAAATTTAAACAAAATATTGTTGCCATTGCTGTGTAGTCACATTTAGAAGTCAACAACAACACTTAATTTTTAAAATTATTGTACAATGTTACCAACATTTGTCTTAAACTTTTTATTAGGTTCTCAGCATTAGTAAGAAAGTATTACTGATTTAAAAAAATTATTCGTTGCGCCATTAAAAGTACAAGTAAAATATAATTGGATTGGTAAATGTCGACTCAATATAATACCCTATTGTTGTGAAATGAAATTTGGATATATAATACAAAAAATCTTAGATGGACATTTAGTGGCGTTTCGATCATTCATCAAAGACTCAAAATAACATTGTGAGTCAATTTAGCAATAAGATAAATAGACGACATTTGGTATATAAGTTTGTATAGGCCCAAGGATGAAAAAGGCCCTACTGAAAGTGGTTAAAATCGCTCCAAGTGTTTACCTAGTCGCCATAGAGAGGACTGATGGGGATTAAATGGTATTATAAAAAAAAAAAACAAAACCAATAATTGCGCCATACACGGCCTAAAACTAGGGTTGCCAGACGGGCTTGATTTGGCTTGATTGTCAAGCTTTTTCAATGCGTGTCAAGAATAAAGAAAAAATGTCAAGCTAAAACGTAATTTTAGAAATTTTTCCATCAAATTGATAATAAAAATCAAGAAAAATTAACCATTAGCAAAAAACTAAAAGTTTTTAAATGTACCATGACTAATTTATACGTATAAATGACTGTTTCTATGGTAGTACAGCATAAAAAGTCTTTCTTTGAATGACAAGGAAACTTTTGAGTTATAAGCTACCAATTTTTACAAAATACTGTAAAATACTTAGAAAAAAGATATGATTTTGCAGAAAAATCAATTTTTTAGCAAATTGCTGTTTTAAATATAAAAAAATCATTGTTGTCAAGGAACAATTAAGCAGAGCTGCCATTTATTTTTAAAATATCAAAATCAATTAATACTGATATGTTGTATGCAGATTACTGCTGCCTTCGGGAAGTTTTTGAAGAATTTTCAAAAGACATATCCATTGACAACATATTGGTCCATTTCTTTAAAAAATGTGGTACAAAGAATGTAAAAAATCTGTACAAATTAATATCATTTAAATGTTCAAGTCAATTTTGAATTTTTTTGCTAATTAAACTGAATTTTAAATTGTCAATAAAAATCAAGCCTTTTTTTAATGTCAAGAAAAATCAAGATTTTACCTCTGAATGTCAAGCTTTTTGCCAATTTCGGTCTGGCAAGCCTACCTAAAACCCTCCTGCTGCATTATATATTTTCCAATAAACTTAGGTGTGCTGAATACAAATTTTTTATAACTTTTTACTTATTTTTTAAAAAATCAAAAAGTTTATTTAAAGATATAAGTGCCTATGCATAATAATTTGAAAAACTTATAACACATTTATAGAATGAATTTTGTATGAAAAATTTAATTTATAAGTTACTTATGTTGGCTCAGAATTTTGTTTTATTTCGATTTAACGATGTCCGTCTGTCCGTCCGTCTGTCTGTCTGTCTGTCCATGCAATCTTGTGCGCACTCTACAGGTCGCAAATATTAAGATATTTTGATGAAATTTGGTACGCAGACCTATGTTGGCCCAAAGGACGAACAAGTTTGATTTTGGTGAACATCGGTCCATGTTTAGACCTAGTGCCCATATAAGGGTCCTACCAAAATTATATTGTTTATACGCTGCAGGTCGTAAATATTAAGATATTTTGACGAAATTTGGTACACAGACCTATGTTAGCCCAATAACGCAGCCTATTGATTTTGGTGAATATCGGTCCATGTTTAGACCTAGTGCCCATATAAGGGTCCTACCAAAATAATACTGTTTATACGCTGCAGGTCGTAAATATTAAGATATTTTGATGAAATTTGGTACATAGACCTATGTTGGCCCAAGGACGAAGCCTATTGATTTGATATACATGCAATGCAAAAATAAAATACATGTAGTCACTCATTCGACGAACGACGCACGCCTTGTAGAAACCCACCGTGAAATGTATTTGGATTTTTCATGTTTACTGCGTTCTGGAAAGAACGTTTCCTTATAGAATGCACATAGTCTCAACTATTTCCGTATTTTTCCACACTATTCTATGAGCATTGACGACAGTCCATTCTCGCGGTTCATCTCAGAGCTTTGAAGAATTAATTCCTTTTTGAATGAATTCACTACCAATCGAATTTAATTTTCTCTTCAATTGAATGAATTCCTTTTCTTAAGTAATTCACTGAATTCGTTCAACTTAATGCGTTCATCAAACAACAGATTCATAGAATTAATTCAATTGCAATAGTTCTTTTTATTAAATCAAATGAATTAATTCACCGGTGAACGCGTTCAATTTTATAAATCGAACGGAAAAAAGTGAATTAATTCCCTACTGAATTAATTCACTGCTGAATTCGTTCAATTTCATTTTCGTTCAGTGAATTAAAAAAATATAAAATTACGTTCAGTGAATTAAAAAAAAAATAATAAGTTCACGAGAAAGATGGAGACAACTTATAGACCGCAGCTCGTAATCATTGGACGACAAGCAAGGCATTCTATATATAAGGAATTAATTCACTTTTTTCCGTTCGATTTATAAAATTGAACGTGTTCACCAGTGAATTAATTCATTTGGTTTAATAAAAAGAACTATTGCAATTGAATTAATTCGTAACAAAATAAATCGAACGAAAGCAAATATGAATTAATTCCATTCAATATATGGTGCTTAGTGAATTAATTCATCGAATATTTAATTCAGAATTGAAAAATTGAATTAAGGAATTAATTCTTCAAAGCTCTGGTTCATCTGAAATGGTTTTGCATTTTTCAAGTGCAGGGAAGAAAAAACATTACCTGAAAAATTCGAAAGTCAACTTGTTTCTCGAGATATAGTGTCCTAGTAGGTATTGCTATTCTCCTTTTGCACCCGATAATTGTGACTAAACCATTTTGTCGTCATTCATGCGTAATGTAGGGTACTTGTGTTTAAATAAATATAGCGGTAAATGCATTTCTTCTCTTTCCATCGTCTATACGATATATATATGTATGTTGACATTTATTTCAATAATAAAAATAAAAATACACAACAAACCCATACAACAACAACATGTTAGTGTAATAAATTTTCTCAAATACGAGAAGTTTTATAGTAGCACTTGCACAGATCTGACATAATCATCAATAGGCCATCAGGAAAATCAGCCAGACGACACAGTCAATCCCTCGAATAGTTGAAACGGAATATAAATAGACACAACATTATTATAACATACAGATACAGCGGATACAACAGCAATATTTAACACACACTTTAAACCTCTATACTTTTCGTACATAAAATTATAATAAATAAGGGGAAGCCAGAGTATTATTGTAAGGTTTAAATTTTGTTGGTATAAATCATTTTTGTTGAAATAAATATTACTTACACACAACAAACAATTCATTCTATCTCCATCTCTGTTTAATATTATTATTATTTTTAACAAAAATACCTCCTCAACAAATTATTTTTATTTTTTAAATAAAATAAAAATTTTTTATTTAAAAACGAATTTTCTACGTGCAAATCATATAAGGCCAACAGAAATTTTAGCAACATGAATAAACTTTTATAAATAATACAAAGTTTTTACGTTATATTGAGTTTATTTTGTTGTAGATACTTATGGCGCTTAAAGTGTTTGTAATTGTGTGTGTGTATGGCTGTAGTTTTTATTATTATTTAGTTTAAATTTTACTAAAGTTACTTGCTGCTTGTTTATTTGACTTTTGTTAAAATATTATGTATGGTTTTTTTATACAAATGCTGCTTAGCAGCACCCACCCTTCAATTTTGCATTATTAGGATTGCGAAAATTATAGCAAGTATCTGTTGTATTTTTTATAAGAAATTTTCAAAATAAAATTTATAAATAAACCGTTCAATCGTTATAATTTTAAATGTGAATTTGAAATTTAATTAAAATTGTCTAATACCACAGGATTACAAAATATTAACTTTTAAAAATTAATAGAGTTCTGACTATTAATTCTATATATTTCGGACATGCTGATTACAATGGCGTACTTTATTTTTCCATCTAATAGCGAATTTACATTATGATCGAAATCGAGTTAAAAGTAGATTTCGATAGATTTCGACTGAAATCCAATACAAATTTGGGATTTCAAACAGATTTCCCATAGGAAATGAAATCCCAATTTAATTTGGATTTCAGCGAAATCTCATCGAAATCCAAATTGAAATCCAATTTTTCTCCGATATTTGCAGAAAAGTAGGGAAGTTTGCAGAAAAAGTGGCAACATTCAGCAGCTGTTTATGTCATAAAAAATTAATAAATAATAAATTTTAATAACTTTAAAAAATTAAGAAATAACATAATAAAGTCTGTTATTTTTAATTGAAAGAAATATTTAAAGTTGAAAACGGCTATTTGATTGCATCCGACGAAGAGAAACTATGAAAAATTATTTGATTGCGCTGGCAAGAGCACTGACAAAACATTGAATATTTTAGCTTTCTACTAATCATCCCTATAATTAAACACATTTCTTGGCAAATATAAAATTGTATCTTTCATAATATAAATGATTTTTGTGTTCCGCCATTACATAAAATGGTTTTTAGAAAATCTTTTAATTTTGGTTATTTTTTAAGGTTAGGTTGTTTACAAAAAAATTGTTGTTGGTCGGTCGAAATCCCATTCATCTGTCAAATATTCTAATGTAAACGATATAGATTTCGAACTGGATTTCATAACGAAATCTAGTGAAAAATTTAACAATGTAAATTCGCTATAAGATACAAATTTTCCGCAAAATGTTTTTAAAGTTTAGGTTTATCCATTCAGTTTTTTATAAAAAAAAATTTTCAAATGCAATTAGTATCAATTTTTTGTGGTAGGCACAGGACCTGCAGTCATATTTAGGGTTAATATTGTCCAATGACGCCATGTTAAAGTGACGTGTCTCTTTCAAACAAAAAGACCGATCAAGGACCGGTCCCTGCCCCCTTGGGACCTATCCTACGTGTCACTTTGGACCGGTTTCTTTCCCGTAGGGTGCATAGTAAATTAAAATAGTAATTGATATAACCAATTTCGTAATTGAAACTTCCCAATCAGAAATCGCTAGTGGTACAAAAATCAAGCACTGGCATACCAGTGGGTAACCACGGTGTTGAAAATAAATTATTTGGAGAACACTCATTTGGGACGCTTTTTCCAGTATTTGTATTACAAAAATTTCGGTGGTTTATAAAAAAACCACTGGCAAAGAATGGTCTTATAGTGATATGCCAAGGTTTGCAACCAGTGGTTATCCAATGCTACCAGTGGTACAAAAACCAATTCACAGGTAGAGCAATGATTTTATAAAAATGCTGACGCTTCGTTAAAAAAGGTCAGAAGGTTCCGAGTTGTTGCAAGCAAAAAATTTTTTTTTGATTTTTTTTAATTTAAAATTTTTTTGTTTATAAAATTAATTTTTTTGTTAGTGGACAAGCTCCTTTAAGACGAACTTTTTTTGCTCTCCCGACGCTGGCATATTAGTTATAAAAAATTGTTTGCCAGTGCTAGCATTTTAGCACAGCCATTCCGGCTATCACTCATTTATGTGTTTAGCCATCAACAGGGGTATGGCATCACCAAAAAAATAAGTTATAAAAATGTCGTTATCACTAGATGGCACTTTGTTTAAAAAATTGAAAAATTTTCATTTTTTATTCAAATTTATACTGCATTTAGACTGAGGGAAAACTACCTAGTTTTTGGCTCTTGCTAGTTTTTATTTGTCAAAACGCATATACTATCAAAAACAATCAAAAACTAGTTTTGTACAAAAACTGGGTAGGTTTTGCTCAGTCTAAATTCAGTATTAAATAATAACAAACAAAAAAACGAACGGATATCTCAAATTTTATTATTTGAATACATTCCGCGCTTGGTTTTTTCCTTATTTTGAGGAGTTTTGGAGTTTTTAAATATAGGCTCAGCTGATACTAAACCGATACTATATAGTTGCTCAGGTAATACTAAATTTCTGCTCCCTCTACCGGTGAGTAGTGTAAGTTTTGATTTCTTATCTCTAAAATTAATAGTCTCTGGCCATCAAGTATTATATGTCTCGTTAGCTCAGTAGTTAGCTCTGCCTATCTGACGGCCTGGGTTCAAACCACGGCAGGACCAAAAAAAATACATATGAACTTTTTTTAAATTTTATTTTGGAAAATATATTGCCAGACCACCTATTTATTGGTTTTGCCAGCGTTTTGGCAATGTTCAAAAATTTTGTTTCTCCAGTGCTTTTCCGGCGCTTTTTGAACAGCCGGTCCTTTTGTCTAATGATGTTATCATTTTGGGAATGGGAAAGCATTTTTTGCCAGTACTTTTAAAGTGCTTTGCCATCGCTTTTCCGTTTGTATTTTTCTGACTGGGTTGTTTTTAATTTTTTTTTATATCAACAAGTTTTTTGTTTTATTTGAAAGGCCTATCGATGATTTTATGTGTGGAATACATATGACATTGTTCAGATGGGGCGCTCATCCGTAGCATCCAATTTTTAACGACTCTGGCGCTTAGATCAGACTAAATTTGAGAATTTGCTGTAACTTGCCATGGTGATTATCAGAGCAAGGAACTTTATGTAAATAGTTATTTTTGGTAGTTAGAATGAAAACAGCGAATACTTAATATCTTTGCGAATCATTAATTATAATAATCGACTTGTTAATACATATTTTTCCAAAAATGAATATTTGGGCATATTGTATTGCATATTTTTGTCAATAAATGCATATTTTTCCATAAATGCATGTTTTAAGCATATTTCTGATATTTCACTAAAAATGAGTTTTTGCACAATTCATATCTTTTAAAAAGTTTTTTTTTCTTCCATTTTATAAAAAAAATTGTATTTATTTCTTTATACTACTACGCAAAAGTCAGAAAATTACAATTACTAATTTTCCGACTATAATAAAATGTAATTTTCACTGTTTAAATTACTTTTTAACTACTAAAATGAATTGTTAAGATTAACAGCGCTGAAAACGGTGAAATAAATCATTAATATTTTTAATAAAAATTTTTATTTAAATAAAAATTTTATGTAAATAAAAAATGCGCAAGAATTTTGAATATTTTGCTTTAAGTGGATTTAAATTTAAAGGCTAATATCCAACTTCTTAAGAAATGTTAAGGGCATGCAATGAGCTTAAGTAAATCATGGGTACTAAACATTAAAGCCGACCATGATTCCGAGTTTTGAAATGTTATTGTTCTGAGTAACGTCACGAATAATAGTCCTTGGTAATTGATCCATGTTATTGGGTTTGTTTGTGCGGTGAGTTATCAACGTTGGCTTATGTCATTCCCATATAAATTTGACATTTGCTAACGTTTAATGTTAACTCTTGACGTTTATAATGTAAAATTTGTATGGGAATGACAAACGAACTTCGATAGCTTGCAGCACAAACACAGCTATTATCTGAAAAACGAGTAAAAAAGTAAAGTCGGGCACGCCGATTATATGATACCCTACACCATGCTGGTTGAAAGCCAACTAATGTTTTGATCCGAAAATTGTCTATAAAATGATAAAAAATTAAAACAACGGTAAGCAATTTTGATTTTACCTAATGGCTCATATGAATAAAAAATAGATATTACTAATAGGGGGAAATACAGGGTTTTTTAAGCAATTACTTCACAAATCTAGTCTGCTTGGGAGTAGACTAGAAATTTAATTTTTTAATTTTCGTTTACATTTCATGCTATTCTACCAGCCAATTGGTAAATTTGGAGTTAAAAGCCATTCCTAAGCCCAAAGTAATTACTTCGAAGTAATTGCTAAGTTTTATTCATATGACCCAATGTTAGGTGTTTTAAAAGAAAATGGGAAATATATACACTATGGGCGATAGGGGTAAACATGGAATCAACCCTATATACTCCCAGATTTAAATTAAAATTTCTTTGGAGGTAAATCATTATTTCCAAATTTCATAAAATTTAGTTCAATTGCTTAATATTTGGCAGAGACTCGAAAGACTTAATTCAATTTAAGCTTAAATCATGAAAAATGGAATTAAGATTTTAAAAATGTTCATCATATATCATTCCGTTAAACCATTCGTTAAAAATTCATTCATAAGCTTCATTCCCATTAATAAGAACTGAATGAATTCCCAACTTGAATCTTTGAAATCGCATGTTCATTCAACATTTTAGTAATTGAATGAAGAAATTTTATTATCATTCACTTAGTGCAGTGTAGTTTGAAACTAACACATAATCAAAATCAAAGCACACAAGCTAAATGAAAGCGTACAAAAATATTTATTTAAGTTAGATAGATGAATTTTTAACGTTTTTCATTTGTATTACGCTAATATTTCAGTATGTAATTCCAAATTAAAATTTTTCATTTGACTAAATGGATGAAAATAAAATTTTTTTTTGACTCACATTTTAACTAAATGCATTCAGATAAATTTGGTTTCATTCAATTAGAATTCAATCAAAATAGAATGAATTCATATAATTTAAAGCTTTTGGGAATTAAGCTATTGAATTAATTCCATAAGAATGCTATTAACCCAAATTTCATTAATTTTTAAAAAGTGTATTCAAGAATTAATTCTTTTGAACATTTGATACTTGGTGAGCATTTTTTGAGTGTACGCTATATCGAACTCCAGAATTTTTTCAGACATTCTGTGGGTTTTTTTTACCTAAAAATGAAATTTAACTTCCTATCATCCTAACAGAAATTCATTTTCATTACCGCAAGCTGTGCAAGCAGTGAAAATAAACTTTTTTTTGTATTTCTTTTAAAACGCTGGACTTTTTTTTTCTATTTAACTTTAAAATAGGTACGACAACAAACATTTTTACTAGGCTAACAGAAATTTAAGTAACAAAAAATTGTAGATAGAAATAAATTCAATTATATTCTTCTATAAAAATTAAAGCAATAGAAACAGCATTAGATGAAAGAGAAAAGAAAAAAATCAGGTAATAATATATCAAAAAGTACAAGTAAGAAGAGTAGCTACAGATAGAAACCTGAAATTGTTTTTTATACTTATTCTATAACAATGAATTAACTAAGAGTACAGTGGCTGTGTGTGTGCTTATATGAGAATTATAATAGACAACCCTATTTGCATGCACATGGACAATTTGTAAATAATAGCACTGATAGCTTAATGCTGTTAGTATATTTTAAAGGCAAAATCCCCTTGAATTTGTTGAATATTTCTATCAATCTAAAGTTTGCTAAGGCTGGTTAAACAGAACACTTTTTTGGTACTTTTTAGTACTATCGAACTATTGCACCAAGAAGGTAATATCCCATTCACAAGCAAAATTTGTAGGCGATTTACGGTGGGTCTCATACTTTAGGTTTAACTTTAACTTAACTATAAACAAAAGAAAATGTCAAAAAAATGTACACAAAACAACAACAAATTTTTGGGTTAACTATTAACTAAAGTTTAAACCTGCAGTATGAGACCCACCGTTAGCAATTAGATTTGGAAACTAATCAAAACTGTTCACATACGGTTGAAAGGGTTTTCATTATCTCGTTAGCAGCTGTTTCCCAGCAAAATCTTTCATTACCAAATAAGTGGTTATATAATAGAAATTCATAGCTCCGCACAACTTATTTTTTGGCGTCTAAACTCATTATTTTTGTTTGGCGTGGTCGTTTTTATAAGTAGTCATGCTTACCCGCTCGCTTACGAAAAAATGAGAAATAAGTAGTTATGAGATTTTGAATAAGTGCCCGTGAAAAAACGATTAGATTCAATGAAGTTAGGTTTGATCCAATTGTATCTATTCATATTAGAGAGTGAATAACAACGTATAAAATTAGATTTGAGTTTATCTGCGATTACGATTTTAAAAATTTTCTTATTCGTTGCCTTATATATTCATATCCGAAAATATCTTTTCTCTTATATCATTTTATATGCCATATACAAATACATATACTTGATCAAATTATATCTCGTTGAAGATAAATTTGTATATTGCTTCGAACAACATTTTATAAAACTAAGTGTGACCCAAGAAAATTATTTACTATCTCGAATCGAACAACATGTATGTTGATTTAAATACAATTATACGGTGTTATGCATAAATTTTCTTAATTACACGTTTTTAAGTTTATTTGGCAAACACAGTAAGCACAGTTTTTATCTATTTAAAGAAGTTTTTAAGCGTCATCCACCCAAGAATATGTAAAATCCAATATTTTATATCCAACAAATTAAAAAAATCTGGAACAATTGCACCATTTAAGCCGTTTTTCATAAAATTTTCTCAAATTGGTGTACAAATAAAATATAATATAAATTGTTGATTTAATCAAAACATTCGAATACATTCAGTTTTTACTATTAAACTCTCTTTAAAATATTAGTTTTTCATTATTACTTCTTTGTTATGCATAAACATTTTTTTCATCATGTTTTGATTTATTATAAATTATTTTCATTTTTAAAATCTTCAAAACAATATTATTCACCTACGATTAACGAGCCAATCGTTTGCTAACTTTATGAATCACTAACAATTTATTTGAAAGTGGAGACACGTTAAATTAGGATGTTGCCAGAATAAAACGAGAAATTAACAAACTGTTATTTTACGATTATGCATAGCATTTTTTAATAAACGTTTAATAAGGAAAATGAATACATTAGCAATTGTATACCTTAACGCAAAATTAAGAAAAGTTTATGCATTAGAGCCATACACTTTTGCGTAAAATAATAAATAATAAAGTTTTCTTCACAAGGCAAATGAAAAATTTCTTAAACTAGTTGTAAAAGCTTCATATAATTTATGAATCTAGTTTTAATGAAACTTTTTCATTAAGTGAATGAAACTTTTAATAAATAAAATGAACATTTTCACAACATTTTATGAAAAATTCCATTAATTCAATAAAAAGTTTCAGTGGCCGAGGTCCAGTGAAAATTCATCGGTTTTATACATAAATTTATTAATATCATTCAGATAATTCTCTCAGTTAATTAATTGGTTGTTTTCCTACACTACATATTCATATAATACAAACAAAATTTAATGCAGTTGAATAAAAAAACTCCGATAAAATTGGATGAAATTATATCAATTCAAATATCTTTTTTATTGGTTTATATCAAGGTTGGTTACCGTTATCGTTATAATACCGTTATCGCTAAAATACCGTTTCAAATTGAATACCGTTATCGATACCTCTAAAAATAATTCCAAATACCGTTATCGTTACCGATACCGTTATTTTTATGGGTAGTTACCGATATTTTACCGGTATTTATTATTTTATCCATGTCCATGTTTAGACCTAGTGCCCATATAAGGGTCCCCCAAAATTGGCTTGTTTTCACGTTGCAGGTCTCAAATACGAAGATATTTCAATGAAATTTGGTACACATTTTTCCCAAGGACAAAGCGTATTGATTCTAGATAGGATCGGTCCATATTTGGACCTATCGCCCATATGGGCTATATTTCCGATTTTCTCTTCTTTTATATAAAATTTTGACGCAAGTCCATTTTAACATTAGTTGGCTTTTAACCAGACTGGTGTAGGGTATTATATAGTATGCCCGACTTTAACTTTTTTACTCCTTTTTTATAACCATTTTTTTACTCAGTAGCATTGCAGCTCCACAATGCGTATGTATATTTTTATATCAAATTCTTTGATAGTATTCATTTGCGAGCTGTTTTTCATAGTGTCCCCACACAAATTTTCTCACATTAAAGTTTAAAGCAAAATAAAATTTTTGAATAAAATTCAAAAACTCTACAAATTTTATGTAGAGTTTAGTTATGGAAATAATATAAAAATAAAATTTAAAAAAAACTTAACCCGCTCGGGTCCGGCAGCATGTTAACGTTCGAACTTTAATTCCCAATATCTCCGCTAGGGGCTGCTGCAAAGCTATAAAAATAATAAAAACATTTCTTTGTCATAGATCTATGTTTCCACGAAGTTTGGTCGGAAAATCCCCTGCCATTACAATTCAGGCATGTTAGGGTTAATCGATCAAAATAAAAATCCGAATTGACAACTCTAATATTTGTACCACTGGTTCAGTCCCATTTTCACCTGTCTCGGGTAGAAGAAAAAATACATAACTGTTTTCATTTATTTGTTATATGTGTCGATAACAGTCTGAACACTGTAAAGATTTTCTTTTATACTTTTTTGACAGCCAGACAATTTTAGCATACTTTTTGTCATACTTGTATGAAGAAAAGTATAAATATAAAAACTTGTGTGATAATGTGAACGAGGCTTTAATGGTATTTTCCCATTTTCAATACTCCATTTTGTTTCAATCTTTTAAGCTGAAAATTTCAATGCTATTAAAAAAATAGTTTTCTAAGAAAAATGCTACAATTCTTTGAATGTCGCTTTTTCACATATTATTGTACTGTTTCAGCTGCTCTCAATGGTCCACCACCTTTTCATATTCGAGTCGTCCATAAAGACTAAGACATCACCATCTGAATAGTATAGTCTGTTTTTCTGCCCTTTCTATAGGTCACACTATTTTCAAAACATCGCAAAAAGTTCATTAACGATGGAATGTTTTTTTTTTCATAAATAAGAGTATTTATTAATGCCTTAAATATTGCCATACAAGTTTTTTTAATACCGTAACCAATTCCCCAAAATCGTAAAATCGCAGGATATATGTGGACTTTAGTCCTTAACTGTATTTCCTACAACATCTTCCGGTAATATGATATTTCTTATCATATTATTATTATACACATAATATACATATGTCATACATTTAATAGATTCAGAAAACTTTCCGCCGTCCGTTTTTTTTTTTATAGAAAAGTCCTTAAATTGCTCAAGTACACTCAAAATAATAAGTCTGTTGGCTGAACAGAAAAATTTGTTGCTTTAACAAAATTTATTCCTGTTTTTTGGCTTAAAATAAAATTAGTTGATTTTAACAAATACTTCTGCCAAATTTAACAAATCTAAATTTAAGTAAGAAATCAGTAAAAATACAGTTTTATTTGTAATTATAGTGAGTCGTAAAATTTGTTCAAATTAAGGTATCGGGACCCTCTCCGGGCCTAGTCCATACCATCTAAAATCATATCAGGGCACTCCAAAGGAGCAATCATTTTATCCGTTTTGCTCTCTCTCGCTTAGTTTTCGAGATAAGGGCCATTTTATGAAGTGGAAAGTTTTTATTAGAAATTACCGAGGGTCCAAGGCCATGGTGCATTTTTGGATAGAGATAACCACTTTCGCTGGGGTATTATGTGGTTAGGGGTAGTCGAAATTTTCGTCAATTTTCCATTTCAAAAAATCGGGAGGGAATTAAATAGCGCCATATCGGGAGGGAAATAAATAGCGCCAGTTCGGATACACTGGTGGATCCATCTACCGGGTAATAAGAGAAACATGACAATATTATATTTTAGCAATAAATTTTGAAAAATTTAACGAATGTTCTTAAAAATTAGTTATAAATAATTTTGAAAATTAACACTCAAAATTAGTTAAAGTACTGAGGATTTTTAGTATAGTGTTAAATGAAGATAATTAAAATCTTTGTTTAAATGAGTTTTTCAACTAAAAATTTGTCAAAAATTAATCAAATCTAGTTGAAACCCTATTGAAACGATATTAGCGACGATCAAGAAGACCAACTACACCAAGATTTATAGAGATTCGTGAAAAAAAACGCAAAGGGTTTTGGGATGAAGGTATGCTGAGCGATTATAATTAACTTATTAGGTGGACCCAAAAAATTGCAAACGATGAAGCTCCACTGCACTTCATTTGTAATTTGTTATGTTTTTCCAAATGATTTTTGGTTGAAAATTGCGAAACTTGTCACATTAATTTTCTAAGAAATCTGACCTGATCACATAAAACGGACAGCGGATTCATGATCCGTGTCAAAACTTGAAAAAACTGCTGACATCTGCTTGGTTCTAAAACGAGAGACCATTAATTATACAGATAGGAAATCAAAACTTACACTACTCACCGGTAGAGGGCGCTGAAATTTAGTATTACCTGAGCAACTATTTAGTATCAGTTTAGTATCAGCTGAGCCTATATTTTAAAACTCAAAAACTGCTCAAAA
This sequence comes from Leucophora obtusa, assembly GCA_949987735.1. Taxonomy (NCBI): domain Eukaryota; kingdom Metazoa; phylum Arthropoda; class Insecta; order Diptera; family Anthomyiidae; genus Leucophora; species Leucophora obtusa. The sequence continues at coordinate 195,342,513 of OX465298.1, forward strand.
CAAGAAAAAACGAGCGCGGAATATATTCAAATAATAAAATTTCCGATATCCGTTTGTTTTTTTGCTTTAGCCCAAACCACATAGTGAAAGTGCCAGTGGACAATGGCAGTGCTGTCAAACTTTGTTCTTGAATTTCGCGAAAACGATTTAATATTTTTAAAAATTTCTTTTTGTGTTTTGTTTAAAAACAGCTCTTGTTTATTTAGAAACTTTTCTAATTTCTCGGCAGTGCCAAATAGAGAAGATATAAAAACGCTTTATCGACAAAACGTCGCACTGCGGTCAACACTGCGTTTATGTGGTTTAGGCTTATGTTGTTTGTTATTATTTAAATTTAAATAAAAAAAGAAAATTGTAAATTTTTTGAACAAAGTGCCATCTAGTGACAACAATATTTTTATAACTTATTTTTTGGTGATGCCATACGCCTGTCTAAAACGGTGTAAACTTGTGTTGTTGGGCCTTTAGTTTTGGAAAACGTTTTACTTTAAAATTCGGATTTCTGATATAGAAACACTCAGATTTAAAAAGATTTTCTCCTTTTAAAACACACATTCCCTTAGATAAATTTCCTTATTCTGTACATTGAACAGATTCTGAACTTAGAAACCCAATTTTGACTGACCTCTTTTGTAATTAATTTTCACTTTCTTCTATGACAAACATAGCTTCGAAGTCAAAAAAGTACATTCTCGAAAGGTACCCAAGTTAGCATTTATCATCCCTGCTCTATTCAATTAACATTGAACAGTTTTTTTGTTGTAGGTACTTTGCTTTCAATTTAAAAATGAAATATTCCCATCGTTTTCTAATTATGAACATGCAATAATAATTATATCGTCATCATCATTTTATTAATTTCATTTAAAACTGCAGCAGAAAAAATAATAATAATAATGACTATTGTTGTTGTATCGTTATTTAATTTGTATAATTTTGCTGTTGTTGTCCAACAAACCAATGAGCATTGCCGTCGTTTAACGATGATGATGGTTCTTTAGTGGATGATTAAACTGAATTTAATCGTTTGTGACCAGGCTCTCATAATTCATTTGCAAGTGCATCATCATTTAGTCTGTGTGCTGTTTGTATGCGATGTGTGTACTTTTCATTTAAAAATCTTACGTTACGGTATATTTTCATTATAATGCTCATTATTGTATTATAATTGCCATATAAGCATAATGAACGTTACGGTTTAAAATGTGTGAGAGATAGAAAGACATAATAATAATTACCAGCACTTATTTTAATGGTAATTACATAAAAGTTTTTTATAATTTGTAAATTCATATGACAGTTTGTGCCTTGTTAGAGATGGTTAGGATTTAAAGATTCGTGTAACGAAAGTAACTAGGAATTACTGTTTTATATGAAACAATTAATTTTTAAGTTTAAAGCTGGATTCAAAACGCTGGATACCTCATTCTGCTGCGTGCATTTTGCTCCTTTTTCTTCCCCACTTACATATTTTTTGTATCTACCGTCTGTATTTTAGTACACTCCATTCAACAGAGTGGAGCACTCCAGCGTTCCAAATCCAGCTTCAAGGTTAATTTAGATTTTTAGAATTAACTTCCAAAATATATAAAATATTCGGCACACAATCTAATCGAAAAATGTTTTAAGAGCTAGTTTTAAATCCTAAAGAAATATGCACTTTTGGTCCGAATTAATTTTCACAAAAAAATTTTTGAACTGTGGGAAAAAGTAAAAATAAATGAAAACGCCGCAAAAAGTACCAACATCATAAACCGAAATTTAATTGTAAGCCTTTTCCAAGCTTATTAATAAAAATTTGCCGGAAAGTGTTCTCCACCACTTTGCAATTCATATCATTTTGACGTTTCTCTGCAATGGTTTTGACATATCATATCGTATAATTTATTGCATTTGAAGACACCGGGTTAGGTACATTTTGGGGCTTATGTTGAAATTATAACATATATTGCATAAAATATTGTGGGGATATTCTGTTACATATGTATACAATGACAATACATTGGAAACTTTTATAAAATTTTGTGTTTTCTGATTTAAGAATTTGATGATTTTAAGTTCAAAAATGATGAACATTTTTTTGTAAAATTACTTCTTGGCATTAAAAAAAACAAAAATTGTTTTTTTGGACTCTCTATATTTGCATTGACTTGAGGTAGAACAATTTTCTAACTAAATACAGTATAACTCGTCTAATACGAACTCGGATAAGACGAATTCTCGATTAATACGAACTAATTAAATAGCCCCGAAGTTTTGGCAACAATTTCAATATAAAAAAAATCGGTTAATACAAACTCGCATAAGACGAACACTCGGTTAAAACTAACTGTTTGTGATGGTCCCACAAACATTTCTATATAATTTTTCCACTTTTAATACGAACTTTACAAAATTCGACAATTTTTTCTCTACATATTTTTTTTTTTTGTTTTCTGACAAATTTTAAACCAAACAATATATTTCGGAAACCAAATGAAATAATTATAAACTTTACGGTAACGGTATACCGTTACCGAAACTGTCTTAAATGCCCTTACCTTTACCGTTACCGAAACAAATTTCAATACCGTTACCCTTACCGTTATTAGTTTCGGGTACCAACCTTGAGCAAAAGTGATGGAATATGTGTGAAATATTGGTCGTTATGTTATAATTTCTAATCTTTACGATTATCTGGATACTTATTTTTAAATTTGCATTATAATTTTATGAATAAAATACTTAATAATATTAAAGGATTTGCAAAAAAAATTTTTGTTTTTGCCGATTTAAAACCAAAAAACGAATAAAAAAGTTAAAGTCGGGCCGACATTATAATACCCTACACCAGTCTGGTTAAAAGCCAACTAATGATTAGATCCGAAATTTGATTGGGTTAAAACGGACTTGCGTCAAAATTTTCTATAAAATGATAAAAGAACAGGAAATCGAAAATATAGCCCATATGGGCGACAGGTCCATATATGGACCGATCCTATCTCGAATCAATAGGCTTTGTCCTTGGGACCTTGTGAGTCAGCGAACCAAATTTCATTGAATATCCATTTGCGACCTGCAGCGTGTAAACAAGCCAATTTTGGGGGGGGGGACACTATGGGTACTAGGTCTAAACATGAACCGATTTTAACCAGGTCCAACAATTTTTGGTGTTACAAATATCAGCACAAGCTTATTATACCCTCTCCACGAAGTGTAGGGCATAAACATGTGAATTGTTGTTTCATAACAAAATTTTTTTGAAAGTTTGGTGAATTTATCCAAATTTAATCAATAGTAGTGAAATATTCTAAAAAACTGCAGTTAGAGCTTTGCATTTGGGCAGTAGGTTTAGTAAAGGGCTCAAAACTATGAAATGTTAACGGCATTGAAATAATTATCAATCTGGAACTAGATAAAAGGCTTAAACTATAAGTTCATAAGCAAATGTGGCTGAATTAGACCGGATCTGGCTCTCAACGTGAGGGTAAGAAATCACCGATATCTGAGAAATATGTTGCTTTCTTAAATGCCTCTAACGAACATCAAATCTGGTCTAGCAGATTCAGTTGTAAGATCCCAGATCAATTCAAAAAGCCAAGCTGGACTAATTTTTGCGAGACAATCAAATGGAAAATACTTGACCCTAAATGAACAATTAAATGAGTTAAGTCCGGCGATGATGTGGGACGGTTTCTTGGGGCGATATTGATGTGGGACGGTTTCTTAAGGCAAGTTATGGGCGAAATTTATATAATATAGGATATTGTAACCGAAATATGATACAAACAGATCCTAAATGACATATTCAGTGGAAAATTTATTTATATTTTGAGGAAATCAAACCTCTGGGGGGTAACCGCGAATTCGACTTTTAAGCTACAAGCAAGAGGCTACCATCTATCTGAAATATAACAATCCTGAAATATAACGCATTGATATTTATAGATAGTCAAATACGGTCAAGAAATAGAACAAAACTTCCATATCCCATATAAGTGGCAAAAAGTTTACAGGGATATTATAAGCAATTTTATTGACTCAAATCATGGCGTTATAAAGCACTTCTGCAAAAATAATAAATATCCAACAAAATACTGATCCTTAAGATTTGAGCTTTGTTTTCAACTTCGCTATGGTAAAAGTTTCCAATGTTTTGCCAAATTCTTAACCATGAACCCTTTTAATGAGTGTAATGTTTCAAATCTGGAAATTTTGTAAGAAAAAAACAACAGTTAAATAAATAGTTATTTTTACTTTTATTATTTTGTCTGATAAATAAGAGTATTAAAAGTATATAAGAACAAAAAAATATCCATTTCATTTTGTGGTCCACTCCGATCTTGGTTTTTTTCCGAATGCCTTCCATTAAGTTTTTGACAGTGCTGTTTGTTATTGCTTTGGATACAACTTTCCACTTTTTTCAAAATCTTTTATATAATTAGCTGTCTGTTTGGTCTTCTTTAACTTCGCTTTTATTAGAGTCCAATACCTTTCAATGGGTCGACATTGTGGAACATTTGGTGGGTGCATGTCTTTTTCAACAAATTTAATATTATTAGCTCTGAGCAGATTTAAAAATTGAAGCATAGTGAGCTGAGCCAAATCAGGCCAGAATAGAGTAGATCTACCGTGTTTTTTTATAAAAGGTATTAATCTTATTTTTAGGCGCTCTTCCCTGTACACATCTCCGTTAATTGTACCTGTTGTTATATATGAAGATGTCTTTTCGCCGCATTGGCAAATTCCATGCCAAACAACATACTTCAAACCAAAATTTTCAATGCCGATAGATGTTTCAAAATAACGTTTCAGGACTGGATCTACCGTAGGTACTTCTTGCCATTTTGAAATCTTTTGAAATAAAATGTACTGCTCGGTATGGATTTTCATTCCATTTGTCGATAATTAATTTTCGTCGTTCCAATTGATTCATAATTGCTGAAAAAGTATCAAAATGGAATCAAAATGTTATGTTGACACAATTTTATGAAGTTACTAAATATTTTCCTATAAAGTTTTTCATTTTAGTTTTAATGATTTGGAACATAGCCTACTTTAAAATTTACAAGTTTTGAAACTTTACACTCCTTAATTTTCAAAATGTTTTTTCTGAAGTTTAGTCTTTTTGTTCCAATATTTATATTAGTGGTATTCACCGAACTGCATTTATGCCCTCGTAAACCGTGTATTTTTGTAATCGCGTATATTTGTAACTTTACCTGTTTGTTTAAATGACGCACCTTTTGAAACTATTCACATTTAAATTTTGCATTTTGCCACTTTTTTGGTCTTTTCATAAATCAAACACAGAATTTTTTAAATTTGCATAATTTAAAAACAGAAAATAAAAAACAAAAACAAAACAATAGAAAATTTGCAAATCAGACTAGATCCAGTTTCTGCCTTTTTATATGGACACTTTTGTGAAAAGGTGACACGGAGGAAATATAGAAGATAAACAGAAAATCTAAAGTAGAATGTTTTTATATGTCTGTTTGATCACTTCTGAAAGTATTCATATAGAGACAATCTGACAATAAAAATATAAACAATAATACAATTTAATTGAAAATCACCGATGACGCCTGTCCATATAAAAAGGAAGAAACTGGATCTAGACCAGTGATAGGCATTACTATGCACGCGTGCAACTCACTCACACCTACATACGCTCACACATTGAATAAAAACAAACAAATTTATTTAGTCTCGCTTGAGCATTCGTTAGATGAGGTGTTTCGACGCATGTTGCTAGCGTTACACTGAACGAAATGTTTGACGAAGAATGGGAATTCGATTTTCCGTTTACTAAAATTATTTTCGGTAAACGAAAATAGGTTATTTTTTGTTGAAAAAAGGACAATCGTTGTGTTTCGCCATCTTTGAACCGAATTTAAATATACCTTTATCGCCATGCTGAATAGCACAATAAAATTTAAATTTTTAACTGCAACTTTGCCAAGAATTCTAAAACGTGTTTTTCTTTCAAAATTTAATTTTTAAATTATTTTATATTATGTGCTATTTTATTTTTATATTCTAATTGCACATAAATATGTATGAGAAAATTATACAGAAATTTCTTTTAGTGCACTGAGCGAGGGAAAGTTACATCTCACTCATACAAGCACAAAACTAAGGTTGTTTGCGTTTGCCGATCCCTGATCTAGTCTGATTTGCAAATTTAATGTGTTTATAACTTTTGAAGAAAAGGTTTATTCTTCTTCTTAACCTCAAACCAACTAAAATAGAATTAATAAAAAATACATATTAATTACAATGTTAATTTTATTTAGTCTATACGACGCGTTTGGAAAAACAACACTTTACTAGAAAATAATTTTATTTGTATAAATACGAAAAAGTTTACACATAAAAATGTAAGTTTACAATAAAAATGTAAGCGTAAATTAACGGGTAATACATTATTTTATATTTTTTAATGCAATTATGTCTCGTTATATATTGCTTTGTATGGCACTATATATAATAAAAATAATTTTCGTCTTTCGAACAAATTTTATATGACCCAATATCTGAATATATCTTTTTACATATCGATACACAATATTCAATAGTATATATCTGCAATTTTGGCCAAAATGAGTTTTTGATGGTAAAATCATTGTTGATATTATATCCATCTATTATATCAATTTGGAAGCAAAATACCCATTCTTTGCCACTATTTTGAACATTTTGCATTTTCCCATATCTACAAACAAATTTATTTTCAAATACAGAAGTCTATTGGTCTAATTCATAAACTTTTACAAAAGTCTTATTGCGGGATTTTAAACTAATTTGTGAAAAACAGTATTCATATTTGCTTAATAATGAAGAAAATAATAAAGGTTTATAGTTGGTACTCACTAACTTTAAACCTTTTATAAAGTTTGGAGTGAGGAAGCCACCATTTAATTGTTAATTATTTCATTTTCAGGCATGAAATGATTTATTAAAGCCATCCCATCCCTAGAATGTGTGGCTTCCAACAACTTGCATCCATCAAACTGAAAAAAACTACAACAATTGCGTAGCCAATGACCATTTTCGAAAAAATTTCCAAAAAAATGTAAAAATTAAATTAAAAAGAAAAACAAAACAATAGTGATGTACAGACTGTCAAAACATTATTCGAAATTCGATTACTTTTGTATGCTTTGAATAATATGTTTTAAAAAATGACTTTTTTACACACATTTCCATTGATTTGCTTTATAAATAAAAAGAAATATTTTTAATGGCTTTTAAATTTATCTTAACACATCATTAGTTCTCTAATTTAAGGAAATACATTTTCACTTCCGATTACCGACTCAATCGTTTACTAAATTTGTAAATCACTTACGACTTATTTGGGAGAAGAGAGAAAATAAACAATAGTGTTGCCAGTATCAAATCGAAAAAATTATTTATAGTTAAAATACGATTATGAATCAAGATTTCTAATAACTCTTTATTTAGCGAAATATCTACTTTAACTATAGCAAGCTTCAAATACCAAATAAATTTTTTTTATGAATTAGCACATATATCTGCATATAAATTTAAATTATTTGAATTCTATAAGGTACACATAAAAGCTTTTTGAGAATATCTTTTTTCGGAAATATTTTTTTTTGCAACTAACCAGCAAACTTTATTTTAGGAGATGTGCATTATAGTCCCTAGATTATAAATTTAAAAAAACCGCACTTAAAAAATTGCAAAATAATATAGGAACGCTAAAAAATCTTTTATGCTAAAAAAAATAATTTAAATGCTCAATCGGCGATTAAGACTCTGCAAACGAATATAATGCAATTTTCCTTTTTGCAAAATATTTTCGCGATTTCTTTTTTGCAAACTAAGAACCAAACTTTGGTGTGGAATTGGTATTATATTCCCAAGATTAAAGATTTAAAAAACCCACACTTAAAAAATTGCAAAATAATCGCGGAAAAGGGCGAAAAAGGCTTTATGGTACAAAAAATTAATTAAAAAAATTAATCAGCGATTTACATTTTGCAAACAATTATATTGATAAAAAAATTTTGCTTTTTGCAAATTTAATTTTTCGCGATTTTTTCTTTTTTGCAACTAACCACCAAACTTTGTTTTATGAAATTTGTATTATAGTCCCTAGATTATAAATTTAAAAAAAGCGCACTCGAAAATTTGCAAAATAATAGCGGAACGCGAAAAAAAGTCTTTATGGTACGAAAATTGTATTAAAAATCTTAGTCAGCGATTTACATTCTGTAAAGAAATATATTAATGCAAAAAATTTCCTTTTTGTAATTTTTTTTCCTGACTTTTTTGCAATCCCTAGATTATAAATTTTAAGAAACTTACTTAAAAATTGCTAAATAACGGCGGAATGCGAAAAATCGTAGAAAATGACTTAGAACAGCTAAACAACTATTGACATTCTGCAAACGAATATATTGGTGTAAAATTATCCTTTTCGCCAAATTTTTTTTTTTTTGCAAAACTAACCACCAAACTTTGTAATAAACTTCGATTATGGATTAAAATACACCGCATTGAAAAAATTCCAAATAATGGCGGATTGTGAATAAAAGGATTTATGCCGCAGAAAATGAATTAAGAAACTTAATCAGCGATTAACATTTTGCAAACGAATATAATAATGCAAAATTTTTCGTTTTTGTAAAATTTTTTTTCGCAATTTTTTTTTCCAAACTAACTATTAATTTTTGGAATAAGAAATGGATATAATAGCTCTTGGACTATTAATTTCAATAAAACGAGACTTTTCCATCCCTGATTAACAATTCTGTGTTCGTTGAGGTTTGGAGGAACATACTATTGTTTTCCACAAAAAGTATAGAGAGATTTACATGGTCATTTGTTCCTAATAATGCATATTTTTTATATATATCAAAACTACCTATCTGCTAGTATTATCATAAAATATATAAAAATTTTATTTCAGAACTCTATATCTGCATTAGCGACGTAAATAACGCAAATAATTTCAAAATAAGTAGATATAGGAATAAGTTGCCATTTTTAAATAATATTCTAGAAGACAGATTGATTCAAAAAAATCTTATAAGCAAGTGAATTAGTTTTATTGCTCTCCTGAACAATTGTATTTTTGCAGATATAGAGTATTGAATCTATGGTGTCGATATGTTGTCATATTTAATCAGAATTCGCCCATGGAATTTAAATTGTACGACCAAATATAGCCCAGTTTCATGTTTAATTTAAGATTTTATCGAAATCAATTACAATCCATTTTTAATTGGAAATGTTTTTTTTTTTTTACAAAAACAAATTTTGATACAAAGTACAAGTGATTTAAAAAATAATAACATGAAAACGAAAAACCGGCAAAACATATTTGTATAGAATATGGGTGAGATTATCTGACAGTTACCCATACATTATCAACAAAACAAGCCTATGGATTTAAAAAAGAAACATTTTCCCTATATAATCGATGGTATATTCTTGTTTCAAATGAACTCTTAATATGTTAGTAAATTTAAATTGAAATTCATTTTCATTTAAAATGTTACAAATTTACATCGGAACAATAGATTCTTTTATTTTTAAATTGAATATTGGGTCATATTAATAAAAGTTAGCCAATTCTCCGAAGTAATTATTTTGGTTTAGGAATAAGGAGAGGCTTGAAGGATACCGTAGAATATAAATGAAAATATAAACAAAAAAAATTGTCTACCCGTAATTAGACTAAAATTTTGTAATAATAACTTAAAAACCTAATAAATAATTCCCCCTATTAGTGAAATCTAGTTTTTTATTCATACGATACATTATTTATAAATTTAAATCATTTTTAAACGATTAATTCATGACATTTAATTTTATTAAAAACTGTTTCATGTCAAATTTGTTATCACAATTTTAATGTATTTTTCTCGTTTTAATATTTAATAAAAACAGAAATTGGAAAATTTTTACCAAATTGGACCTAATTGCATCAAATTTTAAATATTAAGATATTATTTAATACAATAATGTCTGGTTAAAGTAATTAAATCCAATTTGATCCACGTAGATACAATTGTATTCACCATTTTTCGGATTAAATTGTATCTGATTAGTTATTGTATTATATCAAATTAGATATGTCACCATATTATCTTTTTTAATCGGGCGAGTAAACCTATAACATATGCACAGTATACGAGGCGTAAATACTTTAAATGAATACCTTTATTATATTGTATTGTATAAATACAAACCATACTTTTTATGTATGGAGTTTGACATTAAACTCATAAACATACCAGGTTTACACCGTTTACGAGTAGAATACGAGTTTATATGAAAACCCCTAATATACAAATTATCAGATTAAGAAAAAAAGTTTTTAATTTTTACACCCAAATTATTACAACTGAGCAATAAAGTTGAAAACAAAAATATTTGACTCTAGATCATAAATTAATATCACTTTCTGTTTAAATTATTTTTTAAATTAAAGAAATATGATATAATTTTCACAAGTAAATTACAAAGAATAAAGAATTTTAGTCTAAGTTAGTTGTTAACATACTCGATTTGCTTTCAACTTTCACATATGTAGACGATTATCAAAGTTTAACACGTCAAGGCAAATGACACTAATGATGCCTTTGTAGCGAAAGCCGAAAATACGTATTCTGTCTTGCAGGCCTTATCGCATTCTTTCAAATTTTTTATTCTTTGTAATTTACTTGTGAAAATTGTATCATCTTTCTTTAATTTGAAAAATAATTTAAACAGAAAGTGATATTAATTTATGATCTAGAGTCAAACTAAAAAACATTCATTTACCAAATAAAAAGATCAACTATACATACTACCCCTCATTCAAAAAGAAATATTTTAAAAGTTTCCATTGTATGCTCACCCACTGTATGTGCTGTAATTTGTGTGTAATCTGTGTAAAAAAATATATACATATATTCTACTGCACTACAAATCTACTGTACTATTACTGAAAAATTATAGTGTTACCATATTTGAAGCCTTTCATCTTTTACCACCTTTCACTTTTTCTCTATCCCCTTTCCAAAGAAAGCAACACGGTAATTAATAGGAAGAATTTCCTGAGAGTTGCTTCTCTTTAAAAAAAAACAAATAGCGAATGAAATCTGATGTTTTTAGAAAAAAGAAGGTAGAACCTGGTTTTCAGTTTGTATGAAAATTGTATGGAAAAACTAAATTAATTTTGTAGCTTTCGGCTCAAAACCTAAAAATGGCCAAAAACTACTAGTTTTTGCCCAGTCTAAATACACTATTAAACTCCATACATAAAAAATATGGTTTGTATTTATACAAGGTTTACAATTGATTTACGAGTTTATATGAAAACCCCTACCATTTATCAAAAATTATCCAAAGATCTGTAAACAGTTTTTGAAAAATTATTCTAAAAGTGGCAACACTGTTTCCAAGCCAATTAATTATTTAACAAATTACCTACTACTACTAAAGAGAAAATAAGATAGACCCGTAATTATAATCAACACAATATTAATATTAACCACATGAAAAAAATGCACGAGCACCACTTTAAGGAACTTATACACATTTACTAATGACGAGCACCAACGCCTATCGACCAATCACTACCGTAAACAACTTGTTTATTTAATACCCACACCAACAATTGTTTACGTTAAAACACAAAGAGAATCAAACAAAAGAAATGTTGTAATAGCCCTACTAAAATATCTGTTTGCCTGGTATCATGTGGAACAACAACGGCTGAAATGCGGATTTTGGCTACGCGGATTGGTCAGATGCGACACGAAACATATGCGGCGCTAAAAGTAACAATTTGGTTGGATGAGACTGAAAGAAAAAAAAATATATAGTTTTTGACAACATCAAGTAAATCCAATATAAAAAATATGCATTCATTCATTACATTCATTCATTCAATTTGTTTTTAACACAAAAAAAATTCAAAAGAGTGAAAAAAACACCAGCAAAGAAAATAACATGAGATGGCAGTGATGGTATTTGAGAATTTTTGTTTGGTGCCTAAATGATGCCAAAAAAGGGCCAAAAAAGCTTTAAAAGTGCCAAAAAAAAATTTAGCAAAATGCAAATGTTTCAAAAAATATGTTCAGCTTTTATTTCAAATATTTATACATTTACACCGTTATTATAAACTTTATAACAATAATAAAATTGTCACAAAACTGGTGTGAATGGAAATTATTATAATTTTGGTATTCTAAGAAAAATTGTCACAGCAAAACCTTGACAAAATTGTCATGTAATAAAAAGCACATATATTTTCATTCGTCAACAATTTAAAATATAAGTTTTATTTTCTTTTGAAGAATTTTATAATTTTTCTTCACAGAAATATAATACGAAATACCTCATTCATATTTTGAGATATTATTTTAAGATGCATCGAACCTTTTACCGATTCTAAAATTCCTGCAAATTCCTCCAAAAGATTACGTAGTAACATGGGATTTTTGGGGCTAAAGTTGTTAGGAATAAGCTCAAAATACTTGATTCTAAAATTTAAAGGAAACTCCAAGTGCTTAGAACTAGTTCTCTCGTGTTCTGCGGTTCCTGGACATTTTTTTAAGTTTCCATTTCATTTAAGATTTCATAAAATTATCGAAAAAATCGTAATTTTTCACAAATTACAGGAGCGCTCATAAATACGATTTTTAAATGGCTCATAGAAAATTATTGTTTTTTTGAAAACACTCTTTTTTTTGGTAAAAAATATGAACCCTCAGAAAACAATCCAAAAAGTTGTCTCTACAATCTAAAAAGCTGTCTCAAAACGAGGGTTCATTTTTCGGACTCAAAAAAGATTCCAAAATTATTTAAATTTATGAAGAAAATTTCAATTTTATAAGTTCTTTTTTCGGAGTCATTTCTGAGTACACAGGGGGCTCTTTTGGCCGGACCACTTTCATAGGAAAAAGTGGACAAATGTTTATGTTTTTGGAGCTCAATTCTGAGTCATTAATGATCATCTTTGTTTGCTGGGAATTTTATTTTATTTTTGGCAGAAAAAGCTTTCACCATTGTATGGTGAAATTTTTAAAACTTTTGCTTGTCATAAAAAAACTAGAATACCATAACAAATTTTTGAAAAATTCCAGTGACGGACAATACAATAGAATCAATTAAAGTTTTTCTAATTTTATCCCCATTGCTTTTATTTTTAAAGATCAAAATAATGATTAAATTGTCTCCAAAGAACTGGAAGGTGGTCCAGAAAATTGTAGAAATTTTTAGTGTGGCGTTTGTTCTTTAATTTTGCTTCCCGTTCTAAGTAGACGTCTCTTTTAATGAAAAACCAGCGATATCGACCTTTTATCAAATTATATAGCAATTTTCTTAAAAAGTGCCAAAATTCTATGAAGAGTGCCAAAGTGCCATTGAACATTCAATAGTGCCACAAATGGCACTTTTGTGCCACTTTTACCAACAGTGTGAGATGGTGGAAATAAAAGTATAAAAAAGGAGAAGAATGAACTGCCGGTCATATAAAACAGTTGAGAAACACATGTAGCAGACAAATATGTGCGATGGTTAAGTGGGTACAAAAGTGCATAATATTTTGTGGGTACTTTTCAACAACGGCTCTTAATGATTAGTTAAGGTCAGCAGATACATTTTTATAGTCAACAGTTCTACAACTGTTTTACAACTACATATTTGCTGAAGGATCTAACTTCACCTAGCGTAAGCGTAAAAAATACTTCCTACTTTTAATCAAATATTGATACATTTGTTGTTGTTGATTTAAAAAAAATTGTTTTGTAAGAATGACAAATAAAAACACACCAATATAATTCAAAAACAACAATTTTAAAAAATCAAAGGAAACTATAGAAAAATTGTATTTAAAATCAACACAAAGAATACATCGTTCACATTGGCAGACTTAGGCCGGTCTGGGGTGGGCTAAGCCCACCCTAGACTGATTTTTGCCCAGCCCAGAATTTTAAAAAAATCTACCTACAATTCTTTTATCTATAATTTTGATGGCAAAAAGTATCACAATATTACTTTTTTTATATCAAATAAACCTGTATTTTTGGTTTGGGAAAATCTCTACTAGATTCCTAGGCAGCTAAGTTGTTGAAGTCTAAGGGTCAGTTCTATAGTCAGAACTAAGATCGATTTTTGTTTTAAATATTTCTTAAATAAGAAAGTTGTTTGAAAAATTCTTACCTAAGAAATATTTAAGAAACAAATCGATCTTAGTTCTGATTATAAAATTGACCATAAGAGTTTTAAGAAAAATTATTAGAATCGCAAAGTTATTCAATAATAGAAATATAACGCATAATCTTTTTTGGTGAGTTAAATATCTTAGATTTCATAGTTTTCTAAATTAATAATTAGTTGATATCTAACTAGGAAGTTTCTTAAAACTAAACATTACTATGTTATTTTAATGAAATTTCAATATTTTGGAGAAAAAAAAAATTGTTAGCTGAACATCTCACTGTTTTTGACCACCTCGGTAATTTAAGTGATCAAAATATGGGGTTAAAAAGGATTCGTCCGAAGTAGACGAATTAGACAGGTTGATCCTAGATTTCTTTTCTCTATCATAATAATCTGAAAATATAGCTTGGAACACATTCATTGTACGAGGTTTTCTTCAGAAAAATAGATGCACTTTTGGGCAAATAAACAGCAGAAAATTAAGGGTCGCTTGCCCACCCCAGAAAAATGGTCTAGGTACGCCAATGATCTCGACTACGAAACCATCTGCCAGCAAACCATTAGCTGGTAACAATGCAATTGTCCGATGTTTACAAATGCATTATCAAAGAAGATGATGCCAAAAGACACATCATAAAAAAGTCTGATGCAAAAACATCAGTTGGTTTGCATCAGGATACAAATTATCTTTACTCGTTTAGTGGTAACGAATGACAATTCTTTATCGCTTCACAGCTTGGCATAACATTTAGAATGCATAATGCATTAGTGATGCATATCTGAACAGACCCAACTAAACTAAAAATCAGTTCAATTTAATTAAACGTATGTAAAAATTGTTAATAAGTATTCAAAATGACATTGCACTTTTTTATTGTAATTTGTGGACTTTTATCTTTTAAAGGGCGGTCCAACCAAAACGCACGATCTTAATTGTAAATAAATCAAAAAGTTTTCAGAGAATTATCTTAATATTTGTTAATGCTCGCCATGGCTTCGGTGGCATACCTCTATCCGATGGTCCATATTTTCAATGACTCTGAGACATAATTGAAGTTCAATGTCGTTATTGTGCCGAATTATCTCAACCATTAGCTCCTGAATTGTTCTTTCATTTCATTTATTCAGTCTATGAACATAAAAATTCCTTACAGACTATGATTAAATCAAAAATATAATAAGTAAATAGTAAAATAAGTAATAAGTAAAATACAACACAATGGTTTGTGGGTTTTTTATCAACTGCTTATTTCTACAAAATATTTTCATTCAGTGTGTGAAAATGATGTGTTTGCATTTTGTTCTTAAATAACAAAAGGCAACAACATCATTCTGACACCGCATGTACTTAGTAGACGCTAACGTCAGCACCAAGTGCATGCGCTACTTAATTTACTATGGTATGTTTATGTTACTCCTCCCTTCTTCAGAGGTTTCAATGTCCTCATTGATTCTTCTTACACATTTAGTCTTAATATTATTGAATAATTTTGTTCTCTGTGTTGTTAACAATATTATAATTAATATTATAAAAAAGATTAATGCGTATATAATATAATTGTTTTCTTTTTTTGAATAATGTTTTTGATAATCGTTTCTTAATTCTAGTTTGGTAACATAGTCTTTGGTATTCTTTATAAGATTTTCGGATGTTTTTACAAATGGAACAATGGATGTTTGTGCAATGTGCATTTTACTTTCAATTTCAAAAGATAAAATTTTAAGTTTACAGTTATTAATAGTTAACAAATTATTTCCAAAAATTAATATGTTTAAATCGTTACAATTTTGATGCACTGCTGTTTCATTCAAATTTTTGGTCAATACCATATTAGGGGGTACAAAAGTTATACTTGTTTCTTTATTTGTCTTAAAAGTACAGTTTGATAATTGCCTATTTAATAAATTTTCTAAACATAGATCATTTAAAGGTTTAATTTTCCGGTTTTCTAATTTAAACAATTTTTCATTTTTCTTAGTAAAATCTATGTCTGAATTTAACACTAGTTCTTGATTATCATCATCTGGAATTGGTAGTATTTTGAATTTATGATACTTTGTAAAGGTTTCAGGAATAGTTAAAACAAAATACACCATATTTTCCCTTATCCAAACGGACGTTCTAATTAGTTCAAATTGTTCGGTATTCAAATGGGATATGGTTTCAATATCAACAAGTTTTGGGTTTACAATGCCCAATTTAGCCAATTGAATTCCCAGTTGAACATCTTTAATATGTTCCAAATAGGTTTTCACATTGTCAAGAAAAGTATCAGAAATAATTTTAGTAACAAGTGCATTCTGAAGAGTATTCGTTGAGTTTTTCAATTCATTTAATAACGCAATCCCAGCATTCACGTGCTCAATGATACTATTTTTATCCAAATCATTGTTATCAATTCTGTTCTTTATATCACTTATGGTCTCTTCTATCACATCCCTATCCTCACTGTCAAGAGTTCCAAAAAGAAATTTCAGGCCACTACCCAGAGCATTAAAAAGGCCCCTTTTATGTCGCCTAATAAATAAGCGTTTCTCCTGTTCAGCCATTTTGAGATATTTAGTTATGATATCAGACTGTAAAAATTCGTGTTCATAATATTCACCAGACAATGCATTGAATGATGTTTCCAATTCGGTGGTGTTAATCTCTATAATATGATTATTATATTCGGTAGGAATCATGACTTCCCCCTGGTTAATAATGATATAGCCAAAATTATCCCTTATATTGTCAACATTAATGGTCTGAGCAATAATTTCCGATATCAAATGCAGCAAAACCGTGACCGTGACAAGTTTCCCAAAAGTCCCAAGTTCAGTGGGATGATTCCGGGCTCTCTTCGGTTGGGGGCGCTCCCCCGTTATTCCTGGAATCATAATTATGTGTTATTCTACCTCTCTTAAATTGATTCTTATATTTTCTTACATTTCTATTTCTAAATTTTACAATAAAATGTTCCCCATCTTCTCCTTGTTCTAGTACTTCTGCATTCTTAAACGGATTATCTATCTTACTTAATCTTTTTCTACTATTTTCCGCGTTAACATATTTCGTATTGATCGGATTTTCAATTCTCTTTCTATTCGCATTATCGATTCTGATTTTCTTAATATATTGCGGGTCGATTGAAGGGTTAAATTTATTGAAAAATATATTGTAAGGTTTCTCATTAGTACTCGAGTGATTTATATTGTGATTGTACACAAATATTGCCTGTTCTACACTCATGTAAATTAATTCCCTGTCCTCTGACGTATTAATAATTCTAAGCTTATCATTCAGTGTCTTATGGAAACGTTCAATATCACCTATACCAGTTTTCCCAGTAGTAATCTCCAAAGCCACATTCAATTGCTCACACCACCTTTTAATGTTCACATTATTCATACCCTGATCTTGATCAATCTTCAAAGTTTTCGGAGGCCCCATAGTATTAAATATTCTAAGCAAAGCCCGTTTTGTTTCCAGCCAAGTTAGATTCGAAACTTTTTCAGCCGTTGCAAACTTCGAATAGAGGTCAATACAGGTTAAATAATTCTGCTTATTCCATTGCCAAAAATCGATAACAAATTTCTCCCGTGTTTCGTATACCGGTGGTGTCAGTTTGAAAGGTAACTTATGGGCTATGTGATCGGATTTGCACAGATTACATAATTCACATGCATTGATGATCTTCGAAATTTCCTTAACGTAATTTGGATAATAGTACTTTCTCGACAACACATTCACAATCTTCTCTATTCCCTGATGCAAACCCTCCAAATGCAATTCATTAACAATAGTCTTAAACGTAGAGTATTCAATGACATTATCCAATTCCCTCATTGCTCTCACTAGTCTGGTGCCTTTTGCCTGTATCAAATCCTTATATACATTCTGGAATCGAACAAAATCAACATTGTCCGGCATAAAGATGGCAGAGTTCCTTCCAACTAAGTGCTTCTTAATAATACCCTTGATAGTATCATCATCTAACTCTATATATTCCACTGTTGTCACTGTATTTGAAAATATTTTCCGCTTTGAAATTCCCTCAGAACTGGATTTAATAAGTCTCAATTGATTTCTGAATGTATTCAATGCCCTCTCCGATATCGAAATGTAGTTCGCGTTATCCTCCTCCGCCGAGTGGACGGTGGCCATGTCGGAACGCATTTCCTCATTCATATTACATTCATCCAGTTTTATTCTGGAAAGCGCATCCGCGACATGGTTCTCCCTGCCAGGAATGTGCTTCATATCAAAATCAAATTCATTCAGCTTAATCTTCCATCTCTGAAGTTTAATATTTGGTTCTTTCAAATTGTGCAGCCATTGAAGAGGCTTATGGTCGCTATTCACTATAAATCGTCTACCAAAGAGATAAGGGCGGAAATATTTCGTTGCCCATACCAAAGCCAAAAGTTCCCTTTCAATGGTTGAGTAATTAAGCTCGTGCTCATTCAGTGTCCTGCTAGCAAAGCATATCGGTTTGTCCTGCTGGCTCAGAACGGCGCCCAGTGCCACATTTGAGGCATCAGTAGTTAATGTAAAAATTTTCCCATAGTCGGGATATGACAGAATAGGCTCGCTAGTAATTAGAATCTTTATCGTCTCCACTGCGTTTATGTAGTCCCTGCTATTGTAGTCTATCTTATTCCCCTTCTTCAAACAGAAGGTCAGAGGTTTCGTTATCTTAGCAAAGTCCCTGATGAACTTTCGATAAAAACCAGCCAAGCCCAAGAATTGTCTTATTTCCTTCTCGGTCTTTGGAACTGGATACCCAATTATAGCACTCGTATTCCTTGGGTTTGGTCTGACACCATTAGGTGTCACAATATGCCCCAAAAATTCAGCCTCCCTCTGCAAAAACTCACATTTATCTAGTTGGATCTTTAAATTCGCCTCCGATAATCTCCTAAAGACTCTGTCGAGCGATTCGACATGCTCTTGAAGAGATGCACTAAATACGATAATGTCATCTAAATAAACCAAACAGTGCCTTCCCACCAGGTCGCCCAATATCCCATTCATTAACCTTTGAAATGTTGACGGGGCATTTTTCAGCCCAAATGGCATTCTCAGAAACTCGTAATGACCATTTCTAGTGGAAAACGCTGTCTTCCTCCTATCAGAGGGATCCATCTCTATTTGATGGAAGCCCTTAGCCAAATCAAGGGTCGAGAAATAGAGGCATTTGCCCAACTTATCCAAAATATCGTCCATATTTGGAATGGGGTACTTGTCCGCTACAGTGATTTCGTTAAGTTTCCGATAATCTACGACAATTCTCCACTTCTCCCTCACAGAGGCATCAAGCTTCTTCGGAACCACCCATATTGGCGAGGAGTAAGGAGAAGTACTGTGACAAATTATATTCTGTTCCAGCATCTCCCTGATCTGCCTGTCAACCTCCTCCCTATGGATTTCAGGGTACCTATAGGATCTCGTATAAATCGGATCATCGTGTTGGGTCCTAATGCAATGTTTTGTTGCATGAGTGAAGGTCAAATTCTCACCTTCCCTATAAAAAATGTTATCGTAATTACGTAACAATCTGTCTAAAAATTTGCGTTCCTCCGAGTTGAGATGGTCCGTCCGAAATTTGGATTTCCCTTCGTCTGGCTCAAGTTCATGAATATTCAACCTATGTTTCACTAGCTCATAACCACTACCGTCAATGGTGTCATTCCCTATTCTATACTCGAATCCATCTAAGACTAAACGACCGCTGGCAACATCAATCTGTGCATTCAACATTTCCAGTGAGTCATAACCCAACAATCCCTCATAATTATCCGAAAAATCATATACATAAAGTCTCAACCATTTACTACCCAAACCAATATGCTGAATTTTATTTAAAATTATTGAGCCCGTAGCTGTTCCCAAATTAAGTGGAATAGTTTCCTCTACCGCCGACGGTAAGACGTTTGCCCTAATAATGCTAACGGAAGATCCCGAATCAATTAGAAAAATATATGGTCTATGATCTATATAAAGTATTACGGTTGGCAATTTTCCGGGGCCTGTAAATGAAAATTTGGTGTATCCTGTTCCATTGGGGTAGGTGCTCCATAACGTCTTATTCTTGACTGGTTGGAGTTATTCCCCCTGGTTACCGGGGTACTTCCACTCGAATGCCCCTGTTGTGGACCATTATTGTGACCGAATTGGCCATAACCATAAGAACCAACTTGATTAGGATTATTAAATGACTGGTTTGGATTTTGCCGTAAAAATTGAGGAGCATTGTCCTGAAATTGGAGTACGTATGAGCAATTTGGCATTCCCAAAAAATGGGGGATGAAGTGACCCTTTGCCGTCAGTGGATATTCAATATTTGAGACATTTCCACCCTTTTTGATTTTTCTATCTCTAAATTCAAATAAGTACGAACCACTTTCCCTTAATATTTTAAGGGCAGTTTTAAAATCTGCCACGGGGTTCGAATTAAGTAAAGCAGTAATATGGTAAGGTAACCCTTTTTTTAAGACTTCTAAGCTAAATCTATCTACTTCCGTTTTATACATATTCTTTCTAGTTTCACTATTCTCGCTCAATTTTATGCAATCTCTAATTCTGCAAATTTCAGTATTCAAACTATCGCAAAATAACTTAACACTATTGGTAAATTTAATATTATTTAATTCTAATATAAGTGTTGATATTGACTTTTTCTCACCAAATTCTTCAATAAGTATGGTTCTTAATGTCCTCCAGTCGCTGGGATTCTCCCTTCTAAGTAGATCCGCTGCTGGTCCGCATAATTTTCTCTGAATGGCGTTAAAAAAAAGTTGTTTTTCTTCGGCAGCCAGGCACATTATCGAGGACACTATAGAGTCTATGTGCCCGATGAACAATGCAAGCGCTGTGGTATCTCCAATAAGGATTCAATGAACTTAAGATTTTGAAGGGCAAACTCCCTTTTCTCCCTGTTATCTGGCATATCACTTGGATCACTGGAGATATTAATATTGTTTAAAAGTTCGTTTATTTGTTCTATTGACATAAATTGTTTATGCTTTCAGTTCTTTTCACTTTAATTAATTTTTAGTTATAATTTATATTTTTATACTTTTGTTGTTGCTGTTGTGTTGTTTTATTTGAATTGTTAAAATTCGTTTCTTCTTTGATTGATGTTTTTTCTTTTTTTTTTTATCAAACAAATTGAAATTTTTTTTTTCAAATATATAATATTAACTTATAAAATAAATGCAGGTTCGTTGGAACCGACTGCGCCAGTAAAATACAACACAATGGTTTGTGGGTTTTTTATCAACTGCTTATTTCTACAAAATATTTTCATTCAGTGTGTGAAAATGATGTGTTTGCATTTTGTTCTTAAATAACAAAAGGCAACAACATCATTCTGACACCGCATGTACTTAGTAGACGCTAACGTCAGCACCAAGTGCATGCGCTACTTAATTTACTATGGTATGTTTATGTTACTTATAAATTTACTTATTATAAATATATTAAAAACAATATTATTATATATTATTTTAAAACTGTATTAAGAAACTGTATTAAGAAACTACTTAAATTTCTCGGCTTATTGACGTACACTTTTTCTTTTAAATGTCCCCAAAGAAAGAAGTCCAACGGTGTCAAATCACATGATCGAGTCGGCCAATTAACATCGCCAGGACGGGAGATAACACGGCCATTGAATAAGTGGCAAGTGGAAATTCATGGTAACTGCTTAGCCGACCTCATTTTCGAAATCGGCTTTTCAACAATCACTCGTGGATTCTCATTTGCCCAAATGCGACAATTCTGCTTGTTAACGAATCCACTGAGGTGAAAGTGTGCCACTTCTGTCTGTTCAACCAATCATTCGGCGTATTGACGCCGCTTGAAATGGTTATGGTTTAATTTGTCAAACACTGAAACAAATAAATGTCAAATTAAGTTGGGCAAAAACCTTGACGTTAAGGTGTGACTCACAATTAACATCGTGCATTGGACCACCCTTTAGTTGGTTCTTTATAACTAAAATTCAGTATTTATTATTTTAAATTAAAATAAAGTTCTCAGGAAATTAGTCCTCAGTTAAATATTACATTCAAAAAAATTAGTTAATTTTAATTAATTTAAATAACTGAGTCTCAGTAAGGGGTATTAAACCTGAGACTTAGTTGAAAACTTAATAATAACCATAGGCGTACCTAGACCATTTTTCTGGGGTGGGTAATGGACCCATTTATGTTCGATTGTTTATTTGCCCATTCTCAGACTCTTAATATTAAAAAACACTTTCGACATTATACTTACAATTTTTTCATTCAAAAAACTTTCAAAAATTACTTCCTGCCTTCTGATAAAATTTTCATAATTTTCAATACCACTGATAGCTTTTCTTATCAAAATCTCCTTGTTTTTAAATAAAACTCTGGAAAGTGCATCTATTTTTTTTTTCCAAGAAAACCTTGTACAAGGAATGTATTCCAAGCTATACTCTCAGATTGAAATTTCGATATTTGATAGAGAAACGAAATGGAAGATTAACCTGTCTCATTTTTTCATCCACCTCGGACGAACGCATTTTAACATTATGTTTTAACTACTTAAATGACCAAGGTGGTCAAAACCCGTGAGATGTTCTTCTTATAGTTTTTGTTTCTACAACATATTGAAATTTCCTCAAAATAGTGTTTAGTTGGAAGTAACTTCCTTGTTTGATATTAACTAATTATCATAGGCGTACCTAGACCATTTTTCTGGGGTGGGCAAGAGACCCATTTATATTCGGCTGTTAATTTACCCATTCTCAGACTCTTAGGGCCATTAAAAATAAACAAATTAACCTTGAGCTAACTTAGAGTTACAGATGTCAAATTCCATACAAATTTGAATTTTTGAACTTTCAGTTTGTGTTAACTTTAGGTTATTTGTTTATTGATAATGGGGGTTAGTCTTAAAAAACACTTTCGACATTATGCTAACAATTTTTTCATACAAACGAAAAAAAACTTTTAAATTGGACTCCCTCCCTTCTGATAAAATTTGCATAATTTTCAAAATTCAATTGCATCTATTTTTCTGAAGAAAACCTCCTATAAGGAATGTATTCCAAACTATACTCTCAGATTAGTATAAAATTTGGATATTTGATAGAAAAAAGAAATCTAAGATCAACCAGTCTCATTTTATCGTCCACCTCGGACGAACCCATTCTAACCCCATATTTTGACCACTTTAATTACCACTTTAATCGAGAGAATATTTGCTTAGAATATTTGCTTCTACAACATATTGAAATTTCATCAAAATAGTAGTGTTTAGTTTGAAGTAATTTCCTTGTTAGATTTTAACTAATTATTTCATTAAAAAACTATTGAATCTAAGATATTTATCCCACCAAAAAAGATTCTGGGATATTTTCCTATTAAAAATCCTTTTTCATTTTTGTGTCAACTGCCTTCAGATGCTTATTGAAATAACTCCGTGATTCTAATAATTTTTCTTGAAGAAAATCTCTTAGAGTCTGTTTTATAAGTAATCAGAACTAAGATCGGTTGGTTTCTTAAATATTTAAATCTGTGATTTTAATTTTTAAATTTAAAAAAAAAAAAAAAAATTCTAAGACAATTTTATAATCAGAACTGAGATCGACTTGCTTCTTAAATATATCTTAAGTAAGAATTTTTTAAACAACATTTCTTATTTAAGAAATATTTAAGACAAAACTCGATCTTAGTTCTGACTATAAAACTGATTCTTAGATTCCAACAAATTATCTTCCTAGGAAACCAGTAGACATTTTCCCAACCAAAAACACAGGATTATTTGATATTAAAAAAAAAAGTATTGTGATACTTTTTGCCATCAAAATAGTAGATACAAGAATTATAGGTAAATTTTTTAGATTCTGCGGTGTGCAAAAAGCAGTCTAGACCAGAGATATAAGCCGGTCCCTTCTGGTCGGCGGCGATTGATTTTTAGAGTTGAGTCGCAAACGCATCGGCGGCGGCTGGCTTAAAAAAATAGTGTCGACTGGTGGCGGCTATCCGGCTAACGACGGCTAAAAGGTTAATTTTCCAAGAATTTTCAACAGATACATACACGCAAAAAAAGCAACTACAAAAATATCGAACTCAACTTTGAAATTTTTTTATATGTACACTTAAAATAATACGTCAGTAGAAAAATCTGTCACACCGGTTTCAAATCGATTTGAGTAATTTTTAACAAATTTTACTTGAAATTGTAGACTCTAGACACAAAAGAGATATTCCGTACGGTATACCGAGATATAACCGTGTTAAAATATAGAAAAAGTGCTAAAAATCCGCCTCGAGCTAAAAAAATCGTATGGCCATTAAATTTTTAATGCAGCCAACTTGACAAAACGAATGATGAAGAAGTTCTTATTTTTGGGGCTACTTTTACGTGCAATTCTCAGAATTGAGTCCCAAAATCATGTGTTACACTGTGTAAATACATTAAGGAAAAATAAATAGGGCACAACAAATATCAAAAAATTTTGTAAACACGAATTGCACGAACGTCAACACGAACATTAACATACACAAATCAACATTCGTAAAAAAATTGCCATTTTTTCACGAATGTTCCTTAATGTATGGGCCGCTTAATGTTTTATCATTTGCACGTGTTGCTCGACGCTCTAACTTGCCATGGTGATTTTTCTTTATTGTTTGAAAAATTAATAATAGCAAAAGTAACAAAAGATAAAACAACATAGCCGCCATCAACTATATATATTATGTGAGGTGTGTGGTACAAAATCTGAGAACTAATTTTTCATCTCGGTCGCTAACCCTAGTCAAATTAGTACCATGAAAAAATTTCGTCCATCATCTCTGAGGCATTTAGTATTGTCAAATGGAATTGAACTCCTGTTTTTATAAAGCGAATTTAGGAATTGTATTTTGTTTTTGTTACAATAACAAAATACATACATTCCTCAGGAGATATTATTCCGCTCGCATAAAAACAGGTGGTGAATGTGAGATCTGAATAGAAACGCTACTCAATAAAGACCATAGATAAAGACGTGTAAGTGTTGGACTACGTCGTCCAAAGGTGAGGTATAAGGGACGTAAAATTACACATACTACTTTATATTCTTAAATGACAGCAAAAGAGCAGGGTGTCTTATCATACTATCATACTACTAAACCAGACAACCAACCAAATGTACCCCAACAAGTGGTGATTTTTTGTGGCGTTTTATTCATTTGTATTGCTGTTCCGTTTATTTTTTTATTCTTTTTAATTTAGAAGAGTTTCATTTCTTTGCCTACATAAGTGCTGCATCTTTTTGGAGAGTATAATAGTGTAGATAGAGACAACAGCGATGATACACAATACACTTCCTTCAGCGATGATACACTACGGCGCAACCGAAAATTCCGAAATTCTGTGCGAAATATGACACTAAATAATAGGAGCCCAAAATTATTAGAAAGCAAAAAGTAGTAGCTATAATATTATTGAAAGAGGTGCTAAATAAAAATATAATTGTGTGTGAGAGAGATAGAGAGAGGTATATAAATGACAGAGTTACTACCTATAGTATTTATTTATATACTTTTGTAAGGTATTGTGCAAAACAGTTTTTATGAATCCGTGCAGTTGAAGATTATGGGTCATAACTAGTGTTGAATGAATTCTTTAGTGAATGAATTATTTAATTTTGATTCTTTACGCTTTGGTCAGGGAATTCATTCTATAAATTTAAATTCTTTGAATTCATTCACAGGAATTAATTCCTGCTTATGTCTTATTGATGAATTCATTCCTTAAATTAAAGAATTAAATTAAATTTTTGGGAATTCATTCCAAAAAGGAATCAATTATTTAAAGCTCTGGTTTTACGGCAATATTACCATAAAAATAGGTATTTTATTTTTGACTTTTATGTTCGAAAAATCACCTATATTTTTTGTTAAATTAACTTTAGCATATTGGTATATTACCAATTACAACGAAGGCAAAATACACATTCCATTCGGTAATTTTACTTTGTATTTTTTATTGCGAAAAGCCCCCTAAACATTCATTTTTTTTGTTTTATTTTATTAAATCTCAATTTATTTCTTAAAAAATAGATAAAAATACATGAAAATTTTACAAACAATTTACTTATGCAAATTAAAGATATTATTTCTACACTGTAAAACATTACATTAGTGGTTTCCTATAAAAAACTCAGATTTTTTATATTAATAATACTTAAATTTTTAAATTTTTTGTAAGAAAAAGTAGATGGAACATATGGATTTTCAATAGAAAAGTACATAAGGGTTTTATATAGGAAAACTTCGCCATTTTCTATAAAATTCAAAAGAATCTGACAGTTTTCCTATAAGAAAAATACCTAAAAATCTTACAACTTTTTTGTAAGAATTCAGAGTCTAAGAGTTTTTATAATACAAAAAGACCTCAGAATCTGAGGGGTTTTCTAAAGGAAGACACCGTCAGAATCTGGGAGTTTTTTAATACTAAAAGTTATCACTATATGTGGCTTTACTACAGGAAAAACTCCGCAGAATCTGGGGGTTTTTCTAAAGGAAAAACTCGTCTAAATATTAGCGGTTTTTCATAGCAAAAAGCCCTCAGAATCTTCCTTCTCTGTTTTGCTTTTCAACTTCGATTCGCAAGTATAGAAACTGAATTTCAGTATTTTGCATATTTCTGCTCCGTCCAAAGAATTTTCTTTTGATGGTATTTGAGTAAAGTAGTGCCGTTCATGTGCAGAAAACGGTAGAAACTATTGTTTGACGACAAAGCTTCTCTTCTGTTTTCCACCTCTGGTATTTTGGGATTTTCTATAAATACCAAAACTAAACGCATTCCGTGGCAACCATTATTACTCTAATGCAAGCAACAACGACACTACGTTATAGACTTGTGGATTCTAGTCCGTTTGAGTGAGCGCTCTTTCTAGTTCAATTGGCTTGATGAACTAGTTCGGTCTGATAGTCGTATTGCGTGACAATTTCGTTCAATCTTTCACACTTTCGACATTTTTATAAATCCCTTGTTTAACAGTTTTAAAATAAACTATTCATATTGCACACGTCGTTTTATTGCTATTATTACACTCAAAAAAAGTAAGTAAAGTCATCAAAAAAGTTTGCAGACTCAGCTAAATGTTAGTCAGGAGAAAAATTGCCAACACTCGTGTCAACAAAATTGTTGTAAATAAAAAAATGTAAATTAGACAAAAGTTGTTAATAAATTTATTTATTTGCTGAAATTTTAAATGAAGAAATTTAGTAGTTGTGATTCTTTTACAATTATTTATAAAACTTTGCAAAATGTAAAAATGACCAGACTACCACATTGTCGACTTGATTTAATTAAAAATATAAAATATATAACTACTGTAAATAAAATATAAACAAAATTGTAACATACTTAGTTATATGCTTATTGTTGGCATTAGATATTAATGCTGGAAAACAAAATCGGAAACAACAAAATGTCGCTTTTGTATTACTAAAACCCATTTTCTTTAAAAAGCTACCGGGAACACATAAAAATTTTCCCATATGTTATTCAGCACAATTTTGGTAGCAAATAAATTTGTAGAACGTTAGTTCAAAATTAGTTTAGTGCTGAACAATCTAACTAAAACTTTTGCTGAAACCACAATTTCAGCAAATGAAAAATATGCTGAAACTAGTAAATGACGCTTTACCAATTTTTCTACTTTTTTCTAATTTTTTATAATGATACAAAATATCAAAACATTTAGTAAAATTAATAATAAAATTTTTTTAATAATAAAGGCGCGTTTACAATGATAGAGTGACTCTACTCTGTAGCACAGATTGAAATGTTAACTGTTCAAAACACAGAGTAGAGTTACTTCAAAAATTGATGACACTTCAATACTTACATTATATTTTCGCATAGTATATGCCACCACCGCAATTTATTTTCGTATTTAATTTTTTTAATACCTTTTATATAGTTTATTAAAAAAATGTCGGTTTATTTTGTTTGTTTAAAAAAAATTGTTTTTAATTTGTTGACAATTCGAGATGTGAACAAATTAGTGTTTTTTAGGTATATTTGTCATGTTAAACACTTAACAGAGCAATGTTAGCTCTAGAGTGCAGCAAATCTTGAATGGAATAAAAAGAGATAGTAAAATACAAAAATGTGTTAAGGCATTTTAAGATACTAAAGTGTCTTTAGTACGACACTAACCTAAGTAAAAAATGTATTTATTGCCATAGCTTTTGCAAATGGAAACTTTTTTGCTTGAAATTTTGCAAAAACAGTTTTTAGCGGTGACCCCATATTATATTAAAAGTTGGACTTTGGGGACATCTTGGAAAGCTATGCTGACATATAAAATTTTTGAAAAATCGCGATTTTAACGTATAGGCCGCTATAGATGAATACATTTTTTTTTTGTTGAAATATTTTCCTTTTAATTGATTCTTTACTAAGGCATATCATTTATAAAGGTCGATTTTGCTTTCAGCGATTCAATTGGCTAAAACCGTAAAAAAACATCTAAAACGCGAACAGTGGTTTTAATATGAAGTTTTATGCATCAAATTTTAAGCCTAAATATGAATACAGGTCCTGTGCCTACATTTCAACACAAAAAATTTATTTTGATTGCATTTAAAAATTTTTGTATATAGAAAACTAAATGGAAAACCGCCAAACTTTAAAGACATTTAGCGAAAAATCTGTAGCATTGCTCGAAAAATAAAGTACGCCATTGTAATCAGCATGTCCGAAATATATAGAATTGATGGTCAGAGCTCTATTAATTTTTAAAAGACAAGATTTTGTCATGCAGTGTAATTCGTTCCATGTTCGAACAGATCCATGGCTAGTCGTTTGTCAATAAACAAATTTTTTCACATACATTCAAATATTTTTTGTATAGGTATAGAACGTATGTCCAACACATTCTCATGAGTTACGTGCACTGACAGCAAGTGTCAAAGAGTAATAGATCTATGTAATCTTATGGTCAAGACTACGTGTTGAAAAAAAATTAGGTACCTATTAAAAAAGTATTAAAAAGAGATGAAATTGTCCTGTGAGTGAAAGGAACGAAATGAACAATTGAATTAAATGAGATAATCAGAGTGAACTAGTTCATAATTTTAACTGAGTGAGTAGTTAAAGTGAACTACTTCGTTCACGAACGACACAAGTAATAAAGAGACAGCAACTAAAATGTTTAACAGACAAAGATAACAAGTAAGTGTTTTTTTATTTTAAAAATGTTTAAGTACTAAACGTTAACAGCCAAATGAGATGAAAAGTGTAGTGTGGCGATATTGTCGTATTATTTCACTAGCAATAGCAAATTTCATGTGCTGACAAAGTTGTGTGATAAAGTTGTCGCTGTTTACTCGTGCACACTTTTAAGCATTGAAATGGAATCAACCTGTTTCTTTTAAACGCTAGTATGAACAGCGGCTTCCAGAATCTGACAGCAAGTAGATTCGATAAAATTAAAGACTGTTTTGTTGTGTATTAATAAAGAAGAAATGTATATTACCATCTCTTTTACTACTAGCATTGTTAAATCTTAAAATATAGGCTTGACAACTTTGGCTCTTTCTTTTACGCTTAGCCCAATAAACAAATACAGTTTGCCCATTAGTTTTGTTAATTTTTCCTCATGAGTAAAGAGGAAATTCGTTTCTTTTAATTTCTGTTTGCCTAATTAGTTCGGCGTTGTCATTTCACAATGACCCACCTTTACGACACAACAGAAAACCGACGACGAGTTGACGAGACTGACAGCAGACATTTTGTTATACAATTTTTTGACTGTTTGTTTCATGGTAATCTGTGGCTTCATGAAAGAAAAAAACTTTTTAACAAACAGAAGTTGTCTGCTTATTGTGAATTTCCAATATTTGTTTTTACTATTGTGTATTGCTAGCAACTACTATATACATATAGTTTTGTTGTATTTTTCTGCTGCAGCTGTTGCTGCTTGTTGCTATACGACAACATCGTAGCCATCATCCATCCGTAGTTAATTCACTGGAGTTGTATGATATTTCTTTTTAACCACATTTTTATATAGCAGCAGCAATGCCATCTATCATCAACAACAAAAAATCAAACAACAGCAACATTTCGATTAGGCTCCCAGTAATTTTAGTTGGTGTTTTATTTTCGTTCGTTTTTGTTATGGGGCCGCCACTACACTATATTTTATATTTTGCGTTAAGTTTTGTTTGTGTTTCTGGTTGTTTATTCAATTTGTTGTTATTTATATTTAAAAAACAACAACAGCAAGTAAACAAAAATAACTTAAAACTCAAGGTTGGTATGTGTTCTTTGCTTGTGTTTTATTAATTTGTTGCTGTTGCTATGGTGATATTTGAACCGGGAGCGGCGTTAGAATCTGTTAAATCAAAATACATACCCTACTTATAAGTGATGGTTATATTTGTTAATGGTACAGTCCTGCATGGTTCCGTCAACGAGCATAGAATCTCAAGAGTACGCATGTGCTAAATGTGTCCGATATTTCAAGAAATTTTTTAAAAGGTAATAGCAGGCTCTATGCATTTCGCTCACGTACTGTTACGCGCTTTCTCACTGGCTCTGGTTGAGATTTCAAGAAGTTAAATTGCAGTTAACGGGCTTAGTTTTTAAAATATTTTTTCATATTAGGTTGCGTTTACACTTGCATCGAAATCCCGAGATTTCGCTATTCAACACTATCGAAAAACAATGAAGGAAAGCATATAAACGTTAAATTTTTATAAAATGTATTTATTAGAGCTAACTATGTGTGCTTTTTTAAAATTTGTACATTAATATGCTTTTCTTCATTGTTTTTTCAGAGTGGTGAATAGCGAAATCTCGGGATTTCGATGCAAGTGTAAATGCAACCTTATGCATATTTATTGAAACAATTTTTAATATTTATTAAAATTTAACCATAAAGCTGAGCTTACACGGTCTATATAATTTATTTCAATTTTATTGATCTTTTCACACACACTTTCAATGTTATTAGAAAAATATAAGTTAAAATTCAATTGATCAATATTTTCCATCCTATGAAAAAATTGCAAAATTTTGCAGATTTTAAAATAAAACCACGTTTAAAGTGATTACTTTTTTATTTTGCAATAATTTATATTCTTCTTTAATTTTATTTATTTGTTTTTCAACAACAAAAAACAAATTTAAAAAAACTAACATTTCAATATTGCCCACACACTTTTCAATAATATGAAATTGAAAAACAAAAATCCAAAACATTTTGAATTTTTCAAAATACAGACCTTCAATTAATTTGTAAACAATCAAAAATTTATCAATAATATTGAACGTGTATGCCCTACTTAAAACTTAAATACAAGTCATAATTTTTATGTATGGAGTTTGACATTAAACTCATAAACATACCAGGTTTACGAGTAGGATACGAGTTTATATGAAAAACCCTATTGTGTTTGGTTAAATTAGGGGTTTTCATATAAACTCGTAAATTCCTTGTAAACCTTGTATGTATGAATATAAACCATATTTTTATGTATGGAGTTTGACAATAAACTGATAAAGATCCAGGTTTATAACATTTACGAGTAGAATACTAGTTTATATGAAAACGCTTATTAATTTTCTTAAATCTATGTGTATATTTTTATATTCAGCGTTTATAGTTGTTACCTTCAGCTGCGTTTACATCTGCACCGAAATCCTGAGATTTCGATATTCACCACTCTGAAAAAACAGTGAAGACATGCGTATAAACTTTAATTTTTTTGAAAATGTATTTATTAGAACTAAATAAGTGTACTTTATTCAAAATTGAACATCTATTAGCTTTCCTTCATTGCTTTTTCAGAGTGGTGAATATCGAAATCTCGAGATTTCGGTGCATGTAAACGCAGCCTTCGTTTACGTTTCTAAAGGGCGGATTATGGGACCGTAAACGTATATGTGATGTAACTGTACCGTGCCGTAGCTAAAAAGTACACTTATAGATTATCGTAAACGACATTACTATTTAGCATCTATTTCATATGGTTTTATATTTTATTCTAAATTTTTCCATTTATTTGTTAATTTTTATTCCTTATTTGTTGTTTGAATCATTTTTCTTTATTCATTTCATATTTTTTCCGACTAAAATCAGTCAGCTGTTTCGATGCCGGATAGAAAATTCTGATTTCAACAGAATGATCCGGCAAGTTCGTTTACATTTACGTGTTAGTAACCATTCGTATACATTTCTTCTTGTGGTATCGAAACAGCTGATTCGTTACAGATACGTTTACGGTTGGGTAACTCAGCCTTAACAAATTAAAACTTGGAGAATTTTTCAATGAAAATGCTTGGCGAAATTGGCACATAAATACATAATTTTTTAATGAA
The DNA here is from genome assembly GCA_949987735.1 of Leucophora obtusa. Classification (NCBI taxonomy): domain Eukaryota; kingdom Metazoa; phylum Arthropoda; class Insecta; order Diptera; family Anthomyiidae; genus Leucophora; species Leucophora obtusa. The sequence continues at coordinate 195,375,028 of OX465298.1, forward strand.
AACTGGGAAACGTGCAATAAGTTCATACCAATTAAAACTGCACGCAGAAAAAAATAGGGGAACATTAAGTACTTTGTAATTATACAACTGCATAATTTCCTACACCGAAAACTTTTCTCAGTTGCTGGCTACTAAATTTTAAACTGAATCTCAGGTGAAATACCCCTTACTGAATATTAGTTAAAAAAATTAATTGTAAATAACTAAATTGTCAGTTGAAAATTGTATCAATAAATCTAGCTATGAAGTTAGTTAAAAAGAACGTATTTTTAGTTATCATTTAAAAAATTTTCAAAATAGTAATTGGCAACCAAAAAATTAAAAAAAAAAAATACTGAAATTTGCAGCCATTTTACTTATTATAATATTTTTACAACTTTCTATTAATTTTTGATGAAAATGTGATAACATTAAAACATTTGACAAAATCGGCCTTAAGCATTCACAAGTGGTCCGAACGGGTAAACAAGTTCTGATTATTTTAGTTGAGCTTCTGTTAATCCGTCTATGATTCTGTGAAGTTACACTCTTTTAAATTTCTAATAAAGATTTATAAGTTTTGTCTGTAAAAAAATTTAAATGTTTGTAAAATATTTATGTATAAGCAAACAACAAAACTTATCTTTACACATTTTCTTCCATCTTGACTCCTTATTGAAACAATGTGTTCGAAATTCAACGGAATTTCAATAAGCGGAGAAGCTTAGTGGACGAATGTGCGTTTCTGTTGCCAAAATCCAGAAAAAGTTCAAATTTGTTTAATTTTTTTTATTTGTTAAAAAAATATTTGACAATTTGTATTTACAGGGGGTAACACAAAAACTATTGAAATATTAGTTGATAACAATTACTTCAGTTAATTCAGAAATTTTCTATTCGGTGTAGTTAGATTTACAATTTTCTATTAATGTAGATTTATTTGTACAATATATACAAGCCTTGTAAAATATATACATGTGTAGTAAAAAATATCTAAAAAATATATATATTTTACTATAAAATTGTAAAACTAACTGAAAATTATGTAGTTGTATAATTACAAAGTACCTAATGCTCCACCTATTTTTTTCTGCGTGCAGTTTTAATTGGTCATTTTCCCCCTTTTTTTCGTGTGGAGAAAATTTGTAAGAGTATCAAATCTGTCGCGGGAGTATTAACGCTACTTTTTTGAATCAAATAGAATCAAAACGAGTAAAAAGGTTAAAGTCGGGCATGCCGACCACACAATACCCTACACCAGTCTGGTTAAAAGCCAACTAATGTTTGGATCCGAAATTCGAATGGGTTAAAATGGGACTTGTGTCAAAATTTTCTATAATGTGAGTCAGCGAACCAAATTTCATTAAAATATCTTAATATTTGCGACCTGCAGTTTGTAAACAAGCCAATTTTGGGGGTCTAAACATGGACCGGTGTTAACCAAAATCAATAGGCTTCGTCCTTGGGCTGATATAGGTCGGTATACAAAATTTCATCAAAATATCTTAATATTTGCGACCTGCAGTTTGTAACCAAGCCAATTTTGGGGGGACCCTTATATGGGCACTAGGTCTAAACATGGACCGGTGTTAACCAAAATCAATAGGCTTCGTCCTTAGGCTGCCATAGGTGGGTGTACCAAATTTCATCAAAATATCTTAATATTTGCGACCTGCAGCGTATAAACAATATAATTTTGGTAGGACCCTTATATGGGCACTAGGTCTAAACATGGTCTGTGTACCAAATTTCATCAAAATATCTTAATATTTGCGACCTGCAGCGTATAAACCATATAATTTTAGTAGAACCCTTATATGGGCACTAGGTCTAAACATGGACCGATGTTCACCAAAATCAATAGGCTTCGTCGTTGGGCCGACATAAGTAGGTGTATCATATTTCATCAAAATATGTTAATATTTGCGACCTGCAGCGTATTTTTTTTTTTTTTTTCATAATTTTATTTATTGAATCTTCACAACAGTGAACTAACAATAAGTTTATCAAATCTTATGTACTAAAGCTAAAATATTAAGCCCAGCCAGTGCCAGACAAAATTTTAATTTTAACATTAAATATTTTTTTAATTTGATGCAAAGTAAATGTATAGAAAAAGTTAAAAACGATAAATTAGAAGTTTAATTTTAAAAAGGTCGAAAAAACTAATTTTTAATTTTTTAAATAGAAATTAAAAACCAACATTTTTTTATAAAGAATATACATTTATTCTATAGAGCCAAATCAGCGGTGGTCCTTCTTAGGAGGCGTCGGTGTCCTTGATCCTCAAGCAGTTGACGAGCCAATGAATTTGGGTGCAGTTGCAGCCTCTTTAAGTAGTTTAAGGTGTATCTCGCGATTTCATCATTAACTGCAGCGTATAAACTATATAATTTTGGTAGGACCCTTATATGGGCACTAGGTCTAAACATAGACCGATGTTTACCAAAATCAATAGGCGTCGTCCTTGGGCCGACATAAGTCGGTGTACCAAGTTTCATCAACATATCTTAATATTTGCGACCTGTAGAGTGCGCACAAGAATGCATGGACAGACTGACGGACGGACATCGTTAAATCGAAAAAAAAATTCTGAGCCGATCGGTATACTATAAGGTGGGTCTAGGACCAATATTATTTGGTGTTACAACCATCAGCACAAACTTATAATACCCTGACCACATAGTGGTGTAGGGTATAAAAAGTACGATAATATGAACTTTTCCAACCCTGGTTCAGTTACAGAAATAAAATGAGGTAGTTTAAAAGATTATATATTTTATAGATTGACTATGCTACTCACGGTTCTCTCGATAATTAGCGAACTCGGGCTAACCTCGGGCAAAGAGAAAAATGCATAAGAAATCAGTGTTGCCATTTCAGTGCTTTTCGGGTATTTTTTGGTGCTTTTTTCCTTCCCGTACCCGGTGATTTTTTACAAATACCCGTTTAAAACAAGCGGGTATTTACGGTGCCTTTTCAGATTTCTGGCAGTGCTTTTAGTGCTTTTTTACAGTTTATATTTTTGGTATTTGTTCTCGTTTTTTTACATTTTTCTTGAATTTTCTGTCAAAATTTAAAAAATAATACGAACTATACAAGAACTACCTTTTTGCACAATATTTGTAGTACAATTTTAAATAGCAACTTCGTTACATTTAAACTTCAAAATATTGAAATATTATTTTGGTGCTTTTTTACCCCTTTTTAGGTAATTTTCTGAACCTTTTTTACACGATTTTTCAAAGTTAAAATGTGTTTTTAAATTCTTGAATTAAATTTTTCAAAAAATTAATATCGTGCTTTTTTTTTGGTAATATTTTTTCCCTTTTTACCCGTTTTCATAATGCTCACGGTGCTTTCCTGCCTTCAGGAGTTGGCAACACTGTAAGAAATCCTATTTCTAAAAAATGCCACCAAATAAATAGAGCGAAGGTTGTGCGAGATAAGGTGCATAGATACCAGCCCAACAAACAATTCGTTCCGTTTACGCACCGTTTTCGGTCCGTCATAAACGGAATCAAACTCCGTATACGTACCGTTTACTGCATCCGTTTACTGACCAGAAAACGGAACATAAGGAATATCGAAACTGATTTGAATCCGTTGAAAATCTGTCAATGACGGACCGTTTACGGACCGGTATGTCGTGTTAAAAACGGACAAGTCCGTTTAAAGTCCGTCAATGACGGACCGTTTACGGACCATTATGTCAAGTAAAAAACGGACTAGTCCGCTGAAAGTCCGTCAATGACGGACCGTTATGTCATGTAATAACGGAGTATTTCCTTGTCCGTATCCTACCGATTTTTTACACAAAAATAAACCATATGTTTATTATTTTCAATACAAATTATTTCTTTTTTATAAATTCATTAATAATTATTATTTACAATTACAATATTTAGCACATCCGGCTCGGTTTACCCGCCGGGACACGGAGTAAAATCCAACATCTATATGGAAAAGAGACAATAAATTAGTTATGGTTTAATTGACTGTGTACACGATGCAAATTCTCACATGTTATACACAAAACATTGTGAAACATTAAGTTTCATAAATCTTACCTTTTTACTTGATGTTGTTTGATTAATGGTGTGGTAGAAAGAATTCCCTCTATTGCCTATTCTCCATATATTCTTCCCATTATAATTATATTTTAACCGACTTTTCCAAAATATAATTTTTTATTTTGTAAACAAACTGCAACCGATGAAATCCATATTTAAAGGTACGGAAACGGATACACCAAAACGGAGTTACAACGTATTGTAGCTGTGTTTGTGCGGAAAGCTATCATCCTTAGCTAATGTCATTTTCATATAAATTTGACATTAGCCACCGTTTAGTGTTAACTCTCAACGTTACTAATGCCAAATTTGTATGGGAATGACATAAGTCAACGGTGATAGCTTGCCGCACAAACACAGCTTGTGTTCGAAAATTCATTTATACGGTCCGTTAATGTTCCGTATACGTACAAGCATTGACGGATACGTACATTACGAACAGTTAACGTGCCGTAAAAGCCGGATTCATGAATCCGTACGTGCCGGAGAGTCCGTAAAAATGTTTCTTGGGAGTGCTGCCATTTCAGTGCTTTTCGGGAATTTTTTGGTGCTTTTTTCCTTTCCGTACCCGGTGATTTTTTACAAATACCCGTTTAAAAAAAGCGGGTATTTACAGTGCTCTTTCAAATTTTTGGCAGTGCTTTTAGTGCTTTTTGTACAGTTTATATTTTTGGTATTTGTTCGCGTTTTTTTTAATTTTTCTTAAATTTTCTGTCAAAGTTGAAAAAATAATACGAACTATACAAAAAATACATTTTTCCAGTGTTTGTAGTACAATTTTAAATAGCAACTTCGTTATATTTAAACTTCAAAATTTTTAAATATTAGTTTGGTGCTTTTTTACCCCTTTTTTAGTTATTTTTGAACCTTTTTTACACGATTTTTCAAAACTAAAATGTGTTTTTAAATTCTGGACTTAAATTTTTCAAAAAATTAATATCGTGCTTTTTTACCCCATTTTTGGTAAATTTTTACCCTTTTTACCCGTTTTCACAATGCTCACGGTGCTTTCCTGCCTTCAAGAGTTGGCAACACTGATAGATACCCACTGGTAGTTTTTACCCCTCTCCCAAAATAAAAGAAATTGTTGTTGTTCACATGTTATTGTTAGTGTTTCTAATTAGTCGACCTAGACGGTTAACCGGTTAATGCATTTCTCAAAAATTCACTTAAACTAACTAACACCACAACGCCCATATTACATTAAGGCAGCGGGTTCGAGCCCCAGCGATGACAACATCAATTTATAAATATAATTTATACTGTGAGCATCAAAATAAACTGTACACATGGGCTTATTACATATGGGCATTTCCACCGAAAGGTCCACCGAGACTAAAATATTAAAAGTTCTTGAAAACACTTTGTTTTATCATATTTTCATAGGGAAACAATCAAATTTAAATAACGTAAAAAGATTTCGCATTTATTTATAACCCATTTCGAGGTATTCGAATGCAAAGTCGCACAAGCGCATCTTTTCTTATTTGGATATTTCTATTGCACATTTTGTTTTGATAAAAGTTTTTAAACAGAGACGTTATGCATTGACTTTTGCTTTCTAAAATATTTCTAAAGGTACAAAGAGTCATAAAAGAATGCATAATAAACAATGCGATTGAAAATAACTGTAAGTTTTTGATTTGCATTGTCGCATATTTCGATGTCCCGTGCGACATTGAAAAACAACATTTGTTATCAGTGCATCGAAAGTACACGCAGAAAGCTCATCAAATATTGATTACAAACAGAGATTTTTTATACAATTAAAATAAAAAAAACGTACCTGAAAAATAAGAAGAATTGTGATCTTGGTACTTATACACAGTTGGTCACGTGCGACATCGTAAGGGTGAAATTTAAAAATTAAAAATTTTTTCTTCTTATGTAAATGATTTATTTATATAAATACATACTTTTAAATTTTTTTAAAATTGGCATGCACCATGGTCAAGAAGTAAAAGCAAAAAAAAAATGTGTTTTATATTTTCATATAAATAAATACTTCCCAGCAAAAGTTTTTTGAACTGGTTTCCTCTGAATGTTTTCTAGAACAGGTGTTTTTACCACCAGTTACGTGGAACTGGTTCTAGAACTGATTCCTGGGAGTCAAAATGGAAGGTTTCACTGTCGCGGAACCAGTTCTATAACTGGTTCTAGAACCGGTTCCAAAGTAACCTGTTCTAGTTTGGAGGAAAAGAACCTGTTGCTTTTGGGACAAACTCAAACAAAAATCACCGATGATAGAACATAAATTATAACAGGTTGCATGCACGTACAAGTTGTTCTACAATGGGTTCTTTCCATCCCACAATTTTGCTGGGTTAATTCATACTACATATTTCTTTTAAGTTTGTTTTTGGTTATTATATTAAAATAAATACCTTGAATACTTCTGTCGATTTAAAAACATTTTTACTAAGCTTGTTTATATATAATTTCGTAAAAAGAGCAACAGAAACAACATAAATCTCATGATGGAAAAAAATGTCCCGTGCGACATGTCACGTGCGACAGTGAATAAAATTAAATTAAAAAAATAATATGAATCGTTTTTGGGTAAAATTACAACCATTTTTAAAGGACATCAATGCACAACAGTGTAAAATTAGTCACATTGAAATATTGCTTCAGGTTTTGCTGAAATCGGCATTTTAATTGTTAGCCGCGAAAACCACTTCTGTTTTTGTCCCGTGCGAATGCCTTGTTTTTTTACAATTATCTTGAAAACGAAAAATTGCTAAAAATCAACCTCAGCACCAATTGTAGGGCTAATAAAAAGATATAAGTAAAGCCTATTGTCAAAATAAAAATCCGTTTTATTTTGACTTTTTTTCACTTTAAAGGTGTACGACGGTCCCGTCCGACATGATGGAAATGCCCATATGTTTACAATTTCATTTCACTCTTTGGCAATTATACTTCATTTAACATTTTATGATTTTTTAATTACATATTTTCTCCTCTCTGCTATTTGCATTCAACTAAATGTAGCTTAAAATGGCAAAATTTTGTAGATATAGTAACAGTTTATTTTTGCTATTTTGCGGACATCACACTGTATTTTCTGCAGATTTTACAGTATAATTTGTTATTTTCAATTAACTAAAAGTTAACTTAAATATAACTGAAATTCTGTAAATTTAAATTTAGCAGTTTTAATTTTGCTGTTCTTATTTTACTAGTTTTTAGCAAAAAAAAAATTGCTAAATTCAGCAGTTTTGTCTGCAGCATCAATTTTTAGTAACTTTTTCTGCTATTTTTACAGATTTATTTCTATGAGTGTACGTTAAGTCAGAAATTTTGAATAAAAAAATCTAACTTAGGGAATACTTAAGACAAAAATTAGTCTTAGTTCTTACTATAAAACTGGCCGTTAGTGTTTGTTTTTTTTAAGCTTTTCTTGCCACTTTTTTATCCAAGGCTAACAATATAAAAAATTATTGGGAAAAATCAATGGAAAAAATCCATATTAAAAGTTTTGACCGATCCTTCCAGGCTATGGCATTTAATTTTTGATAAAAATTTCCTTGTGGAAAAAACGTAAATGTTAGTAAGATATGAATAGAAAAATCAAAATGTTAAATATACAAAAATCAAGTTATATTTGTTACCCCATTCATCCTGAATTTGAAACACCGATAATTGTGTTTTAAAATATGAGTTTTTATAAATAAACCCGAGTAAAAGAAAATAAATAAATATTTTTTAATATTTCAAAATATGTTTTCTTACACGTGCATGAAAAAAGTTTGACAGTTACTATTACAAGACAGTTCTTTGTGTAGTAATCAGTTGTTGTTATTTTTAACAGTAATTTCTGTCGTTTTACCGTCATAACAGTTGTTTTGCATTTTTATTTAAGAAAACAACTAACGAAAAGTACTGTAATTTCGTAACAGTTATTTAAATCAGTTATTTCTAATATCATAATAAACAACTACCAAAACAGTATTTTTACAGTAAACAGTTGTTTTTGTTGGTTATTTAAAAAATAAAAAGTTTCATTGAATTTCTTTGAAAATTCTTGTATTTCAAATAAAAATAAAAAATTGTATTGTATTTCCAATGCATAAAAGCATAATAACTGGAGTATCGTTTGGAATTTTTACTTCAAATTTTAAATAGGCTGAATTAATAACACATATTTTTGTAATCGAAAGAAAAAAAATTTTTTTTTATTAAAATATACTTTTATAATATCAAAAGAAATAATTTTAAGAAAACAGTAGTTTTTACTTATTTTGTCAATTGTTTAAAAATTTTTGTAATAAAAATTTGTCAGTTAATTTTACGATATTGTTAGTTCTTTTTAATGCATTTGTTAGTTATTTTTCAACAGAAAAAATATTAAAATTTTTAGTTATTTTAAAGGTAAATACATTTGTCGCCTTTTTAATCGCATGTACCTTTGTTTGAACTGTCATTTTCAGTAGATTCTACCGACAAACTTTTTTGAGCGTGGTTAAATAAACACAATATTAAGCAATATTGACAATATTTAATAATTATATGACAAATTTAGGCCTTGATTTAATATTTATTCGGATGAGTTTACATTGTTTATTTTTCTTCCTTATATTTTTTATCTCTACCCGGTAAAACGAAGATACCATAATATTCAAAAAATTCACAGTGCTAATGTTACACAGCACTTATTTGATCAAATAACATTTCAGGCCACGATTTTTAACCGATTTTCAAAATTCTCTTTTTTTTGTGTTTGAGTTTACAAAATTCCTCACAAATCTTAATATTTTTAATTTTTTCTCAGATAAGCCAATAAAAACGTTTTTAATCCTCAATCGGAACCTCGAATAAAATTTTTTTTTTATTTATTTGTGTCTCGTATAATCAATTTAATTTTCAAAAATTGGCATTTTATTTTTATTTTATCTTCCTTATTTGCTACTATATTCCACCCAATCTTTTTTTATATGACAACTTATTAAATGCCATATTGTCAAATACCTTAAATATATATATTTTTTTATTTCTTATCAAAGATAGGTGGACTATTTTTATCATAAAATAATTGAATTTATTTTATATATGTATACTCATATGTACCTTTAGTTAAAGGTATTTTAATCCTCTATCGATCCCCTTAACCATTTTTATACCCTACACCACTACGTATTATAAGTTTGTGCCTTATAGTATACCGATCGGCTCAGAATTTTTTTATTATTTAGATTTAACGATTTCCATCTGTCTGTCTGTCCATGCATTCTTGTGCGCACTCTACAGGTCGCAAATATTAATATATTTTGATGAAACTTGGTACACCGACATGTCGGCCCAAGGACGAATCCTATTGATTTCGGTTAAAATCGGTCCATGTTTATACCACACAAAATTAGGGTCCCCACAAAATTATATTGTTTATACGCTGCAGGTCGCAAATATTAAGATATTTTGATGAAATTTGGTACACAGACCTCGGTTTTTTTTTTTTTTTACATTAGACCAACACTCAGGGGTGCCCCCTACTGATGCAACGCATTGTGTTGATATTAGAAAATTGGTTATGGGAAGGAGGAAATATGGAGTAGTGTTTATGAACGTTTGACTTGAATTTCTCTAAATTGTAAGTATCAGGGAAGACACCTGCGGGGAGTTCATTCCACATACGGGCGGTTCGACTAATGAATGAATTCTCTCTATAATGCGTTGTGCGACTAACTGGACAATCGACCACAAACGGATGAGATCTACTAGACAAGCGCGTGTTGCGGCCAGAAACACGTGACTCCAGGATAACTACATTTATCTCAGCAGAACACTTCCCATGGTAGTAACGATAGAACAGTGTTACACAACCCACATTCCGACGATGCTCCAATGAGTCAATAGAGCTGGATACCCTACTGTCATTAATGAGCGCCGACGCCCTCCTTTGTACACGGTCCAAAAGCAACAAAATAGACTTTGAAGCCACTGCCCATATATGGGAGTTGTATTCCGGATATAGGTGGTATAAATAGTGAGAAGATCAGAAGAAGTGAAGTAGTTCTTACACCGGTTAAGAAAGCCAAGACACTTGAGTGCCTCTTTCGACACTTGAATGACGTGATCCTTCCAACGGACATCACACTGTATTCTCATGCCCAGAACATCAAGAGCTTCAGATTCCTCAATACGGATACCACCCATGTATACAGATGACATTGATGGCTCAGCGGTCCTATGAGTCAGCAAACAACATTGGGTCTTGCGTGGATTAAAATCGACCCTATTCACGCGACCCCACTCGGAGATTGTAATTAGGTCCTGGACGAAGCCTATTGATTTTGGTGAACATCGGTCCATGTTTAGACCTAGTGCCCATAAGGGTCCCCCCAAAATTGGCTTGGTTACAAACTGCAGGTCGCAATATTAAGATATTTTGATGAAATTTGGTACACCGACCTATATCAGCCCAAGGACGAAGCCTATTGATTTTGGTTAACACCGGTCCACGTTTAGACCTAGTGCCCATATAAGGGTCCCCCCAAAATTGGCTTGGTTACAAACTGCAGGTCGCAAATATTAATATATTTTAATGAAATTTGGTTCGCTGACTCACATTATAGAAAATTTTGACACAAGTCCAATTTTAACCCATTCAAATTTCGGATCCAAACATTAGTTGGCTTTTAACCAGACTGGTGTAGGGTATTGTATAGTCGGCATGGCCGACTTAACCTTTTCACCCGTTTTGTATATATTTTTGCGTATTTTTTTATGCATGATATGACAAAAAAAACAAAATTGTTAACGGAATCGATAGAGGACTAAAATACCTTTAATTCCAGATGATACATCGGCGATATTTGGCAACATTTTTTATCTTCCAGATGATAATTTAGCAATATCGCCAATTTATCTTCTAGAAGTATTGCTTTCTTATTACTTGGAAGTATGGCTATGTTTGCTGTACCCTTTGGTTTTTTTTTCTGTGTACTATGAAGTTGTACTTAAATACACCAATTAGTATGGAGAATTTAGATGTACCTCCACATTTTCACTCACAACTTTTAAGGTCTGAATCGATTTTACTCCTTTTCAATACCAAAACAGCTCTGGAGGATGTTCGCTAATCTATGTATGTGAAAATGAGCTCTACAACAAACCGATCTTCGTCAATTTCAACAGACGGACGAAGATCGGTAGATCGGCTTAGAAATTCTTAAGGATCATAAATACATATGCTCCAAGACCAATATTTCGCTAGGGTCAATTTTAAAATTTTGTTAGATAACGAAATGATAATAATAAATGAAAATCTTATTTCCCATCCCTGTAAATAACAATAAAAAAATAAAATTCACTCTCAAAACTAAAGGCACACAGAACAGATAAAAGTGAAAACGAGGTTTATTTTGCCTTGACCGTATAAAAATATAAAAATTAAAACGACGACCGTGAGTTGCCTCGCTATTCAAGGATTTTGAACGAATTTTTCAACGAATCGAGGTCTTTTATAGAACTTTGTATAGTATCAAGGTTAAATAAATGAAATAAGAAACAAGACATGGACAAATATTGGCAAAAATAGTTGCGAAATTTTTGCAAAAACAAAAATATTTTGCAGACTTGTAGAATTGTTAATAAGGCTGTTATAAAAAGATGTAAAGTTTTTTTTTTTGTAGTGTGATGAAATTTTAATAATTGTGCGTTCATGTTTGGTATATATATTTAAGTATGACTGCACTTTCTGCGTTCATGCGTACTATGTTTGGGGGTCGATGCACTTGTTTTGTATGTTGAGTTTATTGAACTCCTTTGTTTAGTGCTTGAGTGTTTGTTGTGGAGTACATTGAATTTTTGATTTTCTGTATATATTTTCGGGGCTATTGCGTTAATGTTGTTTCATTGGATGGTTGGTTGTTGGTTAAAGTACTATGTTGAAAAAGATTTTTGACTGTTTTTTACTTTTGTTAGCTTTACGTTTAGCGTCTTACTATTTTCTATGTTGGCCTCATACAGTAGGTTGTTCCGAAGCTTTTTTCGAAGCTAAGGTTAAGGTTAAATATATGTTAAAGTTTAATGACTGACTGACGAATTATGATTCATATACCTAGGTAGAAGAACAGTTTTTTTTAGCCACACGTATGCAAAAATCACTAGTTGTGTGCAATATAATTAAACACTCGCACTATGGGTTAATAATTGTATTTTTCGTATAATAAGTTTGTTTAGCGGCCCAACCTCATGTTCAGACAAAAAAAAAATTACCGTGCGTCAAGGTTGGGTGCATGTTTAAACCTCTAGGTTTATCAAGATCCAATTGTTATTTCGACAAAAATAATTAAATTTCAATACTTTTATATTAGAAAAAATTAATAAATCTGCAGTTTTGGACCGCAGATTTTAAATAAAATTTTTTTGAATTTGTACAAAGTATTGTATATTTATATATTTTTATTTGTAATAATAAAATGGCCCTTACTATAAGAGAGTATTTCAAATTTAAAGTCGACTTTATTTTAAAACATATGATTTTGTTAATTTCGTGTATAAGCATTTTGATTGGTTAAGCACCGTAAGTTGTTTCAATTTCACGGGAAATGATTTTTCACGATAACGATTTTTACGTGAAAATTGTGTAGAGTTTGTTTTCACGCAAATTTAATGTGCAAGACTATTATTTTTCTTGGGAAAAGGTGACATTTTGTATTTATTGTGATTGTGTCTTTGTTATAAAATTAAAAATTGTTAATTTTTATAAATTAAATTTGCTATTTGACGGCTTTAAAGTTCGAGTGAAATTTGTACACGTGAAATTTTTTGATTTAATTTATTTATTTTTAATAACATAAAACTTCATTCTTAATGTTAAAAACTGCTAAGCCTACGGCTTCTCAGCAGTTTTTTTTTATGACCTTTTTTTTATTTATTTAATTTATTTATTTTTAATAACATAAAACTTCATTCTTAATGTTAAAAAATACAACTTACGGTGCTTTAGAAATAAATTAACCAATCATAATGCTCTAAAAATAAGCCAAGTCAAAGCATACTGCCACCCAAAATTTTGACTTAAGTCGACTTTAACAAAAATATACATTTAGAAAATTTAAATAGTAAGGGCGAATCTTATTAATTAAAAAAAAATTGAATCCGCGGTTCAAATTTCCACATTAATTTATTTTTTTAATAAAAAAAAAAAAATACTGAAAAGTAGTTATTTTAAATATTTTGTCGAATAAATTATGTTACTTTAGCTGTATTTGTGTGGCTCTCTATCAGTGTTATCAAGAACGATTTTGACAGTTGTTCAACGTATTCCGGCTTTCTACTGTCAAAATTGTTCGAGATATCATTGATATGAATGCCGCACAAACACAGCTTTCATTACGTTAAATTAAGGATTTGCTGCAAGTAAAAGAAGAAAAAAGAATTATTTCACAGTTTAATTATAAATTTATATGATTTTTCAGTTTAACCAATGAAAAGATGAAATTTCTAAAGTTGTGTTGATTGAAAAATACTAACTAAATTGACTTAAATCATACACTTTATTGAAATTGAAATTTTGAAATTGTTTTAAAACTGTTTATTGTTCTATTTTGTGCATTCCCGTGCTTTACCACTCTATGGGAAACAGTTTTTTTATGACTAATACGGCATTTAGACCGAGGAAAAACTACCTAGTTTTTGGCTCTTTCTAGTTTTTAATTGTCAAAACGCATACATATATAAAAAAAAACGAGTAAAAAAGTTATATAGTCGGGCATGCCGACTATATAATACCCTACACCAGTCTGGTTAAAAGCCAACTAATGTTTGGATCCGCTATTAGAATGGGTTAAAATCGACTTGTCTCAAAATTTTCTATAAAATAATAAAAGAAGAGAAAATTGGGAATGTAGCCCATATGGGCGATAGGTCCAAATATAGACCGATCCTACCTAGAATCAACAGGCTTTGTCCTTGGGACCATGTGAGTCAGCCAACCAAATTTCATTGAAATAACTTCGTATTTCCGACCTGCAGCCTGTAAACCAGAGCTTCGAAAAACTTAATTCAATTTAAGCTTAATTCAGTAAAAATTAAATTCAGATTTTAAAAAGATTCATGTACCATTCCCTTAAACCATTCGTAAAGAATTCATTCATAAGCTTCATTCCCAAAGCTTTAATATGAATTGAATGAATTCCTAACTTGAATCATTCAAATCGCATGTTCATTCACCATTTTACTAATTGAATGAAGAAATTTTATTACCATTCACTTAGTGCAGTGTAGTTTGAAACTAACATATAATCAAAACCAAAGCATACACGCTGTAACAAAGCATACGATACTATTTATTTCTGTTAGATGAATTTTAAACGTTTTTCATTGTATTATGCTAATATTTCAGCAATTACATACAAATTCAAATTTTTCATTTGATTAAGTGAATAAAAACAAATAATTTTTCATTCACTTTTTTATTAAATGAATTCAGGTAAATTGGGTTTCATTCAGTTAGAATTCAATCAAAATAGAATGAATTCATATAATTTTAAGCTATAGGGAATTAAGCTATCGAATTAATTCCATAAGAATGCTATTAGGGAATGAAATTTAGCCCAAATTTCATTAATTTTTAAAAAGTGAATGAAAGAATTAAGCCTTTTAAACCTTTGCTGTAAACAAACCAATTTTGGGGGGACCCTTATATGGGCACTAGGTCTAAACATGGACCGATTTTAACCAAAAATAATAGGCTTCTTCCTTGATCAGTGACATAGGTCGGTGTACCAAATTTCATCAAAATATCTTAATATATGCGACCTGTAGAGTGCGCACAAGAATGCATGGACAGACAGACGGACGGGCGGACATCGATAAATCAAAACAAGTAAAAAGGTTAAAGTCGGGCATGCCGACTATACAATATCCTACACAAGTCTGGTTAAAAGCCAACTAATGTTTTAATCCCCCCAATATAATATTGGGGGGACCCTTATATGGGCACTAGGTCTAAACATGGACCGATTTTAACCAAAAATAATAGGCTTCTTCCTTGATCAGTGACATAGGTCGGTGTACCAAATTTCATCAAAATATCTTAATATATGCGACCTGCAGCGTATAAACAATATAATTTTGGTAGGACCCTTATATGGGCACTAGGTCTAAGCATCGATCGATGTTTACCAAAATCACTAGGCTTCGTCCTTGGGCCAACATAGGTCTGTGTACCATATTTCATCAAAATATGTTAATATTTCCGACCGGCAGCGTATAAACAATATAATTTTGGGGGGACCCTTATATGGGCACTAGGTCTAAACATGGACCGATTTTAACCAAAATCAATAGGCTTCGTCCTTGGGGCGACATAGGTCGGTGTACCAAGTTTCATCAAAATATCTTAATATTTGCGACCTGTAGAGTGCGCACAAGAATGCATGGACGGACAGACAGAAGGACGGACATAGGCGTACCTAGACCATTTTTCTGGGGTGGGCAAGCACCCCATTATGGCCCCACGTTTTTGTAGAAAACTCTGAAAAATGCATCCATTTTTATCACGAAACCCTCGTGCAGGAAATGTTATACGCTCAGAATGAAGTTTGGATATTTGATAGAGAAAAGAAATCTAAGATTTTCTTCCACCTCTGACGAACCCATTCTAACCCCAAATTTTGACCACTTAAATTACCGAGGTGATCAAAAACTGTGGGATGTTCGTCTTAGCTTTCTGTTTCTACAACATATTGAAATTTCATCAAAATAGTAGTGTTTAGTTTGCAGTTACTCCCTTGTTAGATATTAACTAATCATTCCTTAAAAAAAAACTATTATATCTAAGATATTTATCTCACCAAAAAAGATTCCCCTATATTTTCCTATTAAAAATGCTTTTCCATTTTCGCATCAAATGCCTGCAGATGCTTATTGAATAACTCTGTGATTCTAATAATTTTTCTTACACAAAACCACTTAGTGCCAGTTTTATAATCAGAACTAGGATCAATTTGTTTCTTAAATATTTATTAAGTAAGAAGTTTTCAAATAACATTTTTTATTTTAGAAATATTTAATACAAAATTCGGTCTTAGTTCTGACTATAAAACTGACCCTTTAATTCCAACAAATTATCTTCCTAGGAAACCAATAGACATATTTAAAAAAAAATAATATTGTGATACCTTTTGCCATCAAACTCATAGATGCAAGAATTATAGGTAAATTATTTAAAATTCTGGGGTGGGCAAAACGCAGCCTGGGGTGGGCAAAGCCCCAGACGGACGGAGGGACGGATATCGTTAAATCGAAATAAAAAAAAATCTGAGCCGATCGGTATACTATAAGGTGGGTCTAGGACCAATATTTTTTGGTGTTACAAACATCAGCACAAACTTATAATACCCTGACCACGTAGTGGTGTAGGGTATAAAAAAAATTTAAAATAAAATGAAGTCATCAAATGACATTCCCAAATTACTCAACCGAATGAACTAGAAACTGACTGAATTCACAGATTGAACAAATCGAATGATGAAAAATAATTGATGTCTTTAAAATTAAATCGAATGAGACGAATGGAGACTTCATTCGATGTGTAAAATTGCGTTTTGAGAATTCTACAGCCAATTAAAATTGAAAATAGATTGTGTAATTGAAGTCTTTAGAAACTCTGACCTTGGTGCACGGTAAGTTTTTTTTATAGTATAGTTTTATAGTATACCGATCGGCTCAGAATCACTTTTTATTTCGATTTTCCGATGTCCGTCTGTCTGTCCATGCATTCTTGTGCGCACTTTACAGGTCGCAAATATTAAGATATTTTGATGAAATTTGGTACACCAACTTACGTCGGCCCAAGGATGACGCTTATTGATTTTGGTTAAACCGGTCCATGTTTAGACCTAGTACCCATATAAGGGTCCCTCCAAAATTGGCTTGTTTACACGCTGCAGGTCGCAAATACGAAGATATATCAATTAAATTTGGTTCGCTGACTCACATGGTCCCAAGGACGAAGCCTATTTATTTTAGATAGGATCGGTCCATATTTGGACCTATCGCCCATATGGGCTATATTTTAGATTTTCTCTTCTTTTGGCATTGTGTAGAAAATTTGACACAAGTCCGTTTTAACCCATTCAAATTTCGGATCCAAACATTAGTTGGCTTTTATGCAGACTGGTGTAGGGTATTTTTTATTTTATCAACAAATTTTGGTTAAAATTAATTAAAAATGGTTGGAGAGCAGTTATAATATTTTTGAAAACAAAACTGAAACTACAACTCTGTGTCGACCAGATTGCATTGGGTAGTTACCCTAGTCAAAGAAATTAAATAGGATTAGAGAACGAATTTTTAATGGTCTAGACAGCAGTAATGTTATCAAAAGATGGTCAAGATGACATGTATAAAATAATTAGTATCAGACCGAACAGTTCGGCCAAAAAGTGACATTTGGGAGGTTTTCTGTTATTTCAAAGCATTGTGAAGAAATTTTTATACTGCTAAAATGTTTGTTGGTCCGATTTAATTCGATTTTGAGTGTCAAATTTAAGGAAAACTCCGTAGTTTAGCCGTTAACTGTTCGGCCGCCGAACTTTTTTCGATATGGCCGAACTTTTGGCGGCCGAATAGTGAATTTGTTGCTTAACTTCGGACTTTTCCTTAAGTTTGACCCTCAAAATGCGTCCTAATCGGCCCGACAAACATCGTTCCATAAACAAAATTTGTCTATAATACTTTAACTTACCAAGTACAGACAAAATACATTTTCTGACCGAACTGTTCGGTCGGACACTAAAGATAATATTACTTTGATAATATATAAGTTTCAGATACTGTTACCACCCTCGGATGGACGCACCACTGCCTTTCCTATCTAGTCTTCATGGGAAAAATATTAAATATTTTTTGTGAAATCATTTGAAATCCAAAATTTAACTTTATTAAAAATCGCTAAAAACAAAGAAAAATTTGGTCATGTTTAAAGTGCTGCAATTTTAAGTCTGGTGACTATTTGTAGATAAAAATAATGCAAGACTTAAGGAAATTTCATAGGATTTCCAAAAATATACAGTTTGTACAGAACCGATCAGTACTGCCTAAATTTTACTATGTAATTTGTTAAAAGGTTGATATCGCTAATTTTTCGTTAAAAGCCACGCCCACTTAAAACAAGTAACAAAATAAAAAAACAAACATTACATTAAAATTCTATACAATTTTCTGAACCATCTCCTTGCCTTTCGTGGCGAATTTAGCCACTATTTTGATCTTTAAAAATAAAAGGCAACAACAATAAAATTAGAAAAAACTTGAATTGATTAAATGGTTGGTCTGTATATACTGTATATATGTATATATGTACAGTTGACATTTTTCACACAGAGAGACATTTTTAAATCAAGTAAAAACAAAATCTAAAGTGTTGACATATTAATTTAATTACGAAAAATTTTATTTTTAATAGAATCATATTTACTTTAATAAGATTCATATTGTTACGTTTTTACCTTTTGTATATGAATTTCCTTTAAATAGATTGGGTTCTTTTCTATTGCAATCAAAATAACCACACACTCTTTGTTTCTTATACACTTGTTTATTTAACACTATATTCCTTTACATACAACAGCATAACACACATCAGTTTACCAACGATTTGAATACAACGATTTAGTAAAGCTCAACTGCATTCGTCAAGTGGCAGCACTTTCATAGTTTAACTACCGTGGTTGTAGAACAAGTTAGAAAGTTTCGAAAACTCCAGAGTACTAAAATTATAACACTTTACTTTATTCATAGCAGAGCCCCCAACCAATCACTTAACATTATACTTAAATCTAGTGCTGCCAGATTGACGGGATTAGTAAATCCCGTTTCTCATGATATTTTTCTTCTTAAATACCAGAACTAGACTAATCCAACTTCATAACTGTACTTAATTTAAAAATGTTCATAAAAAATGCGATGTTAATTCGCATAATAGTTGATTTTGCTATGACTTTTATTCTCTGTGTTAGAATCAAGTTTTTAGTAAGATTTTCTAAAACGATGAATCCACGAAATAATTCTTATCTACTTTATATTTCTACAAAATAAAGCCAATAAGATACGTTCGTCTGACGCAAAAAGTCATCTACAAACACCACCTGAAGTTTCCCTAGCCATTCTTCATCTGTTCGTAAATATCCTATGTCAACCCCAATATGAGTTGTTTTTGTACTAATGTTGTGGATTATTATGCCATAGTGCAAAGTTTGTAATCAAAACGCACACGCAGAAAATAAGCAATGCTGCAATAGCATAAGTAATGGCCCAGAATAAGAGCGGAGAGTTTTTTTCCATACAATCTGACGCCAAGCAGTGAGGTCGTGAGATAGTTAACAAAGAGAATATATGGCTCTCCAGACTCCTAATTGTTTTAATGCATAAAATTTATAAAATTATTACAAATTTTAATTTTTTATTTAAATTATATATTGAACGTATTTAATAGTCTGTTAGTTTGTCGTTTAATAGTGTATTTAAAATTTTCAGTAAGCTTTTTAGTTTGCAGAGAAATATGAGAGGCTTAAAGTCTATTTGTTATATGTGCTCCATGCATACTTGCCGTTACCGCTGTCCGTCGTTGTTTTGGGCGAGTTTTTTTCTCAGATCGGTAGCTCGCCGCTGTTAAAGATTAATCACAATTGGGTCGATTGTCGACACCAAAAGTCGTCGCAATTAATTTAAATTCAGCGACAATCGACCGTCGATATTTTTTGACGTTCAGAAAAAAAGGAAAGCAAAACAAAAATATGGTTGTATTTGTTTCGCCACAGTCAATTCAAGTGGTTTTGCATTAATTCTTGTTTTGCATTTTATTGTATGTAATTTTGCTTTTTTGCGCTAAATTACCCAGTCAGAAAAATACAAACGGGAAAGCGGTGGCAAAGCACTTTAACAGGTGGTACAAGTATTGGCAAAAAGTGCTTTCCCATTCCCAAAATGATAACATCATTAGACAAAAGGACCGGCTGTTCAAAAAGCGCCGAAAAAGCACTGGAGGAACAAAATTTTAAACGTTGGCAAAACGCTGGCAAAACCAATAAATAGGTGGTCTGGAAATATATTTTCCAAAATAAAATTAAAAAAAAGTTCATATGTATTTTTTTGACCCTGCCGTGATTTGAACCCAGGCCGTCAGATTGGCAGACGATTGCTCTACCCACTGAGCTAACGAGACATATAATATTTAATGGCTAAACACATAAATGAGTGATAATAGCTGGACAACTACTGGCTGTGCCAAAATGCTAGTACTGGCAAATAATTTTTAGTAACTAGCATGCCAGTGTTTGGAGGGCAAAAAAAAAGTTGGTCTTGAAGGAGCTTTCCCACAAACAAAAAAATTGATTTTATAAAACAAAAAAAAATTTTAAATTAAAAAAAATCCCAAATAATTTTTTTGCTTCCAACCGGATTTGAACTCGGAACCTTCCGACTACAAACATTTTTTAACGAAGCGTCAGCATTTTTATAAAATCATTGGTTTTCCAGTGAATTGATTTTTGTACGCCTGGTAACATTGGCTAGGTAGCACTGGATAACCACTGGTTCCAAACCTTGGCATATCACTCTAAGCCAATTCTTTGCCAGTGGTTTTTTTTATAAACCACCGAAATTTTTGTAAAAAAAATACTGGTAAAACGCTTTTCGCAAACACTGGCAAAGCGTCCCAAATGAGTGTTCTGCCAGTCATTTATTTTTAATACCATGGTTACCCAGTGGTATGCCAGTGCTTGATTTTTTGTACCACTGGCGATTTCTGACTGGGTATGTAATTTTATTTTCAATTATATTTCAGCTGTCAAAAAAAAAAAATTTTTTGTAAACAAAGTACGAATTTTTGCAACTCTAATAATAAGTTAAAAATATGGCAACAATTTGACAAATATTTTGAGTGTGGGTTAGTGTGTCGTCATGAAAATAGAATAGATTCTATTACGACGACAAATCGCCGGACGACATTTTGCTTCCCATACAAAACATATGAAAAACCAATTCTCGTTGTCAACCTAGTTCGGATTAAACTCTTATTCTGGCCCGACACTAAGTACACTGAACCAAAAGTCGCAAGTGAAATCAACATAAAAATTTTGTTTCTTTTTATGAAACGAATTGTTAAAACAATATACTTTTTATTCAAATTAATGTGTTTTTTTTAAATCAACTACTTTTTTTTTAATGAACATACTTATTTCCGTCAATAATTCTCTACAAAACAATTGTTTTGATAATTTTTTGTCTATTTTTTAACAAAATTTAATTTGTTAACTCTAAAAAATTTTGTAAAAAGGCTGTAACGTAAATTTTATATAATTTTTCTTCAATTTGAAAAAAATACTAATTCTGTGGAAAAAAGTTTAGTGAGGTTATATCGGAAATATCAATAAATTGACATTAAGTGTTTTTGTTAGTATACTTGAAGTGAATTGCTAAGTGGTATATGTGTTTTAAATAAAGAGTTTTTAGTATGTGCTATATTATAATTTCAATTTTATATTTCATTATTTTTTATATTTTATCAAATTCATTGTAAAAAAGACATTGGGCAAGTTTACCAGAGAAACCCGCTACCGCTACAAATGCTATGTAGCGCTTTATGATTACCTTAATCTGGTGAACGATGCTACTTTTGTGTTTTTCGAAATTTTTTATTCCTTTATAATCATATTTGTATATGTTTATTATTCTTTAAAAAGAATATACAAAAAAACAAACGACAGCTGATGCATCACAAGTAGCGTAAAATTTTTACGCTACCAAAACAAGGTAGCGCTACCACAACATGTTGACTTAGCGGTAGCTAATCAAATCGTTCACCAGATTGTTGAGTAGCGGATTAGCAACAGTTGCGCGCCTGGTAAACGCACTCATTGTATATAGCTTAAAAAATTCGAAATTGGTGAAATATAAGTATAAAAATTAATAATAAATCGATAAAAAATTAATTAATTAAATAAAATGCATTGTTGAATTTAATAAAATGCATTGGTAAAACAACAAAATCATTATGCAATTTAATTAAATATAACTGTTAAGACAACTAATTTTTGTTAATACATTTGACGATATTTTGTCAAAATAATACCACATAAAATAGTTTAACGTCAAAATATAAATCTACTAAACAATGCGTTAAATTGATGGACAGGTTTTGTTAGTTGTATAGTGATCACTAGGGCAAGGAATTCCATGCAAATGCCTGTTTTTTGTCGATAGTCCAAAACTAATATGGACTAAATATTTATCCGAGTCATCAAATTTAGAACAAAATGTCATCGATTTGTAGTTGCATATTTTTGCATATTTTGTCATAAATGCATGTTTTTGCATATTTTGACTTGAAATGCATATTTGGTGTCTTTAATGCATATTTTGTGCTTTTTAATGCATATTTGTGCATATTTTTAATTTTTATGAGCATTTTTAGTAGCATTTTTTATTTTGTAAAAAAATTAAAATTTTTTTATTTTGATTCAATCAAAATAAACATTCTTAAAAACCTTATTGACCTATGGAAAATCTTGGAGTATGCAAAATAACTAACTTAAATATATTTTTAAGTTTAAATTGCATTATTTTTGTAAAAATAATAGTTTTTAGTGCATATTTCTTATATTTTTAATGCATATTTTTCTTTTTTAGCCGCATATTTTCCATTTTTAAGTGCATTAAATTCCTTGCCCTAGTGATCACCCATTCATCAATTTAATATGGATTTTAGTTGATTTCACAACTGTTTTTGGTTCAGTGTAGTCTATAGAGAGCCTACAATTTCATCATGCTTTACTCGACTAGCCAGTGGTCATTTTTACTTTTTTCTTTTTCCAATTTTTAGTTCTCCCCATCCCCTGTACTTTCATTATTACATTTTTGTGTAGCTGTTAAAAATAGTGGGGCTTGTTATTCTTTTTGTTGTTGTTAATCATGCGGTCAGTCAGGTCCACAATCCAGTTTTATTAACAGGTTCTCATAACATAACAAACCATTTATTCATTCTTTCATGTATACAAAGTTTCAAATAAAATTAATTTATGTTGTCCGTCTTTTTACTATGGCTGCTTTCTGTCTGTCCAGAGTCTTCGTGTGTTCGTCAATTTTCAATTTGTTTTATTTTCTGGTGTTGCTTTACAACAACAAACAACCTGTCATTCATTGGTTGTTGTTGGTGATTTTTTCTTGCAGCTTTATTTTTTGTTTTGTGTGTTGGTCATTCTTTTTATTTCTTTCTTTATTTTATTTTTATAGTTTTTGTTGCTTTATGGGTTCTCTTTTATTGTTGTTGGCTTTTTCGTAATACATAAATTTTTTTTGTTGCTGGCAAGCAGCCAAAATACTTTCATATTATCTCAACAAGCCAAGAAAAAAATCACCAGAAAATAAAAACAAAAAAATGTGTAAAAAATTTGGATGGAATACATAAATAACAGGGTACCAGTGGTCATTTGTTGTAGGTTGAAATTCCCAAGGAAGAAGAAATGCCATAAAGTAGTTGGGTGTTAAAAAAAAATCACCATTGACCAACCAAATGGTAAGCGTATTGAAAAAAAAAAGTTTTCTTGTTGCAAAAAATAAGTAATACTGAATTTAGATTGAGCAAAAACTACCTAGTTTTTATAAAAACTAGTTTTTGCTTGTTTTTTATATATGCGTTTTGACAATTAAAAACTAGCAAGAGCCAAAAACTAAGTAGTTTTTCTTCAGTCTAATACTGCATTTATACTTGAGCAAAAACCACCTAGTTTTCTATAAAAGTAGTTTTTGCTTGTTTTTTTGTATGCGTTTTGACAAGTTAAAAACTACAAGAGCCAAAAACCAGATAGTTTTTGCTCAGGTATAAATTTAGTATAATACATATATAGTATATTTAGACAGTTTTTGAGCCGAAAACTACAAAATTATTACAAAATCCATACAAATTTCATACAAACTGAAAACCACATTCTACCTGGTTTTTGCCAAAAACCAATAAAAAATATCTGAAATTTGCATTTTCGATACACCCGGTTTCTTTTATAAGTAATTTTCAATACACCCTGTTACAAAGAATATAGAAGAAAAGCAAGTGTCAAAAATATATTTTTATATTTTTTAAAATATTTCGGTTTTAGTTTAAAATTGTGTGTTGTTATCCATTTTAAAATGTGTTAATAATTTAATTTAACAATAAAATCATAAAGAAAAGTGATTAATAAAAAAAAAGTGATGTGACAAAGAAAAACTAAATGACCAGTGTAAATGACTTGGCTTTTATAATTTAGTTTTGTACAAAACCACCTGGTGTTTGCTCAGTCTAAATTCAGTATAACATTACGATTTGTATGAGTTTTTGTAGTTCTCAAAACAACTTTTAATGAAACCGTTACTGCTCGTTTTAACGTGAAATCTCAAAAATATTGTTTCATTTTTGAGATTTCAAAAGTCAAACCAACTAAAAATGTTACCAAACTATTTTTAATTTCAATGAGATTTCGTAGAGATATTGTAATATGTAAAAACTAGAATTGAACATTCCAAATTTTGGACCTCTAGCTCTTCTGGTTCAGGAAATAAATACAAAGACGAAATCTCTTGTTTTTACCCATTTTTAAGATTTCTCAAATTTCCGAAACCAGAGGGTCTACTTGGTACGTTTAACCTCTTCAGGACTTTGTATTCAATTCGGAGTAAAAATAACATTCTCGGAGCCCTAAAAATGTATGAGTCTTTAATGACACAAAAAAGATTATTTTCGGAGCCCTCGATTGAAGATTCTTTTCTGACATACAGAAACCAAGATGGCTTAGCATTCTTTTGCAGAAAAATATAAAGGAAGTGATTTTTAATTCAATTCAATTTCAATTTTTTATAAGTTATATTCTTAACTTTTGTAGTTGTATAGTATACAATCAACTAAGGCAACTTATACGCTTATTTTAGATGAAAATACTATAGTTTTTCTTTGCGTGTTGTTTTAATTCATTTTCATTTCTAAAAAAATAAGAAAACTAAAAGGTAGATAGATAGATCATTTAAAATCGTGGTTTGGAACCGAAACGAATAAGAGGCGATTTTTTAGTTAACATTAACCATTTAATAGCAGAGTTTCTGCATATTTACCATTCGAATTTAATTATCTCTAGAATTGAATGAATTACTTTTCTTAAGTAATTCACTGAATTCGTTCAACTGAACGGTTTCATCAAACAATAAATTCAAAGAATTAATTCCGTTGCAATAGTTCTCTTTATTAAATCAAATGATTTAATTCACTGGTGAACGCGTTAAATTTTATAAATCGAACGGAAAAAAAAAGTGAATTAATTCCTTACTGAATTAATTCACAACAGAATTCGTTCAATTTCATTTTCGTTCAGTGAATTAAAAAAAATAAAATTACGTTCAGTGAATTAAAAAAAAAAATTACGTTCAGTGAATTAGAAAAAAATAAATTACGTTCAGTGAATTACAAAAGAAAAAAAAAATACGTTCACTGCATTGAAAAAAAATATTTACGTTCACTTAATTGAAAAACAAAAATTACATTCGCTGAATTCAAAGCCAGTTTTCCGTCATTCAGTAGAAGAAAGAAAACATTGTATTGTAAAAACGTATAAATGAAATACGTCATAGTCTTAATTTTACTCGGAAGCATAAGTTTGAAAAATTAATAGTTATATTTTTTCCAAATTCATCTATATCTGTAAAGTTTTTATATTTAATAGTCTAAGGATTTATTTTTAATCATGTAGGTTGATAAAGTGCATCAGGTTTCTCTAACACTTAATATATATGTAATTTGTTTATTTTTACTAGCAAACGCTGTAAAATTGCTTAGTTACAAATTTTATTTGTAAGTAAATGTTTTCTTCAACTGAACGGCAGAAAACAGGCTTTGAGTTCAATGAACGTATTTTTTGTTTTTTTAATTCAGTAAACGTAATTTTTAATTCACTGAACGTAATTTTTTTTTTTTAATTCACTTAACTTAATTTTATTTTTTTTTAATTCACTTAACTTAATTTTATTTTTTTTAATTCACTGAACGTAATTTTTTTTTTTTTAATTCACTGAACGTAATTTTATTTTTTGTAATTTACTGAACGAAAATGAAATTGGACGAATTCAGTGGTGAATTAATTCAGTAAGGAATTAATTAATTTTTTTTCCGTTCGATTTATAAAATTGAACGCGTTTACCAGTGAATTAATTAATTTGATTTAATAAAAAGAACTATAGCAATTGAATTAATTCGTAACAAAATAAATCGAACGAAAACAAATATGAATTAATTCCATTCAATATATGGTGCTTTGTGAATTAATTCATCGAATTTTTAATTCAGAATTGAAAAATTGAATTAAGGAATTAATTCTTCAAAGCTATGCATAGGACATAATATATTTCAGTCATACTTGGGATTTTTTAACTGGCATTCACATTTTGTTACGCAATGGCATAAGGCAACTAGTGCAAAACAAATGAGGTAGGTCCGGAAGGAATAACGAGGGATCTATTTCATGAATCAGCTATATTCAGAACATTCACTAAATAGAGAGACTATAATGAAAAGAAAATCGCATTTTCCATCCCTGTTTTAAACTTTAATTAGCTAACTCTGCTCTGCATTCTTGGGTTGGCTTTCATACTGAAGAATTAACTTTAACTTAACTAGGTAGAAAACAAAAGAAAATGTACCCTTCAAAACATTTAAAATTTTTTGGGTTAACTAATAGTTAACTGAAAAACATTCAGTATGAAGGCCACCGTTGATATACGCAAAATACTTAACAGAAAACGACAACATACATGTTCTTTTTAGTAGTTTTTCATACATAACGTAATCTTAAGGTTTTGCCTTAGAGCAACTTTAATGAAAAATGTTTACATGGTAACAACATATTAACACAAATAAACCGATAGAATCAGACGGGGTACTACACACACTTGCAATCACTTCTAGAATATAATCTTACAATGAAAAATGCTTTAATACTTTGTGCTTGTTGATAGTTTCAGAATGATTGTTAAAAATTCTGGTTGCCTGTTCATTAACTTGTGGGAAAGTGTTAAACGCCCACAATAATGTAGTGTGGCAGAGAGACAGTCAATAAAAATAGTTTTAAGCGAATGAATACTTCTAATAACAGGTTAATGTTAAAATACTTCGAAGAAACAATAACAACAATACAAAAAACATTGGAAAGGGAGGGGGTTTACAAATACTAACTACATAATAAGAAAAACCACACCTTCTGAAAGACGAAAAATGAGTATTGAGTTACCAAGAAGATTTTGATTTCTTTTTAAGTGCAAATTTAAAAGCAATAAAACTGCTATGAAAGATTTCATTAGGAATTTTATTCTGGTGTTCGTGAGAATGGAAGTATTTATAATGTGTTTTTTGGATCAGCTCTAGCTCTAGAAGCAGGGCTGGAAATAAGTTTTTCATTTTGTACCAACCACATAAAGAAATTGTACTTTTTCAACTCTCACGGTACCAAAATTTTTCATATATAAAAAATTTGTCCGAACAATGTCAAACTTGCAGAAAATATTCTTGTACAAAAATTGTACTTTTTCAGCCCTCACCAATTTTTTTTGAAATAAAAATTACGTGCGATCGAAGTGAACCTTGCAGGAAATACTATTATGTACGACACAACGACCTGCTAACTTATAATATTAAAAAAACCAATAGTTGTGAACACAAATTATACCAGATATGAATCAGCTGATTTGTGCCATATGGCCGACAGAAAATAAGTAAAACAAAACGCAACAATTTAAGAAAAACACAAAAGATAAAGCAAAATAATCTAAAAAGCGACAGATATATACAAAAAATGAGCAATACAAAATGTATGGAAATTTTATATTGTTATCTCCCTCTTGACTTGACTTCCATGTAAACAAAACCATACGGTTCGAGAATACTTTTTTGACACCTGTCATTGGTTTCCCAGCAAAATCTTTCATTACCAAATAAGTGGTTATATAATAGAAATTCATTGCTCCGCACAACTTATTTTTTGGCGTCTAAACTCATTATTTTTGTTTGGCGTGGTCGTTTTTATAAGTAGTCACGCTTACCCGCTCGCTTACGAAAAAATGAGAAATAAGTAGTTATGAGATTTTGAATAATAAGTGGTTACACACATGCTTACAAAAAGTTGAATTATAAGTGGTTATCCGATTGCTTACTTGATTCTTAAAAATAAGGAGTTAAGCAAATACTATTAGCTTAAGGAAATACATTCAGAAAAATTTAAGTTTTCTCTAGTGTGTAATTTTAGGACTCGTCATAAAAATTTAAACATAAAACATATTTACATATAATAAATAAAAATGTATAAAATTTAACTGTGTAAAAAGTACTTATTTAAACTATTACGAGTAAGTCATTATTTTATATTTAGAAAAATTGAATACAATAGGTCGTTATTAGGAAGTCATTATTTTATATTATAAAATAATGCAAAAGGTAATGATATATCATTTTTGGTAATGCAGATAGTAATGAGGTGTCATTACCAATATTTTGCTGGGTTCACATCTGGTATTAATCCTGTGGTTGGGAATATCAAATTTATATGAAAATATATGTTGTTAACGTTTTGTTCTGGTTATTTTTTGGATAAGTTACCCGTCCTAAGAAAACAATGTAATATATATTTTTTTACTTTTCAAAAAATATACGAAAAAGGCGGGTTAAATTCCCGATGAGCTGATTACGGGAAAATAATAATACTACATTTATACTTGAGCGAAAACCACCTGTTTTTGTACAAAACTAGTTTTTGCTTGTTTTTTTTTTGTATGTATTTTGACAAGTTAAAAACTACAAGAGCAAAAAACCAGGTAGTTTTTGCTCAGGTATAAATGTAGTATAATACATTTTTTTGCAACATTGGGCCCAAAAGTTGTTAGTTACAAATTTTTGGTAGAATGATTTCAGTCCACGTCTGCATTACGAATATTTGTTGACAGCTTTAAAGGCCTCATTAGTCTAATCGTAAAGTAAAAAAAAACGTATCTGTAATCAATTCAATGTGTTAAAATAATATAGAAATATATTTTTATCTTTTTTCTAAGCATTGAAACTGTTTTCAAGTAAAATCATAAAAAAGTTCTATTGAAAATAGAAATTTTCTATTTCATTACTTGACATTTAATTCTATGCACAAAAAAATATAATTTTTTATACTCTTTTTATTCATTATGAGAATGATACGTTACTTTTTTTACGATACTTCCAAACTAATTTGGGCTTAAAGTACAAGTTCCATTGGCGGACTTAGGCCGGTCTGGGGTGGGCAAAGCCCACCTTATACTGCTTTTTGCCCACCCCAGAATTTTAAAAAAATCTGTCTATAATTCTTGTTCTATGATTATTTTTTTTTAAATATCAGTTAATCCTGTGTTTTTGATTGGGAAAATGTCTTCTAGTTTCCTAAAAAGATAATTTGTTGGAATCTAAGGGTCAGTTTTACAGCCAGAAATAATATCGATTTTTGTCTTGAATATTTCTTAAATAAGAAATGTTATTTAAAAATTCTTGCTTAAGAAATATTTAAGAAACAAATCGATCTTAGTTCTGGCTATAACAGAAAAATTTATTGGATTTAATAGTTTTTTAAAGGAATAATTAATTGATATTACACTCATAGAAATAAATCTGTAAAAATAGGAGAAAAAGCAACTAAAAATTAGTTAAAAATGATGCTCCAGAAAGAACTGTTTTTTTTTTGCTAAATACTAGCAAAATAAGAACAGCAAAAATAAAGCTGTTAAATTTGCAGAATTTTAGTTATATTTAAGTTAACTTTTAGTTAATTGGAAATGACAAATTGTATTGTAAAATCTACAGAAAATTTTGCTATATATTAGTAGACTAAAAATAGCAAAAACAAACTGTTATATCTATAATTTATTGTTATTTTTAAGCTAAATTTAGTTATATGCAGATAGCAGTCTATAATGTTAAATAAGCAGAAATATTTACTAAAAAAAATGTAAAACTGTAAATTTAACAGGTTTATTTTTGCTTTTCTTATTTTACTTGTATTTAGCAAAAAGAAATCTGCTAATTTAACAGTTTCTTCTGCAGCATCATTTTTAATTAATTATTAGTTACTTTTTCTGCTATTTTTACAGATTTATTTCTATGAGTGTACACTTTTGAGGATATTTCAATATATTGTAGAAACAAAAATTCTACGAGGAAAATGTCAGTTTTTGATCACCTCGGTAATTTAAGTGGTCAAAATATGGGGTAAGAATAGGTTCGTCAGAGGTGGAAGAAAATATGAGACAGGTTGATCTTAGATTTCTTTTCTCCATCAAATATTAAAATTTTATACTATGCGTATAGCATTCCCTGCATGAGATTTTCTTCAGAAAAAAGGTTGCATTTTTCAGACTTTTCTATAAAAAACATTTGAAAATTTTATCAAAAGGAAGGGAGTTATTTTTAAAGGTCTTTTTTTTTTTGTATGAAAAAATCGCATGCATAATGTCGAAAGTGTTTTTTAAGATTAAGGGTCTGAGAATGGGCAAATAAACAGCCAAACATAAATGGGGCCCTTGCCCAACCCAGAAAAATGGTCTAGGTACGCCTATGACAAGTTCATTTAATACAAACATTTTAAATTTGTAAATTTTTGAAATTGTATCAAATGGATCGCGGGAGTACCACGGTACCAAACGACGTCAAAATGTACCAAAAAAGTACAATTGTACCATGTTTTCCATCCCTGTCTAAAAGTATAATTATGACCTCCACATTATTTAAACAGTGTTTTTCAAAATTATAAAGTCATATGAATACATCCTAATTAACATTTAAATCTATTTGCACTCTTTAATTAAATTATATTTTAATTATACTATGCTAATCTAATCTTCTCCACAATATATTGTTTGTGTACAAGTTTTCCAGTCAGAAACAAGCTAAAATGAAGTGCATCCACCGCATTTACATACGCGGCTTATATATTATCCAAAATCATCCAAGAGATTTTGGAATTCATATAGAAAACAATCCTATATTGGGCTGTGGGATACTACAGTTTCTAAGAAATTTTTCCTACTTGCATTGTATTTACCTTTTTATTCAATTTAAGCTTTCTCAGATTCTACTTTTCTTAAATTATCAAAAAAAAGTCCAAACATTTTAAATGGTTCAGATCGAAATGAAGGAATTTATTGCTCGAAAAGAGGAGACATCTGTAGTAAACAAATACATTCTTCTTGAAAGGTTTTCTAAGGGATTTTGGGCACATAAATCTTTCTTAGACTTCAATTAGACTGCTTTTCTTTTAGTATCGATTTCCAGAAGCTATTTGGGACAAAATTGCCATCCAGAGGTACCAAATAGCGTAATTTTACATCCGTGTGTACACTAACTGAACGAAGATGAGTTCGGCTGTCATTTTAGCGACAATAAATGTTTAATTCATAGTTTATAGATATTTTGTTTTTTTCATACACGTTAAAATAATCACAATTTAGCTATTTGTCAAAAAAACATATTTTTCAATAAAAATCACCTTTTTTAAACATTTTTTTTTTTTATTTTTCTTGAAATGTACACGCCTTTAGAAATCATATATAAAAAATGGTTAAAATCGAAGAGATCATGCATTTAAATAACTAAAACTTTTTCTATTTTTATCTGTTGAAAAATAACTAAAAAATGCATTAAACAACTACCAATGTCGTAACATTAACTGACGAATTTTTACTACAAAAATTTACAAACGACTGACAAAATGGGTAAAAATTACTGTTTTTACAATTCTCTTCGTATTACAAAAGTATATTTTAATAAAAAAAAAAACATTTGACCACGCCTACAAAGCCCGCTTTGTAGAAAAACAAGTACGGATTCTATTTCCCGCTACACAGACGTATATATACCCAATATTTGACATTGATACGACATATGTTTTACAGTATCTGGGCAGTTGGTGTGGAAAGCCACATATGTATGAAACGAAAAAAATATGATGCATTCCAAAACTTTATTACGATAAATAAAATTTCTGTTCCTAGTCTCAATATATTATCATAATTACTAAAATAATGGTTAAAGCTACTAAAGTTGACAACATTTCTTTTTCAATGATTGGAAAAACTAATAGTTTGGAAAGAGTGATCCATTTTATGAAACCCAACTGATACTAGATTTTTACTGCCGATATTTTATTCAAATGACTAAATCTTCGACAAATTGGTGGTTGTTGGTATTGAAGGTAATGTAGAAGTTAGTATTTTCTCAATATTGGTTAGAAAAGCTAATATTTTGGATAACGTGACAGTGTTTTGGTTCATCGTCTATATTTTCTGTTCACAGATAAATTTAAATTTTCTTATGATGAATTTTAAATAACTGCAAATAAAATTATTGAATAACGAAAAGATTTCGTTGGTTCCGATAGAATTCCAACCAATTTATTTTCTGTGAGTAAATATACTAAAGAATATGTTAAACTGATGGATAGGTTTTGTTGGTTGTATAGTGATTTAATATGGATTTTAGTTGATTTCACCGCTATTTTTGGTTCAGTGTAGCTCCCTAAAATATGCCGCATTTTTATTTAATTTGGGATTATCAACATAGTCTTTCCAGATTCATTAATATATTTCATCCTTAGATCTTTTAAAAATTGAACCAATTGACAATTTTGATAAGCCATTTTGTAATAGATTACACTCAGAGAATTATGTCGTAAAAATAACTGCAATTGCAGTTAAAAAATTGTACACAGCAATTGAATTTGAATTAACTAGAATTGTGGTTATTTTTAATTGCAAATGTAGTTAAAACAACTGGAATATCAGTTAATTTTATATGTAATTACAGTGTACACTTTTTTAACTGCATATGCAGTTAATTTTACCGACATAATTCTCTTAGTGTAGAATTAATAAAAAATAAGTCAAGTTGATTGCAATTTGATAAAGAATAAAATGAATTCAACGTAAGAATGAATTATACACTCAGAAAACAGATTTGTTGTAGCAACCGAGTTTATTGCCAAATGAATTTATGCGGTCCCACGTATCGTACCTTATAGCCGGTTACTATTCGCAACAATAAATTCCATTAAAAACAAAATTTCTAAATATTTTAATAATTTTTTTTTAATTCTGGAATATTTTTTAAGGTAACAGTACAACGTTCATTGGAAAATGAATCACTAATTTTGGTGTTTCAATATTTTTATCTTTATATATTATTCTTTTTAAATTTCAGAAAAAGAAAGTATATTTTAATTGTGATATACATATATAGATGAAAATACCGAAATCATATGGACACTAGTTTTTTATCTTCAAAAGTAAAAATACCCATGGAAATAAAAACAAATTTTTATAATTTCGACATGGGTCAATTTCCCCCTCTTATGACAACGCCATGTAAAAGTGACCAGTCTATTTCATATAAAGGGGCCAGTTCGGTGAGAGTTTGTTAAAATTTCCCGTAGGGTTATAATAGGAAATAATATATTTTGACGGGCAAACTTTGTTTAGACACTTTTTTATTTCTGATAGAACTTAATGGATTTGGTGATTAGAAAAAATCTTCCCAACGGTCATAATTTTTTTATTTTAATTTGCAATTTTCTCCTAAATGTCACAATAAATAAATATTTGCACAAGAAAGTAAACAAAAGAAATCGAAAAAGTTGACTATTGGACATAAAGAATACTGTTGTTTAAATGGAGCACCAAATCAATTTCTCCGTTGATAATTAAACTATTTGTGCAATCTTCTTTTATTCATTGGAAATCGTTTGAACGCGTTTTCTTATTAATTATTTTATGTACTGTTTATTAATTTTAAAATCGGAATTTTAATTTATACTTTTTTATTCATTTATTTACGGCATAATTTTGTTTTTATTGATTCAATATTTCTTAAAAAGTGAAAACTACATAAAATTCAGTTTGAATACATTTTTTATATTTGCAACAAGTTATTGATTCAAGCAACATCCCTTCGATGAACCATACAAAAACCGTTTTTAAGTTAGCTTTTCTGTTTTTGTATTCAAAAAATAACTCTATATACATACATACAAACTTTTTTGTATCCTAACAATCGCCAATCGGGTCTTATAATTAAAAGCAAATATTCGGTTTAAAATATGTTGTTACAATCAAAATCGTAATTATGATTTTTTTATATTTGTGATTGGTTATATCAATTAAATTTTTTAATCAATTGGGTAAAAGGAACTAATTTTTTTGTAGCAAATACTTTCATTTTATTACAGTTTTATTATATTTGTAATGAATGCTAAATACCTAATGCAGTGTTAAATAGTGAAGGACTGTGAAAGAAATTTTGATTGCCTTATTGATTTTTTGCTGTTGGGGCTCATTTCTAATTAATCTTTTTTCTGTGTGTATTAAATATTTATCTTTGGGAATGAAGCTTATGAATTAGTTTTAAAATAAAATATGTACAATTTGTAAACTGAAATTGAATTAATTCCTTTGAAGCTCTTTTCTTTTTACAAAATTTTATCGGATGAAATCGAAACTAATACAATTAGAACATATTGAATTATATGGGCATATTTCTTAAACGAATTTTTGTATAGATCTTATTAAATTATATGTATATATCGTCATATGAAATAAAAAAAGCCGTAAGTTACATTTAAAAATTTTTACAGGAGAAGCAAAAAACTTTTTAAAATTGCTTTCACTTACACTTGGGACTGTTTAAAATTTTGTTAATAAAATTGTCGTGTTTAGTTATACACTCACAATATATTTTCCATAACAGATTGGGCTTTATTTGAAAAGTAATAGGTAAAGTTTGTTTTCAATTGAAAAATCAATTAAAATACATTGAAACATATTGTTTAACTTTTTTTGTCAACCAATAAAAAACAAACCAGAAAAAATATGTATCGTCTGTAGGAGTTGTTATTTTCAGTCAAATATTTTATTTTTAGATTTCTATTTTTAGAAAAAATAATTTAAATAATTTCGTTGTTTTCTGTTTTAAAACAAAAAATTAAAATATTTTCGGTTTTCTTTTTTGTTAAAATAATTTGTTTATATGTGACAGCGCATAGAGAAAGGGACCTAAGGGTAAAAAAATCAATTTTTTTTTTTTTTTGTGGACAACATCTGAGCATCGAATGAGACCGATCCCATGCTCTCCTGACCTTAGGTCCCTTTCTATCCTTAG
The DNA here is from genome assembly GCA_949987735.1 of Leucophora obtusa. NCBI lineage: Eukaryota > Metazoa > Arthropoda > Insecta > Diptera > Anthomyiidae > Leucophora > Leucophora obtusa. The sequence goes on from OX465298.1 coordinate 195,410,269, forward strand.
GTCCCTTTCTATTTTGCGCGTCACATATACAAAATTATTTCAATTAAAATTACAAGAAATTCTTTACTCATACACACAAACATAGCCAATAAAAATATGAACGTGTCTGTTGTGTAAGGTGTAGTATTTTGAAAGTCCAAACAAAAAAAAAACACTTTCAAATATGAAAATACAAACCACAAAATCGTTTTTTTACGTTTTGTCAGTTAAAAATTGATAATTGTTTTAATAGACTTTTCAATTATTTTTATTTCTTTTATGGGTTGTTTAAACAATGTTTGAAAATAAATAGCAAAATTGTTTGAATATAATGAAAAATCAGTAGTTCTTTTTTTAATTGTGTTTTCAATTAATTTAATATGTATTTTAGGTTGTTTTTAAGGATAAAATATTGTGAGTGTAGGAGTGTAAAATTTTGCAGGAATATGTACTTTGATACGGAGCATCATAATCGATCAATAAGTCGATTTCGAATTTTATGTAACTTACGGCTTTTTTGATTTTATGTGACAATATGTAATTAGAAAAGTCTGTAAAAAATTTGGTTAAAACTACTAAAAATTAGCTAAAAATTATGTTGCAGAAAAAACTGCTAAAATTGGCAGATTATTTTTGCTATATATTAGTAAGATAGGAACAGCAAAATTAAAACTATTAAATATACAGAATTTTAGTTACCTATATTTTAGCAAAATTTTTATTAATAGAAAATAACAAATTAATTAATTAATAGCCAAAAAATCACAAAAAATTTAAAATTTTAGAAGTTTTTTTCGATTTGTTTTAAATGCAAATAAAACTAGAGTCTTTTCAAAACAGCAGTTTACAATTTCTTTAGCAAATATTTCTGCTGATTTTAGCAGGCATTCAATTAAATTTAGCTTAAAAATAAGAAAAATTTGGATATATAACAGCTTGTTTTTGCTATTTTTAGTCTACTATTTGATAATTTCACCAGTTTTTTCTGAAAAATAATTTTCAACTAATTTTTAGTTGCTTTATCTGCTATTTTTACAGATTTATTTCTATGAGTGTACATACATGTCTATATAAAGCTCCATATAATTTTTTAACGATGTAGTCATAATAAAATTCGATTTTCGGTCAAAAAATTCGTAAAAAAAAGAATGTTCTTATCTATTTTAAAGTAAATTCAATAAACATTCATTAACTATTGTGTTTATAACGCACTGTATTTGACTTACCTTTTTATTTTTATTGTCTTGCCTAAATTTTTGTGAAAATCTTCTTGGTTAAAACCAAGGTTGGTTACCGTTATCGTTATAATACCGTTATCGCTAAAATACCGTTTCAAGTTAAATAACGTTACCGTTATCAATACCTTTAAAAAAAATTCCCAATACCGTCATCGTTACTGATACCGTTATTTTTATGGGTAGTTACCGGTATTTTACCGGTACTTATTTATTTATATAAAAAATGCCAATTTTTAACTTTTTTGTTTTATAATACTGACTTATTTTTACAAAAAAAAAATTTATAGATAATAATTTCAATTATTAAAACTATAAGCATTGAATTTGTAGGTTATAATCTGTATTTTTAAGATTTAAAAATAAGAATATGCTATGTTTTTATTCGTTTTTAACCTAATTTGTAATACCGGTACGTACCGGTATTGCTGTTTCGATAACTGTATACCGTTACCGAAACAGTCTCAAATACCGTTACCTTTACAGTTACCGAAACAAACATAATTCGATACCGTTACCGTTATCCTTACCGTTATTCGTTACGGTAACCAACCTTGGTTAAAACTTTCGGAAAAAAGTTTCTTATACATACATATGTGTTGAAGAAATTTAATCATTAAGTGACTATTGTGTTTATAACGAACTGTATATGACTTATACCACACCTTTTTCTTCTTCTTGATATTAGCTGCTAGCTTTTTTGTTTCTTATCTAGTTTTCTATTCATAGACACTTTCGTTGCGCTGCAATCACTGTTGGCCTGGTAATAATTTGAGAAATAAGCAAAATGACGGGCACAAAACAAAATGTCGACTCTACAAAAAATTTTAGAAATATCACCACATACATAATGGTGGCCGAATGTCTTCCGTTTTCAGCGCCATTATTAACGCCATTTCTAATGTTTTAACATTTTCAAAAAACAAAAAAAAAAAAACGTTACAATTTAAAAACATGCATTCATCATACATTAAATAACGTCTACATAATTTTTACTTGTTCGGTGCCCCGGGTAGTGGCTAAAGAAAATATTTACGCGGGAAATACACTCAAGTATTCATTGCTTTTTTGAAATACATAAATAAAGCTTTTTTTCTTTATTCTACTTTGCAATTGCACACTTTTTGTGTAGCAACAACTTTCTTAACAATCTGTTCTCCTATGATACGAACAAACAAAATGACTACTCACTAAATAAAAATGTTGCAACATTGATTTTTGCCAACAAAAATAATCATGGCGGGTATTTTTGTATTTCTAGGATTCATAAAGTTTCTTTGGTAGTATTTTTGTTGAAAAAAAAAACGTTAGTGATTTTATAAACAAACATTATGTTGTTTGGGTTTTATGGTCTACGGTTATTTTTTATACATATGTTCGATCGATAGAAAATTTTGTATGTTGGTATTATTTTTTATAGTAAATATTTTATTATTGTTACCGGTTAAGTACTCAATGTGTTGTCAAGTATTCTGTCGGCAATTTGTAGTTGAATATGCTGGAACTCCACTTTAAAATCTATACAACATAATGTATAGCATATTAACTCCCAATTTCATAAAACGTTTTATTTTGTGGGCTTAATAGGGTAATTCGAGCAACATTTTTTTAATGATTTTTTTATTTTTGACTATTTTTTTTATTTCTTTTTCTTTTTTCGGCTGAAGTTTACTTTTTCGGGCACTCCTCAAAAAGAAAAAAAAGTATACACCCCCTCAGGAGGCCGGGTCTCCTTGGACGAGCTAGGTCCAAAAACCCCAAACACACATAAAATGGGAAGTGTGGCGACTCAAAGGAAATTTTCTCACGATTTCCAAAATGCATTTGGTTTCATTATCCATAAAGTGTGGCTCCCACTAGATCCATTTTAGACCCCCCCAGGAGTCTAAAATATCCAGTTAATGTACTAATCATAAAGTATAGGTACTCAAAGGAACGGAAATTTTGTTACGAATTCAAATATGACCACAATGTACCACAATATACAAAAAACTCCCTTAGGTTCATAAAAAATTAAATTTTTTGTAAAAAAAAAAATCACCGACTTTTAGCTAAATAAAATGTACGTACGCTATGTACCAAAAAATTAAATTTGTTTGAAAAAAATTGCGGTATTTTTTATAAAAAATTTTCCTCAATGTACGAAAAACCCCCTAAAGTTCATAATACTTCATCAAAATATCTTAATATTTGCGACCTGTAGAGTGCGCACAAGAATGCATGGACAGACAGACGGACGGAAGGACGGACGGACATTTCCAATTCTGAGCCGATCGGTATACTATAAGGTGGGTCTAGGACCAATATTTTTTGGTGTTACAAACATCAGCACAAACTTATAATACCCTGACCACGTAGTGGTGTAGGGTATAATTAAAGTACTAAATGATTCAATTTTTTCAACAACAATAAAGCATACCGGCATTTAAAACAGGTGACATTTATCAAGTAATATTGGAGTTACACGTTAAATTTTGAACGTCTAACTCCCATGTAGGCAAGGAAATCAAGTTTTTTTTTCTTGGATGTGAAGTTTTTTTTACTTTTGCAATGTGGCAACGTTAATGTAGTAATAAATTATATATCCATTGTTTATAATAGTAAGATAGTTACCAAAATCTATAGTTGAATTTTAAAAAAAGTTAAATAACTATTATAATCTTAAACAACCATTATTGTCGTTTTTATCAATTTTTTTCGTTTTTATTATATTGGTTGCCCCGTTTATAAATATTTTTCTAATTTGTAATTGTCAAAATACAGTCTTCAAATATTTATAAAACAAAAAGGCAAAAGAAAATACAAAATTAAAATTGATTTGGTAAGATTCAATTTATTATATCTTTAGGAATTTATAGCTAATATTAATTTTATTTTTTGTGTTCTGCAGGCAAAATTTTGGAATTCCTTAAGAAATATAAAGATTCAAAGGAGAATACTGTAAAAAATGGTGTATAATGATCCTGTTCATATGCAAAAATTTCAATTAATTTTTAAATGTTGGTGTAGTTGTTTTATTTGAAATAATTTTAATAAAAAAACGTCAATATTTTGGTCTAATATTTATTTCAATAGAATATAATAAAAATAACGATGTCGGTAGTGTTTAGTAACCATTTTTAATAAAGATATAGTTGATATCCACCATTTTTTTGACATACAAATTAGAATCAATTAAATCAATTCAACTATACTTTAGTTAGGGGTATTTCACCTATGAGATAGTTGAAATATTCGTTATATTCAACTAAGGAATATTTTGGGTGTACTATAAACCCCACTGCAAAAAGTGTAGTGTAACTGCTGTTTAATAACGGCAAAAATTTATAATACTCTCCTTACAAACTGCACATATAAACAAAATTTCCATATGGAATTCGAGATGGGCGCGTGATGCGAGTTTTGTGTTATTCAAAATTACTCATCTAACTCATCAAAAAAAAAAAATTTATAAAAAGGGGACGTTATGAAACTACCAGCGTTGGCAGGCAATACCGCTAAAATACCGTTATCGATTCAAAACCTTTTCAACTGACTACCGTTACCCCTAAAATACCATTACCGAAATAAGCGAAATACAGTTATCCTTAAAATACCGCTACCGTAATAACTGAAATACCGTTATCCTTAAAATACCAATATGTACCGAAATAAATGAAATATCAATACCCTTAAAATACCGTTACCGAAATACCGTTGCCGAAATACCGTTGCCGATATTTTTTATTTTCAGCTTTTGGTAATTGCACGTGGTTAATGAGCATTTTTCGTAAATTAAGTTGATAAATGGTTGTTTTTAATCTCATTTGCTTTTTGTAAAAAAAATTGCGGGATGCATCGAATACCGACTACCTTTATATTTAAAATACCGTTACCGAAAGAACTGAAATACCGCTAACCTTAAAATACCGTTACCGAAATAATTAAAAATCCGTTATCCTTAAAATACCGTTACCGAAATAATCTAAAATACCGTTATCCTTACCGATAAACTCATCGTTTCGGTTACCAATCATGAAAAATACGTAGTCTATGAAAAATAAAGACAATATTTTAGAACATCTCACAACCCTGTTTGAAATTTGTATTTGCAAAAAAATGTAAACAGCAAAAAGACAAACCCCCTTTAAATGCAAAACACACAAAAAAATCTTTGTGCATGAATTTATCTGTGAATGGCAGGAAGATACCCTCAAACGAACTAGTTAGCGGTCTCTTTTCAATACACAGAAAATATTAAAACCATAGCAAAATTACTTTCTCTGAGTGTCTCCATATAATAGTGTTGCCAGATTAATTCTCCAAAAATTCCCAATAACTGACGTAAATCTCCAAACTTGTCCCTATCGTTAAATTCTCATCAGGATTCTCATATGGGAAAGCTACAAAAACTTACCAATATCAAAAAGTTGAAAATCGAGGGTTACCGAATTCAACATTTCCAAAGGAACGCCTACAGGTCTACCGTAGAACAACTTCTACGAAAGTCATGTGCACGACAAAGTTGCGAGTTTTCACTTACATTAAACAACTCGCTATTAAATGGCACTTTCCAAAGGAAATTGCCGTGTTCTTACTTTTATATCGCGTATCTTTGTTTTTATTTATTGTATTGCAATGACTTAAGGCTTCATTAGTCTAATCGTAAAGTAAAAAAACGTATCTGTAATCAATTCAATGTGTTAAAATAGTATAGAAATATATTTGTATCTTTTTTCTATGCATTGAAACTGTTGTCAAGTAAAATTGTAAAAAAGTTCTGTTGAAAATAGAAATTTTCTATTTTATTACTTGACATTTAATTCTATGTACAAGAAAAAGATAAAAAATACAATATTTTTATGTTTTATACTCTTTTATTCATTATGTGAATGATACGTTACTTTTTTTACGATACTTCCAAACTAATTTGGGCTTTATATTTAATAAATTATAGTTGTTTAATACCGGGTGGCGCAAAAGTAATCCCATAATGTGACTGTGCTTTAATTTTTGCAAATGGCGTCAAATGTCACTTTGCTTTGACATCTATGTTGTAGACAGATAGAGAATTATTTAACAACAAGCAATGGAGCGATATACACCTGAAGAACATGGAATATGAACAATTTTCGGTCTATTGTTTTAACGCAAAAATCATAATGAGCTACGAAGCCCATTTCCACTTAAGTGGTTATGTTAAAAAAATATGCGTTTGTGGGACATAGAGAACCCACATGAAATGCAAGACGAGCCATTGCATCCCCTCATAGTGACTGTTTGGTAATGTTTTTCGAGAAACAATGCAAAATGCCGTAAAACGAGCACAAATGTGCATCAACTCGGGAGGAGGTCATTTGACCGATATAATTTCTTCAACTTAATGTAATAAATTTTACATCTTCAAATAAACTTTTTCGGTGGGTCTCATACTGTAGGTTTAACTTTAACTTAACTATAAACAAAGGAAAATATCAAAAAAATGTACACAAAACAACAACAAATTTTTGGGTTAACTATTAACTAAAGTTTAAACCTGCAGTATGAGACCCACCGTTTGTGTAAACAGAACTAATTTTTTTCATTTCTAACAAAATGGTAGGCAATTCACATTATGACATTACAATAAGAAGAAGAAATAGGGAATGCGAAGTAAGTTTGTTAAATACTGATATTTATATTTAAAAACCACTAAATAGCTGCTAAACTGGCCTTGTTTAACTCAGATAGATCTTCGCCAACCTTCGTTGTGGGCATTATGTTATTATAAAGGGTGGTCCAACCAAAACGCACGATATTAGTTGTGAGTCACACCTTAACGTCAAGTTTTTTTTCCCAAATTAATTTGACATTTCTTTGTTCCAGTGTCTGACAAATTCAACCATGGAGAGTAGCGTTATGACTCATTTTAAACAAAAATTTTACCTATCACCACGTGATAGGCAATACTACATTAATAATAAAAATCGTGTTTGCGAGTCCATTCGGCAGAAAAACCTTCCGCACCAAATGCAATTTCTAAAAATAATTTTTGCTCGGGGATTTTGTTTAATTTATATAACAAATTATTACAAAAATTATTGTAAACGACAAAAAATGTATCCAAAAGTCCCTTCAAAAAGGTCTCTTCATTTTTACCATAAATAGCTTTTAATAAACATCGTTTGAGTCTCATTTGTTTAAAACTTCGGAGAAATATTTTAACGTTTTTGGGACAGATTAAAAAATTTGTAAATTTTAAAAGATTTAGTTTTAGGCCCAAAATAAGAAGAATTTTGGTATAAATTTTATGCGTATTATTTCAAATTAAAGTCGACCAAATTAGGTCTGTTAAAGAATTTCAAAATTTCTACAAAATATTTGAATTATTGAAGAAATGTTCTCCAAATATTTATAAATCTTGAAATAACGAAAACCAACCAAGCTCAATAATTAATCAAAAAATTTTCTATTTTCCAAATACTGAAATTGTTACATGCAAAGGACTCAGAAAAAATAAATTTTGTGTAGGCTCAAAAAGTACCAGGGGTTTTCATATAACCTCTTATGTACCTTCTGAATCGTGTAAACTCGACTTATGCAAACTTAATGCTCAAAAGAGTTTACGAGCCCTACTACTTACACCTACCAGATTTACACTTAACCCAAAACTATTACGGTGGGTCTCATACTGTAGGTTTAACTTTAACTTAACTAAAAATAAAATGTCAAAAAATGTACACAAAACAACAACAAATTTTTGGGTTAACTATTAACCTAAGTTTAAACCTGCAGTATGAGACCCACCGTTAGTTTTTGAAAACTACTTGTATTTACTTGTCAAATTCCATACATATTTTATAAAAACAAATATTTTTCACCATAATGAACTTCGTGTGAAAATTTTGTAGAATTTTTTCTCTCGAAAATTTATGGTCTAATTCATAAACTTTTACAACAGTCTTATTGCAGGATTTTAAGCTAATTTGTGAAAAACAGTATTCATATTTGCTTAATAACGAAAAAAATAATATAGGTTTATAGTCGATACTCAGTAACTTTAAACCTTTTATAAAGTTTGGAGTGAGGAAGCCACCATTTAATTGTTAATTATTTCATTTTCAGGCATGAAATGATTTACTAAAGCCATCCCATCCCTAGAATGCGTGGCTTCCAACAACTTGCATCCATCAAACTGAAAAAAGCTACAACAATTGCGTAGCCAATGACCTTTTTCGAAAAAATTTAAAAAAAAATGTAAAAATAAAATTAAGAAGAAAAACAAAACAATAGTGATGTACAGACTGTCAAAACATTATTCGAAATTCGATTATTTTTGTATGCTTCGAATAATATGTTCTAAAAAAATACTTTTTTACACACATTTGCATTGATTTGCTTTATAAATAAAATAAAAAATATTTTAATGGCTTTTAAATTTATCTTAGCACATCATTAGTTCTCTAATTTAAGAAAATACATTTTCACTTCTGATTACCGAGTCAATCGTTTACTAAATTTGTACATCACTTGCGACTTATTTGGGAGAAGACAGAAAATAAACAATAGTGTTGCCAGAATCAAATCGAAAAATTAATTTATAGTTAAAATACGATTATGAATCAATATTTCTAATATGTAACTCTTTATTAAGCGAAATATGTACTTTAACTATAGCAAGCTTCAAATACCAAATAATTTTTTTATATGAATTAGCACATTAATATACGACTTTTATTTTGAAACGGTGACATTTCAGCTTAATTGTGATTTGTCTTTCGTATAATAAATTTTTTTTAGTTTCACAATTTTAACAAAGATTTAAGGCCTTTAAAGTTCGAGTGAAAACGTAAATATTTCTTCGTAAATTATTTAATTTTATTTAATTTGCTTACTCATTTCTTATTAATTTTCAGAACTTAAGAGTGATGCTAACTTAGCTCCTATTTTTTTCTTTTGAGTTTTTGTTTAAATTAAAATGAATTGGGCATAACATTGGGGATTTAAACATTTAAAATGGGAATAAGCTAAAACTCTTCAGGCAACACTGCTCCCCAATAAAATGAAACAGTATTGCCAGAAAAAACAAAATAGCAGTTGCATTAAAAACCGGTATTGCCATTCATCAGGACCATGGGAGACCCCTGACCAAAACCATATAGACCAAATGTCAAACCCTTTAGTGGGGACATTTTTTTGACAGCAGCGAAAAAGTAAGGCTGCATTCACACCTAATTCTTAAACACGTGTTTAGCTAAAACACGTATTTTAGCTCTTGTGTCTAAGAATTAGGTGTGAATGCAGCCTAAGATTGCGTTTCTTAATATTTTTTATGGCCTTTTTGGCTAGGGCATGTAAAATTTGATATTTGCAAAAAAAATAAAAAAGTCATAACCCTAAATGAGAGGTACACAATTGAGCAGCGCGTTAAGATTGTTGAAGCCTTTTACGAAAATGGGCGTTCAAATCAAAATGCATTTCGTGCACTTCCGTGGTCAGCATAATCGACCAAATGTGTCTACAATCGGGAGAATTGTGCGCAAATTTCAGCAAACCGGGTCTGTAGGAAATGTGAAAACACCTGTGCATGCTCGCCCAGTTTGTTCTGCGGAAAACATTTCTGTTGTTCGCGATAGTGTGGCAGAAGAGCCGTCAACCCCGACTCGTCGTCTGTGTTCGCTATCGCGAGATGATAACGGACTTCTTGTGGCCAGAAATCGAGGATATGGACCTGGACGATATGTGCTTCCAACAGGATGGTGCCACTTGCCACACATCCAACGAAACAATGGCTCTTTTGGTGGAGAAATTCAATGGCCGTGTTATCTCACGTCGTGGCGATGTTAATTGGCCGGCAGAGGCATTGAAAATATGGACCATCGAATAGAGGCATGCCACCGAAGCCGTGGCGAGCATTTGGCCGATATTTTGTTTCACACATAATTGTCATAGTTCCTTCTATCATAATAAAAAATATTAAGATAATTCTCTGAAAACTTTTTGTTTAATTTACAATTAACAACGTGCGTTTTGGTTGGACCACCCTTTATGATAAATGGATTGCTCTACATATTGTGCGGATGCGATTCAATTTGTACCATAGTCTGGTGGCACGCTTGTTAAATAGTGAATATGGAACAGGTCTTCAGGGCAAATATGAGAAACTTCAATAATTTTCCACATACTTTGAAATCTGTCTATTTAATAGATATTGTGAGCTCCAGAGAAGGACTTCGGGATATGAGACGTTATGCCATATATTTAAGAATATCGTGGATTGTAATTAGTTCTGTTTAAGGACATTGTGCGCATTTGGATTCGCGTTGATGTGTTAAGTTTTACATCTATTTTCGGGACATGTACATTGTTTAATAAATATATAACTTTTTGCATTTTCTGCAAATATCAAAAATTACATATCATAACAGTCTAGAAAATATAAAGAAATATCATATTACTTTTTCGCTGTCATTAAAAAAGTGCCCGCTCCAAATTGTATAAAAGTTTGGAAGACAGGCTTTTCAATTTGATTTTTTTGCAACAAAGTATTCAAAAACATTGTTTGATACGTTTATGGCTTGAAGAAATATGATCACATCTCCTTATTTGTGGAAAGACACTTCTTTTTTAATGGAATAAAACTTTGGAACTGATTACCATAGGAATGGCGAGTTCACTCGGAGGCCATAAGGCCCATTGCGATTCCCCTAATCTTCCCCTCATCCACATGGAAAGAAATACCACGACCCAAAAAAATCTAAAACCATCCCGATACCCTCAAAAAGTTCGCAAGACTAGACAGGGAAACATCGCGTAGACTGTCCAGGTCGTCGAAGAACCTGCATACCAGATATCTCAGTCGCCGCTCCTTCAGTCCCGGACATTCACAAAGCAGATGATGCACTGCCTCCTATTCTCCACAGACCCTGCAGTAGACCGTCTGGGTGTAACCCCAACGCACAGCCATTCGGCCCATCGCGCAGTGTCCCGTTAGGACTCCTACAAGCATTCCGATCGTCCGCTTGCCAAAACAAAGAAGAATCTTGGTTCTCCCCGGATCAGGCAGTGGCCATAGGGTCCGAGAGGAGAGAGTCGTCCGGGAGTCGTATGGAGATTCGAAGGTCTAGTTCGCCGGAATAAACTCCCGACCCTGTCCCCATGTCCATCTTCGAACCGTCCGTGTACGTTGAGTTATCACCACTCCGAATAACGGAGTCGGCTGCCCAGTCTTCCCTGGTCGGTACAATCACCTCAAAAGTCCTCTGGAAATTCGTGAATGGTAAAATGTAGTCCGTTTCACGATCCAGGAGCGCACCACCAACCCCATGCAGAATGGTACTGTGGCCTCAAGTGCGTTGCCTCAGCTCTTGCATCTCCCTGAGTCTTGTTGGGTGTGCGGTATTTAGCATAGGGTGTCACTTTCTTCCGACCAGCCTGGTGCGTTTTGTTTACGATAACCTCTTGCAATATGTTTCATGGTGTGGAGAAGTGAAGTGGCCGCTAGTTAATTCAAAATTTGATAAGATGATATGATAGGACAAAATTATTATACACCTGCGGTCACGCACATCTTACCACCGAATTTTGTTTGACAAACGCTTGTTTAAATACAAATTATAACGGGATTTTTCGCTGTATCGCAATTATATCAATTTATCTGTGCAACAAACTTCAAACTAAAAATAAATACGGAATATTGGGGAAAAAAGTCAATTATAAAATAAATACGGAATATTGTGAAAAAAAGTCAATTATAAATTAGTAGTGGCATATTAAACAGATAGACCTCAAAAATGAGTCCAAAATATAAGCGGTTGACTTGAGACCAAAAGGTCATTCTTTTTACATTGGAGGAAGAAGGAGTACCATGCCGCGAAATTGCAAGACGGATAGGCTGTAGTCATCCAACCGTGATAAATTTGCTGAAAAAAAGAACCAGGATGACCGATTAGAGAGCAGCAGCAGGAAAAGAACTAGGAGAAAGACATCTGATCGAACAGATACCATTATACACCGAATGAGCCTAAAGAATTCTTTTAAAAGTGCCGTCAAAATAAGAAGAGATCTCGAAAAAGACCACCAAGTTAGCGTTAGTGTGGAAACGGTTCGCAGACGACTCTGGGAATTCGGACTTTGTGGCAGTAGTCCAGCAAAAAAAACCCCTCCTGACACAAAAAATGAGAGCTAAACGTTTGTAGTGAGTGGGCCAAAATGCACCGATATTGGAGTCTCGACCAATGGCGAAACGTTATATGGTCTGATGAGAGCAAGTTTAACTTGCACTGTAACGACGATTTAAGATTTAATTTAATCAAATTAATTAACCGTTTTTAATGAAATTAAACTTTTAACGTAATTAGTTTTGGTAAAATTGCTCAAAACTAATTTAAAATTTTATTTCATATGGAAGACGCAAATTTTTCATATGGAAGATGCTTTTTTCCGATTGAAATTCTTTATTTAAGTTATTTATTATATTAAGAATATATGCGAGAAATAAAAAAATACCTTAAATCTAGTATCGCCCACTAGTTAACCCAATGCACAAGCTTTTTCTCCCTTCGAAGTTGAACGACATAAAATATAAATGCAAAGCAGGCCACTGCCCAGCAGGGTTGGCAGGCAATACCGCTAAAATACCGTTATCGATTCAAAACCCTTTCAACTGACTACCGTTACCCCTAAAATACCGTTACCGAAATACCCGGAATACCGTTATCCTTAAAATACCGTTACCGAAATAACTGAATCACCGTTATCCTTAAAATACCGATACCGAAATAAATGAAATATCAATACCCTTAAAATACCGTTACCGAAACAAATGAAATATTGTTATCCCTAAAATACCGTTACCGTTATTTTTAATTTTCTGCTTTTGGTAATTTCCCGTGGTTATTGAGTATTTTTTGTACATTAAGTGGATAAATTGGAAAAATTATAGGATGCATCGATATAACTGACTGCCGTTACCCTTAAAATACCATTACCGATATAACTGAAATACCGTTCACCCTAAAATACCGTTACCGAAATAACCCAAATATCGTTATCTTTAAAATACCGTTACCGAAATAACTCAAATACCGTTAACCTTAAAATACCGTTACCGAAATAAATGAAATAGCGTTACCCTTAAAATACCGTTACCGAAATAACCTAAAATATCGTTACCCTAACGATAACCGAAATTCGTTTCGGTTACCATCCATGCTGCCCAGCTATACGATTGATTACATTACATAGTACCAGTCACCGGGTACCAGAAATTCCTAATATTTTATGCGGTTTTACACTGAAATAATCTTGAAATTCTTTAAATTCAAGAATAAGCAAAACATAAGGTGGTGTTTCTAGATGACATTTTGCTCCACACGAACGAAAATACAATAACAAAATACATGCAATACAAAAACAAAATACATGTAGTCACTCATTCGTGTGACAACAAACGTCTAGAAACCCCATGTAAATCTAAAAACACAGAAAAAAAATGTATATACATACTTCATTGAAAACAAAAAAAAAATACCAAAATGAAAAAAAAAGTTCACATCTCCACATTGGAAATAAATAACCAATGGTTAAAAATAATCAAAACGGCAACACTGCAATGAAAAGAAAAACACGAGCATACATAAAAAGAGCAACAGTAAAGCAAAAACTTTCTCACTCTTTCAGAAATGCTTTTTGGTTTTATTAGCATTACTGTTTTTGTTAAATTTACCAACAATGAAATAAACATACCCACTAATTTAAAAAAACACACACACTCAAATACTCAGCATATGACTACAAAGCAACAACAAACAGCACAAACAACTTTGTATGTGTTATGTGTCTGTTAATAAAAATGTGAAATTAAAATTTCAACATTTTTCTCCGTTTTAGTGTTTGTTGTTTTTTCGTTTTGCTGTAGTTTCAATGGTTTCGTTTGCTGGGCGCCTGGTAAAAAAGAGGGAAGCGAAACTCTTTTGGCGGGGTTTCGTTTTTCCTGGTTCGTCTAAAGTCAAGTCCAACCGGCATTCACGGGTGGTGTGTCTGAGCGATTATTGCTACCCATTAAAATTCCCGTTCGCTAGTCAAAATCTTTGTGGGTCGTCCACTCATTTAACATGTCTTTATATTTTGTTTGGGTCTTATAATTTGTTGCTGTTAATAATAATAATATTCTACTAAATACAGCCCCTGCAGCTTGTTTGCCCTACCCTGTTATATGTTGTTTGTGTTGGGTTGGTTATTAATACTCACGCATATGTAGTAGAAGTGTAGTTTGATTTTTCATTCATATTATTTCATATTTACTACTCCTCTTCACCACTTGTTATTCAGTTCATTTTGATATCAGCTGTTTTCTTGCTGTGTTTTCATCTGTTTTTAAGAGACATTGTTGTTTTTTAAATTGGTGTGTTTTGTTTTAGATATGCTTATGGTTGTTTTTGTACTTTGCCAAACCCCGTTTATTTATGATGATGGTGTGTGAGTGGGAAATGTTATTGGAAACTGAATACTCTTTTATCTTGTTATTTTATTACCACCCGCTTATTTTGTTGAAAGAGTGTTTAAATTTTACTTTTTAATCTATTCTTTTGTTTTCTCATGGTCTTTAAACGCCTTTAATTGTTTTTTTTTTCAAATGTAATGTTGCCAGTTTATATGATTTTGCCCTATTTTTAGGGGAAATTAAGGGGTAAGAATTTGTAACGGGGAAATTTAAATATAGAAATACATCCACTACGGGTTGTATCCTGTAATGGATGGATCCTGTCCTTTCCAATAATTCTTATGCGGCCTATAGACAATCAAGCATGCTGCACAGGCGCGGATACAAGGGGGGCTATGGGGGCTGAAGACCCCTCTCCCCCCTTGAGGACCAAAAAAATTTTTTTTCAAATAATGCTATAATGGAAAACATGAATAATTTAGTAAACAAAAATTTTAGAATTTGACATTAAACAAACATTTTTAATTTTGAGATTTTGTGTAGTTTCTTGGATTCAAGAATCTCTTTTGTGCAGAATCCTGAGGGATTCTATATTTTTTTAAGAGATGATTCTCAAAATTTTTTTGTAATGAGCTTTTTTTGCAGAATTAATATGAAGCTATTAACTATTTTTTGCAATTAAACAAGTGTTTTGAGGCACTTTACCGAAAAATTAGTATATAGGGCCAGTTTTATTGTCAGAACAAAGATACACACAAAAAAAACTGTAGGTAATATTGCCTAAAACTATAGGGTGATTTCACCTATTTTCAAAGGCAACATAGAGTTTGCTATGTTTTACGGCAATATTACTATAAAAAATAGGTAATAATTGTTTGACTTTTATGTTCGAAAAATCACCTATAATTTTTGTTAAATTAACTGAGAAAAAATTGTGTATTACCGATTTCAACGTAGGCAAAATATACATCCCATTTGGTAATACTATTTTCATATATGGTATTGTTTTTATTGCAAGAAGCCCCATCAGTAATAAAATTTTTTATTTTATTAAATCTTATTTTTTAAAAAATACATACAAACATTTATTTATTGAAAAATACATACAAACAAAAGTAGTACACTAAACAAATTTATTTTAATGGTTTTCTATAAATACTTCTTCTATAGGATACTACAATATAAGAAAATCGGCCGGATTATGTGAACTTTTTAATAGAAAAGTTCTTTGAAACTGAAGTTTCCTTAGCATATAGTCCTCTGAGAATCTGAGTTTTTTTCTACAGGAAATAGTCTTTAGAATTTAAGGGGTTTTCTATATGAGAAGGTCCTCAAAATCGGAGTACTTTTTTTATAGGAAAAAGTCCTGAACACAATAAAAAATATTGAGATTCTGAGCATTTTTCCATCTTGAAAAACTACAAGACAAAAAACCCATGGATTCGGAGGACTAAGACCCTGAGGGATTTTCTATATGAAAAAGTCCTCAGAATATTAGGGATTTTCTAAAGGAAAATTTCCTCAGAATCTGAGGGTTTTTTTTTTAGGAAAACGTCCTCAGAATCTGAGGATTTTTCTATAGAAAAAGTTCCCAGAATCCGAGAATTTTTATGTAGGAATAGTTCTCAGAGATGAGGGGTTTTCTATGGGACAAAGTCCTCAGAATCTACAGTTTTTTCTACAGAAAGTCTCCAGAATCCAAAAATATAAAAAAGTCCGTGGAATCTGAGAAATCCTTAGAATCTGTGGTTTTTCTATAAAAAAAAATTACTCATAACCCACAAATCTTTCTAAGGAAACAAAACTCAGAACAATTTTCAGAACCCTACAATTCGGAATACTTTTTCTATAGAAAATCTACAAAATTATGAGGATTTTTTCCTATAAAAAAAAACTCAGATTCTAAGCAATTTTTTCTACTGAAAACTGGAGAGATTTCTGAAGGAAAAACAGATGCGGAGGACTGTTCCCTATAAAAAAAACGCAGATGCCCGATAGGAAAAACCCTCAGATTCTGTACACTGTCTTCTTTAGAAAAACGTTTAGATTCTGAGGACTTGGTCCTTCAGAAAAACTCTCAGTTACTGAGGAATTTTATCTACAGTAAAATTCTCAGGATCTAAGTATTTTGTCCTATCCCAGCAAAATATTGGTAATGACACCTCATTGCTGTCTGCATTACCAATAATGATATATCATTACCTTTTGCATTATTTTGTAATATAAAATAATGCCTTCCTAATAACGGCCTATTGTAGTTATTGCTTTTAAGTATAAAATAATGACTTACTCGCAATAGTTTAAATAAGTACTTTTTACAAAGTTAAATTTTATACATTTATATTTATTACATGTAAATATCCCAGCAAAATCTTTCATTACCAAATAAGTGGTTATATAATAGAAATTCATAGCTCGGCACAACTTATTTTTTGGCGTCTAAACTCATTATTTTTGTTTGGCGTGGTCGTTTTTATAAGTAGTCACGCTTACCCGCTCGCTTACGAAAAAATGAGAAATAAGTAGTTATGAGATTTTGAATAATAGTGGCTACACACATGCTTACAAAAAGTTTAATTATAAGTGGTTATCGATTGCTTACTTGATTCTTAAAAATAAGGAGTTAGGCAAATACTATTAGCCTAAGGAAATACATTCAGAAAAATTTAAGTTTTCTCTAATGTGTAATTTTAGGACTCGCCATAAAAATTTAAACATAAAACATTTAAACATAAAACATATTTAAATTAATACGAGTAAGTCATTATTTTATATTTAGAAACAATGAATATAATAGGCCGTTATTAGGAAGTCATTATTTTATATTATAAAATAATGCAAAAGGTAATGATATATCATTTTTGGTAATGCAGATAGTAATAAGGTGTCATTACCAATATTTTGATAGGATGTTTTGTGTTAAATTTTTATGACGAGTACTAAAATTACAAACTAGGAAAAACTTTAAATTCTCTGAATGTATTTCCTGAAGCTAATAATATTTGTGTAACTCCCTATTTTTAAGAATCAAGTAATCAGTCGGATAACCACTTATAATTCAACTTTTTGTAAGCATGTTTGTAACCACTTATTATTCAGAATCTCATAACTACTTACTTCTCATTTTTTCGTAAGCGAGCGGGTAAGCGTGACTACTTACAAAAACGACCACGCCAAAAAAAATAATGAGTTTAGACGCCAAAAAATAAGTTGTGCGGAGCTATGAATTTCTATACCACTTATTTGGTAATGAAATATTTTGCTGGGATAGAAAGAACCACATATACTAAGGACTTTTTCCTTTATAAAAACCATCCGATTCTGTGAACGTTTTCCTATAGAAACCCCTCAGATTGTTCTGACTTTATCTTATAGAAAAAACTTATCTTTAGGACGTTTTCCTACAAAAAAAAAATTGAGGACTTTTTCTTATAGACCAAAATCTTCAGATTTTGGTAATTTTTTTCATACAAAAACCCTTAAGGGTCCATTAGCCATACGTAGACGTAACGTATTTCGTTATGGAAAATCTAACGAGTTAAAAGAGCATAGCTGACAGTTAATTTCTTTTTTACTCATTATATTAGATTGAATCAGCTGATTCGTTACGTTACGTATAAACAATTCTAGCTTAATGATTAACCCCCAAGTCTGTTAAAAGATTTTTTCCAAAAAGTCCTTAAATCCTGGCAAATTTTTGTTATTGAAAAATGCTCAGATTCAAGTGATATAAATACATATAATCATACTTAAGGAAAAAACATTTTAGGCAGCGGTCCTATTGGGAATTCAAAAGACTACCCATCAACTTATGTTTCCGATAGATGCAATTCTTCGAAGATGGATCTCAAAATTTTATCTTCCTTAGCATTTTCAGAATAATATAAAGAATTATAGTTCCGTTAATGGTGTCATCATCTATTGGAATATGAGGCTTAAAAATATTTATTACATTACAAATCCGTAAGCTCAATTGCCTATTTTAGCACAGATTTTGCTGTCGTTATGGTGAAGGATAAACTTTTATTTGCAAAATAAATGGCGATCAAATGCAGTTTATTATTATTCCAAGTAAAAAATATATTGCACTCAACATTATCTAAATCAAAAACTGACATTAATATTTAAATCACTATCATTGCTAAAATATCTTACCTTTACTTCAGCAAATAAAACCAATGCGCATTTACTTATATGTATATATAATTTAATATACATAACATAGATTACACCCATAACTAAAAATTAATTTTTTTCTTTAATAAATAAAGAAAATATTTGTATGTCATATTGAATTTCAAAATTTATGTCAAACTTTTTTCGAAAATGTTGCCTTTGTTAGTTAAAAATTACATGGGCAATAGGTAAAGTCGTCAGGTATGAATTATCTATTAGCATAGGCAATAAAACTACTTTTGTTAATTTCAAACAAATAAAGCATACCTATGCCAACCAAGGCAATGTACCCTTCAGTATTTTTTTGTGTGTAGATTTCAAACGGAATTACTTAAGATATGTTTAAGAAAAGAATTGTGCTTAGTTCTGACTATAAAACTTACCTTATATTTTAAAGTGAATACTACAATTTTCTTCTTTTTTAAACTTAAGTGCAGTACTTTTAAAACCTCTTAACAGACCTTCTTATTTTTCAAATTTAATGGTCTTAGGATGACCATCTCATCTGTAAGTAATGCTCAAGCTGTCATTTTATTATTTCGGACAATTGAAGAGTTGGGGTGATGCCCACAAAATAATTGTATTGTCTATCATGAAAATTATCAACCTTTTTGAAACAACAAATAAAATCTAATATGACGATATCATATTAGAATTTGAACTTGAGGTAGAATAAAAAATGAAAAATTTCATATGACTACCATATAAGATATCAAAAATGTTCCCTCCCCCCCTTGAGCGAATCCTGGATCCGCGCCTGATGCTGTACAACATGTACAGCATTTGATCGTGTAATGCCTTGTTTGATGGAAATTACAAAAACAAATACACGGAACCATCAAGCCAACCTATACAGCATGCTTGATCGTCTACAGCAGGGTTGGCAGGCAATACCGCTAAAATACCATTATCGATTCAAAACCCTTTCAACTGACTACCGTTACCCCTAAAATACCGTTACCGAAATAACTGAAATACTGTTATCCTTAAAATACCGATACCGAAATAAATTAAATATCGATAACCTTAAAATACCGTTATTGAAATACATGAAATAGCGTTATCCTTAAAATACCGTTACCGTTATTTTTAATTCTATACTCTTGGTCATTGCACGTGGTTATTAAGTATTTCACATAAATTAAAGGGCGGATTATGGGACCGTAAACGTAAATGTGATGTACCTGTACCGTGCCGTAGCTAAAAAGTACACTTATAGATTACCGTAAACGACATTACTATTTAGCATTTATTTCTTGTGGTTTTATATTTTATTCTAAATTTTCCCTTTTATTTGTTAATTTCTATTCCTTATTTGTTGTTTGAATCAATTTTCTTTATTCATTTCATATTTTTTCCGACTAAAATCATTCAGCTGTTTCGATGCCGGATAGAAAATTCTTTCTGATTTCAACAGAATGATCCGGCAAGTACGTTTACATTTACGTGTTAGTAACCATTCGTATACATTTCTTCTTGTGGTTTCGAAACAGCTGATTCGTTACAGATACGTTTACGGTTGGGTAACTCAGCCTTAAGTCAATTAATTCCTTTTGTTTTTGCTTTAGTGTGGTTTCATCAAAAAAAAAAAAAAAATGCGGTATGTACCGAAATAACTGACTACCGTTATCCGTAAAATACCGTTACCGATATAACTGAAATACCGGTAATCTTAAAATACCGTTACCAAAATAACCCAAATATCGTTATCCTTAAAATACCGTTACCAAAATAACTCAAATACCATTATCTTTAAAATACCAATACCGAAATAAATTAAATAGCGTTTCCCTTAAAATATCGTTACCCTAACGATAACCGCATTCGTTTCGGTTACCATCCATATATATATTTAATCCTTTAATTCCCAGTGGAACATAGGGCCATGAACATGATTTTATATAATTATTTTATATTTTATTCATTATTAACTTTTAGACTTATTAACTTTTAGACTTTTTATATTTTACAAATTTCAAATTAATTTAAAGCAATATATGTCTTTGTTATAATGAATTTGGTGAAGTATAAAAAATAATGGAATATAAAATTAAAATTACAATAAAGTACATACTCTAAACTCTTTACTTAAAACACAAGAAACATTTCAACAAAAACATTTAAATTAATTTATTTAAATTAATAATTCAAATACATATGACATAAATTACATTTTAATTGAAGTCTTTTAAATATATATAAATTTATGTAAATCAAAATTAATAAATATTCACTTAGCACTTAATAAATATCACACTACAAGTCAAGGAATTTGTTAATTGTCAATACTTTGCAAAAAAAAAACTCAACGTTAATTTTATTGATATTTCCGACTATTACTAATGGCTATCACAGCTAACACGAGGAATGACGCGACAAAACTTACCACACACAACTTTTTCCACATATTTAATACTTTCTTCAAATTGACGAAAAATTTATATCAAATTTACTTAACTGCCTTTTTAACAAAATTTTTTAGAGTTAGCAAATTAAATTTAGGTAATAAATGGATAAAAATGTATCAAAACAATAATTGCTTCATGGAGTATCTTTGACATCAATATACAATACATCAATATGAAAAAATATGTTTTAACAATTCGTTTCATCAAAAAGTAACAAAATTTTTATGTTGATTTTACTTACGACTTTTGGTTCAGTGTAATACAAATATTTTAAAAGAACTGGAAAAATTGGTAAAAACTACTGTTTTTTACAGTTTATTTTTTTCTTTGATATTATAAAACATATATTAAAAAAAACTATTTTTTTCTTTGGAATACAAAAAAATGTGTAATTTTTATCAAACTCCAAACAGTTCTCCAGTTATTACGTTTTTTATTGGTTGGAGATACAATAAAATTTTCTGATTTTTATTTGCAAACTGAGAATATATCAGTAATAATAAATATAAAAAAGAATTTTCAAAAAACTTGACAAAATTTTATATTTTTTTTTAAACTAATCATATAAATTTATATGCTAATTCATAAAAAAAAATTATTTTGGCTTTAAAGTTTGCTAAAGTATACATTTCGCATAAAGAAGCTATCGACGACACGCAAAAAATAAAAAGGGAGAAATCACATAAAATAAGTGTGTAAGTTACCTAGTTTTAAAGTGTATTATAGCTCTACACAAGTTTTAGGTATAACTTATATAATATGCTTGGTAAAAAATAAGAAAACAAAAACCAACAATAACTATATAAAAAAAACTTGGTAAATATTTCTTGTTCTGTTTTTGAAATTGTTAGCACTAATTTATTAAACCTAAGGTATATTTTATTATTAACACAATTTGATTAATTTAATTAGTTATTTCTTTATTTTATTTTACAATTATTAATATTATATTACATTGAAAGCTTATTACTATATATTATAAATATATGTTGTACTGAAAATACTTATAATAAGAAAACCATATTAATTAACGTGTTGGCCGCAATGAACTTCTTGTATGACAGCTTTCTTCCCTCACATCTTCCTTGGAATGCCTAATGGCATTCATTAACATACGTTAATATAGGGTTTTTCAGTAAGGACTTGACAACGTGAGAACGTACGTCGTGTCAAATGGTCCATCGGCTTCAATTCTTGATTCAGCTTGATCTTGTATGGGTGTAAACCAAGATCTTTACGCAAAATTCGCCATAAAGTGGTCTTGGCGATGCCCAATTCTTGAGAACGCCGCGGAATCGACTGATTTAAATCGTTTGCTACGGACGCCTGAACGGCAGCGATATTTTCGTCACTATGACCAACCCGTTGTCTTACTGGCACGGCAGCATCACACAATGAATACACGCAAAAAATTAGTGTATGTTATATTATACAAACATGCTTGGTAAAAATGATTTCCTATAGAAAAAAAATTGTTTTCATTAGCATTAAATCAAACCCTTAAATTTTTATATAAATCACCTAAAAATATAACTTTATTGGTACCCCAGCAAACAAAGATGATCATTAATGACTCAGAAATGTGATCCAAAAACATACACATTTTTCCACTTTTTCCTATGAAAGTGGTCCGTCCAAAACAGCCCCCTGTGTACTCAGAAATGACTCAGAAAAAAGAACTTATAAATTCGAAATTTTTCTCATAAATTTAAATAATTTTGGAATCTTCTTTGAGTCCGAAAAATGAACCCTCATTTTGAGACAGCTTTTTAGATTGTAGAGACAACTTTTTGGATTGTTTTCTGAGGGTTCACATTTTGTACCAAAAAAGGAGTGTTTTTAAAAAATCAGTAATCATTTCTATGAGCCATTCAGGAATCTTATTTATGAGCGCTCCGAAATTGCTGGCTGGGACATTATAAATTCTTTTGCACATTATGTTAAATCACTTTCTTTTCTTATCTATTTAGAAAACTGTCAATATTTAGTTACATTATGGGAAAATTATAGAAAATTTCATGTATGCGACCCAAAATAATCTTAGGTAGTTTTACAATTCATTTATTTGTTGCCAGATGTTTGTAAAATGTGTATAATTCCTAAAAATAGCATTAAAATTGTCAAAGTTGAAAATTGTTTAAAAAAAAATAAAGAAGATAAAACAATATGGCGAAAAGTAGATGCCAAAAGTGAAAAAAGTTAGAAAAAAATGTAAAATAATATAAATAATATAAAATTTTATATTAATGTCATATGGAATTGTTGGTGGGTAAGGCTGCATTCACACCTAAAGGTTCAATTAGACGTGCCATATCGCCATAGCCGTAACCATAACGCCATAGCCGTAACCATAACGCCATAGCAGAAAACCAAAATTCAATTGGTATCTATGGTTACGGTTATGGCGTTATGGCATGTCACCAATAACCGAATATATTGTAGCCCATTAGATTGGTTTGAACTGTTTTATATGGTTATGGTTATGGCACGTCTAATTGAGCCTTAATTCTTAAACACGTGTTTAGCTAAAACATGTATTTTAGCTCTTTATTCTACTACAACTTTTGTAATAGAATAAAGAGCTAAAATATGTGTTTTAGCTAAACACGTGTTTAAGAATTAGGTGTGAATGCAGCCTAAGGCTAAAGGACAATCTCAAACGGATATGGCTTTATATTCATATAAGACACAACTATCGGTGCGTTTACAAATTTATCGTCCACATTTTCTTCAATAGGTTAACCTAAAACTTTTCGGTTAGTAAAACTATTATGTAATCAAAATAAAATAGTTAACAACTTTCATTTTTATTTCCATTGCAGTTTAACCCCTAAATTCATAAACGCTTTGTAAAATTATAGGAGGTTTATTGAACAAATTTTGTATGAAAATGACGTTTTGTAAACCTGCTATAAGTTTACAAAGCATTTATGAATTGAGGGGTAAGTTTTTAATAAGTTGATGCCATCTGGAAATGGTGGGCTGATTATCCAGAATATGCTGATTGTCTTTTTTCATGGCTGCAGTCACAAGCTAGGGGTGATCAACATATTTTACACTTGAAGGCTGTTATTTATATGGTACAACGATTGATACTGGAAAAGGAATTAGTGTTACAATAGGACAGGCTGACAATGCTTTGTTTGGAATGGTAACAAATTAAAAAAATTAGTTTTTATATTGTAATTATTAAATAGTTTTACAAATTTAATATTTTAAACAAAAATGAAGATTATAATACTTTAATTTGTATCCAACTATTAATACCAGTAATAATTATAAAATAAATAATTAAATAAATTAATCAAATTTTTTTAATAAGGGAGAAGGAAAGATCTAAATAATTTAACGAAAATTAATAAATAAAATATGGCTTAAGTTTAATAAATTAGTGCTAACAATTCCAAAAAGAGAATAAGAAATATTTACCATGTTTTTTTTGTATAGTTATTGTTAGTTTTTGTTTTCTTAATTTATACCAAGCATATTATATAAGTTATACCAAAAACTTGGGTAGAGCTATAATACATACTAAAACTAGGTAACTTATACCCTTATTTTATAATATTTATAATTTCCCCATTTTTATTTTTTGCGTGTATGTAGACTCAAATTTTTGCACTAAACTTGTTATTGCTTGTCAACTAGGACGAGAATAACGACCGAAAATTGGAGTTAACGCTCTTAAAGTTGCGGTCACCGACACCGAATATCGGTAGTACATTTTGCATGCATTGGCTGAGTTCCAAAACGCCATTTGCAATGCAACTGAACAAAGTCATGCATTCGTAAACGCAATTGATGCGCATATAAAAAGCAAACTGTGCATCACAAATGTTGTTGATGCTTTGTTGACATGTTTTTATTACAAAGTAACTTAGCGTCTTGACGAGACATAGATTTGTTTGCACAAGAACTAATCGTCGGCACAATAACGGGAAAAAATTTGTTCATTTGTTTTGGGTGGAGAATACGTAATGTCAGACAATTCATTATTTTTTGTTTTTTTGTTGGAGTAGGTCACAATCAAAACTATTTATTTTCATGTTTTCAATGCGTTTTCCACTAATTTTTTAACAATAATAAAAATCAAATTGCTTTAAATTTAATAATAATACAAATTCTTTACTTGTTTTTAGCATTTTATTAATTTTCTAATATTTTCTTTTGTTTATAGTAATGCCACTAAGTAAAAATTAGATCTGGCATGGTGGTTGATGTTGCACATAGTTGAGAGAACAATTGTGCTGACAACGTTGTCTGAACAAGAACAAAACATGAACAAGAGTGGTCCACACGAGACAAATTCATGGGTGAACAAGAAATTGTTCGTTGGTTGCACAAATCGATGTCTCGTCAAGACGCTAAGTAAGCAACACACTTGTTTGCTTTGTATCGAAACAGTAGTAAAACCACAAACACTGGAATGTGTTTTGACTAGGGTTTGGGATTTCCCGGACTTTTTTATTTCCCGGGAAACGGGAATGAAAAAATTTGATTCCCGGGAATCCCGGGAAATATTTTTAAACAAAATTGTTAATGAAAACCACCATATAAGTAATTTTAGTTAAAAAAAATGTAGTCTGTGTAGTGAAAATTCAAAGTAAAAAATATCAGAATGTTGAACATTTGATTTCACATAAATTACTCGCAGCACTGCCAAATGAATTCCATGATTCCAGCAGAAAGCACCTACTACTGGACTGTCGGAAACAAACCGTTTCATCACACTTGGCCCATTAGATATGGTGGCCACAATGTTATTTTCCAAAGACTAATAAAACTCTTCTAGTCTTATTTCTACAATTCTTCTTATTTCATCAGCATTACATCTTCCAGATATATAAACCAACCCCAGGTTATAAAATGATTATTTCCGTTTATACATATGTTCAAATATCTCTTTTGTGATATTCTTGTCCATTCATCTAAGATTATAGTAAATCTCCCATTGTTAGAAATATTGCTCGATATTTCCTTTATCATGTTATCTTTTACATGATTGTAGTAATTTAATATAATGTTCTTTACATCGGTTTAATTTTTTTGCAATGCCAGGTTTTTATTATAAAAACTTTCTCGAATAAACGAAGATCTAGTTATGGTGCGGATTGGATAATTTGGATACCATTTTAGGAAATGTTTGCCCTACCATAAAACCTTTAATGCCTATTCAGCCTACACTTTTTTCTTCAGGTACTTTGCTAATTTTAGCTGAAACGTTGTTCTTGTTGTTGTTTTCTTCAAGAGAAGTTGCATGACCATCAATTTTTTTTTTTTTTTGTGAACCAAATTTAGATGTCGGATAACCAAATTTAGATACCACCGTTAACCATTAGTCTTTTCTCTTCACATTTATTAATGAAAACGTTACTTATAAAATTATTGACCCTTAATATAAAGGAGTATTTTAAATTTAAAGTCGACTTTATTTTTAATCAAACGGTTTTGTTCATTATGTGTATGAAAACCTTAAAAAAATATTTATATTTTCAAATATTTTGATTGGTTTAAAAATAAATTAACCAATCAGAATGCTCCAAAAATAAACCAAGTCAAGATATACTGCCACCCAAAGTTTTAACTAAAGTCGACTTTACCTAAATTATACATTTGAAAAATTTAGATAGTAAGGGCGATTATTTGTAAGAAACAAAGTTTTTTTTCATATTTCTTTTAAAAATTTTACCAAGTTTTTAGGTTTTACTACTTAAATTCTGAATAAGTTATGCGAAAAATCTTTATTAGTTGAAATGCTCCTAATTACTTGGCAAAGATTTTATTTGTGTGTCAAATAAATGTATTCCCTTTTAAAAGATTTTAACAATGACATTTTTGTTTTGGTATTTAAAATGTTTTTTATGACTAAAATTAAAAAATTCTATTCGAAACAAAAACAATTTAAAAAATTTAATATTTTTAAAATTTTCCGTTTTCCCGGGAAAAATATATTATTTTCCCGGGAATTCCCGGCAAACTTTTCCCGGGATTTCCCGGGAATTCCCGAACCCCAAACCCTAGTTTTGACGTTTAGGAACTCACCCGTTGTTCGTTCGTGTACTTTACCATGATGAAAATGTTGAGTTTACTGAAAAAAAGGAAAGTAAAGGTCTCGTTACTAGATCGTAAATGTAACGAGAACGAGTCGTAACGTGGTATTTTATTTTTGCTAAGTTACTCAAAATATGTAACGTGCTATTAAGGATTGATAAATTTGATTTTCAGAATAGTACCAACCAGTTTAAAAATGGTACATTTTCGATCCCTATAGTACCAAAACTTGCACTTTTTTATAAAATAACAAGCAAGAACTTTCATAAAAGTTCATTGTGGATTATATTTTATCCCTGAAAATCGGATTCAATTTCATTTTAAATCGAAAATAATTTGTAGTGGATTTAGCTCATTTGATTCATTCAATCATTAAGTTAGTTTTTATTTTTTATTTACTTAATTTGTTTACTTTTCAAATATAATATTTTATGTGTTCGTTTTAAACAAAAGTTTTTGTATGAAAATTAAAAACAAAATGTTTGATTGTTTTTGTCAATTAATTGCTTTTTTAAATAAACTGGATTTCTATACAACATTTGGAAATAACAAAAATGTGCCTGTGTACCAATCAAACTTTGATTGTGCCAAACATTGCACAATTGTGCCACAAATCCCATCACTGATATGCATCTAAAAACAGCTGTTTTGCTCTCTCACGTAAAAAAGGAGAAAAAATTCTGTTTTCAACAGAAATGTCCGGCACGTTACAACTCGTTTACGACTTGTACTCAGCACTATGTGTTTCTCATTAAGCAGGTTGAATCAGCTGATTCGTCACGTTACATTTACGTTCAAGTAATTTGGGCTTAACAGTTAGATGATCAGTGAAATAGTGCGTTCACAAATTAAATTCAAAGTTGTCAAGTACCTATTGGAAAACCCTATATAAACAAAAAACTCGTTGCAACAAAAAAAAAACTAAAAAAAAAATTTCCAACTTTAACTTTAAATAACTTTTTCATTTAAAAAGATAATGAGTCATATCATATCTCAAATGAAAGCCTGAAGTGTTGAGTTTTAGCTAACATAAAGTATACTTACTGGTACATGGGTCATATTTTGAAGAAATTGGCTTTTTATGCAAAAAGTAAATGAAAAAATAAAAAATATTAATTTACTCCACAACGGGTTAATATTTGGGGATCCCATCTGAAAGGCATTTTACAGACCTTTCAGTTGATGTGCTTTTTGTCCTGATCGGATAAGTATCTCCGGACTTATTCCAATTTCAATTTTCAACTTTAAAGCCCCGCCCACTCGAAAGTAGGCGTTTCCGAAAAATAAAATTTATATTTTTGAAATCAGCTCAAAAAGCACTACACGGGGCTATGCTTCTAAACTGCACTTGTTCCGTGTTTTTTTTTTGTTTTTTGAAAAATAAAAGTTTCCATCTGCTGAACGGTAAAAAAATTTAAATTTAGTACCTAATTTCGTAAAAACAATTTCTATAGAATTAACGCAACACTTCACCGAAGTGTTTTAGAAAATTACCCCCTTAGTGAATTTAATTTTAGGTTTTCAATTCATTGAACTTAATTTTATTGATTTCAATTCACGGAACGTAATTTTTTCAGTTCAATGAACGAAAATGAAATTGAATGAATTCAGTGTTGCATTCATTTGATTTAATAAAAATAACCAAAGAAATTAAATTAATTTGCTTAAAAATAAATCGAACGGTGCCAAAATTAAATTAATTCCATTTAGAATATAGTATTTGTGAATTAATTCATTAAATTTTAAATTCAGAACTCACAAATTGAATTAAGGAATTAATTCTTCGAAACTGGAATTATTTTTCCCGCTAAATTATTTTTTTAGCGCTTTTTATGACTAATTTAACAGTTCTTGTGCCACAAAAGTTGGCAACAATGCTTTTGCCGGTGTTTCTTTTCTCATGTCTTCTTTTCTTTTACTTTCTTCTTTTATTTTAAACAATCGCTTATATACTGCAGTCTACTTTTATCTACTGTTCTTATGACTTGTTTAGCGGATGTATAAGGCGTATATTAGTGAATGATTAATAAAAAGAAATATACATTAATCAAATAGTTTTTATCAATATTGTGATAATTTAAGAATCTGTGCATTTATAAATTGTGTTTAATATGATTTTAAGATTTTTAATATTCCATATATTAACATGCTGTTTATCGGGTAAGTTAAAAGAAACAAATTATAAATTCGAAACATGTTTCCATAGTATCGTAAATGGTTTTGAGCAAAATAAAGATTGCAATATACAATAAAAAGTTAAGCTTAGAATAATTAATAACGGTGCGTCTCATACTGCAAGTTTAAACTTTAGTTAACCCAGAAATTTGTTGTTTTGTGTACATATTTTTGACATTTTCTTTTGGTTATAGTTAAGTGGAAGTTATGAAATGTTCAAGTTTAATGAACTTCATATTTTACTAAAGCAAATGTTAGAAAATTACTACTGAGGGGAAATTAGGTAGAGGAACGAAAGATTGCATTGCTTGAAAGAAAGAAAAACAGAAAGATTACAAACTGCACTTAATGATATTAAAAAATGATTTTTGTTATAACTTATCTGTTAAATTACTTTAAAATAACAGGAGTTTAGTGCTTATAGATAGTTACGAATATCAAATTTTTATTAAATACCAGTGGTTAACGCCTAACTCTGGTTATTTTTTTATACTCTACACCTGCTGATGTTTGTAATACCAAAAAATATTGGAACTAGACCCACATTCTTGTATACCGATCGACTCAGAATTAACGATGTCCGTCTGTCTGTCTCCTTCACTATGCTAAAAAGTTTGACCGGTTTTTCATATTTCTTAATTTTTGAGATATGAACAATTTTCAAAGAATAGTTGATAACATTTTTCTGCAGTTGTGAAACATGTTTCATAAAATTTTATAAAAAGTTTTATACTACATTTATACCTGAGCAAAAACTACCTGTTTTTGGGTTTAGTTTTGTACAAAAACTAGGTGGTTTTTGCTCAAGTATAAATGTATTATTATATTTTTAAAAACTCCATAAATATGTCAGATCTTTATAGATTTTCGACCAGTGTAACTGTTTTATAAATATGGTGAAGGTTTTTTCCTGAGTGTAAATAAGATTTTTAAAAATTTTTATTAGAATACATTTTTAGTTTCTTTCATTTCGTGTTTATTTCGATAACCTTTTTAACGTAATCAGTGATTTGAGGTCACTTAATTCTTGGCGAAAGTTTTGTATTTTCTTTTGATGTTGTGGTTGTTATTATTTTAACAATGCTTAACAAAAAAATTAAGCATCATTAAATTATTAGCTGTGTTTGTGCGGCATTCCTATCAATGATATCTCGAACAATTTTGACAGTAGAAAGCCGGAATACGTTGAAAAACTATCAAAATCGTTCTTGATAACACTGATAGAGAGTCACACAAACACAGCTATTATCTTAAAATAGATTTAATTTTTTTTAAAGATTTATACAAAAAAAAAAAACTTCTGTGGCTGGATTCTTTGTGATTGATTTTAGTAGGTAAAATGTCAACAAATCTGTAAAATCATGGGAACTAAAAAAATTTTCTTAGGCCGAGTTTTGTTTAATGTATTTCAACTTTATTAATTAAACGTTTTTTAATCTTGATATGTTGTTTTTCAGATGTACATATTTTAATTTACTTTTAATTGAGGCCTAAGCCACCAGCATTGGTTAGTAGTTAATCTAAAGTACAAATTTTTTCAACGCAAAATAGCTGTTGGACAATTATTTGTTTAAGCGATGCCACATTGCAACGCATTGACATAAAAAAAAATTAAATTCCAATTGGATACAAATTATTCTGACACAATCAATATGGTAACATCAAGTAATTTGACATTTCTTAAGCTAGACCTGAAAACCATCATGCTCAGTTAAACTCGGTTTAATATTGTTTTGAGATTGATTTAAAAAACAAACCATTACACTTAGTTCAATCGGCATCCAAAAAACAAGGCCTAGAGCAGAGGTGGCAATGCTTTTTTGTTGCGTGCCAAAAACAGATACATTATTTTGTAAAAACTTGTCGCTTGCCATCTTAAAATATTTTCCTTTTAAAAACTTTAAAAATTTGGAAACGCATTTCTTTAACAACTTTTATGAAATGGGTGTTTCCGCGCAACTTTTATGGAAACATTCTAGAGGCTTTTCGCATCGAAATATTTAATCTTCTTTCAATCTACTCGTAGAATGCTTAGAATGAATGCATCTATCGCAAAAAATTTCGATACTTGAATGAATATTTGAGTATTTAACTAAAATTGTGTAAACAAAAAGTAGTTTTAGGACACTTCTTTAATCATTTTAAAAGACGATTAACGATCTCTGAAAATTTTTAGCATTATCGGTTTACACTTAAACTAATATGTTAGTAAAAAAAATCTATCAAACCGGTTTCAAATCGATATGACTAATTTTTAATTTAAACACTGATTTGAACAAAGATTTTAGTTATCTTCGTTTAATACAATACTAAAAATCCTCAGTACTTTAACTTATTTTGAGTGTTAATTCTCAAAATTATTTATAACTAATTTTAAAGAACCCAATTGTTAAAATTTACACAATTTGTTGTTAAAATATAATATTTCATGTTTCTGCTATTAGCCATAAATTGTATAGACCAGGTCCGGGGAGGGTCCCGAGACCCTATAATTTGAACAAATGTTACGCTCAGTATAATTACAAATAAAACTAGTTTTACTAATTTTTTACTTAAATTTTGATTTATTGTATTTAACAAAAAAGTGTTAAAATCAATCGCCCTTTCTATCTAAATTTTTCAAATGTATATTTTAATTAAAGCCGACTTTAGTTAAAATATTGGGTGGCAGTATGCCTTGACTTGATTTTATTTTCAACCAATCAAACTGTTTGAAAATATAAATATTTTTGTAGGGTTTTCATACTCAAATGAGTTTTGTTAAAGTAACAAATTTTTCTGTTGAGCCAGCAGACATATTATTTTGAGTGTAGCGAAAATATGTTAATTTCTTACAGATTTTTTCGCTGGTCTTCTAATAGAAATTACATTTTTTGACAATATTCATCAAAACGTCGAGTGCTGCCAAAAATCTTTTCGCGTGCCACTACTGGCACGGGTGTCATAGTTTTTACCAGCCCTGGCTTAGAGTTTTCAACGGTTTATTGGAAAAATAGTTTAAAAAAACTGTTTCGGTTTTTGAGGAAAAATCCGGTTAACCGATTTTTTTCCATTAAAACAGAATTACAATTAAATCATTAATTAGATAAGTAAGTTGGAACCATGTTTTTTTGGGTACTAACTGGAACTTATTGTTGTTTCCGATGTAACATTTTAATTTAACTGTTTGCTAAATGGACATTCAGTAATAGGCCACTAAAGTTAAAAATATGATATGTATATCACGTTAATTTTAAAATTTATATAAAATTGACTCACAATTTCTGATATTCTTCCATCTTCAGCATCATCACATCTCATACCGTATGAAAGTCAACAGTACTATGTCCTCGAAAATAAAGTTTGTATGAAAGAATTGGCTCATGCATCCGCCGAAGAAGCAAGTTATGTATTCAGTTCATTGTTGAAAATAAATTCTGTATGGAATACAGATAAGGAACAACTTATAGAAGTTTCTTTCACTGAAAATCGCGTGACAGCTCCTGGTAAAAAGGGTAAAGAAAAAGTACAGCAGATTGAGAAAATTCCCGATAGACCGTTCTACATAAGTTTTATTGATGATAAACCCAGTAAAGTTATCGCGCATACATCAAGAGATCAATCATTGCTTAATATTGAGCGAGGCATAGCTTCTTTAATGAATATTAATTTTGAAAATGGTCCAGTTTCCGAAGTAGATGTTTCGGGTATATGTAATAATTTTTATAATATCAAATCTTCGACTAGAGTAAATAAGATTAAAACTGATTGTTCTCACTGGGATTTAAAAGTTAATTACAGAGGAGAAAAACCTTTAGGTAAGAATATTAAACATTTTTCTGGGAATGGAATACGAATATAATTTTATAATTTTTTTAGGTGTTCATCAAAAATCTTTAGAAAGGATAGAATATGATTTATCATCCGAAGGTCTTTTATTAAAGGCTTCATCGGTGGAAACTCATAAAATCAGCTTGGAAGCTCAAGCCGAAGTAGGCAGTCAAGTTGAATCGTTATTTGTTTTAAAACATACCACTTCTGTTTCGGAACCTATCGAACAATTGCAATATAAAACACTGGAAGATGCTATTAAAAGTCTATTGGAATGGTATAGAGTTTTTGAAATTGAAGCTGATGTTGATGGTGTTATTAGCGAAATTAATGGCATAACAGTAAGTTAAATTTATTAAAAGCAACTGAATAATTGTCAAATTCAAAAAAGTTCATATAATTATAATATTTTATGGTTCTTCGACCCGAATTATAGTTTTCAGTTTCGATTTCAACAAATTCATATATCTTTGTTTGTTTTTGGTCCTTTTAAAAGAAATGCAGTTTCGCGGTTTATGTTAAAAATTAATTTTCATATTCACTATCGAAAATAATTAGTTTATGGCTCTTAAAAACAAATGAAAAATTGTTGAAATTTGAAATGTTATAAATTATTTTCGGTCCTTTGAAACGAATGATATTAAAGACATTTGAAATTGTTGAAAATTAATTGGAATATTCACAATCGAAAATAAATAATTATGCTTCTTTAAATTGGATCAGAATATGGTACTTCAAACTTATTTTCTATAATTATAATAATGTTTTCTGGTCCTTCGAGCCGAATAAAATAATAAAAAAAAAAAATGTTTTTGTTGTTGTAACGGCTTTAAAAAGAGAATTTGTAGTTAATAATTCTGATTTAAAGCCGGAGTGGCTATCCTTGCTCGGATCAATTCGAATACATCCGAATCGTTCCGGCACATAGTCCGATTGCCGTGGGAACCAGTTTATACCGCCCATACTCGGTCGTCAGACCCTCGTCAGGTTTAACAGGGGACATCATGTCCAAGGTGGACTGTTGGTGAGGTTGGCATTTGGAAATAATTTCCCTTGGCCCCTTGTCGTAAAGCTGGCCATACACTTGCAATATTATTGTACAACTTCTCGTTTTATAAGTCTTTAATCTACTATCACACAGAGATTTTAAACGAGAAGTTGTACAATAATATTGCCAGTGCATATGACCAGCTTGAGTGGTGTTTCTCGATAACAATAACAAAATACCTGTAGTCCCACGACAAACGTTTTAAACCGTATTCAGTGTTTCTCTTTTTATGTTGGATGTGAATTCGAGTAATGATAAGTGAAAATAATTTGAATCTGCTCTTAGCACTGATTTGAAGCATCCCAGCAAAAAAAGAGCTACCGAAGCATTAGAAAAAGCACTACAATTGATGATCTAGATGTACTTCGTTTTTAACAAAACACTAATGATTTTAACATTGAGTTGTCATAGGAGAAAAGTACTACCACTTCAACATTTTTCAGTACTCTTTGGACGAGTGCAAAGGAAGCTCTTTTTCACCAGTTAAAAATTAAAAAAAAATTATTCGCAAATAAAAATTACATTTGTTTATTTTACAAAAGGTTTTTTTATTGCCGCCACCGGGTATTGAACTTGCGACCTTAGTATAGCGCCCTACCGCTAAGCTATTCTTTGATATGAAAGTTGACTGACATAAAAACACCACTTTGTTACTGCGAGATATTGTTCCTTATTCTCTTCAATAAAAGTACTTATTAAACAAGTGTAAAAGGTTCACTCCAATTCAATATTGTTTTCAGTACTATTTTTACAGGTGCATAAAAAGCAATTTCTCATCATTTATTATATCGTCACCTAAAATGCAAAACGGCGTAGCAACACTTTTTATTTTTTTACACGAGAACCAAAAAAAAACTTTGTAGAATTAAAGATATTCTATATTTTCTTCTCTTGTTTAAAACACGACTATAGACTTATTTCTACATTTGTAGGGAAATGTAATTTAGTCTAGTGCATCATAATCAATCAGAAAACCGGCTTACATTTTTTTGTTGTTACGCCCTTTTGCATTTTAGGTGACGGTATATATGTATATATTTTTAAAAATTAAAAAATATTGAATTTAAACAAATTAATAACACAGTACAACACTAAAAATGCATCGGGCAAGCGACATATGAATTCTGATAGATTTTGGGATGAATATCACGAATGTGAACACCAAATTTTAAAATTAGCTCTAGTTTTTGAAATATTTGCAAATTCAATTTTTAGCAAAAAGGCAGTTTTTTTGTTAAAATTTCTTATATAAAATTTCTAGGATATAATTGCAATTAAAGTGAAAACTTCACTTATTTTCCTATTTCACAAATCTAGTAAAATCCCTTAATCGGATTTGCAAAATCTTTACATATGACGTAAATTCATATTCCCTAAATACTTTTTATCAAAAGAATCACAACTTCTGCATCAACATTTGCAGAAAATTCAATCTGAAATACACAATTTATCAATATCAATAAAGAATTGAATTGAATTTACATCTTTTATATTTCAAATAAATTTTATATGAATTTACTATGGCAAAATGAAATAAAGTACATTTTTGAACATGCGTATTTTAAAATCGTTATTTTTTTTTTGAAATTTGCACTTCAATTATCTAAAATTTTCTTGAAATTGATTAGAAATATATGTTTTATATTTCTGAATGGTTTTATCTGGGTTTGTCACAGACTCCTTAATTTTTAAGTCAGTGTTTTTCAGGTTTAGTCAATATTAACTTAAAATTAAAACAGAAAATGCGAAATATTTACCATGTAATGTTTACTAAAGGTACAAATTCAAATATTAGATATTCCTTTCATCACAGATTATTTATTAACGAAATCGTTAAAAAAGAGATTTCAATTTTAAAAGCCTATATAGGGAATATTATCGCAGCTGTCGAAACGTGCAATATATATGTATATACATATATCAATTTAAAGGCCATATTTCATCATTTTAAAATGTTGCAAAAAATAACGTTATTACTTTCAATTTTATATTTTTTTGCAAAAAGTTTATTAAACAATTTAATTTTCCTACAAAACCGTTTTTGCAAATATTTCTTAAACTATAGCTAACTTTAAAATTCGAAGGCCATTTTTGTAATCTGCGTCCCAAAGTCTATTAGAAATGATATGTCGCAATGCCAATGCATCAAAATTTTCTTATTTTGTTGTACTGTGTAATAAATATTTAAAAAAAATTAATAAAAAAAAAAAAATAAAAAATATTGGTCACTCCGGGAATCTAACCCGCGACACTCTGTTTGGAAATGCCAAATGATATCAAAATCACTTTTTAGGATCACTTTTAGAGCAATTTCTCCTTAGAAACAATACTTAAGTGATGATTAAACAATGAAAGAAATGATTTTTTGAAGTTGTTCAGAATAACTTCTAAAAAAGTAGTAAAAATACACAAACGGATACTTGTGAAGCATTGAAAGAAGTAGTTTGTAAAGCATTACTTCCAATTTTTTTTGCTGGGATTCTTTTTGCAAAATTACGAAATCTCGTTTAATCTTAATGATTTATAATGGTTCTTCGGAACGATTCAGATTTCTTATAAATTAATATACATAAGTAATTTGAATTTATTTTTAAATTTTTTTTATTTTCTTTTGAATAAGTTCGAAAAAATACAAAATTTTTAATATATCGACGGCCATATACAGCTACTAAGTGAAATTTTTTTTTAACTTAAGAACACCAACTGATTTTGGGATGACAATTCATTCACCATGCCTTATCCAAATTGTAAAAAACGATCAGTCACAAGATGTCAACTTATGACCATCGATAAAAAATGGATATTCGTTCTTCGACTGATTCGATTCTTCTTGTACAAAACATAAAAAATAAAATTTCTTTTGGTGGGTCTCATACTGTGGGGTTAACTTTCACTTATCTATTAAAGAAACGAGTACAAAGGTTAAAGTCGGGCATGCCGACTATACAATACCCTACACCAGTCTGGTGTATTGTTTGGATCCGAAATTCGAATGGGTTAAAATGGGGCTTATGTCAAAATTTTCTATAATGTGAGTCAGCGCACCAAATTTCATTAAAATATCTTAATATTTGCGACCTGCAGTTTGTAACCAAGCCAATTTTGGGGGGACCCTTATATGGGCACTAGTTCTAAACATGGACCGATGTTCACCAAAATCAATAGGCTTCGTCCTTGGGCCAACATAGGTCTATGTACCAAATTTCATCAAAATAGCTTAATATTTGCGACCTGCAGCGTATAAACAATATAATTTTGGGGGGACCCTTATATGGGCACTAGTTCTAAACATGGACCGATGTTCACCAAAATCAATAGGCTTCGTCCTTGGGCCAACATAGGTCTATGTACCAAATTTCATCAAAATATCATAATATTTGCGACCTGCAGCGTATAAACAGTATAATTTTGGTAGGACCCTTATATGGGCACTAGGTCTAAACATAGACCGATGTTCACCAAAATCAATAGGCTGCGTTATTGGACCAATATAGGTCTGTGTATCAAATTTCATCAAAATATCTTAATATTTGCGACATGCAGCGTATAAACATTATAATTTTGGTAGGACCCTTATATGGGCACTAGGTCTAAACATGGACCGATGTTCACCAAAATCAATAGGCTGCGTTATTGGCCCAATGTAGGTCTGTGTACCAAATTTCATCAAAATATCTTAATATTTACGACCTGCAGCATATAAAGAGTATAATTCTGGTAGGACCCTTATATGGGCACTAGGTCTAAACATGGACCGATGTTCACCAAAATCTATAGGCTGCGTTATTGGGCCAATATAGGTGTGTGTACCAAATTTCGTCAAAATATCTTAATATTTACGACCTGCAGCGTATAAACAGTATAATTTTGGTAAGACCCTTATATGGGCACTAGGTCTAAACATGGACCGATGTTCACCAAAATCAATAGGCTGCATTATTGGGCCAATATAGGTCTGTGTACCAAATTTCATCAAAATATCTTAATATTTACGACCTGCAGCATATAAACAGTATAATTTTGGTAGGACCCTTATATGGGCACTAGGTCTAAACATGGACCGATGTTCAAAAAAATCAAACTTGTTCGTCCTTGGGCCAACATAGGTCTGCGTACCAAATTTCATCAAAATATCTTAATAGTTGCGACCTGTAGAGTGCGCACAAGATTGCATGGACAGACAGACAGACGGACGGACGGACGGACGGACGGAGGGACGGACGGACGGACGGACGGACGGACAGACGGACATCGTTAAATCGAAATAAAAAAAAATTCTGAACCGATCGGTATACTATAAGGTGGGTCTACGACCAATATTTTTTGGTGTTACAAACATCAGCACAAACTTATAATACCCTGACCACATAGTGGTGTAGGGTATAACAAATTTTTTGAGTTAACTATTACCCAGTCAGAAAAATACAAACGGGAAAGCGGTGGCAAAGCACTTTAACAGGTGGTACAAGTATTGGCAAAAAGTGCTTTCCCATTCCCAAAATGATAACATCATTAGACAAAAGGACCGGCGTTCAAAAAGCGCCGGAAAAGCACTGGAGGAACAAAATTTTTAAACGTTGGCAAAACGCTGGCAAAACCAATAAATAGGTGGTCTGGAAATATATTTTCCAAAATAAAATTAAAAAAAAGTTCATATGTATTTTTTTGACCCTGCCGTGATTTGAACCCAGGCCGTCAGATTGGCAGACGATTGCTCTACCCACTGAGCTAACGAGACATATAATATTTAATGGCTAAACACATAAATGAGTGATAATAGCTGGACAACTACTGGCTGTGCCAAAATGCTGTACTGGCAAACAATTTTTAGTAACTAGTATGCCAGTGTTTGGAGGGCAAAAAAAAAGTTGGTCTTGAAGGAGCTTTTCAGCAAACAAAAAAATTGATTTTATAAAACAAAAAAAATTTTAAATTAAAAAAAATCCCAAAAAATTTTTTTGCATACAACCGGATTTGAACTCGGAACCTTCCGACTACAAACATTTTTTAACGAAGCGTCAGCATTTTTATAATATATATATTATATTTCCAGTGAATTGATTTTTGTACGCCTGGTAGCATTGGCTAGGTAGCACTGGATAACCACTGGTTGCAAACCTTGGCATATCACTCTAAGCCAATTCTTTGCCAGTGGTTTTTTTTTATAAACCACCGAAATTTTTGTAAAAAAAATACTGGTAAAACGCTTTTCGCAAACGCTGGCAAAGCGTCCCAAATGAGTGTTCTGCCAGTCATTTATTTTTAATACCATGGTTACCCAGTGGTATGCATGTGCTTGATTTTTTGTACCACTGGCGATTTCTGACTGGGTAGTTAATTAGTTCGAACCAGAAATAGATTGTTGATTTTCGAAATAAATTTTAATATACAGACTATAATAAAGACTGATTCGAAGTTAACTGTTTGAAAAATTTTGTAAGTACCTTTGGCTGTAATAACCAGCGACTTTTATACAATTGCACGCTTACTAGGTCCCTCAAACTGATAAGGAAAATAATTTAAATTAGATAAAAAATCCTTAAATAATATTCAACAAATAAATAACCTATCACATTTTACTTATTCCCAGTTAAAACAACAAATATCGGCCTTTTCGAAAGACTTAACAGATGATTTAATAGGCAAGGAAAAACTAGCGGAAGCTTTTGCTAAACTTATACCTTTGGCTCGTATTACCAAACAAGAAGAATTTAAGGAAATTTTAGAATCCAATAAAAAACTTCATTTCCAATTAGTTGATCTTTTGGGTGCAGTGCAAACTATTGATGCTCACAACGCCATTAATGAAGTTTTACAATATGATAAAAAATCTGATAGTGTTTTATTGGAAAAATATTTACAATCTTTATCAGTTGGAACTCATCCTGATCGTGCTATAATAGAAGATTTATTGGAAAGATTAACCACAACAGAAAACCCTATTGAAAATGAAAAACTTCAAGATTCTATATTACAATGTGTGGCCTCATTAACACATCAAACTGGTTTTGATCCTAATGATAATTCCCTAAAACAAATTAAAAACTTCATCATAAAAAATCTCTCACAATGTAAAAATGCCTTGTGTAAGACACGCTATATAAGAGCTTTGCAAAATCTACAAGATCCTTCTATCATCTCAAAGTTGTTAACCTTAGCCTTGCAGGAAGAAACAAAAATATCTGTTGCGGCTATGCAAGCATTAAAAAGTTTTCCTATTATACATTTTAATGAAAAACATCGTCAATCATTTGCTAATATATTCTATCAGATACAAAAGAAATATGATTCTTCTGCCCGTACTTTAGCTTTGGATATTCTATTGGAAATGAAACCTACTCCCGAACAATTGGGACATTTATTGGAGTATTTGTATTCAAATGATCGTCATTTTGAGATTAAGACTTATGTTATACAAAAATTAAAGATGTTAGCTGAGAAATGTCCTCGTTTTAGAGCATTATTGCAGTCTTGTTTGTATGAAAGGCCGCATGTTAATAATTATCATATTATTGGACAAAAGGGTAAGTGACAAAATGTTGCACAGAAAATTGTATCAAAATAAACATTAGCGGAATCTGATAATTTCTGTCTATGGAAAGAATGTTTCAAAAGCAGGGAATTTTACTAGGAATTTTTATTTAAATATGATTCTTCATAAAATTAACTTTTTGTTTTTTGCAAATAGCTAAATTGTGATTATTTTAACGTGTATGAAAAAAAAATCTATAAACTATAATTTATACATTTATTGTCGCCAAAATGAATTTTATTGCGAGAATACCACTTTAAATATTTAAACAAATATTATTAAATATTACACTTTTTGTAAAAAAAAACGCGCATTTCAGATTTTTCACAAATATACAGAGCAAAACCAAGATTTTTACT
This sequence comes from Leucophora obtusa, assembly GCA_949987735.1. Taxonomy (NCBI): domain Eukaryota; kingdom Metazoa; phylum Arthropoda; class Insecta; order Diptera; family Anthomyiidae; genus Leucophora; species Leucophora obtusa. The sequence continues at coordinate 195,451,444 of OX465298.1, forward strand.
GTAACTGTTTACAAATTAAACTAAAGGAACACTATGTACAAAAGGGGCCCCTAATGCCCAAAATTGCAGTTTTGTGCAACAAGTGGGGGTTTTTTTTTATTAAAACACCGGTATGTTGCCAAATAGCTACCCCATGCATTTAAGGGTTAAGTTTTAAAAAATTAAACATTTACCCCTCAATTCATAAATGCTTTGTAAAGTTATAGCAGGTTTCCAAAACGTCATTTTCATATAAAATTTGTTCAATAAACCTATAATTTTACAAAGCGTTTATGAATTTAGGGGATAATTTTTGTTAAAATTAATTAATTATAGATTCTATTTGGAATTTATCATATTTGATCTTAAACCGAACAAAAATAACACTCATTGTAATTAATTTATTAAAAATGTTTTTAATCGGATTGGAAATATCATCATCAAATCCGTAGAGACCCAGGTAGAAAAATACAAACGTCATGCGTAATGCGTCGGATTTTCACTTTCACTGTACTGGCATGTTGTCGGAATGATAACACCAATAAAGGCTTGGCCGTAGTTATTTCCCAACGTTGGCGCAGGCGTGGTATTTTATTTTTTGGTTATTATCCCAGTACATTTAATAACCAATATAGTAGTTTGCTAGTAACTTACTGTCCTTTTAATGTACATCACAAATTTTTAATGTATTCTTTCGAAACTTCACAAGAAAAGAATGGCGATGTCTCTCTTTCATAAATAATTGTGTAATAGATGCAGAAATACATAAAATTTATAAAATTGTTAATTTTAATAAATTTAAACGAGTAAAAAGGTTAAAGTCAGGCATGCCGACTATACAATACCGTACACCAGTCTGGTTAAGAGCCAACTAATGTTTGGATCCGAAATTCGAATGGGTTAAAATGGGACTTGTGTCAAAATTTTCTATAAAATTATAAAAGAAGAGAAAATCGTAAATATAGCCCATATGGGCGATAGGTCCAAATATGGACCGATTCTATCTAGAATCTATTGGTTTTGTTCTCGGCACCATGTGAGTCAGCAAACCAAATTTCATTAAAATATCTTAATATTTGCGACCTGCAGCGTGTAACCAAGCCAATTTTGGGGGGACCCTTATATGGGCACTATGTCTAAACATGGACCGGTGTTAACCAAAATCAATAGGCTTCGTCCTTGGGCCGACATAGGTGGGTGTACCAAATTTCATCAAAATATGCTAATATTTGCGACCTGTGAGTGCACACAAGAATGCATGGACAGACAGACGGACATTGGTAAATCGAAATAAAAAAAATTCTGAGCCGATCGGTATACTATAAGGTGGGTCTACGACCAATATTTTTTGGTGTTACAAACATCAGGGTATAAAAAGCTCGTTAATTTTCAGAAAACATTAACTACTGGCAAAGCACGTTTTAAGTAGTACCGGCATTTCGTAAAAAAACAGTGCTCTAGCAGTACAATTTTTTTTCTAACGTCGGCAATTTCTACCTGGGTAGGTTTTATTGAATTCAATATCGGAAATTTCAGTTTGAAAATTTTCGAACAAAAAAATAAAAAAAGAATGAGAAAATTTTCTACATTTTTTTTTACGGAAAATTCGGATTGTTGTTTGACAGCCAATTTTTAGCGTTATTTGTTTTTTACTCCGTCTCCATTAGACATTAATATTAATATAATAGGTTTGTTCCACGTAATTCTGGGTAAAGTCTGGTAAAATAAGAGTAAACAAATAATAATCTCAAAAAACGGTAAAATTGCTCACAATACCTGGAACGCACAAAACCACATTTCAAGCCCAAAAATTAACGTCAAAGTTATTCATATAAACAAAAGCTATTTTTAAGAATAAAATATCGAAGGGAATAAAGAAAAAATGTTAGAACGTGGTATTTGTTAACGATATTAATTATTGTTTACAAGTTTTGTTAATATTTAAATTATTTTTACAAATTTAAAACAGCTGATTTACAAACAACTAGGGATTTGACAGTTTTACCATTTTACCTGCAAAAAAAGTACGGGTAACTTCTGGTAAAAGGAGAAACAAATTATTCTCTCATCAACGCTCTCATTTACCCAATTTTTAACAATAGAAACGCTTTTTGGTAAGATTGGGTTCTCGTGGGTACCCGCGGTAACGTACGTGGAACAGAGCTAATATTAAAGAGAGCGTCGGCAAAAAATATCTATATTAAAAGTAAGGGTGGAGAACACGTTTTCGTATTAATATCAATATCTAGCACCAAGGTTGGTTACCGTTATCGTTAAAATACCGTTATCGCTAAAATACCGTTTCAAATTGAATACCGTTACCGTTACCGATACCTCTAAAAAAATTTCTCAATACCGTTATCGTTACCGATACCGTTATTTTATGGGCAGTTACCTGTATTTATTAATTTATATAAAAAATTACAATTTTTTAACTTTTTTATTTTATAATCTTGAGTTATTTTTGCAACAAAATTTATAGAAAATAATTTTAATTACTAAAACTACCAGCATTGAATTTATAGGTTAAAATCTGTATTTTTAAGACTTAAAAGCAAGAATATGCTATGTTTTTACTTGTTTTTATATGTTTTTAACGTAATTTTTAATACCGGTACGTACCGGTATTGCTGTTTCGATAACGGTATACCGTTACCGAATCAATCTTAAATACCGTTACCGAAACAAACGAAATTCGATACCGTTACCGTTATCCTTACCGTTATTCGTTTCGGTAACCAACCTTGTCTAGCACAATTTACTCATGGAGATATGCACAAAATTATTTCAACTTTATTCAAAAACATTAAATTATTTTATTAAATGGTTGAAATGAATTTTTTCTTCTTGATTGTTTTTTTCCGAAGCTCTTTGAATAAAAAATAATCGAACCCGCGATCATATCTTTGGAAATAAACTGCATCAGAATAACTTTTTAGGACCACTTTTAGAACAATAAGCAATACTCAAGTGATTTTTTTGAAGTTATTCAGAATTAGTTCTAAAAGAGCAGTGAAAATACACTAATAGATAATTTTGAAGCAATGAAGAAGTGGTCTGGTAAGCACGACTTCCAAATTTTGTTCCCGGGTATTTATTAAATTTTCTGAAACATAAAAATTAAAAAAGTTTTAAGGCGTAATTGTAATGTCATTCCATCATTTTTATAAAACCGTTTACAGAATCCCATTCCGGTATGGATTTCATAAAGACCACGAATATGTCAACTCTAGATTTTGTTTTCGCATTTTAAAAATAAGTAGACACACCATTATTCTAAACTTTATAACATTAACAAAAGTGTGACTACACTGAGGTGAATGGTTAGTGTTGTCACAATTTTGTCATTGTTATAAAGTTTATAATAAGGGTGTTAATTTGATTTTATAGCCGTTATTTGATTTTATAGCTACTTAATTTAATGTTGTTTATGCTTGATTTTCAATTTTCTCCTCTAATTTTTAATTTTTGAAAACTCAATTCTGGAGATCTGTCATAGGTTGCATTCCGAACCTTCTAATTGCCCATTTTGAACACAAGGTTTATTTTAATTTGTCTTCTTATTTACTATAGGTCTTACTACTGTGTTATCTAGGAAATTGTCTTGGTCTCCTGCATTTAACGAAAGTCTCTTGAGTATACAAGAAATCTATCAAGGTGTCCTGAAACGTGGTTCCGTGGAATTGATTTTATCTGCTGGCAAAGAAGAGACTAGCACTTTTAAGGTAAACAAAATAAAACTGTGTACTTTTGACAAATGAATTTGAAAATGAAAAAGTTTGTATACTTCTTAAGAGACTGTTTTTGCTAGAACTCAAAATTTTTATTGTGTGCAATTTTTAGTACATAAATCTCATATGTATATAATTTTCTATGATTTCTTAAAAAAATCTTGCAAAAAAAAAAAAAAAAATTATCAAAAAAATCTCTTTAAAAAATTTTTAAAATCGATTTAAGTTAATTTAAGTTGTTTCGTTAAAAGACCAAAGAATTATTTAAAAAATTTTGCGGAATAATAAAGTATAGATATTCATTTTCAGCTTGGAATCTATACCAGCGGTTTATCATCCTTTGTAGGTGATAGCGATGATTCCGGTGATGATGATGATGAAGCTGATGATAGTCCAGCCACAGCGGGCATGGAAATTGCTGTACAGGGTGTACTGTTAAGACCTCTTGTATTTTTCACTGGACAGTCAGAGTTAATGGGTCATGTATGGAGTGGTACAGCTTCTGATTCAACACCAGCTTTTCAGGCGACTACTTTGGCCCAAGATCATGAACATTATGTGATATTGTCATCGGGAGCTACAGTATATATGCGGGTTATAGGCTCAAAATCAGTCGATTTAAATGGCAAAGTTGATTTTAGTATATGGAATCGTAATGCCAATACGGAAATACAACAAAAGTAACAAAATAATTTAACACAAAATAATTTAAGATTTTACAAATTAAAATTATCATATATTTTAGTTCTGCTGCTGCTGTCCATGGCATAATGAAAGCTGGTTTTACTTATGCAGCTGTATCCAATGAATTCCTTTTAACATATGAACCCAAAATAAGTCTACAAGCAGATATTGATTTCTATTCGGGCGTAAAATTGTGTATGCAATTGCAAAGACCGGAAATGGTTTTAAAGTAAGTAGAATTAAAGTTTTCCTTTTAAATATCTAAAGACTAGTTTTATAGTCAAAACTAAGAATGAGTTTTATCTTGCATATTTCTTAACCCTCAAATATTCTTTCTTCTGATAGCGATGATATTAGTATTATTTATTTGGCATTGAAAACCAACTATGGCACAAATCTTCTTAACTTCAAACCTACTAAATTAAAATTAATAAAATGCATATTAATTACAATATTAATTGCAGCTGGTCAATATGACGTTAAAACAACACTGTACTAAAAATAAATTATAAAAATGCCCCGTGGCAGTCCGTCTCCAAATTGCCTGCTCTTTAACGACAAAAACCATACGTCAGTGTGGCAAGATTTGCGAAAAAGGAGACACGGAGGAGATTGGAAGATAAACAAAAATCTAAAAGTAGAATGTTTGTATGTGTCTGTGTTTGATCACTTCTGAGTAAAAAAAAAAAACACAATAACAGCAAGCTGAATAGGAAAGAAAACTATGAATTAGTTACATTGCATTCAAAGCCTTACTTGGGTGAGATGGCCAAGCTGTAGAACCTTAGTATAGTTACGTTTGTAATGTTGGAATAGGCACAGGTTCGCTTCCTACAGCCGACGGGTTGTTGAAAATTTATCATATACAGACAATCTGACAATAAAATATAAACAATAATACAATTTAATGGAAAATCACTAATGAAGCCTGTCCAAAAAAAAAAAAAAAAAATAAAAAAATAAATAACCTCAAACCTACTAAATTAAAATTATTATTTATCGCTTTATTTAGGCGATATAGCACAATAAAGGTTCAATACGAAATCCAAGAAATTCAATAATCAAATGATTTCGGTTTTTTCTATAAAACTCACTATCAGTAAAATAAAATTATTTACCGAAAATTGTTGATCTGGTAACCCTATAAACATTTTCACTGGAATTCAAGTTGAAATCAAGTTCAATTCCAGCCCTGTTTTCCAGTTTCAAGGCTTGAATTCAACTTTTATTACATTTTATTTCAATAGCATACTCCAGCAAAAGGGAAACAAAAATTCAAGTTTGAAATATTTTTGTTAAAAAAACAAGTGCTAGAATTTGAAATATACTTTACTTCAAGCAAAATTTAAAGCACTTGAATTTTTAAAACCTATGTGCTTATTGGGTAATGTTATTTTAGAAGTTCTGCCTATATTTGCTTTTTTAAAATATCGAAATTGGCACTAAACATTAATAATATTTAATGAAATTAGTTTTGCTTTCTAATACCTCCGAGTATATAAGCTGTGCCTAATTTAAAAAAAAAAAAAAAAAAAATGTGTGCTAGGTTTGGGGTTAGAGAGATATTCGTAAAACATGTCCTGAAGTTATCCTGTCAATCCTGGAGCAAAAATAACAACTCATTTCACAAGTAGAGACTCTAAGCTAACTTTGTCATTATCATTAATTTAAGCCAAGGCGTCAGTATATTTTTGAATATTCTTAAAATATTTTTTTGTTTTAAAAAGCTAATTAGTTTTCAAATTTACGAAAATTTGACTTTACATCCTTCCAGCTTGAAAATCGTTCATTGCATAACACAAGTTTGGAGGCAAAAAAGTAGTAAACTATGTTTTGTATTGCTATAACCAACGAGCATCGAATCTCAAGAGTATGCATGTATCTCATTCTCTGTTAACTGGCTCTAGCCGACATTACAAAAATTTTTAGTAGCTGGTTATAAGTTAAGGTTTGTTGCTAAATATACAGATATACAAAATATAAAAAATATATTAAAAAAACTGAAACCCTTAACTGCAATTGTAACTTCTTGAAAATATCAGTGATAGAGAGTATAACATTAGGTCATCGACTTGCATCATATAATTGCTTTTATAAAACAGTGTTATTTGGTCAAAAACTACTTAAGATCTGAAGATCGCTTTTTGACGGCCTTAGGCATCAGAGGGTTAAGTTAGAATTTTTTTTAAATTCCTGAAAAAATTTTTAGAAAAAAATTGTTCTTAGTTCTGATTGTGAAACTGGCCCTAAAGGCCGGTGTTATAGTAAACACGTGACTAAAACTTAACACTTAAGTTAAATTTTCTCCGAGGTTTTAAGAATTTGAAGTGTTTGAAGAGCATAACTTAAAAAGACCATATCTAGCTTAAAAAATTTTACAATAAGTTTAATTTTAGATATCAAACTTTAGTTAAAATAAACAATTTAGTGAACACTATATAACTGGCAGTAAAATTAATTGTTATTTCTTTTTTTTTTAGATATTTCAACACCAAATCTGTTACTTTACAAGCTGCCAAACCATTTAAGAAAAATGTTTTAACAAAATACTCTTATAAATTCCCCGGCTGCACTTTAGCTTTAAATCAAAAGAATAATGAAATGTGTAACATGATTTTCAATTGAATTTACGAAACAAAAATCTTCCAATTTCTTAAGTTTAATTAGGTTTTGTTTCACATTAATACCTCTTCCAGATATTGTAAAACAATAAGCACAAAAAATATTAAATTGTTTACAATCAAAAGTTGAAAAATATAAGTTGATTTAGTAAGTAATCTCAAATAGTAAAACTCAAATTTTTTTGAATTATTTTTTGTAAAATTGTTCGGCATAAAAAGTTAAACCTAAGTTTAATACTCGAAAATAAATAAATGCATTTATAGTAATTAATTGTTGTGTGAACTAATTCGTAAAATAGTTTAGGATACACACCTCTCCTCAAACAGCGGTAGGTTCGATTTAAAGTTGTCCATAATGTTACAGAAGATATTTGATAGAAGACTACATAGTTCTCATAACCACTTTTAGTGAAATTGTTGCTGATCCCCTTTTCGATAAATCTCAAAAATAGTTGATCTATTCCACTAAAATTGCAATGAAAAAGTTAATTCCGTAGGGAATTAAAGAAGTTCATTCCTTAGGGAATTAAAGAAAAAGTTAATTCCTTACGGTGGGTCTCATACTTCAGGTTTAAACTTTAGTTAATAGTTAACCCAAAAAATTGTTGTTGTTTTGTGTACATTTTTTGACATTTTCTTTTGTTTATAGTTAAGTTAAAGTTAAACCTGCAGTATGAGACCCACCGTTAGGGATTATTGTCTATAAAAAGTCACAATCATAATTAACACAAATGTCACTTTTTCGCTACATTTTCAAATGGTCCTGTCTATTAAATTTATGCGAAAAAAATTCCAGCACAATTTTGCAACAATTTCACGCAAGTGAAAAATCATTTTTATACCCTACACCACTATGTGGTCAGGGTATTATAAGTTTGTGCTGATGTTTGTAACACCAAAAAATATTGTTCGTAGACCCACCTTATAGTATACCGATCGGCTCAGAATTTTTTTTATTTCGATTTAACGATGTCCGTCTGTCCGTCCGTCCGTCTGTCTGTCTGTCCATGCAATCTTGTGCGCACTCTACAGGTCGCAAATATTAAGATATTTTGATGAAATTTGGTACGCAGACCTGTTTTTTTGGTCAACATCGGTCCATGTTTAGACCTAGTGCCCATATAAGGGTCCTACCAAAATTATATTATTTATATGCTGCAGGTCGTAAATATTAAGATATTTTGACGAAATTTGGTACACAGGCCTATGTTAGCCCAATAACGCAGCCTATTGATTTTGATGAACATCGGTCCATGTTTAGACCTAGTGCCCATATAAGGGTCCTACCAAAATTATACTGTTTATACACTGCAGGTCGTAAATATTAAGATATTTTGATGAAATTTGGTACACAGACCTATATTGGCCCAATAACGAAGCCTATTGATTTTGGTGAACATCGGTCCATGTTTAGACCTAGTGCCCATATAAGGGTCCCACCAAAATTATATTGTTTATACGCTGCAGGTCGCAAATATTAAGATATTTTGATGAAATTTGGTACATAGACCTATGTTGGCCCAAGGACGAAGCCTATTGATTTTGGTGAACATTGGTCCATGTTTAGAACTAGTGCCCATATAAGGGTCCCCCCAAAATTGGCTTAGTTACAAACTGCAGGTCGCAAATATTAAGATATTTTAATCAAATTTGGTGCGCTGACTCACATTATAGAAAATTTTGACACAAGCCCCATTTTAACCCATTCGAATTTCGGATCCAAACAATACACCAGACTGGTGTAGGGTATTGTATAGTCGGCATGCCCGACTTTAACCTTTTTACTCGTTTTAATTGAGTTTGACAGCTTTTTTCGCAAAAGTATGCCAAAATAAAAGCGGCGAATACATTAAGAAACATTGAGTAGGGAACAAAAATATCAAAAAATTTTGTAAACACGAATTACACGAATGTCAACCAGAGCTTTGAAGAATTAATTCCTTTTTGAATGAATTCACTACACAGAACAAATTTTGTTCATAAATATTATGAATTGCTTTCCTTAATTATGATTCATAATATGTATGAACATATTCATACAATTTATGAATGTTTTCTCGATATTCTAATTTCAAAACGATCAAGTTATTTTCAAAAAGAAATAAATTGTCAATAAATATTTTAATTTGTTTTTGTTTGAAAAAAGAAAAATTTTTACCAACTTGACCGTTATTTTGGAAAATTAGAAGATTAGAAGGTATGTGAAATATAATTGCGTTAATCTGCAAATTTGTTATAAGCCAATATCTTTTTTATAATCTTTTTAGATCGCAATTTTAAGTCTTTTCCGTAGTTAATTTCTTTGGATTACAAAACGGAACCTCCCCTATTAGAAGTTTCTATAGTTCAGTGAGAGAAAGCAGATTCCCATGGATTTTTATAAAATTAGTTCCATTTTTTAAGTATAAATTTAAATAGTGCATTTTAAGATTTTAAATAGTGCATTTCCTTGTGTTATATATTTTAATAAAAGTGCATAATTTTTGCATACAAACTAAAGATTGTGTTAAAAACTGCCTTAATTTGTGCATAATATTGCTTAATTATTTATCTATTGAAGAAAAAATTTAAAAAATCCTAAAAACACATAATGAATGTTTTCATAATATGTAGAAACAAATTCATACATTGTAGTAAAAAGTTTTGGGAAAAAAAGTCATGTTAAATTCATACAGTTTATGAACAACTTTATTAAATGTATGAATTATTTTTTTCTGTGTACCAATCGAATTCAATTTTCTCTAGAATTGAATGAATTCCTTTTCTTAAGTAATTCACTGAATTCATTCAACTGAATGCGTTCATCAAACAACAAATTCAAAGAATTAATTCAATTGCAATAGTTCTTTTTATTAAATCAAATGAATTAATTCACCGGTGAACGCGTTCAATTTTATAAATCGAACGAAAAAAAAGTGAATTAATTCCTTACTGAATTAATTCCTTACTGAATTAATTCACCACTGAATAAATTTGGAAAAAAAATAACTATATAACTAGTTTGAAAAATTAATAGTTATATTTTTTTCCAAATTTATCTATATTATTTTTAATAGTAAAAGGCTTTATTTTTGAATCATGTAGGTTGATAAACAGCATCCGGTTTCTAATTTGTTACTAGCACACGCTGTAAAATTGCTTATTTAAAAATTTTATTTGTACATTATTGTTTTCTTTTACTGAACGGCAGAAAACAGGATTTGAATTCAGTGAACTTATTTTATTTTTTTTAATTCAGTGAACTTATTTTATTTTTTTTTTTTTCAATTCAGTGAACTTATTATTTTTTTTTTTAATTCATTGAACGTAATTTTATTTTTTTTTAATTCATTGAACGTAATTTTATTTTTTTTTAATTCACTGAACGTAATTTTATTTTTTTTAATTCACTGAACGAAAATGAAATTGTACGAATTCAGTAGTGAATTAATTCAATAAGGAATTAATTCACTTTTTTTCCGTTCGATTTATAAAATTGAACGTGTTCACCAATGAATTAATTCATTTGATTTAATAAAAAGAACTATTGCAATTGAATTAATTCGTAACAAAATAAATCGAACGAAAGCAAATATGAATTAATTCCATTTAATATATGGTGCTTAGTGAATTAATTCATCGAATTTTTAATTCAGAATTGAAAAATTGAATTAAGGAATTAATTCTTCAAAGCTCTGATGTCAACACGAACCGTAACCTTTCTTTGCATGATTTTTCTTTTTTTGTGATAAAAATCACTGTAAATATATTGGGTGACAAGTTTAAACCTGCTAATAGATAATGAAGCTTACTTTAATTTTTTTGACAAATGTGCTTCAATTGAAACAATAGCCATGTAAATTGTTGCTAGCAACAAAAAATTACAAATCACGTTGTTGTGTGAATTTTTATCTTCAAAAAATTTTATGATGGAAATTTCCATCATCATACAAAGAAGGGTTAACATACACAAATCAATATTCGTAAAAAAATGGCTATTTTTTTACGAATGTTCCTTAGTGTATTCCCCGTTTAACCTAGTGTCTTCAAATGCAATGAAATGTGCAAAGAAATTTGAAATTAACACACAAAACAACAACGAAAATAATTTTGTTGTTCTTTGTGTGTTATTTTCAAATTTCTTTGCACATTTCATTGCATTTGAAGACACTAGTACCGGTGTTCTGTAACTATGCGAGAAGTTACTCACATAAAAATTGCAACTCTACGATGTGTCTACGATATTTAAAACATGGCGAGTCACAAAATTTCAAACTGAATATAAGTAAATTTTTTTTACATACCTCTGGCTAAATCTGACATTATGATATTCACTCTGTTTTAAATATGGCAGAGTTGCAATTTTTATGTGAGAAACTTCTCACATAGTTACAGAACACCGGTATATGTATAGCTAAATTTTATCGCGATAAATGCATTCAAATATCGCTCGATTTGACTAGAAAATAGCTAAATTGGCAACAGTGACACAGGGTTGCAATAAGATTTGTTTAGAAAACCAAAGTATAAACAAACGTCAAAATAATAGCAAAACTACCAAATATCAAACCCTGGGGGCGCTGTTTGACAATATTAGCTCGCTCTTAATAAAGAGAAAGTGATACTAAGAAAATTATAAATAAGAAAAATAAAAAATTACCATGTAGAAATTCTTAGTCTTTTTAAAGCAACTGTGGTGGAATGTGTGATTATCGCTAAAATTGTAAGGTACGGGTTGAAAAATTTATGAAAAATTAATTTATAATTCAATAAATAAAAGTGTTTAACAAAAAGCCAAAACGAATAATTTACATAAAAAACAAAACAAAAAACGTGTTAAAAAGGGCGATAATAATAAATTAAAAATGTGTATTTGATTGCCAATGTGTAATAACCTAATTGTTAAAGATTTATTGATTTTTTTAAAACTACTACTAATTTTGAGGAAAAAAAAACGACTACCCTGCAAGCATTTGGAACACATCTAGATATTAAACTCTTCTATACATCATTTAAATGGAAATAATCAAGTAGTATTTTGAAATTGTCTTCCTTTTATCAATTGGATAATTCCGTGATATTTCGAAAAAATAATTCAAAAATTGTATTTTTTGTCATAACTTTTTATGAGAATGTTGCTTGTTTTAAATTTATCATTTTGGAAAAAAAATTGGAACCTAATTGTACAAATAACATTGAAAACGTATTGAAAAATCAAGATTTAAAGCGAGAAAAATATCGGGTATGATGAATATAAATGTGTTGCTCCATGGATACATTGAACAATGGTATATGCATATATGTATTTTCAGAGTTAAATTTGATAAAAAAAACAATTTTTTTTATAGCACCGATTTATCTTCCCTTGAAATTTCTTTCGTATTGCCTTCGGGTAATAGTTGTTCCCGAAGAAGGAAACTTACGCAACACGAAATTGATATTGCCGGCAATATTTTTTACCAGGCGATGTAATCGGAGAATCTTCTTTGTATTGCTATGCTTGCTGGGAAGTTTCATCGCATACAAACAATTGGAAATCTTTAAAAAGAGCAAAACCTCAAGAATTGCTAAAATAGAAATGTATACAAATAAAAAAAAAAAGAACCGTTATCGTTAGACAAAAAATTGTGCTATAAAAAAAAGTGAAATTACCTTTTAAGAAACAAAAAAGTTAAATATTTATACAAGTGTTTATTGCTAAATATAAATTGTACACATAAAAATATTACCTTTAAAAGTGTTAAATGGCAAATTACTTCACATATAAACAAAAGGGCTTTATAAAATTATCACTATTAATATTTTATCAGACGCTGGAATAATTTTATTCAACCGACAACAATTTATTTATGAAAAAAAATACCTTTGTTGTTATCAAAAAGTCTAAATATTTGTAAATTTATTTTTGTTGCAAAAAAAAAAGAAATAAAATTTTGTATACACACTTGTTTTGCTTTTACCATTGCGTACCAAATAGACTTGTGTCGTTCGTGAATGAAGTAGTTCAATTGAACTATTCACTTAATTGAACGAAAGACCTAGTTCACTTAAAATCGTTTTTTAATTATTCCTTCAATTTATTACCTTTGGTCGGAGACAGAGCTTTGAAGAATTAATTCCTTTTTGAATGAATTCACTACCAATCGAATTCAATTTTCTCTAGAATTGAATGAATTCCTTTTCTTAAGTAATTCACTGAATTCGTTCAAATGAACGCGTTCATCAAACAACAAATTCAAAGAATTAATTCAATTGCAATAGTTCTTTTTATTAAATCAAATGAATTAATTCACCGGTGAACGCGTTCAATTTTATAAATCGAACGGAAAAAAAGTGAATTAATTCCTTACTGAATTAATTCACTACTGAATTCGTTCAATTTCATTTTCGTTCAGTGAATTAAAAAAAAATAAAATTACGTTCAGTGAATTAAAAAAAAAAATAATAAGTTCACTGAATTGAAAAAAAAATAAAATAAGTTCACTGAATTGAAAAAAAATAAAATAAGTTCACTGAATTCAAACTTGTTTTCTGCCGTTCAGTAGAAGAAAACAATAACGTACAAATACAATTTTTAAATAAGCAATTTTGCAGCGTGTGCTAGTAAAAATAAACAAATTAGAAACCGGATGCTCTTTATCAACCTACATGATTCAAAAATAAAGCCTTTTACTATTAAAAATAAAAACTTTACTTTTATAGATAAATTTGGAAAAAAAATATAACTATTAATTTTTCAAACCAGTTATATAGTTATATTTTTTTCCAAATGTATCTATATCTGTAAAGTTTTTATTTTTAATAGTAAAAGGCTTTATTTTTGAATCATGTAGGTTGATAAACAGCATCCGGTTTCTAATTTGCTTATTTTTACTAGCACACGCTGTAAAATTGCTTATTTAAAAATTTTATTTGTACATTATTGTTTTCTTCTACTGAACGGCAGAAAACAGGCTTTGAATTCAGTGAACTTATTTTATTTTTTTTCAATTCAGTGAACTTATTTTTTTTTTTTCAATTCAGTGAACTTATTATTTTTTTTTTTAATTCACTGAACGTAATTCTATTTTTTCTTAATTCACTGAACGTAATTTTATTTTTTTTTTAATTCACTGAACGAAAATGAAATTAAACGAATTCAGTAGTGAATTAATTCAGTAAGGAATTAATTCACTTCTTTTCAGTTCGATTTATAAAATTGAACGTGTTCACCAGTGAATTAATTCATTTGATTTAATACAAAGAACTATTGCAATTGAATTAATTCGGAACAAAATAAATCGAACGAAAGCAAATATGAATTAATTCCATTCAATATATGGTACTTAGTGAATTAATTCATCGAATTTTAAATTCAGAATTGAAAAATTGAATTAAGGAATTAATTCTTCAAAGCTCTGGTCGGAGATAACTATCTTTAAATAAGGAAACGAAATAGGTCAGAAATTGATAAAAAATTGTTTATCCGCTAAAATGACCACCTTGAGTTAAGTACACACAGAAAAAAAAACAGGGGGAATATTACCTAAGAGCTATGTAATCATACAACTACATAATTTTCAAGTTAGTTTTACAAAGTTCTGGTAAAATGTCCACATTTTTTGTAAAATATATACAATCCTTGCAAAATATATACACGTGAAGTGGAAAATATCCGAAAAATTACATATATTTTGTTAGAAATTTGCAAAACTTACTTCGAACTTATGTATTTGCATAATTACATAGCACTTACATAAAGTTCCACTTGTTTTTTTCTGCGTGTAGTGCACTTTTATCCACCCACATTCTCTTTAAAGTGGGCCAGCATTCGACAAATTAAAAAATTAAGCTTTAGAGGTTAAAGGGCTAACTATATCAGGCGGTTTTCATCGCCTCTTTCGAACATTAACATTTTGTATAGAAAAATGTTAGTCTTTGCAGACGTGTGTAATTCTTAAGCGGGGAATACACTAAGGAACATTTATAAAAAAATGGCCATTTTTTTACGAATGTTGATTTGTGTATGTTAATGTTCGTGTTGACATTCGTGCAATTCGTGTTTACAAAATTTTTTGATATTTTTTTGAAGTCATAATGAGAAAACGATAATGAAATCGTCATATTCAGAAGAAAAGTCGAACTCACCTAGATCTTGCAACTTTGATTGTCCAATAAAAAGGAGTATAAATAGCCAAACGAAGTAAAAATAGTTTTTATAAATTTTATTTGTTTCTGAAAAGTGTTTGAATTTCTGTAAATAATGAATATTTTGAAGTATATTTATCATTAAATCTTATCGAAAACAATATAATATTATTGGAATATGATATCGGTTTCGGATATTTAAGGTGATATCGATTTCGCTATCGTATTGTTCTTTGGTATTTATACTCTACACGAGATACAAAACTGCTAGAGATACAGCCAAAAACACCTCTTAAAAGCTTAAATAATTCACAATAGAGCTAATTAGAGGTATTTTTGCTCTATCTCTAGCAGTTTTCTCTCTCGTGTAGATGCGCCTTAAGAGTTGGGTAGTCTTTTAATTATATAGTCGTTGACTATATTATGCGTATGCTGGCTAAAGCTACTGTCAAAAATAAACGAACAGTATGTCAATTGCTTAAGCAACTTATTGAAGACTTTTGGGTGGCTACATTGCACTTCTTAAACTTAAATACATACTACACTTAGGGGGTTTTTTTGTAATACGCAACGCCTTGCGTTGCGTTGTTTTCCATAGAAATTGTTTTTGTAACAATAACAATTTACACATAAATCAACGCAAGGCGTTGCGTTTTACAAAATAACCCACTTATGCTGCGTTTACACATACGTGTTTAACTCGATTTTACTTGTTTAAGCGTTAAGGCTGAGTTACCCAACCGTAAACGTATCTGTAACGAATCAGCTGTTTCGATACCACAAGAAGAAATGTATACGAATGGTTACTAACACGTAAATGTAAACGAACTTGCCGGATCATTCTGTTGAAATCAGAATTTTCTATCCGGCATCGAAACAGCTGAATGATTTTAGTCGGAAAAAATATGAAATGAATAAAGAAAATTGATTCAAACAGCAAATAAGGAATAAAAATTAACAAATAAATGGAAAAATTTTGAATAAAATATAAAACCACATGAAATAGATGCTAAATAGTAATGTTGTTTACGATAATCTATAAGTGTACTTTTTAGCTACGGCACGGTACAGTTACATCACATATACGTTTACGGTCCCATAATCCGCCCTTTACCCAACCGTAAACGTAACTGTAACGAATCAGCTGTTTCGGAACCACAAGAAGAAGTGTATACGAATGGTTACTAACACGTAAATGTAATCGTACTTGCCGGATCATTCTGTTGAAATCAGAATTTTCTATCCGTCATCGAAACAGCTGAATCATTTTAGTCAGAAAAAATATAAAATGAATAAAGAAAATTGATTCAAACAACAAATTAGGAATAAAAATTAACAAATAAACGGGAAAATTTAGAATAAAATAAAAAAACACACAAAAATAATGCTAAATAGTAATGTCGTTTACGGTTTTCTATAAGTGTACTTTTTAGCTACGGCACGGTACAGTTACATCACATTTACGTTTACGGTCCCATAATCCGACCTTAATAATTATAGAGATAGGAAATCAAAACTTACACTACTCACCGATAGAGGGCGCTGAATTTTAGTATTACCTGAGTAACTATTTACTATCAGTTTAATATCAGTTGAGCCTATATTTAAAAAGTCAAAAACTGCTAAAAGTCAAAAACTGAAAAAACAAGCGCGGACCATATCGTCGCTGCGCCTAAGAAAATAGCTATTTGTCGAAAAACTTTTTTGGGATGAGACCTACAAATCTGCCTCATTTCAGCCTTTTGTGGAACTTTTTAGAAATTATTTTTTTACACACATATAAACCAAACTTCAAGCTTTTAATTTATAAATGAATTACTTCCAAAAAACATGGCCAAGACTCAAAATAAAGACCTACTTTAGGTGTTACGCAAATAATTTTTGAAAACAAATAGCTATTTTCTTAGGCGCAGCAACGATATTCAAATAATAAAATATGAGATATCCGTTTGTTTTATTTAAATTTAAATAAAAAAAGAAAATTGTCAAATTTTTTAACAAAGTGCCATCTAGTGACAACGATGTTGTTATAACTTATTTTTTTGGTGATGCCAAACTTGATTTATGCCTTGACTTGATTTATTTTTGGAGCATTCTGATTGGTTAATTTATTTTCAACCAATCAAAATGTTTGAAAATAAAAATATTTTTGTATGGTTTTCGTACACAAAATGAACAAAATCGTATGATTAAAAATAGTCGACTTTAAATTTAAAATACTTTTTTATAGTAAGGACCATAGATTTGAAAACAGTGTTTAAGAATTCTGACCTTTTTTGGCACTAATTTAAAACGAGTTAGCAAAACACAATAGAAAAAAATAATTCTTATCTAAGTTCTTGGAACTTATAGAATAAAAAAATATTTCTTTAGTAGATTATTGCAATAAATTCTAAAATTTGGACCCGAATTTCTTGGTTAAGTGGTCTGCCACACATCAATTGCCCGGGGAAATTATAATAACTCGGCTGTTTTTAACCGATTTAAGTTTTTTTTGCTTTATTACAAGGAGAATTTACTCCAAATCATGATTGTTTAGTGTTTTTAATTCGAATTAGTTTTAAAATATCAATATTTTCGATAAAATTCACAAAAAGTCATATTTCCCCTTGTAATCCGTGTTCCAAATTTCAGGTCCGATGCGGCACGCCTTCCCGATGTCCGATTATCCTATTTTTTTTGGCATACGTAGTTTTACACCCAAATAAAAATTTTTTTGGAGCACCATAAATGCTCATATGCATACATATATGATCATGCATGGGCATACATGAAATACGTCATAGATATTTCAATGTATGACCATACATTCTCTCATATATTTCCATATATCTTTGGATCCGAAATTTCAGAGTAGGTATATGTAGGTACATGGAGGTATATGGCCATATATGATCATTAGAGCGTACCACCTTACAGGCAAAAAAAAAAGTGCGCCATACACCCTCCAATATGAAGTATTTTTGCAAGGAGGTTTCAAAAAAAAAAATCCCGATCTCGGGATCCCGGGATTTTCGGGACTACAGAATTTTTCGGGAAGAATTCAAACTTACAGTCCCAGCCAAAACTTACAGTCCCAGTTTCAGAAATCGAATTTCGCTTGGAAGAATAAATCGTTAAAATAACAAACAAACTTGATTTTTCGCATGTATTACTCAAAAACTTAATATTATTTACCAAAATTTCAAATTTTTCTGCAAAGTCTTTGCATAGTTTACTCGAATAATGTACTTAATTTATAATTTTACCAATATCTTGGCATCAATTTCTTGTCAATATAAGAAAATTCAAGAAAAAACGTAGGTAATCTAAAATTGCTCACTTTGTTTATTTGCGTTTATATTAATATTAAAAAATAAAAAAATCCCGGGATTTTTGAGAAATAATCCCGGGATTTTTGAGAAATAATCCCGGGATTCGGGATTTTGCCAATCCCGAAAATCCCGGGATTTCGGGATTCGGGATTTCCCGTTTGGCATCCCTAATATGTAGTGAATATAATCGCAGCTGTCAAAACGTAATATATCAAATTAAAGGGCATATTTCATCCTATTAAAATTTTACAAAGAGTGGCGTTCATACTTTTAATTTTGCATTTTTTTTTGCAAAAAATTTGTTACAAAATTTAAATTTTCTGGAAATACGGTTTCGTAAATATTTCTTAAACTATAGCAACTTTAAAATTCTAAGGCCATATTCGTGATCTACGTCCCAATGTCTATTAGAAATGATGTGTCGCAATCCCGATGCATCAAATTTTTCTTATTTTGTTGTACTGTGTAATTGATAATCAATGTAAATAGATCTTCACCAATTTTGAACCCACAGGGGAATGGATACTGAATGTGGGTGTTGTAGCGAAACCCGGAAAAACGTATTACCCTGTTAAAAATCGATTATACATGAGCACATATGATTCATGCATGCCCATATGCATCAATATATGATCCATATGTGTGCATGAATGATTCATATATGCTCATATGAAATTCCGTATATGTCCATATGTGTGTGTTAACGAAATTTGAGGTAATATTTACATACATGATCATACATTTTCATATGTTTCCATACATGATCATATGTGTACATTAACGAAAATTGAGGTAATATGTTCACGTATGATCACATATGAATACATATGAACACATACGAATCCTATATGGAAGTATATGGACATGTATGAATTTGTATGACTTAATATACCAGCATATGTGAGTTCACACATGTCCATGAATGGATACATATACAGTTGTGGACACGTCTTTAAGTCAATTCAAGTTTTTTTCTAATTTTATTGTTGTTGCCTTTATTTTTAATAATCAAAATAGTGGCTTAATTCGCCACGAAAGGCAAGAAGATGGTTCAGAAAATTGTACAGAATTTTAACGTAATGTTTGTTTTTTCATTTTGTCACTTGTTTTAAGGCTTTAACGAAAAATTAGCGATATCAACCTTTTATCAAATTACATAGTAAAATTTAGGCAGTACTGATTGGTTCTGTACAAACTGTATATTTTTGGAAATCCTATAAAATTTCCTTAAGTCTTGTATTATTTTTATCTACAAATAGTCGCCAGACTTAAAAGTGCAGCACTTTAAACATGACCAAATTTTTCTTTGTTTTTAGCGATTTTAAAAGAAAGCTAACAACACTGAAATCTAAAAGAATAGCCGTTTTTTCTAATCACTTGGATTTAATAAATCCAAAAAGTATTTCTAAAAGTGCTCAACAGATGGGGTTAGATTCTCTCTATTTTAAAAAGACACTTCTTTCACCCTAATTTTTAATACCGAATTCGATGATGAAGGATTTTACTTTTACTTTAACTTTTAATTTTTAATTATATTTTATATAAAACAGCGATAAAAAGTCTGCCTTTTCAGTTTTATCACTTCAATTTATATTTTTACACAATTGAAAAATTCCATTGCAATATTTAATATTCACTAATTGGATTTAATTAAATTACTTACTGTAGAGTGAAAAATTGCCATTTCTATTTCAGGTATTTCTCCATGTCCAAGATTAAAAATATGTATTTGGTGAGGTGTAGTTTTTTTTTTCTAAACATATTTCATAAAAAAATTTAATAAAAACCTTTTATTTGTTAGTTTTTCAATTTTTTTGTTTCTCTTTTAATTGTTATTCGTATTTTTTTCTGACATTAAATTAATAGGCTGTTTCATATATTTGTGCTTTTATTATGGATTTATTAAATCCAGCTTTTTTTTTGGATTTAATAAATCCACTTTTTGTATGAAAAATTCTAAATGACGCTAGCTGCCGGGTTGGGCGCCATCTATGCAATTAATTTTTCAATATCTCCAACTCGTTGGAATGGCACTGTATTATTGCTGCTTGAAATTACAACATTTTTTTTTAATTTTCTTTAAAAATTACCCCAAAATTTAACTTTAACTGAGTAAAAACACATACAACGAACGGTATCTGAAAAGAGTATTGTTTACCACCGATTCTCTTAAATTTTATAGCTCTTTTATAATAAAACAACGGATTCTCTTAAATTTTTGGGGCAAAGAAAAATAAAATAAAAAATTTATACATTTCTTCGTCCGAAAAATATTTAGTATGTCATTAAAACGTGAGACTTGAGGTTGACTTGTTGGGTGAATAAAAATTAAATAATAGAATTAAAAATTAATAAAAAAATATTTGGTATTAAAAAAATTATAATAAATAAAAAAAATACTAAACTTTTTCAATTACAAAAAAAAAAATTTTATAATTTTTCTTTGCAGAAAATAAAAGTTGTGAAATTACGAAAATATAAACGAAAGGGAATTTTATTTCTTAAAATACAGCTTCCTTGAAATTAAAACGTAAAAAGATTTTTTTTCAAAAATTCGCATATTTATATTGAAAATTACGTGAACGTGCTTTACAAAAACGTGATTTTTGTATCAATATAAAAAAAAATAAAAAAATACAACAAAATAAAAAATAGTTGGCAATAAGAAAAATAAGAGAATTTCAGTGTTGAAAACAAAACTTAAAATAACATTAACTAATTAAGGAATTAAAAACAAACTAAATATATTTGTTTGACAACGACAATTGGAAATTGTCAAATTTAAAAATTTTAACAAAAAAATATTAAACATAAACAGGTAAGCATTAATAAATAACTGTTATCTACTTTTTGCTTTACACATTTTCCGCCTTATAAAAACAATTTTTTTTTTTAAATTTTTAAGCCATAAATCCCTTTTCGAAAACACCCCAATACAAAGAATCCCACAAAAATATTTTAATGTTGATTTTGTTTTTGTTTTCGTTGGAGTTATTTTTAACTTACCGAAACATAGTTTAATGTCCATACAAAAAAGAAAAAACTTGGTTATCTTATCATACAGTTTTTGTTCCACTCCAGATAAGAATTGTTTGCTACACTAATAGAAAAAAGTCTGTAAAAATTTTAGTTAAAACTAAAAAAAAAATTAGTTAAAAATTACCTTGCAGAAAAAACTTCTGTAGTTAGCAGATTATTTTTGTTAAATATTAGTAAGATAGGAACAGCAAAAATAAAACTGTTAAATATACATAATTTTAGTAACAATTGAGTTTAATTTTAGATAATAGAAAATAACAACTCAACTTGATAAAATCAGCAAAAATTTTGCTAAATTATTAGTAGAGTAAAAAACCACAAAAAAATTAAATTTTCAAGATTTTTTTTCGATTTTTTTCAATCGAAATAAAAATATAGCCTTCAGAAATCAGCAGTTTACTATTTTTTTTAGCAAATATTTCTGTTGATTCAGATTTTACAGTATAGTTTATCATTTTAAATTACCTTAAATATAACTCAAATATGACTAAAATTCTGTGAATTAAACAGTTTTATTTTTGCTGTTATTATTTTACTAGTATTTAGCAAAAAAAATCCGCTAATTTCAGCAGTGATAATTTCCTGCTATTCAAGTGGGCAATATTGGTATCAAAATTGCTATTTTCTGGCGTAAATTGATTCGAATTTCATAAACTTCAGATATGTTCAAATTCAAAAAAATCTTAATTTTTCGCCCTATATTTTACCTCCTACACTTTAGCTTTGGCCGTTAAAAAAGTGCTTGTTCATTAGTTTTCTCCAGTGTTGCCAGAACTCTTAGATGGAAATATGCTAGATTCCTAAAAAATTTCTGCTAAAATCTGCTAAATCCTAAAATAAAAAATATATGCTTAGAATATGCTAAATTAAA
Source organism: Leucophora obtusa (assembly GCA_949987735.1). Classification (NCBI taxonomy): domain Eukaryota; kingdom Metazoa; phylum Arthropoda; class Insecta; order Diptera; family Anthomyiidae; genus Leucophora; species Leucophora obtusa. The sequence continues at coordinate 195,473,789 of OX465298.1, forward strand.
AAATCGCAATTTTTTTATTAAATTCTTATGCTAAATATCTGCTAAATTTAATACAAAAAATATGCTGAAAATCTGCTAAATAATTTTTTTAGTATTATTTAATAAAGTCTTATTAATGGAAAAATACTTTTTTTAAACAATGTTTATAAAAAATTATATTTTAATACTTTTTTAAACTATCTTAGAATAAATATAAAAGTTTAATTCGTAAATGCTTTCAAAAGTTATAGGAGGTTTATCGAACAAATTTTATGTGAAGAATTTGTTTTGTAAACCTCCTAGAACTTTGCAGAGTGTTTATGAATGGAGAGATAAACTTTCACATTTATTTTAAGATACTTGTAAATACTGTTTAAGCTTTCTTTGAGACTAAAAAAAAAACTTTCTCATTTAATTTTTTCACAATAAACATAACTGATTTTAAATTGTTGCAATATTTTTTTTATGGTTTTTGTAGCATTTTCAAATTATAGTAGTATATCAATATGTACTACTAAAAAAGTTTACATTCAAAAAAGAATTGAATAATTATGCATGAAATAAAGGGGGTTATTTTGTAATACGAAACGCCTTGCGTTGCGTTGTTTTCCATACAAATTGTTTTTGTAGCAATAACAATTTACACACAAATCAACGCAACGCAAGGCGTTGCGTTTTACAAAATAACCCACAAAAAGTTGTGAAAATATTAGCCGTTTTTTTTCTAATCACTTGGATTTAATAAATCCAATAAGTAGTTCTAGAAGTGATCAACAGATGGGGTTACATTCTCCCTATTTTAAAAAGGAAGGATTTTACTTTAACTTTTAAGTTTTAATTATATTTTATATAAAACAGCGATAGAGAGTCTGCCTTTTCAGTTTTAACACTTCAATTTATATTTTTACACAATTGAAAAATTCCATTGCAATATTTAACATTCACTAATTGGATGTAATTAAATTACTTCCAGTAGAGTGAAAAATTGCCATTTCTGTTTCAGCTATTTCTCAATGTCCAAGATGAAAAATATGTATTTGGAGAGGTGTAGTTTTTTTTTTCTAAACATATTTCATAAAAAATTTATTAAAAACCTTTTATTTGTTAGTTTTTCAATTTTTTTTGTTTTTCTTTTAATTTTCATTCGTATTTTTTTCTGACATTAAATTCATAGGCTGTTTCATATATTTTTGCTTTTATTGTGGATTTATTAAATCCAGCTTTTTTTTGGATTTAATAAATCTCATTTTTGTATGAAAAATTCTAAATCCAGGTGATTAAAAAAAAACGCTAATTGTTATTGTTATAAATATTGTTGCACAAAAAATTATTTTGTTAAAAAATATGCTTTTATTAAATAAAACAAAATATGCTAAAAAATCTGCTTTTGTCCAACAGAATATGCTTAAAAGCAGTTAGCATATTTTTACAAAAAAAAATATGCAATTGCTCAACTCAATCTGCTAAATCTAGCAGAAAATATGCTAAAATGGCAACACTGGTTTTCTCTCCTCTATCACATATACAAACTTAACTCCCCCATTGCTGGTTTGATTTTAAAGCAATTTCTACACCCAGAAAACAAATTCGGTGCTGACAACTGCATTTGTAGCCAATTCGGTTCGGTTGTGGTAGACGAGTTTTTCAGTTCTAACAACAGAAAACAAATTGAAACAGGACTAATTTGAGTGTGACAAAGGCATTTTAGTAATATCAAGAATAATTCGGTAATCGCAACCGAAAAATTAATTTGATGCAACTGAATTATTCGTTTGGCAACAAATTGGGTTGTCAGCACCGAATCTATTTTCTAGGTGTATTTAATTTAATATTTTTTCTGCTTGATTTAATTTTTTTTGGGTGTACTGAACATTGTAGTTTTTGTAGTAGTGCTTGTCGCCAAAACAAGTCTGGCATTATTTAGTTTGATAATTTTTTAAAATTTCTTTTAAACAATCACAAAGTACCGAAAAGTACTTACTTCTTAGGCCCGATTACTGAATGTTTGGTTAGCTACTAACTGGGACTTTAACTGACACATTTGTTGTTATTTCTCATATAAAATTTGAATTTAACTGATGGGTAATTTTTAACTGGACATTTAGTAATCGGCCCTTATTAGTATTTAGGGCTAGTTTTATAGTGAACACTTAAATTTTTTTGTAACCTTAACTCATTAAGGACTTGCAGTCATGATTGTTTTTCAACCAAACTTTGCCGATATATAGGCCAGTGCTTCATTAAGAAATTTTTGCAATTTTGTTTGACTTATAGCGTCCAAGGTACCCTGAGAGAATTTTTAATTTAATTTTTACATTAATTCAATGAAGTTTCACTGGAGTTCATTCAATGAAACTTTTCATTAAATTAATGCTGTTTTCATAAAATTTTATGAAAAATTTGTACTATTTATTAAAAATTTCATACCTTCAATGAAAAAGTTTCATTTAAAGTAGTTTTATTAAAATTACTAAGCATTTCCATAAACAATTTAATTTGTGAAGAAAATTTTATTAGTTTAGCGAAAAATTTCATTAAAACTCGCCCAAAAAAATTCTCTCTGTATAGAAATTTTGATAGGTTATGGATCCTAGACGGTTAAAGATATGTTAAAAATTTTAATTTTCTATATTTTTAGGGACAAATCAAATCACTTGGATGTAATAAATCCAGAAAGTAGTTCTCAAAGTGCTTAATAGATGGATTAGTTAGCTTCCACCTATTTTAACAGAATTTTTCTAGCCGACACTTCTTTCACCCTAATTTTTAATAACACTATGCGACAGTCAAAATCGGGATGGGAAATGTTATATCGGTCAAAAACAAGTTATACGTGTCCCGGCGTTTCGCTGGGTCACCCCTAGGAATCGAGATATATCTTTTTTTTGACATAACTCGAGAACCACTAGTCCGATTTTGCTCAAACAATTTAAAAAAAATTAAAAATTACAATTCCTTTAATCTGTTCATACAAGATGGAAAATAAATATTTGGTGAAGTGTAGTTTTTTTTCTTAATATATTTAAAGGAAAAGTTTTTGTTTGTTAGTTTTAAAATTTTTTTGTTTCTCTTTTAACTTTCAGTCGTATTTTTTTCTGACATCAAACGAACAGAATGTTTCATATATTTGTGTTTTAATTGTTATGTGTAAACCCAGACAAATAAATCCAACTTTTTTTACTTAATAGAACCACTATTAGTATGAAAAACCTAAATCTAGGTGATTAAAAAATGCGCTTATTGTGTCCAAAATGAGTTAAACAAGCTGGAATGGTGTTGTCAAGCATGGTTTTTAGGGGGCTTGTTCGATTTTGGCTATGTACCTTTTTCTATTCTGGGGACTCTTATAAAACTGTGTGCACATAGAACCTCCTAATTTTTTATCTATGAATTGAAAAGCTTCAGATTTTGTGGTAATTCTGCAGAAAAATAAAATTAATTTCAGTACCCAGTGTAGAAACGGTAATGACATATCATTTTTTTTTTGGACTACCAGTAATGACACCGACTTACTTTCTACATTATTTTAAAAAATATAATAAGGAGTTAGTAATAAGTACTTAATTTTTTTTTAATTATTTCAAAATAAAAAGTAATGAATTACCAAAAAGTAATGTTCTAGATTTTTAAAAATTTTTTTGAAATCTATTTTTAGACTCAATATTTTTTCAACACCGGTAATGATATATGTAACCACATATTTTTTAATTTTTTGTATGTTGGCGAGTAAGCTGACTTGTGTGCAGCAAGTCAATTATGTTTTTATCTATCAAATATTACATGTCGAGATAGCTTAGATGGTACAACTACAGACTGGCAGTCTGGACTCCATACTCTGGAGTCCCAGGTTCGATTCCCGCACGAGAAAATTTTATTAAAAAAAATTTTACATTAAAATTTTTTTTTTTAAAACTTATTTTTTTTGAAAATCTATTTTTAGAATCATTATTTTGGTCAATACTGGTAAGCACATACATATGTAACGACATATTTTTTGATTTTTCGTATGCTGGTGTGTAACTCATTATTTTTCGCGACATCGCCATACATAGGTAATAAGAAATGTAATAATTAAAGTAACTACACTGAGAAAATTATCTGCATGCTAATAATGAATTTTTGAATAACACCAATAAAGTTTCACTGGAACTCGTCCATTGAAACTTTTCATACAATTAATGAAATTTTTCGTAAAATGTTGTCAAAAATTTCACTTTATTTATTAAGAGTTTCATACACTCCTTGAGAAAGTTTCATTAAAACTAGATTCATAAAATATATCAAGCTTTTTCATCGAATTCTCTCTGTTTAGTTACCATTATCAGGTATGTAGTTACATAACCACATATCTGGTAATGATTTTCTACACTGGGTAGTAGGTAAATAATATTTTTACAAAGAAACAAAATGAGAGAACTTTTTATCTAGCGCTACGAGCATTTTAGATTATTTCGGTAATGGTATTTTAAGGGTAACGCTAGTTCATTTATTTTGGTATCGGTATTTTAAGAATACTGGTACTTCAGTTATTTCGGTAATGATATTTTGAGGATAACGGTAGTTAGTGGAGAGAGGTTTGAATCTATAACTGTATTTTAGCGACATTGTCTGTCAACCCTGGTCATTAATTTTGTTCCTCTTTAAAGACTTATCTACAGGGGATAAACAACTCGCGAGACTTTACCAAAATACAGCTCTGTATAAGTCTACGAAATATAATCTCTAGACCATTAACAATTACTGTCGAACACATTTTTTTAACTTGTAACAATTTCTAAAATGTCTTGTTACATTATTGTATTATGGTCTGTTACATTAGGACTGTTGTTTACATTTATAGTAAAAAATAGTAGACTTTGAGAGTGCAGAAGAATTACCAAAACTGATGTCCTGTTACATTAGGACTGTTTGTTAACATTTATAGTAAAAAAATAATATCAAAAGTAGTAAATAGAAACCACTGAATTAAAAAGTTTGCAAATTTCACACCAAAAACGAATATAAGAGAAAAAATAGTAAAAACTAGCATGTAAACAAACAGACATATTATTATTATATTTCGATTTATTAAATTCACCTTTTGCTATTTGGAAAAAAATTCTACTTTGAAATATAAAAACTTTAATAAAAAGAAATATTTGACAACTAGAGATTGTATTTTTACAATACAAAATTAGAGCCAACAATCAGTGTTGCCAACAAATTTTCAAAATAAATGGCTAGATCAGACCTAAAAATCGTTAGAAAATCACTAGATTTATAAACAGTGCAAACATTTAGCGATTTTATCGCTAGATTGTTGAAAAATGGTACTTAAAGGAGTTTTTTACTCAAAATATTCTTGAATATGTTCATAAGAAGTGTTATAAACTTTTAAATAATGAAAAATTTTACGATTTAAGCACCGTAAGTTGTTTGAGTTTCACGTGAAAAAACTGTTATACTCAATATAAAAAAAATAATTTTTCACGACAATGAATTTCACGTGAAAATTCTGTAGACTTTGTTTACATGCAGGTTTAATATACAAGACTATTATTTTTCTGAAAAAGTGACATTCTATGTTTATTGTGATTTTGGCTTTCCAATTACATAAAAAAGATTTTCATTTTCACAATTTAAATTACAATTTGAGACCTTTAAAGTTCGAGCGGAATTTTAACACGTGAAAAACAACTTACGGAGCTTAAAGCACCGTAAGTTGTTTGAGTTTCACGTGAAAAACTGTTATACTCCATATAAAAAAAATGATTTTTCACGACAATCAGTTTCACGTGAAAATTGTGTAGTTTGTTTTCACGCAAATTTAATGTACAAGACTATTATTTTTCTTGGGAAAAAGTGACATTTTGTATTTATTGTGATTATGATTGTTAAAATGAAATCTTAATTTGAGGCATTTAAAGTTCGAGTGAAATTTTTCCAGGTGAAAAACAACTTACGGTGCTTAAGCTTCAAATAATAATAATTCCCGACTTTTATTGAATGAATATTGGTATTGAAAATACTCAAAAGAGGGCGTTGTACGGTAGAAAACTACATAGGTACCCATATTTTATCAAAATGTGTATTTTTAGAAAGTTGTTTTACTAAAATCGTTTAAAAAGTTGTGTTTTATAATAAAGGAATATCAATATGCGAAATTTATAATATTTTTCGACATAAAACTGAGTTTTAAAAATTATATTACGGCTGATAAAAAATCGCCAGATTTTTGGCTAATAGCTACAGGACAATTCTTCCCGCTAGCAATGTAATAAAATCGCTAGATCTGACGAGAAAATCGCCGTTATGGCAACACTGCCAACAATATTAGAGCTGACACTTTAACTCAAATTCTACGAGATTTCTATCCAGTGTACATGTGCCTTTAAATAGCTTGAAATTTCTAGAATCATTGACGCCATCAACACAACCATTCATGTTTATCTCTGAATATCTTCATTCTTTAACATTAATATCCTACAAGGAAGTTTTCCTTACTCGGACACTCTGTTCTTAATAAAACTTAGGAGGAGGACAAAAACTATGGCACAAATATATTTTATTTTGGGTGGCCAATCTCATGTTTAAGGGTCAAAAGTGGCCGCATATTTTGTTTTTTTTTTTTTTTGAATTTATTCATTTCGGTTTTAAAATCTATCCAATGGAACAAAGAAAAAATATAATAATAAAACATTGAAAAGTTTTCGGTTTCATAGGAAATAAATACAATTTCGGTATCAAATGAAAAGTATTTTTAAAATCTATCCAATAGGACAAAAAAAAAAAAAAATCCGTTGAAAAGTTCTCGAACAAAAAAGCTTCAAACAAACCAGTTTTACTTTACTCATTAAAAATGAGAGCACACTAATAAAAAAAAGTTAGTACAAAAGTCTGTTAAATGCGTTCTAATTAAATTTTTATGTTATTTTGTCTTAAATTTTAGAATTGAACTAATATTTTTAATAATTCCAACTGAGCATAACAATTAATTTCATCCGTTATTGAACTAATTTTGCATGCTAATTTTTAGCAATTTGTGTTTCTCAATTTTTAAAATTTGACACCTAATTTAAACCGCAATTGCTTTCAAGTTATATTTTTGTATCTCCGCTATCAGTCTCACACAATGGTGGCGCTATTTTCCATATTTTTTGCAGCATCATTTTTAACTGATTTTTAGTAACTTTTTCTGCTATTTTAACAGATTTATTTCTATGATTTTTGTTACTCCATACACTTACTTCAAAATACCTATACTCCCGGTTACAATTATGGATCTGTCTCAGGTCAGATCCGGAGATTCAAAAAACCCAGATTTTTATCGAGATTCCGGCTCACATTTTTATTTACATCAGATAAAATTTTAGTGGAATTGAGGTAAAATTTCTTAGTTTAACTAAAATTTTCTATGTGCTTAGCAACTTCCTAAGTTTAGCTTACCTCTATTTAGCATGATTTGAAAATTCTGCAAGCGCAGATAAATATTTTCTGTTAGCTAAATTTTTTCTGTTATATTTTGAATTTGAGTGTAAGCTTCTTACCAAACGACTTTTTATCTTTGCACTCAAGAATCATACCCAAGAATCGTTGACATCCGAGAGCCCGCGCAAAGGGACTCTCCTTGTTATTCACATATAACCTTCAAACACTTATTAAGCAAAAAACAAAAACGTGTTCAAATTGTGTATTGTCACCATGGTAAGACGCACATACAAATCTCTTCAATTCCCTTTAAAATAAATAAATATGTACTTACGCATGTTGTTACTTTTGAAAACAACCACCGCGATGCCGATGATGGTTTTTATGTTAAAAATTACAAAAAAATGTTGACTTAAAACAAAAACTGAAACATAAGGGGCGTAGCGTTCTAAATTTAATATTGATTTTTTTTCGGTTTTGTTTGTGTGGGCCAATATCGTAATTCGACTGGATTGAAATGAATAAAGTGCTGATGTATTGGGAACAAAAATTCGACAATAATAAAAAAAAACAACAAAAAAAAAACCACATAAAATGGACCACGATAATAAAAGAAGAGTTTTATAATACTTTTATTATACCATTTCCAATTGAAATTGCGAGTTTTAATTGAAAATAATAAAAAAGAAAAAATGTATATGAAAAAGATTTTTTAAATTGATATTAAAAAATGAAATTTGTTGCACAAAGTAAGGCGCTTATTTTTTTCAGTTGGATTAATATGAAAAATGGAAATTCCTGCGGACCTTTAATAAGCTGCCAGAATTATATTGTGAACTGTAAGTGAAATGACGCCCAACTTGAGGCCCTAATAAATCATTCAGCCCCACTAAATAAAGATTCACAATGATGGAAATCACATTTCGTACTATTTTATGTAGTAACTTAGCATTTAGCGTAAATTTGGCAATTTTCTATGCATTGAACTTAAAAAAAATTATGCTATTTTACAACGTTAGCACTTAAACTTTGAATTCCTTCAATGTATATTTTTGTTAAAGTCGACTTAAGTTAAAATTTTGGATCGTAGTATGTACACTTTGACTTGGTTTGTTTTTTAAGTATTCTGATTGGTAAATTTATTTTCAGTCAATCAAAATGTTTGAAAATATAAATATTTTTGAAGGGTTTTCATACACAAAATGAACAACACCATACGATTAAAAATGAACTCGACTTTAAATTTAAAATACAGTTTTATAGTTAGGGCCATGGTCTTTAAAGTATATGTTATAAATTCTTTCGGTGGGTCTCATACTGTAGGTTTAACTTTAACTTAATTACACTGTGAGACAAATGGTAGGGGTCAGTGATCGGGAAGGGTTCAAACTACCGGGGAAAGTTATATCTGTAAAAAATAAGTTATACGTGTCCCGGCGTTTCACTGGGTCACCCCTAGGAATCGAGATATATCGATTTGACCTTTAATGGTCTTTTTTTTTGACATAACTCGAGAACCACTAGTCCGATTTTCCTCAAACAATTTTAAAAAAATTAAAAATTACAATTCCTTTAATCTGTTCATATAACGTTTTTCTATATACTCAACAGTTTTGCCGGTAAAAATAAATGTATGAAGAAAAAAATATTTTTTGCCTAAAATATTAAAAAAAAGTAATAAACAAAAGGTTATTGATTTTTATAGTAGCGGTAACAAACATTTATTTTTACCGGCAAAACTGTTGAGTATATAGAAAAATGTTATATGAACAGATTAAAGGAATTGTAATTTTTAATTTTTTTAAAATTGTTTGAGCAAAATCGGACTAGTGGTTCTCGAGTTATGTCAAAAAAAAAAATCTCTATTCCTAGGGGTGACCCAGCGAAACGCCGGGACACGTATAACTTGTTTTTAACCGATATAACATTTCCCGTTAGTTTCATCCCATCCCGATTTTGACTGTCGCATAGTGTTATTAAACAAAAGAAAACGTAAAAAATTGTATACAAAACAACAACAAATTTTTGGGTTAACTATTAGTTAACGCTTAAACCTGCAGTATGCGACCCACCGTTAGTGATTTATATTTCATTAAAAAAAATGTTTAAGTTCCCAGTGTAGAAAATCATTACCAGATATGTGGTTATGTAACTACATACTTGGTAATGGTAACTAGTTACTTTTGTTATTACATTTCTTATTACCTTTATATGGCGATGTCGCGAAAAATAATGAGTTGTCGTTACACACCAGCATACGAAAAATCAAAAAATATATCGTTACCTATGTGCTTACCAATACTGACAAAAATAATTAGTCTAAAAATAGATTTTCAAAAAAATAAATTATATAAAAAAATATTTTTTTTTGTATTTTTTTTTTTTTTTTTAATAAAATTTGCAGTCAATAGCTCTACCATCTGAGCTATATCGACATGTAATATTTAATAGATAAAAACATAATTGACCTGCTGCACACAAGTAAGCTTACTCTCCAACATACAAAAAATCAAAAAATATGTGGTTACATATATCCTTACCAGTGTTTAAAAAATATTGAGTCTAAAAATAGATTTCAAAAAATTTTCAAAAAAAATCTGGAAAATTATTTTCTATTTGAAATAATGATGAAAATAAGTCATTATCAGTAACTCATTATTATATGTTTTAAAATAATGCAGAAGGTAAGTGGATGTCATTACTGGTAGTCCAAAAAATAATGATATGTCATTACCGTTTCTACACTGGGTTAATAATAAAGTTGCCGCCCAAAGTGAAATAAATATAAATATTGTAAATTCTAACTTAATTTCTTTGCGTTTTTTTTTCTCAATTTCAGTTTTAAATTAGAAATAGTGTAGTTATTTTAAGATTTCTACAGATTTATTATCAATAAATCTTTGTTGTTACTAAATACATTGTAAACGATTGTAAAATAAGAATTATGTTTAAGTGACAAAATCTTGTTGATGTTTGAGTTTTTTTTTTGTTAATTCTATTATATTTCATGATTTTTGTTTCGAGAATATTATGTCATGTTACTTTTGTTGTTATACTCATAATCAATTTGTTAAAATCTTAACTTTTTTCCACTTGAAAACCGTACAACAAACAATAATTCATAGTTCATCGATAACCCGGCCACTCAAATCACTATGAATCACTTACCCACAATATAGTGACAATAGGTGATTTTTTTGTTGCAAAAAGAAAAACTAGTATAAGTTGATTTGACTTGAATAGTAGTAGTTATGGTTATGCCAGAAATAGCTAGCAAATAATACATACATATATACTTGTATTTAAAATCAACCATATTTGTAAGAATAGACTGTCTGACGGATTGTTAAGATTAACATTATGACGTGATGTCTGTAAAAAATTTAAAGTAACATTCAAGTAGAAAACTAAAATATAAAAAGCAACGTTGCATATTCTAAAATGGTTCTTGATTATATACATACATAACTGAAATCGAACATTACACTAAACGACAAAAACTATTTAAATTATTTTTAGTTATCACTTATATAGATAAAAATAAATAATGTCACCACGTAGAAAAATATTGTTAAAAATACAATTACACAATGCATCCTTAATGATCATTATATTTTTCTAATTATCGAAATATTTTTCTTGTGATTATAATATTTTTTCAGTGACCACAATATAGTTATGCAGAAAATTTTATGGTCAATTAGGATCATCTTATGATTATTTTGTTCACTTTTTACATTTTTTCAGTTTTGTGCATTTTTTTTAATTTTGCTTTCGTAATAAACGAAAATTTGTCCCACTCCTTATTATAGATGCCTTTCAACAATATTTTTTCTACTTGAATACAAAAAATTAGGAAATAAATCACTTTTTGCTTAATTTATAATGCTACACTCATAGAAATAAATCTCTAAAGCTGCCTACACACTAGGGAACATACTTAAAAAAAGAGAGCATTTTTTGTGAATGTGTGAGTGCGTTTGTGTGTGTGTGAGTGTTGAGAGCGTGCATTTCGTGTTTACAAAATTTTTTGATATTTTTTGTTCCCTCAACCATGTTCCCTAGTGTGTAGGCAGCTTAAAAATAGAAAAAAAAAATTACTAAAAATTAGTTCAAAATGATGCTGCAGAAAAAAATGCTAAAATTAGCAGATTTTTTTTTTTGCTAAATATTAGTAATATGGTAACAGCAAAAATAGTGTAAAACTGTTGAATATACAGTATTTTAGTTATATTTGAGCTAAATTTTTGTTAATGGAAAATAAGAAATTAACCTGCTAAAATCAGCTAAAACTTTTGCTTTTTTTAAATCTTATAAGTTTTTTTTCGATTTTTTTTAAATGCAAATAAAAATTGAGCCTTTTAAAAACAGCAGTTTACAATTTTTTAGCAAATATTTCTGCGTTCAACTAAATTTAGTTTAAAAATAGCAAACATTTTGTACATATAACAGTTTATTTTTGCTATTTTTAATCTACTAATATTTAGCAAAATTTTCTGCATATTTTACAGTACAATTTGCTATTTTCAATTAACTAAAAGTGAACTTAAATATAAATATAAATAATTTTCTGTAAATTTAACAGTTTTAATTTTGCTGTTCTTATTTTACTAGTATTTAGCAAAAAACTCTGCTAATTTTAGCAGGGTTGCTAAGTTTTTCTTGCAGCATCATTTTTAACTAATTTTTAGTAACTTTTGCTGTTATTTTTATACTTTTATTTCTATGATTGTAGCAGACAACAGAAAAGCTTAAAATTTAAAATTCTTTATTGATAAAATTCTTCAAGTATTTTGTTGAAAAAAATCATTCATAACTTTTAAATAAAATTCTTTATGATATTTTTTAAAATTCAGCAAAGAGTTCTAGAGATAAAATTATCTATTGAAAAGTGTTTTGAATTTTATAGAGTTTTATTTTCCTATTAAAAAATATACATAAATGTATTTAAAATTGATAAAATTTTAAATTTGTGATAAAGATTAGCATATAGTTAACAAAATTTTATATTAAGAGTAGTTCTGAACATTTTGTTCCCTTCATACAATAATATCACGACATGCTTTTTCGCATTTAGCCATTATTTTGGAATTTTTTAAGTGAAGTTATTTAAAAATTATAATCAAGAGACCATAATACCAACGACTATATAATTAAAAGACTACCCAACTCTCCCTACCACTGTTAAATCACTCTCTTCTTAATTTGTATCGAAAATTCAGCCATAAGAATTACACACGTCTGCAAAGGCTAACATTTTCGATACAAATTATCAATGTTCAAAAGAGGCGATGAAAACCGCCTGATAATACCTTATACCAAAGTTTTTTAATTAGTTTGCAAAAAAATTCGCGAAAAAAAAAATCTTGAAAAAAAATGTTTGCATCAATACATTCGTTTGCAAAATGTAAATCGCTGATTAAGTTTTCAAATTAATCTCTTTTCCCATAAAGCATTTTTTCGCGTTCCGCTATAATTTTGCAATTTTTTAAGTGCGGTTTTTTTTAAATTTATAATCTAGGGACTAAAATAGCAATTTCTTATTGCAATTCAATTTCTTTCGTTTACAATAAAAAATTCCCGAAAAAATATTTCGCAAAAAGGAAAATGTTTACATCTACATATTCGTTTGCAGAATCTAAGCTGACTAAGCTTGTTAATTATTATTTTGTACCATAAAGGCTTTTTTCGCGTTCCGCCATTCGCAAAAAATTTTTGCAAAAAGGAAAATGTTTGTATCAATATATTCGTTTGCAGAATGTAAATCACAGAATAAGCCTTTTAGCAAATATTTTGTACCATAAAGACTTTTTTCGCGTTCCGCTATTGTTTTGCAATTTTTCTAAGTGCCAGAGACCCAAAATAACTGTTATATTTCTAAAAAAGTCACCACCCAAATTTATTTAATTATAATATTTCAATAATGCACTATATTTTATAAATCATATTGCACAAAAAAATCACAAAGTTTGGCAAAGATTTAAAATTTTTCAATTTTTATATTTTACTCTATAAATTTCTGTTGTTTTTTTGATTTTTATTTTAAAAATTTTTATAAAAGTTACAGAATGATTTTTTTGAAAAAATTAAGCACTAACTTTTTTATTTGATAATAAAATAAAAATTAAAAATTGACCTAAATTGACTGCCGGAAGTTGGTGGAATAGTCATATTTACTCACTTTAAATCACTGTTCAATCTTTTATTAACACTAGTTGACATCATCAGGATATTATAATTGTTGAAGTCATTGGTTCTATGGCTTTGGATTTATATTCTTAACTGTTATTTTTTGATAAAGAAAAAAAAAATCACAAAATAACTTTTATTATTTTTGAAAAAATTAAAATCGTGTATGGAATGTTTTTGTTTGAATTAAAAATAAAAATCAAACAGAGCAAATAAACAGAAAATAAAAAATTCTCAAACAAGAAATAATTGTAAAACAAAAAGTTTTTTGAATAAAAGTTATAACTGTTACATCCCTGCTAAGTGCGGTTATTTTAAATTCATAATATAGGAACTATAAAAATTATATTTTAATAAATATTTTGCACCATAAAAACTATTTTCGCGTTCCATTACTTTGCAATTTCTTGAGTGCTCTTTTTTAAATTCATATTCTAGGAACTATAATAACCATTTCTTATAAAAAAAAATTTGAAAAAAAATTCGCAAAAAAATTTTACAAAACGGAAAATGTTTGTATCAATATATTCGTTTGTAGAATCTAAATCGCTGAATAAGCCTTTTAGCGAATATTTTGTACCATCAAGACTTTTTTCGCGTTCCGCTATTATTTTGCAATTTTTTAAGTGCGCTTTAAATTCATAATCTAGGAATAATAATACCCATTTTTTATAAAGAAATTTAGTGGTTAGTTTGCAAAAATAATTCGCAAGAAAAAAAAAAAAAAATATTTTGCAAAAAGAAAAATTTTAGCATTAATATATTCGTTTACGGAATATAAATCGTTGATTATGTTTTTTAATTAATTTTTTGTACCATACATAACTTTCCACAATTGCGCGTTTTGAATATCGATCAAATCTACGAACAACATAAAAACTAAAGAACGCGAAATAGCGGATTTAGTTATATAGTTTGTATATTTAGTTTTTTATTGTACTTTATTTCTTATTCAGTTTATCCACCAAACATTTATTCAAAATTTGCAAACACCGAAAAAATTAGAAAATTTTGTGTATTTAATATTTTTTATTGTAGGTATTTAGGTTTTTATTTTTTCATTTTGAATTTTTCAAATAACTATTCAAAGAATTATTCAAACACTTATTAAAAATAAAATTCTCTAAATTTTGAGATTTTTATTTTCCAAATTTAAAATTCACATATTTTTGGGATTTTTATTTTAAACAAAAATAAAATTTCAAATATTTATGGATTTTTAAATAAAATTCAGAATTTTTCCTTGTCTGGATTGTAGGCACTTTAAAGCTACATTCACAGTGATGGAGTACACCACTCTGCAGAGTGGAGTGTACTAAAATAGAGATGGCATGATACAAAAAATATGTAAGTGCGAAAAAGAAAGGAACAAAATCCACTCTGTAGAGTGGAGTACTCCATCACTGTGAATGTAGCTTAATGCACAATAAACAATAATTTTATTTTAAGGTTTCTTGACAATCTACATTTTGCCCAGACTTCCTAGGTAGACCGGATTCCTCTTCCACAAACAACATCACTATTAAAATGAATACCAATAAAAGCTGTGTTTGTGCGGCAAGTATCAACGTTGGCTTATGTCATTCCCATACAAATTTGACATTATTAACGTTAAGAGTTAACACTAAACGTTGGCTTATGTCAAATTTGTATGGGAATGACATAAGACAACGTTGATAACTTACCGCACAAACGCAGGTAATGTAGTTTTTCTTTTTTTATTTATTTTTGTTTAATATGTACGAGTATTATTTTATTTGACAGCTTCTTACAACTGCTTTTCACAAGATCTCAAACAAGAATGACGCTAACTGATCAATGATGATCATTAAACAACTATATTGTCGAAATTATACTAATTATTGTGAACATGATCTCTATCAGTTCAGATTATAATATGATTGTAATTCGAAGAAAGGAATATGATTGTCCAGATAATATATGAGACAATAATAATAATATTGTTAAGTTTTTACCTTTTAAAAACGTTGGTTTATTTCCTTTAAATAAACCTGGTTCTTTTCTATTGCAATCAAAATAAACAATTCCACTGCTGACACCAATTGCTAAACCTTCTAAAACGTACGTTTATCTCATTTAGATAAACCGGTTTGGTGCTCTTAGTAAATAAAAATAACACGCTCTCTTTAGTTTGATTTAGCTTAACACTTATTTATTTATTTAATGCTTTATTACTTTAAATACAACAATATAACACACACATAAACTCTAATAATCAACTGACTGTACAATGCTAATACGCAATTAACAAACTCTAGTACGCTACTTAACAGCACAAATGTTAAAGTACAACTTTACTTCACAAATGTTAATGCGCAACTTCCACTTCCGTCGTAACGTTCAGTTTTTTATAGTTTAACCTTATTTACGCCATTTAACCTTATATCATATGCTCAGGTGTATACTTAAATGTAGTGTTACGTTACCAGATTGACGTGTTTAGTATATACCATTTCCCGGGGTATTTTTTTTACAGAAAATTCAAGAGTTTTTTATACTAGACTAATCAAATTTCGTAACAATATGATAACCGAAAAAAAGAGAAATTTTAACCATAAATTTGCCTATAACTTTTTAAATATAAAAGATACATTTGATAGAAAAAGTATCCATACATTTCAAGATAAATATTTTAAACGTCTACAAAAATTTTAATAAAAGATTTCGACTAACTTTATTTTTAACATTGTTATGTCATCCATCGATTTTACTAGTTTTTCAAAATAATTTCGAAAGTTTTTTACTTATATTTTATTTCTTAGAGCGTAAAACGCGGTATGACAACTTTATGCACCAGAAAAAGTATTCGTACATTTACAAATAGGGGAATATTTTATTTTATTTATTTTTTATAAATAAATATTTCAAGTGTACGAATACTTTTTCTTTTGAATTTTTCGATTTTTTGAAAGTTTTCTTTTCTGTTATTTTTTTATAAAACAATAAAGGGTACGTTCGTAAATGCAGCAAATTTGTGCAACACTGCGGCAGTTATGCGAAGTTTTGTTGCTGATGCTTGATCAGCTGTTGCAGATGCTTTGCTAATGCTCAACAACTGCACAGACTTTGCTTTTTAGAACGTTTTGCAAAAAATAAAAAACATGTTCGCAATAACATTAACAAATATTATTGGAAATCTTGATGGTAAAAATGACAATTTTTTGTTAAGTTATAATAAAAAGAGAATTAAAAGAAAGATGAAATGACTTTTAATTATTAAAAATCCAAAAAATGCTAAAAAATAAACATTATTTAAATTTTTATTAAGAATTTTTATATATTAACTCTTCCATTATGCACCAACGTTTAGTTTTCTTTTTGTATTAAATGATTTTAACATAAAAATTTAGAACGCGCGCCATTGCATCAGAATTTAAAATGATGCAATAGTTGCAGAAATTTGCGGCAACACTGCCAATTGTTTGCATAAAAAAACGTTTGCTGTCAAGTGTTGCATTTTTGAGCGTTTTACTTTTATTATACTTAGGCCCGATTACTGATTGTCCAGTTAGCTACTAACTGGGACTTTAACTCACACATTTGCTTTTGTTTCCCATATAAAATTTTAATTTAACTGTCAGCTAAAACTACTAGGGATACCGATTCCGAGATTTTTCTTGAAGAAATCCCGGAATTTCCGATTTCATTAAATGACATATTTTATCACTTTTGAATTTAGTTTTATGGTTATAGTGACGCAAATCACATAAACCAAATCTCTTATTAAATTAATAAAAATATTAATTCAACCCATTCATAAAGTCAGTAAATCTTTTATTCGAATAGATTATTTTTATTCAGCTTTTGAATTTTAGAAATCGTAATTAGCTTTATTATATCTAACGAGAGACATGTTTTCATCTATTTTATTGCTAATTTGATGAAATCCTTATTTCATGCAGAATAATTTTGGCGAATATGGTGTCGGTCTTTCCCTTAACTCAATTTCGCTATATATATTTGGCCTTTAAAGTAATAAATTAGCATTTTTCTTAAATTTCTAAACTTTCTAGGGGTTAAACTTAAACTCTCGTCAAGTAATTATTCGGAAATCTGATCTTAATCTAAACCGAAGTCCTCCTGTCAAAAATTCGTTTGTTGTTTTACGAAACAGCCTAATGTTAAAATTGCCTTTTCCAATTCCAAATTAAATTGTTGACATTAATTCTATTGAAAAACAGTTTTTGTTGTTCAACCTGGGTGAAGCCAGTGTCGATTGGTGTTATTGTGAAACATGTATTAACACAGTAATTGATCGTGTTGGGTTTTTTTTTTTCAAAAAATCGAAACAAAAACAAGATTTTAAATAAAATAACATCATACAGAGATCATCAAGATAAGTTGTTTATTTACTACATCATTGTGTTTATTGCACACCACGTGCTTTGAAAAAATTTTCAACAATGCACTTGAAAGGACAAAAGACAAGAATTTGAATTATGCGTTGTTTGCGGTCAAACAGATTATGAATCCGTAACTCTTATTGAATGATCCATTTTACAATGCCATTGAACATTATCAAATCACAATTCAAAACTATTTCTGATAACATTTAAGCTGAATTCACAATACTGGTGTAAACCAGTCTGTAGAGTGGATTTTATTCCTTTCTTTTTTGAACTTACATATTTTTGGTATCATGACATCTCTATATTAGTACACTCAACTCTGCAGCGTAGAGAACTCTAGCATTGTGAATCCGCCTTTATTTGAGATTATCAAAAAAGGAGAGTAGTTCCAAACTAGCTTACTACACTCATAAAAAAAAGTTAGTACAAAAGTTTGTTAAACGCGTTCTGATTTTATTGAACTAATTTTCCTATTATTTTGTCTTAAAATTTAGGATTGAACTAATATTTTTTGTAAATCTAATTTAGCATTACAACTACTTTCAGCAGTATTTGAACTAACTTTGCATGCTAATTTTTAGTAATTTGTGTTTCTTAACTTTACAAATTCTTCAGCTAATTTAAACCACGATTATTTCCTAATTATTATATTTTTGTGTCTCTGCTATCAATATCACATAGAGATGGCGCTATATTTTATTTTTTTTTATTATAGGATCTTAAAATAGTTTGTATCTCGGAAACTAAGCGAGATAGAGAAAAATGGACAAAAATTCGTCAGTCTGTACCTATAAAGTAACCCTTATCAGACACATATACTCCCAATAATAAATATGGACCCGTCTAGGAAGTCGAAATTTTAAGCGACATTTTAACAGAAATTTGTAGTTAAATCAGGTAAAATTTCTGCTGAATTCAGCTCAAATTTCCTACCTAATTTAACTGAAATTGTCCGTATATTTAGTAGTATGTAAAATTTAGCTTACCTAAATTTAGCAGACCATGATTTTTAACTTCATTGAAAATTCTGCTGGCGCAAATTCAGGTACTATTTCCTGTTATTTTAGCAGCATTTTGAACTATTTGTACGGTTTTTTTTACGAGTGTAGAAGTCCACCAAATATTTCATAGGGAGGACAAGTTTATGCTATCACAAATAATTTAAAATTGGCTGTGAAAATAGCATAAAAGTACAATGAGGTTGTTCACAAAAGGTGTACTGTTTGTTGTATCGTGTCCAAACAAAAAAACAGAGTTGTTAAAATTTAAATTGAAAAAAATATAACATTTGAGAATAGCACGATATAACATTTTTACGCATGTGTCCTACCTATGTTTTAGTGTGCTAACAGCGAGAAAACCCAATGGGAAATCATTGTTAAAGTAAAATATATATTTTCACATCTCAGTTTTTTGTAAGGACGATACAACTGACAGCACATTCGTTTCGAACAACCTAAATAGTGAAGGAATTTAATCGTCAAGAGCTAACTTGCTATTGTCTGAAATAAGTATAATATTAAAAGTTGAACATTTTTGTTGTTGTAAAAGAAAATATTTTTTTTTTTTGCAAAAATTTGAGGTTTGACGATAATGAGATTTTTGGGGTAACGCTATTTCATTTATTTCGCTATGGGTATTTTAGGAAATATGGTATTTCCGTTATTTCATAACGGTATTTTAAGAATTTCTGTTCTTTCGATAACGGTGTTTCTAGATTAACGGTATTTCAGTTATTTCGGTGACTGTACTTTAAGGGTGTCAATATTTCATTTATTTCGGTATCGCTATTTTAAGAGCACCAGAATTTCAGTTATTTCTGTAACGGTATTTTAAGGCTAACGGTATTTCGGTAAATGTTTTTAAGGGAAGCCTGTTGATGGAATGGAATTTTGAGTTAAGGGCGGTATTTTAGCAGTTTTTAACTACATTTAAAGAAATAAATCTGCAAAAAAAATTAGTTAAAAATTACCTTGCACAAAAAACTGCTGAAATTAGCAGATTTTTTTTCTAAATATTAATAAAATAAAAACAGCAAATTTAAAACAGTTAAATTTACATAATTTTAGTTAACTTTTGGATAATTGAAAATGACAAACTATACTGTAAAATCTGCAGAAAATTTTGCAAAATATTAATAGACTAAAAATTGCAAAAAAAAACATATCTATAAAATTTTTATTATTTTTAAGTTAAATTCATTTGAATGCAAACAGCAGTCTATCCTGTTAAAATCAACAGAAATATTTGCTAACAAAAATAGTAAAGTAATGATTTCAAAAAGTTCGATTTTTATTTGCAAAATCGCAAAAAAACTTCGAAAACCTAAAATTTTTTTTTTGATTTTTTAGTTTAACTACTACATAGTTATTTAGCAAAATTTGCTTCTAATTTTAGCAGGTTAAATTGTTATTTTGTGTTAACTAAAATTTAACTCAAATATAACTATTGTGAAATTCTGTATATTTAACAGTTTTATTTTTGCTGTTCTTATCTTACTAATATATAGCAAAAATAATCTGTCAATTTCAGCAGTTTTGTCTCCAAGGTTATTTTTAACTAATTTTCTGTAGTTTTAACTTAATTTATTACAGGTTTTTTTTCAATTCAGGCCTACATATATTTATATTTAATTTCTAAACAATATTCACGCAATCCTTTTAAACGACAAATTAATCCTTTTCGCATGTTAAAAGGATCAGTAATAATTTTGTTGTTTATCATTCATCAATCGAGTTAGGATCTAAAATTAATACAAAAGCTCTTATTTTTAGTGACAGTCTTTGCTGGGTTTTATCTTTTATCGAAATGTAATTTGACATATCTTATTCTTTTTACTCAATATCACAAAAGGGATAATATTATTGCTATGTAAATGTAATAGTGTCAGAGGGATAATGTTGTCAAAGGATTATTTCCTTAACTGATATTCGTTTCGTTCAATGTCTTTAGCAGAAACTTAATTATATTTATGCATTTCTGTAAAACGCAATAAAAACCATTGTAATTCAATATTTTTTGTATTTTTATACCCTACACCACTATGTTGACAGAGTAAGTATAATGTGTTCGTGCTGATTGTAACAAACAAATATGTACATATATCGGTCATAGCCCAGCAAAAACATGGTCTCATCTAATTAACACCCTACTTACTCGCTTAATTATTTTCTCTTACTTACTCCCAAAAGTAATGGTTAAGTCATTGTGTTTTTTTTTTTGTAAGTGAAGGGGTAATGAGAACTCAGTAATTTGTGTTTTTTTTTATAAGTGATAAGGTAATGGCTACCCATTACTGTTGGGACATCGCGAACAAAAGTAATTAAGAGAGTAAATAGGATGGTAAGCAGTTGAGCCCCTGCTTGTGCAGGGAGACGCAGCCGATGTCTATTCATCCATGCATTTTGTAAAGAAATTGTGTTTTTTAAACATTGATCACACTAAGTGAACATTTTTGGGCACAAGGCGATATCAACCCATTAAAATTGTTGACTCACATTTTTATGGAATTTTACCCAGACTGGTGAAGGTTATTATATAGTCGGTTTGGTCGACTTTATTTTTTTTTACTTGTTATGTATGTATATTTTCTTGTTGTTTACTTACTTTCTGGTTCTACGCATTACATTCGATTATTTCATAAAATTGCAAATGTATGCTGGAACCTTTTCTTTATGCGTTAAATTCTTTACATATGGTTAAAACTTTGTTTTGTATTTTACTATTGTCGTTTTATATTCATTTAATTTTCAATGCCATGAATACGTAGTATGACTGTATAAATGAATAAAATGTTTGCATTTTTTTAAGTTCTTTTTTTGAAAAAAAAAAAAAATGGTTCGTTGCTTATAATACAAAGATATGTTAATTTAAAATAGTATGCGAGTGAATTATTACCGTGCTTACGAATGTCCCAGATCGGGGAGGACTGACAGTAAAGCCTGGATTAGCCAGACGTAAACGTATCTCTGTTGTGAATAGATTTTCGTTGTGTATTTACGTTTGCTCTATATTGAATGCATAAGAATGAAACAAAAAACACAACACATCTTCTGTTTTTATTTAACTCATTAATTCAGCTACGCAAAGATACGTTTACGTCTGGCTAATCCAGGCTTTAATCTAACGGTTGATTTACTTACTTTTTAATAATACGTTTTGCGAACTTTTATCTTATTTTAGGTCTTAGGCAGCGTAGCACAGGAAAACAGATATTACCAAGTAATTAAGGGAGTAAGAAGTACACAAAGCGTTTCACTAGTTACCAGACTAGAGATTCTATAAAAAATTTACGATTATCGTCCAATTTTCGAAATATTTTAGAAATTGTTTGTAATATTGTACACTCAAAAAAATAAGTTAGTAGAAAAATTAGTAAATCGTCTTGTATATCAAGTGTACTAGTTTTCAGCATTTTTCAGTTATATTTTTTTTTTAGCACTAAAAAGTTTTGCCAAATAATTAGTAGCCTAAAAAATCACAAAAAATTTAAATTTTTTGAAGTTTTTTCTCATTTTTTTAAATGCAAACAAAAATCGAACTATTTAAAATAAGCAGTTTACAATTTTTTTACCAAATATTTCTGGCATTTTTAGTTAACTAAAAGTTAAATTAAATATAACTAAAATTCTATACATTTAACAGTTTTATTTTTGCTGTTATTATTTTACTAAAACATCTGTTATTTTAGCAGTTTTTGCTGCAACATTATTTTTAACTAATTTTTAATTGCTTTTTGTGCTATTTTCACAGATCTATTTCTATGAGTGTATAAGTGAAGTATTTTTTGAAATTTGAGTTCCATAATTTTTAATATAAATAAACTATTTTCACAAAAAAAAAACCGAAATTATTTGAATTTTTTAGCCCAAACCACATAGTGAAAGTGCCAGTGGATAGTGGTAGTGCTGTCAAACTTTGTTTTTGAATTTCGCAGAAACTATTTAATATTTTTAAAAATTTCTTATTGTGTTGTGTTTAAACACAGCTCTTCTTTATTTAGAAACTTTTCTAATTTCTCGGCAGTGACAAAAAGAGAAGATACAAAAAACTGCTTTATCGACACAACGTCGCACTGCGGTCGACACTGCGTTTATCTGGCTTAGGCTTTTGTTTTAAAAGAGAAAACAGCGAAATCATTTAAATAATTTTTTCTAAAAATACAAGAGAAAACGAAAAAAACATTTGACTTAAAATATCAACCCCTACAGCAGATAAGCCCAAACCACATAGTGAAAGTGCCAGTGGACAGTGGCAGTGCCGTCAAACTTTGTTCTTGAATTTCGCAAAAATTATTTAATATTTTTAAAATTTTCTTATCGCGTTTTGTTTAAAAACAGCTCTTGTTTATTTAGAAACTTTTCTAATTTCTCGGCAGTGACAAACAGACAAGATACAGAAACTGCTTTATCGAGTTTATGTGGTTTAGGCTATAGGTATTTTTTTAAATTAATATTTTATTGTCTGATACAAAAAGTTAAACAATATGTTTCCATGTATTTTAATTAATTCTTCAATTGAAAATAAAATTTACCTATTACTTTTTAAATAAACTTCAATCGGTTATGGAAAATATATTATGAGAAAGTATTATATGAAAGTGCCAGTGGACAGTGGCAGTGCTGTCAAACTTTGTTCTTGAATTTCACAAAAACTATTTAATATTTTTAAAAATTTCTTATTGTGTTGTGTTTAAAAACAGCTCTTGTGTATTTGGAAAATTTTCTAACTACTCGGCAGTGATACTGCGGTAAAACTCTGTCCACACTGCGTTTATCTGGTTTAGGCTTAAGTTTATGAATTTTAAATGGAAAATCCGTACAAGTAATACTATCTTAATTTAAACATTTTAATTGCTGATTGCATATACAAATTCTGAAATTCATTTGATATTTTCCGAATTAGAATAGAAAAAGTTATTATGTGAGTAGTTTTTTTTTTGGGTGACTAGTTCCAAAATTTGTTTAATACCAAGTAAACTGTATTGTGTTTATGACAATTATATAGACGGCTAGACATAACTACATAATGTAATCGATACTGAAAGTAATTCCTAGTCATTAAATAATGTTACTTTTAACGCCACATTCTGCAAGTCATGTTTAATTTGGGACAGAGCATCGTGTATTGTATAAAAAAATCACTTAAGGAATTTTTGCTCTGAAAATGTAAACACAACAGCTATTGTCTACTATTAGTTTTACGAGAAGTACATAGTAAATCCCTTCTTTGCGCAATAACACCCGCACAATCTGTATAAGAACAAATAGTGCCCATCCTTCTCTGTTACAGAACTTCAAACTATGCAGGCTTTTTTGAAATAATTCTTTGAATTATTTTTTCGGAAATTAATATTCAACTGTTCAAAATGCAAAGTAGAGTTACTTCAAAAAATGTTTGACACTTCAATACTTATATAATTTTCTCTTTATTTCCACTACTTTTTTCTTGAAATAATCTTTTAATATAAATTATTGCTCCAAACCATGGTTGGCAAACACTAACCATAAAATACCAATAACGATTTAAAACCCTTTCAAATAACTCACGTTAACCTTAAAATACTACTAACGAAATAACTTAAAATACCGTGAACCGTAAAATACCCTAACGAAATACTTTTGAAATAATGTTATCCACTATCACTACCCTACGGGGAATGAGGAGTCTATTGCCCTCCAAGGACCTATCCCGTGACCGGTCAACCGAAGGCATATTACTAAATTAGTACAAATATGAACCAAAGAGAATGAATTAATATTCTAACTATTTTCTGATTCGTTACTTTCAATGGTGCTTTTAAAAAACTTGACCGATACCGAAATAAAAAACAAAATTCGCGGAAGTGTGTGAAGATAAATTCGAAAGTTATCGAAAGTTAAATTCGATAACTGTGACGCTAAGTGTGAAGTTAAATTCGAAAAACATAATAAAAAATCAGCGCTAAAAATTCAAAAGTGACGCTATTTGTGAAATTAAATTCGAAAAAACCGAGGAAAACGCAAAAGTGACGCTAAGTGTGAAGTTAAATTTGAAAAAAAGAAAATACGGACAAAACACAAAAGTGACGCTAAGTGTGAAGTTAAATTCGAAAAAAGGAAATACGGGAAAAGCGCAAAAGCGACGCTAACTATGAAATTAAATCCGAAAATTCAGAAAACTTTGAAAATTTTTTGAATTTGACACATATAACTGAGTGTTGAGAAGGAAATCGCTCTGGAGGATTTTGGCGATTGTGGCCATACTGGACGAGGTACACACATGAGTGATACCTCCAATTAAAGGCCCGACCTTACTTTACTTAAATATTAATGTATTTTTTCCGAATTGATTTTCAGAAAACTTTGAATATCTTTTGAATTTGACACATATAACTGACTGTTGAGAATGAAAACTCTGTGGAGGATTTTGGCCACTGTGGCCATACTGGACGAGGTACACATATGAGTGATACCTCCAATTACAGGCCTTACCATACTATACTCAAATATTAATGCACTTTTTCCGAATTGATTTTCAGAAAACTTTGAAAATTTTTTGAATTTGACACATATAACTGACATTTGAGATGAAATCGCTCTAGAGGAATTTGGCAACTGTGGCCATACTGGACGAGGTACGCACATGAGTGATACCTCCAATTAAAGGCCTTACCATATTATACTCAAATATTAATGCACTTTTTCTGAATTGTTTTTCATAAAACTTTTAAAAGTTTTTGAATTTCACACATATAACTGACTGTTGAGAATGAAATCGCTGTGGAGGATTTTGGCCACTGTGGCCATACTGGCAGAGGTACACATATAGGTGATACCTCCAATTAAAGGCCTTGCCATACTGTACTCAAATATTAATGCACTTTTTCCGAATTGATTTTCAGAAAACTTTGAAAATTTTTTGAATTTCATACATATAACTGACTGTTGATAATGAAAACGCTGTGGAGGATTTTGGCCACTGTGGCCATACTGGACGAGGTACACATATGAGTGATACCTCCAATTAAAGGCCCGACCTTACTTTACTCAAATATTAATGCACTTTTTCCGAATTGATTTTCAGAAAACTTTGAAAATTTTTTGAATTTCATACATATAACTGACTGTTGATAATGAAAACGCTGTGGAGGATTTTGGCCACTGTGGCCATACTGGACGAGGTACACATATGAGTGATACCTCCAATTAAAGGCCCGACCTTACTTTACTCAAATATTAATGCACTTTTTCCGAATTGATTTTCAGAAAACTTTGAAAATTTTTTGAATTTCACACATATAACTGACTGTTGAGAATGAAAACGCTGTGGAGGATTTTGGCCACTGTGGCCATACTGGACGAGGTACACATATGAGTGATACCTCCAATTAAAGGCCTTACCATACTATACTCAAATATTAATGCACCTTTTCCAAATTGTTTTTCAGAAAACTTTGAAAATTTTTTGAATTTCGCACATATAACTGACTGTTGAGAGTGAAATCGCTCTGGAGGATTTTGGCTACTGTGGCCATACTGGATGAGGTACACATATGAGTGATACCTCCAATTAAAGGCCTTACCATACTATACTCAAATATTAATGCACCTTTTCCGAATTGTTTTTCAGAAAACTTTGAAAATTTTTTGAATTTCACACATATAACTGACTGTTGAGAATGAAAACGCTGTGGAGGATTTTGGCCACTGTGGCCATTCTGGACGAGGTACACATATGAGTGATACCTCCAATTAAAGGCCTTACCATACTATACTCAAATATTAATGCACCTTTTCCGAATTGTTTTTCAGAAAACTTTGAAAATTTTTTGAATTTCACACATATAACTGACTGTTGAGAATGAAAACGCTGTGGAGGATTTTGGCCACTGTGGCCATTCTGGACGAGGTACACATATGAGTGATACCTCCAATTAAAGGCCTTACCATACTATACTCAAATATTAATGCACCTTTTCCAAATTGTTTTTCAGAAAACTTTGAAAATTTTTTGAATTTCGCACATATAACTGACTGTTGAGAGTGAAATCGCTCTGGAGGATTTTGGCTACTGTGGCCATACTGGATGAGGTACACATATGGGTGATACCTCCAATTAAAGGCCTTACCATACTATACTCAAATATTAATGCACCTTTTCCGAATTGATTTTCAGAAAACTTTGAACATTTTTTGAATTTCACACATATAACTGACATTTGAGATGAAATCGCTCTAGAGGATTTTGGCCACTGTGGCCATACTGGATGAGGTACGCATATGAGTGATACCTCCAATTAAAGGCCTTACCATACTATACTCAAATATTAATGCACCTTTTCCAAATTGTTTTTCAGAAAACTTTGAAAATTTTTTGAATTTCGCACATATAACTGACTGTTGAGAGTGAAATCGCTCTGGAGGATTTTGGCCACTGTGGCCATACTGGACGAGGTACACATATGAGTGATACCTCCAATTAAAGGCCCGACCTTACTTTACTCAAATATTAATGCACTTTTTCCGAATTGATTTTCAGAAAACTTTGAAAATTTTTGGAATTTCACACATATAACTGACTGTTGAGAATGAAAACGCTGTGGAGGATTTTGGCCACTGTGGCCATACTGGACGAGGTACACATATGAGTGATACCTCCAATTAAAGGCCTTACCATACTGTACTCAAATATTAATGCACTTTTTCCGAATTGATTTTCAGAAAACTTTGAAAATTTTTTGAATTTCACACATATAACTGACTGTTGAGAATGAAAACGCTGTGGAGGATTTTGGTCACTGTGGCCATACTGGACAAGGTACACATATGAGTGATACCTCCAATTAAAGGCCTTACCATACTGTACTCAAATATTAATGCACTTTTTCCGAATTGATTTTCAGAAAACTTTGAAAATTTTTTGAATTTGACACATATAACTGACATTTGAGATGAAATCGCTCTAGAGGAATTTGGCAACTGTGGCCATACTGGACGAGGTACGCACATGAGTGATTCCTCCAATTAAAGGCCTTACCATACTATACTCAAATATTAATGCACTTTTTCTGAATTGTTTTTCATAAAACTTTGAAAATTTTTTTAATTTCGCACATATAACTGACTGTTGAGAGTGAAATCGCTCTGGAGGATTTTGGCTACTGTGGCCATACTGGATGAGGTACACATATGAGTGATACCTCCAATTAAAGGCCTTACCAT
Organism: Leucophora obtusa; assembly: GCA_949987735.1. Classification (NCBI taxonomy): domain Eukaryota; kingdom Metazoa; phylum Arthropoda; class Insecta; order Diptera; family Anthomyiidae; genus Leucophora; species Leucophora obtusa. The sequence continues at coordinate 195,501,936 of OX465298.1, forward strand.
ACTATACTCAAATATTAATGCACCTTTTCCGAATTGTTTTTCAGAAAACTTTGAAAATTTTTTGAATTTCACACATATAACTGACTGTTGAGAGTGAAATCGCTCTGGAGGATTTTGGCGACTGTGGCCATACTGGACGAGGTACACACATGAGGTATACCTCCAATTAAAGGCCCGACCTTACTTTACTCAATTATTAATGCACTTTTTCCGAATTGATTTTCAGAAAACTTTGAAAATTTTTTGAATTTGACACATATAACTGACTGTTGAGAATGAAAACGCTGTGGAGGATATTGGCCACTGTGGCCATACTGGACGAGGTACACATATGAGTGATACCTCCAATTAAAGGCCTTACCATACTGTACTCAAATATTAATGCACTTTTTCCGAATTGTTTTTCAGAAAACTTTGAAAATTTTTGAATTTCACACATATAACTGACTGTTGAGAGTGAAATCGCTCTGGAGGATTTTGGCGACTGTGGCTATACTGGACGAGGTACACACATGAGGGGTACCTCCAATTAAAGGCCCGACCTTACTTTACTCATATGTTAATTCACCTTTTCCGAATTGTTTTTCAGAAAACTATGAAAATTTTTTGAATTTCACACATATAACTGACTGTTGAGAATGAAAACGCTGTGGAGGATTTTGGCCACTGTGGCCATACTGGACGAGGTACACATATGAGTGATACCTCCAATTAAAGGCCCGACCTTACTTTACTCAAATATTAATGCACTTTTTCCGAATTGATTTTCAGAAAACTTTTAAAATTTTTTGAATTTCACACATATAACTGACTGTTGAGAATGAAAACGCTGTGGAGGATTTTGGTCACTGTGGCCATACTGGACGAGGTACACATATGAGTGATACCTCAAATTAAAGGCCTTACCATACTGTACTCAAATATTAATGCACTTTTTCCGAATTGATTTTCAGAAAACTTTTAAAATTTTTTGAATTTCACACATATAACTGACTGTTGAGAATGAAAACGCTGTGGAGGATTTTGGTCACTGTGGCCATACTGGACGAGGTACACATATGAGTGATACCTCCAATTAAAGGCCTTACCATACTGTACTCAAGTATTAATGCACTTTTTCTGAATTGTTTTTCATAAAACTTTGAAAATTTTTTGAATTTCGCACATATAACTGACTGTTGAGAGTGAAATCGCTCTGGAGGATTTTGGCTACTGTGCCCATACTGGATGAGGTACACATATGAGTGATACCTCCAATTAAAGGCCTTACCATACTATACTCAAATATTAATGCACCTTTTCCGAATTGTTTTTCAGAAAACTTTGAAAATTTTTTGAATTTCACACATATAACTGACTATTGAGAGTGAAATCGCTCTGGAGGATTTTGGCGACTGTGGCCATACTGGACGAGGTACACACATGAGGTATACCTCCAATTAAAGGCCCGACCTTACTTTACTCAATTATTAATGCACTTTTTCCGAATTGATTTTCAGAAAACTTTGAAAAATTTTTGAATTTGACACATATAACTGACATTTGAGATGAAATCGCTCTAGAGGAATTTGGCAACTGTGGCCATACTGGACGAGGTACGCACATGAGTGATACCTCCAATTAAAGGCCTTACCATACTATACTCAAATATTAATGCACTTTTTCTGAATTGTTTTTCATAAAACTTTGAAAATTTTTTGAATTTCGCACATATAACTGACTGTTGAGAGTGAAATCGCTCTGGAGGATTTTGGCTACTGTGGCCATACTGGATGAGGTACACATATGAGTGATACCTCCAATTAAAGGCCTTACCATACTATACTCAAATATTAATGCACCTTTTCCGAATTGTTTTTCAGAAAACTTTGAAAATTTTTTGAATTTCACACATATAACTGACTGTTGAGAGTGAAATCGCTCTGGAGGATTTTGGCGACTGTGGCCATACTGGACGAGGTACACACATGAGGTATACCTCCAATTAAAGGCCCGACCTTACTTTACTCAATTATTAATGCACTTTTTCCGAATTGATTTTCAGAAAACTTTGAAAATTTTTTGAATTTGACACATATAACTGACTGTTGAGAATGAAAACGCTGTGGAGGATATTGGCCACTGTGGCCATACTGGACGAGGTACACATATGAGTGATACCTCCAATTAAAGGCCTTACCATACTGTACTCAAATATTAATGCACTTTTTCCGAATTGTTTTTCAGAAAACTTTGAAAATTTTTGAATTTCACACATATAACTGACTGTTGAGAGTGAAATCGCTCTGGAGGATTTTGGCGACTGTGGCTATACTGGACGAGGTACACACATGAGGGGTACCTCCAATTAAAGGCCCGACCTTACTTTACTCATATGTTAATTCACCTTTTCCGAATTGTTTTTCAGAAAACTATGAAAATTTTTTGAATTTCACACATATAACTGACTGTTGAGAATGAAAACGCTGTGGAGGATTTTGGCCACTGTGGCCATACTGGACGAGGTACACATATGAGTGATACCTCCAATTAAAGGCCCGACCTTACTTTACTCAAATATTAATGCACTTTTTCCGAATTGATTTTCAGAAAACTTTTAAAATTTTTTGAATTTCACACATATAACTGACTGTTGAGAATGAAAACGCTGTGGAGGATTTTGGTCACTGTGGCCATACTGGACGAGGTACACATATGAGTGATACCTCAAATTAAAGGCCTTACCATACTGTACTCAAATATTAATGCACTTTTTCCGAATTGATTTTCAGAAAACTTTTAAAATTTTTTGAATTTCACACATATAACTGACTGTTGAGAATGAAAACGCTGTGGAGGATTTTGGTCACTGTGGCCATACTGGACGAGGTACACATATGAGTGATACCTCCAATTAAAGGCCTTACCATACTGTACTCAAGTATTAATGCACTTTTTCTGAATTGTTTTTCATAAAACTTTGAAAATTTTTTGAATTTCGCACATATAACTGACTGTTGAGAGTGAAATCGCTCTGGAGGATTTTGGCTACTGTGCCCATACTGGATGAGGTACACATATGAGTGATACCTCCAATTAAAGGCCTTACCATACTATACTCAAATATTAATGCACCTTTTCCGAATTGTTTTTCAGAAAACTTTGAAAATTTTTTGAATTTCACACATATAACTGACTATTGAGAGTGAAATCGCTCTGGAGGATTTTGGCGACTGTGGCCATACTGGACGAGGTACACACATGAGGTATACCTCCAATTAAAGGCCCGACCTTACTTTACTCAATTATTAATGCACTTTTTCCGAATTGATTTTCAGAAAACTTTGAAAAATTTTTGAATTTGACACATATAACTGACATTTGAGATGAAATCGCTCTAGAGGAATTTGGCAACTGTGGCCATACTGGACGAGGTACGCACATGAGTGATACCTCCAATTAAAGGCCTTACCATACTATACTCAAATATTAATGCACTTTTTCTGAATTGTTTTTCATAAAACTTTGAAAATTTTTTGAATTTCGCACATATAACTGACTGTTGAGAGTGAAATCGCTCTGGAGGATTTTGGCTACTGTGGCCATACTGGATGAGGTACACATATGAGTGATACCTCCAATTAAAGGCCTTACCATACTATACTCAAATATTAATGCACCTTTTCCGAATTGTTTTTCAGAAAACTTTGAAAATTTTTTGAATTTCACACATATAACTGACTGTTGAGAGTGAAATCGCTCTGGAGGATTTTGGCGACTGTGGCCATACTGGACGAGGTACACACATGAGGTATACCTCCAATTAAAGGCCCGACCTTACTTTACTCAATTATTAATGCACTTTTTCCGAATTGATTTTCAGAAAACTTTGAAAATTTTTTGAATTTGACACATATAACTGACTGTTGAGAATGAAAACGCTGTGGAGGATTTTGGCCACTGTGGCCATACTGGACGAGGTACACATATGAGTGATACCTCCAATTAAAGGCCTTACCATACTGTACTCAAATATTAATGCACTTTTTCCGAATTGTTTTTCAGAAAACTTTGAAAATTTTTGAATTTCACACATATAACTGACTGTTGAGAGTGAAATCGCTCTGGAGGATTTTGGCGACTGTGGCTATACTGGACGAGGTACACACATGAGGGGTACCTCCAATTAAAGGCCCGACCTTACTTTACTCATATGTTAATTCACCTTTTCCGAATTGTTTTTCAGAAAACTATGAAAATTTTTTGAATTTCACACATATAACTGACTGTTGAGAATGAAAACGCTGTGGAGGATTTTGGCCACTGTGGCCATACTGGACGAGGTACACATATGAGTGATACCTCCAATTAAAGGCCCGACCTTACTTTACTCAAATATTAATGCACTTTTTCCGAATTGATTTTCAGAAAACTTTTAAAATTTTTTGAATTTCACACATATAACTGACTGTTGAGAATGAAAACGCTGTGGAGGATTTTGGTCACTGTGGCCATACTGGACGAGGTACACATATGAGTGATACCTCCAATTAAAGGCCTTACCATACTGTACTCAAATATTAATGCACTTTTTCCGAATTGATTTTCAGAAAACTTTTAAAATTTTTTGAATTTCACACATATAACTGACTGTTGAGAATGAAAACGCTGTGGAGGATTTTGGTCACTGTGGCCATACTGGACGAGGTACACATATGAGTGATACCTCCAATTAAAGGCCTTACCATACTGTACTCAAATATTAATGCACTTTTTCCGAATTGATTTTCATAAAACTTTTAAAAGTTTTTGAATTTCACACATATAACTGACTGTTGAGAATGAAATCGCTGTGGAGGATTTTGGCCACTGTGGCCATACTGGAAGAGGTACACACATGAGGGGTACCTCCAATTAAAGGCCCGACCTTACTTTACTCATATGTTAATTCACCTTTTCCGAATTGTTTTTCAGAAAACTTTGAAAATTTTTTGAATTTCACACATATAACTGACTGTTGAGAATGAAAACGCTGTGGAGGATTTTGGTCACTGTGGCCATACTGGACGAGGTACACATATGAGTGATACCTCCAATTAAAGGCCTTACCATACTGTACTCAAATATTAATGCACTTTTTCCGAATTGATTTTCATAAAACTTTTAAAAGTTTTTGAATTTCACACATATAACTGACTGTTGAGAATGAAATCGCTGTGGAGGATTTTGGCCACTGTGGCCATACTGGACGAGGTACACATATGAGTGATACCTCCAATTAAAGGCCTTACCATACTATACTCAAATATTAATGCACCTTTTCCGAATTGTTTTTCAGAAAACTTTGAAAATTTTTTGAATTTCACACATATAACTGACTGTTGAGAATGAAAACGCTGTGGAGGATTTTGGCCACTGTGGCCATACTGGACGAGGTACACATATGAGTGATACCTCCAATTAAAGGCCCGACCTTACTTTACTCAAATATTAATGCACTTTTTCCGAATTGATTTTCAGAAAACTTTGAAAATTTTTTGAATTTGACACATATAACTGACTGTTGAGAATGAAAACGCTGTGGAGGATTTTGGCCACTGTGGCCATACTGGACGAGGTACACATATGAGTGATACCTCCAATTAAAGGCCTTACCATACTGTACTCCAGTATTAATGCACCTTTTCCGAATTGTTTTTCAGAAAACTTTAGAAATTTTTTGAATTTCACACATATAACTGACTGTTGAGAATGAAAACGCTGTGGAGGATTTTGGCCACTGTAACCATTCTGGACTAGGTACACATATGAGTGATACCTCCAGTTAAAGGCCTTACCATACTGTACTCAAATATTAATGCACCTTTTCCGAATTGTTTTTCAGAAAACTTTAGAAATTTTTTGAATTTCACACATAAAACTGACTGTTGAGAGTGAAATCGCTGTGAAGGATTTTCGCCAATGTGGCCATACTGAACGAGGTACACATATGAGTGATACCTCCAATTAAAGGCCCGACCTTACTTTACTTAAATATTAATGTACTTTTTCCGAATTGATTTTCAGAAAACTTTGAAAATTTTTTGAATTTCACACATATAACTGACTTTTGAGAATGAAAACGCTGTGGAGGATTTTGGCCACTGTGGCCATACTGGACGAGGTACACATAAGAGTGATACCCCCAATTAAAGGCCTGACATTTGTTTACTTAAATATTAATGCACTTTTTCCGAATTGATTTTCATAAAACTTTGAAAATTTTTTTAATTTGACACATATAAGTGACTGTTGAGAATGAAATCACTGTGGAGTTTTTTGGCGACTGTGGCCATACTGAACGAGGTACACATATGAGTGATACCTCCAATTAAAGGTGCGACCTTACTTTACTCAAATATTAATGCAATTTTTCCGAATTGTTTTTCAGAAAACTTTTAAAATTTTTTGAATTTCACACATATAACTGACTGTTGAGAGTGAAATCGCTCTGGAGGATTTTGGCGACTGTGGCCATACTGGACGAGGTACACACATGAGGGATACCTCCAATTAAAGGCCCGACCTTACTTTACTCAAATATTATCCCACTTTTTCCGAATTGATTTTCAGAAAACTTTGAAAATTTTTTGAATTTCACACATATAACTGACTGTTGGAATGAAATCGCTCTGGAGGATTTTGGCGACTGTGGCCATACTGAACGAGGTACACATATGAGTGATACCTCCAATTAAAGGTGCGACCTTACTTTACTCAAATATTAATGCAATTTTTCCGAATTGTTTTTCAGAAAACTTTTAAAATTTTTTGAATTTCACACATATAACTGACTGTTGAGAGTGAAATCGCTCTGGAGGATTTTGGCGACTGTGGCCATACTGGACGAGGTACACACATGAGGGATACCTCCAATTAAAGGCCCGACCTTACTTTACTCAAATATTATCCCACTTTTTCCGAATTGATTTTCAGAAAACTTTGAAAATTTTTTGAATTTCACACATATAACTGACTGTTGGAATGAAATCGCTCTGGAGGATTTTGGCGACTGTGGCCATACTGAACGAGGTACACATATGAGTGATACCTCCAATTAAAGGCCTTACCATACTGTACTCAAATATTAATGCACTTTTTCCGAATTGATTTTCAGAAAACTTTGAAAATTTTTTGAATTTCACACATATAACTGAGTGTTGAGAATGAAAACGCTGTGGAGGATTTTGGCCACTGTGGCCATACTGGACGAGGTACACATATGAGTGATACCTCCTATTAAAGGCCTGACCTTACTTTACTTAAATATTATTGCACTTTTTGCGAATTGATTTTCAGAAAACTTTGATAATTTTTTGAATTTCACACATATAACTGACTGTTGAGACTGAAATCGCTGTGGAGGATTTTGGCCACTGTGGCCATACTGGACGAGGTACACATATGAGTGATACCTCCAATTACAGGCCTCACCATACTATACTCAAATATTAATGCACTTTTTTCGAATTGATTTCCAGAGCGATTTCATTCTCAACAGTCAGTTATATGTGTGAAATTCAAAAAATTTTCAAAGTTTGCTGAAAATCAATTCGGAAAAAGTGCATCAATATTTGAGTAAAGCAAGGTCGGGCCTTTAATTGGAGGTATCACTCATATGTGTACCTCGTCCAGTATGGCCACAGTGGCCAAAATCCTCCACAGCGTTTTCATTCTCAACAGTCAGTTATATGTGTGAAATTCAAAAAATTTTCAAAGTTTTCTGAAAAACAATTCGGAAAAGGTGCATTAATATTTGAGTATAGTATGGTAATGCCTGTAATTGGAGGTATAACTCATATGTGTACCTCGTCCAGTGTGGCCACAGTGGCCAAAATCCTCCACAGCGTTTTCATTCTCAACAGTCAGTTATATGTGTGAAATTCAAAAAATTTTCAAAGTTTTCTGAAAATCAATTCGGAAAAGGTGCATTAATATTTGAGTATAGTATGGTAATGCCTGTAATTGGAGGTATAACTCATATGTGTACCTCGTCCAGTGTGGCCACAGTGGCCAAAATCCTCCACAGCGTTTTCATTCTCAACAGTCAGTTATATGTGTGAAATTCAAAAAATTTTCAAAGTTTTCTGAAAATCAATTCGGAAAGAGTGGGTTAATATTTGAGTAAAGTAAGGTCGGGCCTTTAATAGGAGGTATCCCTCATGTGTGTACCTCGTCCCGTATGGCCACAGTGGCCAAAATCCTCCACAGCGATTTCAGTCTCAAATGTCAGTTATATGTGTGAAATTCAAAAAATTTTCAAAGTTTTCTGAAAAACAATTCGGAAAAGGTGCATTAATATTTGAGTATAGTATGGTAAGGCCTTTAATTGGAGGTATCACTCTTATGTGTACCTCGTCCAGTATGGCCACAGTGGCCAAAATCCTCCACAGCGTTTTCATTCTCAACAGTCAGTTATATGTGTGAAATTCAAAAAATTTTCAAAGTTTTCTGAAAAACAATTCGGAAAAGGTGCATTAATATTTGAGTATAGTATGGTAAGGCCTTTAATTGGAGGTATCACTCATATGTGTACCTCGTCCAGTATGGCCACAGTGGCCAAAATCCTCCACAGCGTTTTCATTCTCAACAGTCAGTTATATGTGTGAAATTCAAAAAATTTTCAAAGTTTTCTGAAAATCAATTCGGAAAAAGTGCATTAATATTTGAGTACAGTATGGTAAGGGCTTTAATTGGAGGTATCACTCACATGTATACCTCGTCCCGTATGGCCACAGTGGCCAAAATCCTCCACAGCGATTTCAGTCTCAACAGTCAGTTATATGTGTGAAATTCAAAAAATTTTCAAAGTTTTCTGAAAATCAATTCGGAAAAAGTGCATTAATATTTGAGTATAGTATGGTAAGGCCTGTAATTGGAGGTATCACTCATATGTGTACCTCGTCCAGTATAGCCACAGTGGCCAAAATCCTCCACAGCGTTTTCATTCTCAACAGTCAGTTATATGTGTGAAATTCAAAAAATTTTCAAAGTTTTCTGCAAATTAATTCGGCAAAAGCGCATTAATATTTGAGTAAGGTAAGATCGGGCCTTTAATTGGAGGTATCCCTCATGTGTGTACCTCGTCCAGTATGGCCACAGTCGCCAAAATCCTCCAGAGCGATTTCACTCTCAACAGTCAGTTATATGTGTGAAATTCAAAAAATTTTAAAAGTTTTCTGAAAAACAATTCGGAAAAGGTGCATTAATATTTGAGTATAGTATGGTAATGCCTGTAATTGGAGGTATAACTCATATGTGTACCTCGTCCAGTGTGGCCACAGTGGCCAAAATCCTCCACAGCGTTTTCATTCTCAACAGTCAGTTATATGTGTGAAATTCAAAAAATTTTCAAAGTTTTCTGAAAATCAATTCGGAAAAGGTGCATTAATATTTGAGTATAGTATGGTAATGCCTGTAATTGGAGGTATAACTCATATGTGTACCTCGTCCAGTGTGGCCACAGTGGCCAAAATCCTCCACAGCGTTTTCATTCTCAACAGTCAGTTATATGTGTGAAATTCAAAAAATTTTCAAAGTTTTCTGAAAATCAATTCGGAAAGAGTGGGTTAATATTTGAGTAAAGTAAGGTCGGGCCTTTAATACGAGGTATCCCTCATGTGTGTACCTCGTCCCGTATGGCCACAGTGGCCAAAATCCTCCACAGCGATTTCAGTCTCAAATGTCAGTTATATGTGTGAAATTCAAAAAATTTTCAAAGTTTTCTGAAAAACAATTCGGAAAAAGTGCATTAATATTTGAGTACAGTATGGTAAGGCCTTTAATTGGAGGTATCACCTATATGTGTACCTGGTCCAGTATGACCACAGTGGCCAAAATCCTCCACAGCGTTTTCATTCTCAACAGTCAGTTATATGTGTAAAATTCAAAAAATTTTCTAAGTTTTCTGAAAAACAATTCGGAAAAGGTGCATTAATATTTGAGTAAAGTAAGGTCGGGCCTTTAATTGGAGGTATCCCTCATGTGTGTACCTCGTCCAGTATGGCCACAGTCGCCAAAATCCTCCACAGCGATTTCACTCTCAACAGTCAGTTATATGTGTGAAATTCAAAAACTTTTAAAAGTTTTATGAAAAACAATTCAGAAAAAGTGCATTAATATTTGGGTATAGTATGGTAAGGCCTTTAATTGGAGGTATCACTCATATGTGTACCTCGTCCAGTATGGCCACAATCGCCAAAATCCTCCAGAGCGATTTCCTTCTCAACACTCAGTTATATGTGTCAAATTCAAAAAATTTTAAAAGTTTTCTGAATTTTCGGATTTAGTTTCATAGTTAGCGTCGCTTTTGCGATTTTCCCGTATTTCCTTTTTTCGAATTTAACTTCACACTTAGCGTCACTTTTGTGTTTTGTCCGTATTTTCTTTTTTTCAAATTTAACTTCACACTTAGCGTCACTTTTGCATTTTCCTCGGTTTTTTCGAATTTAATTTCACAATTAGCGTCACTTTTGAATTTTTAGCGCTGATTTTTTATTATGTTTTTCGAATTTAACTTCACACTTAGCGTCACAGTTATCGAATTTAACTTTCGATAACTTTCGAATTTATCTTCACACACTTAATTCGCGGTATATTTTTAAAAATATTTTTTTATTTATTTTACTCTTTTATTTATTTTGAAGTTTATTTTTTTACGATTTGCTTATTTTAGCTCTTATTTTAAATTTTTATAATTTTTTCCTAAAAAATTTTAAGTTTTGTATTTTCAACGTTTTTTAATGTTAAAGCTGTTTTAGTTTTAACAATTGGTATTTCATTTAATTTTCTTAAGGGCAATTTTTAAAATTTTTATTTATATTATCAGTGTTTTTGAGGTAATTTTCTAATTTTTAATTAATTTTTTAATTTAATTATGGCCAACGCAAAAAACGAGTCAACTGCCATTAAAGGACCTATCCTGTGACCGCTCAATCGGGGGCATTCTGAAGGCACTTCCACTATATTTGTGTGTGTGTTATTGTTGTTTTCTTTTCTATTTTTTCTTTTCCATTTTTTTATTTGCTTGTAGTGTTTGTTTTTTCTTTTTTATTTCAACAGAAACGAAAAATATATAACTTTACCATCAGCCAGCCCTCACGCATAAGCAACATTAGCTCAGACGGTAGAGCGTTTGCCTTACAAGCAGGAGGTTATGTTATCGAGCCCTACTTTGACGCCAAGTAGATTATTTTTAATTCTTAATTTTTTTATTAGTTTATTTGAAAAGCTATTTTTAGACACACCACCTTACTGTCACAAGGTGTCTAAACTGTGGCAATTGGTTATTTCCAATGACAACGCCATGTTAAAGTGATATGTCTCTTTCAAAGAAAAATACCGATCAAAGATCGGTCTCCGCCCCCTTGGGACCTATCCTGCGTGTCATCTGGGATTGGTCCCTTTCCCCGTAGGGTAACTTTATGAATCGGTTGCCAACCCTGTTCCAAACACAATTGCTTTGTGTTAATATATTACAGACAGATGTTCCTAAAATAACATCACTAATTTGTTCACATCTCCAATTGACATCAAATTAAGAACATTTTTTTTTTAAATGTAAAAAATAGAAATGAAATTTGTTTAACTAACAACTAGGGTTTGGGGTTCGGGAATTCCCGGGAAATCCCGGGAAAAGTTTGCCGGGAATTCCCGGGAAAATAATATATTTTTCCCGGGAAAACGGGAAATTTTAAAAATATTAAATTTTTTAAATTGTTTTTGTTTCGAATAGGATTTTTTAATTTTAGTCATAAAAAACATTTTAAATACCAAAACAAAAATGTCATTGTTAAAATCTTTTAAAAGGGAATAAATTTATTTGACACACAAATAAAATCTTTGCCAAGTAATTAAGAGCATTTCAACTAATAAAGATTTTTCGCATAACTTATTCAAAATTTAAGTAGTAAAACCTAAAAACTTGGTAAAATGTTTAAAAGAAATATGAAAAAAAGCTTTGTTTCTTACAAATAATCGCCCTTACTATCTAAATTTTTCAAATGTATAATTTAGGTAAAGTCGACTTTAGTTAAAATATTGGGTGGCAGTATACCTTGACTTGGTTTATTTTTGGAGCATTCTGATTGGTTAATTTATTTTCAACCAATCAAAATATTTGAAAATATAAATATTTTTGTAAGGTTTTCATACACAAAATGAACAAAACCGTTTGATTAAAAATAAAGTCGACTTTAAATTTAAAATACTCTTTTATATTAAGGGCCAATAATTTTATAAGTAACGTTTTCATTAATAAATGTGAAAAGAAAAGACTGGTTAACGGTGGTATCTAAATTTGGTTATCCGACATCTAAATTTGGTTCACAAAAAAAAATTGATGGTCATGCAACTTCTCTTGAAGAAAACAACAACAAGAACAATGTTTCAGCTAAAATTAGCAAAGTACCCGAAGAAAAAAGTGTAGGCTGAATAGGCATTAAAGGTTTTATGGTAGGGCAAACATTTCCTGAAATGGTATCCAAATTAGCCGCAGTCAATCCGCACCATAACTAGATCTTCGTTTATTCGAGAAAGTTTTTATAATAAAAACCTGGCATTGCAAAAAAATGAAACCGATGTAAAGAACATTATATTAAATTACTACAATCATGTAAAAGATATCATGATGAAAGAAATATCGAGCAATATTTCTAACAATAAGAGATTTACTTTAATATTAGATGAATGGACAAGAATATCACAAAAGAGATATTTGAACATATGTATAAATGGAAATAATTTTTATATATCAGCTGATGATTCTTCTGATGAAATAAGAAGAATTGTAGAAATAAGACTAGAAGAGTTTTATTTGTCTTTGGAAAATAACATTGTGGCCACCATATCTAATGGGCCAAGTGTGATGAAACGGTTTGTTTCCGACAGTCCAGTAGTAGGTGCTTTCTGCTGGAATCATGCAATTCATTTGGCAGTGCTGCGAGTAATTTATGTGAAATCAAATGTTCAACATTCTGATATTTTTTACTTTGAATTCTCACTACACAGACTGCATTTGTACTGAAATAGTTTTTTTTAACAAAAATTACTTATATAGGTGGTTTTCATTAAAAATTTAGTTCAAAAATATTTACCGGGATTCCCGGGAATCCCGGGAATTAAATTTTTTCATTCCCGTTTCCCGGGAAATAAAAAAGTCCGGGAAATCCCAAACCCTACTAACAACATAAAATAAACAATAAAAAATAAAAAATTGCGGGGCTGAAATGAATTACACGAAAATACTTATAATGCAAGTATTGAAGTGTTATACATGTTTGAAGTAACTCTACTTTGCATTTTGAATAGTTAAAATCTCAGCGTATATCGCTGGAAAACAATGGAGTTACAATTCAATGACTGGCAGAACACTTATTTTGGGATGCTTTGTCAGCGGTTGAAAAAATAATATTTAAGTGCGTATTTTAAGCGAAGAATAAATTCTTTTAACTCTCTGCATACCCTATTATGGCGGTAGGCATTAATAGTAAGTGGTTTTAATTCAAAACGGTTTTTAGTATACATTTTTTTTGCTTTGTTTTACAAACAGAAAACTACATATTTTTTCAAAAAACAAACTCAGTTACACCGGATGTTATTTATATCTTTTAATAAAAAGAATCTACTTATTCTCTTCTTCTGTGTCTTTAGATGTGGCTTATTTTTCAACAAAAAAAATTTAAGTAAAAATATTGAGTTTTTTAAATCTTTTTTCACATTTTATTGTATCATGTGATTTTTATTAAACGTAGCAAGTATTATAAAAATACTGGTTTTAACTTTTTTTCAGGGTTGGCAGGCAACAACGCTAAAATACCATTATCGATTGAAAAACCCTTTTAACTGATTACTGTTGCCCTTTAAATACCGTCTCCGAAATACCGTTATCCTCAAATTCTGTTGCCAAAACAACTGAAGTACCCTTATCCTCACTGATAAGTAATAAAGGAAATACCGTCAACGAAATGACTGAAATACTGTTAGCCTTAAAATACTGTTACCGAAATACGGTTATAAAGGGTTCTTCAACAGGGACGCTACAAAAGTAGAAAGACAGGGACAGCAAACGACGCCATATTTCTTGCCGCTCTTTTGACATTTCTCTTCAGTTAGGTTTGCCATTTCATGATGGAAAGATATACGAGTAGAGTTTGCTAAAAACCGAAAAATCTGAAAACCGCGGTTTCGGTTTTTCAAAATTATAAAAACCGCGGTTTCGGTTAATTTTCGGTTTTCTTGTGCTAATAATAGAATTTTTTTAAAATAATTAAATAAGTATAAAAGTAAATAGTTTAAAACGTACAATATACTTATTACTTAAAATTCAATTGAATTTCTCACTCAAATATATGCAATAACGCCGTTTCGAGGGCTTTGAGGGAGAAAAAAAAAAAAAACGCGGAAAACTATTATGAATTAAATTTTTTTTATTCTTTTGTCCGCAACTAAATCAGTATTTTCAAGAGAATAAATTAAAATTTTAGCAGTTTATTTAAAACAACATAAAGATAAAATTTCATAAATTTCGCGGACTACGAAAAAGGACTTTTTGAAAAATACAGGATTAAAATTTGAACTGAATATGTGAAACTAAATATCTCTTAAACCACTTGATTTTTTGGTGCAATTTATTTCTAAAATTATAAGCCTCAGTTTATGTTATCCGTAATAACAAAAATAAAAAATTCTTTAAAGTAATATTTAATGGAGAAATTAAATACAAAATTTTGTAAAATAAGAGCTGAGCCCTTTTTGAAATTCAAGATTCAATAATATCCCAGCCGACATTTTACTGAGCGCCAGGAATTTTTACTCGTAGAAGACTCAAATTTTTGAGTTACAAATAAGCATGTTAGACTCGTATTTATGAGTTCATTAAAAATTTTTCAGAGTACTCAAATTTTAGATTTATAAATGAAACATATTGGACTCGTATTTATGAGTGCATTAAAATTTTTTCATTATTGAAAAATTAATAGTAAATAACTCATAATTGCTCAGAAAATTATAAACTTTCCAATAATTCTCATTATTCGGAGGCTGCATCAGAAGGTGTTAGAGCTCTTTTTGCAATTTATTAAATTATTTTAATTTGTTAAAGTATTTAAGAAAAACTTAAAAACCGAAACCGAAAACCGACTTATTTTTGTCGGTTTTCGGTTTCGGTTTTGAGGCTTAAAAAACCGCGGTTTCGGTTTCGAATAAAACCGAACAGCAAACTCTATATACGAGCCAATAACGAGTCGAAATTATTAAAATTTGCTACCGAAATTCGGAGTCAGTGGCCTCAACGTTAGGAGCGCTACGTCCAATTTATGGTCGTCATAATGAATGGCTTCGTCAATTAATAAAATATGAGTTATTGGTCAGACAGCAATCCGCACGTACTCTATGAGTCATCATTGCATCCCGAAAAAATTACGGTTTGGTGCGATTTATGGGCCGGCGGCGTCATTGGGCCGTACATCTTCCGTGATGATCAAGACCGGCACGTTACTGTGAATGGGAATCGCTACCGTTCATTGATAACCGAATATCTTTGGCCCCAATTGGATGATATGGACTTGGAGGACATGTGGTTCCAACAGGACGGCGCCACAAGCCACACAGCGAATGTCACATTCAATTTATTGCAAACCAAGTTTGGAGAACGTGTTATCTCACGAAATGGTCCAGTCGATTGACCGCCTCGGTCGTGCGATTTGGAGCCGTTGGACTGTTTCCTGCTGGGCTACGTCAAATCTATGGTCTATGCCAACAAGCCAGCGACGATTGATGAACTTCGTACGAATATCGGCCGATTTATGCTTGAAAAATGTCGAAAATTGGGTTCAGCGTCTGGACTTCTGCAAGCGTGCCTGTGGTGGACATGCAAAAGAGATCGATTTCCATACATAATGGCATCGAACGTACTTTCACATGAATAAAGAATTTCATTGATATCCAAAACCGTTTTTGTTTTATTTAAAAAAACTTTTGTTATTGAAAAACCCTTTACTTAAAATATCGTTACCATTAAACTATCGTTTCCATAATAATCTCATATAGCGTTACCATTACCTCTAACAGTATCCATCGTTTCGGTTACCAACCATGATTTTTTTTTTGCTTCTGCCCATTTTTTATGTTGTTAATAAAATTAATTATTTTCGTATTTACCCTGAAAAGTTATTAACAAGCTTTATGACACCATTTAGTACTCCGGGATTTTTTTTTACAATTACTTAAAATAATAAAATATTAGTAATTACACTATGCAATACATTTTAAGTTTTTAAAGAACATCCTTCTGCAATGCTAATTCTCTACTAAAATACTGTACGCTGATTCCGAATCTGGCAAGAAACTAATTTTTCAATGGACCGTTTTTGAGAAATCGCTGTTTTCAAAATTGCGCTCTATAACCCAATTTTTGGCAGTAAAAATTGGAACTTAAAATTGTACAGTTTCTTCAAAAATTATTAATCTACATAAAATTACCTTTCATATGAGTACACACCGTGAAACACATACTTATGAAAATCGGATAAAAAATGTGGCAACTAGAGGTAAAAGTATTTAAGTAAAATTATTTTCTGCTTGTTTTCATCAACATCATCATCATCATTTCATCATCAAGCATAAAATAATTTTACTATATGTGACAGCGCATAGAGAAAGGGACCTAAGGGTAAAAAAATCAATTTTTTTTTTTTGGTACACCAAAGATACACGTATTTAAATCTTTAAAATGGCTCTCCTGAACAAAGCCCTTTTTTTACCCTTAGGTTTCTTTCTATTTTGCGCGTCACATATATACTTTTACCTCTAGTTGCCACATTTTTTATCCGATTTTCATAAGTAATACCTTTCTGGAAATGTTGTAATGTTATATTGTTTACAACTTTATTAGTTGTTTCATAAAGCCACAGCAAGATGGCGCTAATCTAGCATTTATTAGAAAATTGTAAAAAATTTAAATTTGGACGCCTCTAAAATGATTTTTCTGCTATGTCGTGGCGGAACTTTTTTTCCTCATTCAAAAGCTATCGAAAAATCGATGGCACAATATCAAAAAATTTTTGTCCATACAAATCGGCCCACTCTAATGTACATTAACTAGACATTCTAATGAACGGAAATTACATTCAAAGTTTCAATTCTGCGGAGTAGTTTGAAAAAATTATTAAAATTAATACTAGATTCATATGTCCTTGCTCAATAATTTTTTTTATCCCTTTTTGCTTTTGTGTTGTGAATTTATGACCAATGATATTAAATTTTACTCGTGGCACTAATTAAATTGTATTTGATCTTAAAATGCTCCACCGAAAGCCAACCCTTGGAATCCCTTAAATTTTTACAACTAATAATATGACCAATTGTTAGCCTTGTTGGAAATGGTCCAACTTAGAATATCATATATTATATTAAGTCCAAGGATAAAACCAATTTATTTTAGTTAAAATCGGCCAAAATTTAGTATATAAAAGTCCCCAGAAATCAGTTCTTATCGTTATTTGCACGCTACAGTTGTTGTAGTGATTCACATAAGCCCATGGACAAAGCCTATTGATTTTGGATATAATCGGTCCCTGTTTACATCTAGTGCCGTATAACGGTTGCCCAAAAATTGGACCTTATGCTTGTTCGCAGTCAACATGTCGCAAATACTATATTATAATATGTAAGAGTAACTACTGAAGCTTTGTACACGGTTAATATGTGGACCTAGTACCCATATGCCTATTATTTTTGATTTTTTCTTAAATACGTATTTTAGGGTGATTTTTCATTTTGTTTTTGAGACATTTTTCCTGGATCGATTTTGCCTACTTTATTTATCCTTGTTTATTTATTTCAACAATAGACCACAGTTAAAGCAATTTTTTATCAATGTCAGAAGTACTGCAGTAGATATCTCCCCAAATGGGTTTGATATTTAATTTCTACATTTTGACAATTTTTAATGAAACATTTTAGACAGTGTACAAAGAATCAGTTTTTGGTACTACTGACGTCGAAAAGTACTCTTAATGATCTTTTGTTCCCAAAAAGTCTGCAAAAATAAATGAATTAAAAAATCACGGAAACAGAAAATGTTAATTATTTTTCCTGAGAACTTTTTTGGGGATTTTTTTTCCCCAAAGTTTTTTTTGCTCAGCCAACTTTAATGCTTCAATTTCTTAATTGTGCGTTTTATTAAAATCAAGGTTGGTTACCGTTATTTTTATAAAACCGTTATCGCTAAAATACCAAATTGGAAATCGTTACCGTTACCAATACCTATAAAAAATTTTCAAAATACCGTTATCGTTACCGAAGGCGTTATTTTTATTGGTAGTATTTATGGTTTATTTTTTACCGGTATTTATTAATTTTTATAAACACGGCAACTTTAAACTTTTTTATAATAATCTTGAGTTTTTTTTACAAAAAAATTTAAAGAAAATAATTTTGGTTAATAACTCTATCACCATTGAATTTAAATCTTGTAATCTGTATTTCTAACTCTTAAAATGAAAAATGTGCAAAATTTTTAATTTTTTTATATGTTTTTAACGCAATTTATAATACCGGTACGTATCGGTATTGCTGTTTCGATAACGGTTACGCGATAAATCGCAAAATTTTTCGAACTTTTCAAATTTTGCTTAACAATGTCGGGAATAATCGCAAAATAATAATAATTGAACAATTCCGATAAGGAAATCGTTAGTTTTCCCGGTAGTAAACTAAATCATATTTTATCCCGCTAAATGTGGTGAAATATCGCTAGAAATAGCTAAATTAGCACCAGTGTAAAAAGTATATACAGTGGTGGAAAATTTAATAGGAACGATTCAAGTTTTTTTTTAATTTTATTCTTGTTGCCTTTATTTGTAAAGATCAAAATATTGGCTAAATTCGCCTCGAAAGGCAAATATGTGGTCTATAATATTATGCAGAATTTTAACGTAATGTCTGTTTTTTTTATTTTGCCACTTGTTTTAAGTAGGCGTGGCTTTCAATGAAAAATTTACGATATTGACATGTTATCAAATTACATAGTAAAATATAGCGAGTACTGATCGGATCTATACAAACTGTATATTTTTGGAAATTCCACAAAATTTCCTTAAGTCTTGCATTATTTTTATCCAGAAATAGTCGCCAGACTTAAAATGACAGTGTCTTAAACATGAAAAAAATTTTATTTGTTTTTAGCGATTTTAAAATAAAGTTAACAACACTGAAATTTTAAAGCGAATAGTTTTATGCTATACTTGCTACGATATAACAAATAAATAAAGTTTTTTTCTATGTTAAGTATAAAGCATTTCCTATTAGAACAAACTTGAATCGTTCCTATTAAATTTGCCACCACTGTATATTCGTTAGTTTTGTGTCACCTTTCACATATAAAATCGAAAACGTTATCAAAATTGTTAGGTGCCACTTAGGATCATACTTGGGACTAGTTAATTGAATGGACCAATTAATTGATGATTTCATTGGCATTACAATTGACCAATGCCAATGAAATTTTTTGGCATTACAATTGATCAATGCCAATGAAATTTTTTTCAATTGTCATTGTTCAATGCCTTAATGCCCAATTATAATTGACGAAAAAAGCATTTGTTTTCATGTTTTGATAAAAGAACAAATTAAGAAAAAAAAACTAAAAATTAGTGTATTTCTATCTTATATTCGCTATTTCGTCAAGTTTACGTTACTAGAGGCTGATCCATCTAGACTGGCCAGGGATAAATAAGAGTGAACAGCTGTATACTTGATACAACTCGATAAAATAGCGAATATTTATAATGTTAATAGCTCTGAAATTTTACATTCTTGTCTTAATTTTCTTTTTTCTAAAACAATTTTTTTTGTATACAATGATTTTTTCATCAATTATATGTACATTTCATTACCATTGTTTCAATCAATGCCAATTGAAAAAAGTTCATTGGCATTGAATGATAATGAAATTTGTTGGCATTGTCATTGATATCAAGTAATGCCAATTAAATTTCAATGCCAAAGAAAAATTCCCAAGTATGCTTAGGATACCTTCCTTGTAATTATTTTCTTAATCAGCTATAGAAACAAACTACATTATCTTTGGACAAGGATTACCTATAATAAATGTTATTACGTTTGTAATATTTTCTTAAGCAAAAGAAAGAATGAAGGAATTCATAGTTAAAGTGCTAACCTGCTATCGTTGTAAAGCTGCCTACACACTAGGGAACATACTCAAAAAAAAGAGAGCATTTTTTGTGAATGTGTGAGTGCGTTTGTGTGAGTGTGCGTGTTGAGAGCGTGCATTTCGTGTTTACAAAATTTTTTGATATTTTTTGTTCCCTCAACCATGTTCCCTAGTGTGTAGGCAGCTTAAAATAGCATGATTTTTGAAGTTTACCCCGTAGAAAATTGTCAAATTTACGACAAATGCTAATTTAATACTTAATATATTTAGTACGAACTGTGAATTCCGTCAATGAGATTTAAAATTTTTAAAAATCAGTGTTGCCTATTAAGCATTTTTATTTCTTATATCTTGTTGAGTATGGCAACATGGTTTAAAATTTTAAATTTATGATTTTTATATTGCACAAGATTTTAAATTGATGCTATCATTATTATGGTTGTTGTTTTTGCAATTGTCAATTATTAAATCAAGGTTAATCAAGTATGAAATGTGTTATCCGCCTTTTTCACACATCATGGCACAAAGAGTCTGTATTGTGTTGTATTTTTTTATTACGATATGAATTCTTGATTTCAAGTTCTTTTTTCTTTTTTTGTATTTCGTCGTGTCGCAGTTTTTATTAAGTACGTTTTCATACAGGCCGCTAACGAACGATAAATTGCAATTTTAATAGAGTTTGCATACATAGTAACTAAAATTAACAGCAGGAGCCACACACACATCACAAAGAGCAGGAGGAGGAGGATGAGGAGTAGAAGAAGAAGGACTAGGAGTGGTATTTCGATAGGGAATGGATCATTCATTCATTTTGTAGTTCATGTTTTTTAATTTTCATTCCAAATGTTTATCATTACTAAAGCCGTGATGTATTTTGTGTTTATTAAACGCGAGCACAATTTATGAGTGTGGGTGTAAATTTGTGGGCGTTTATATTTTTCCCCAATCCATTTTCATAAAGTATACTTTCATTTACGTTGTTATAATACTAGTTAACGGCAATAATACTTTGTATGTATAGTAGAGGAACATGTATTAATTTGATTTTATTAATTCAATTAGAATTTATGAGCACTTTTCATAAAATTAGCACATATGTTCAAATATAGATATTGTGTTCGTTAGGTTGACATTTATTTAATTTTTAGTTCTTCCCGAATAAAAAAGTTTATATGTGACAATATTTTTGTTTCAATGTAAAATGAGTCTGGATAAAAAAGGTCAAGTAATATTTGGACACAACTTAAGGGGGGTATCGACTCTAGGAAAAATTTTGTTTTCGAATATTTATATTTTATTTGAATAGAGCATACTTTTCAGTATATGCTCAGAAAATATCAATAAAAAATTCAAAGAAATAAAATTTCCACATGTTTTTTTATAAAATATATTTTAGTCACAAAGTAATATTCTATGCATTAAATTTCTATACAAAATTTTTTGTGAGCGTTTTTATCATTGTCTTTATTATAAATCCTAATTCGCATAATACAGCAGAACAAAAAGAAAAAAAAAACTACATCCAAAGATGCAAGAATTGCACGCAGTCTTTAAAGAAAAGCCAATGACGATTCTTTGATGGTGGGCGAAGGCACGTTCTATGAGGCAGGTACTGATGGCTTTTTATAAGCCATAAAAGTAATCAATGTATATAAAAAATAAAAAAAACAAATACAAAACAAATTAAAAAATGTACGAAATAAAAGATTTTGACCGAAATGAAATGTCTAATAAATTCTCTACCGTCGTTTTTAAGAATATTTGGGTTAATATATAAAATACTCTTTATCCGATTCTTCCCAAATTTGGTGCACATGTAGAAAACTGCGAGATATAAATTTTGTTCATACACGTTTTTTTGAAATTTGCTGCTTTCTTAGCGTAAAATTAATTTTAAACTTTAAACGCGTTTTCCCACAACTCTGAGTTCAAAATCGGCTGCCACTGTACAGCCAAGGCGGGTTAACCGATTTCGATCCGGGCAACAAAAAACTCTAGTCCTTATCGTGGCTCTTTTTTTGAATTTTGGTCAAATAAATTTTATATCCCCGAGCAAATGTGTTTTTTCTTGCCTTTTTTTGGAATTTTTAAGTTTGTGTGGCAACTTTGTTAAAAAAAAAAATTAAAAATAAAAATTGGGCCACGATAAGGACTAGAAAATTTATCTGGGATTAAGAATCACTTTACATTTTTATTTTCCGATAATTAATGAAGGCTGCACAGTGGCAGCCGATTTTGACTTTTTTAAAAAAGGCCAGTAATGATGTGGCAACTCTTGCGATTTTGGCTGGGAAAAAGTTAAACTGATATTTTTCAAAAATACTGCAATAATATGATTTTTAAATAAAAAAATAAAATATTAAAAATATTGTTAATTGAATTTTTGACAACCGTTCAAATATGCCCTTTAAAATGTTGTTGTTATAATATTTACACCCTTAACTATTTTGGTTAAAATTTAAAAAATCTGTAAGAAATTTTGATTTCGGTTCATATGTAGGTGCAAAGATGGACCAATAATATTTTTATACTTTGTAATTATTATTTCTCGGTTATGATTTACCAAATATGAGATAGATATGTACTTATAAATTTATCAGCTAACAAATTCAATGTATTTTCCCCAAGTTTAGTTATAAAATAAAAAAATATAAATTTGCAATGTCCATAGGTGTCCCCCTATTGACATATCCGTGAATCCATAGATAGTGTTTGGATATAATTTGCGTGTATTAATAAATTTTATGTATAATAAAGTGTAAAAAGATGGATCATACGATCGGCTTCTATTGTTTTAATTTAATTTTTGTTGTTGTTTCTTTTTAATATTTAAACAATATGCAGTTTTATATCGTTATTAATAGATTGTAAATATTTACATTTACATCATAGAGTAGAAATAAATGATTATATGTTTATACCGTACACCACTCTGTGGAACAGGGTATATTAAGTTTGTGCTGATGTTTGTAACTACAAAAAAGTAAGGGCGTAGATTCATATGTAGTACACCGCTCGACTCAGAATAATTTGCTGAGTCAATTTAGCGATGTTCGCCTATTCATTAATCCTTGTTATAGTCACCTGAATAGAATTTAGTATGACTGACGTGAATCACACGTGAATGTGATAAAACCTTAATCTTTTCACTTGAATGTTAGTAAGTTGATAAAAAATGTTCGTGAATATGCATTACTCAAATTTATGTGTGAGTGAGTGTCTGTGAGCCGAGTTTAACGAAAATTGTTTTGAGCGTTTTATTTATATTTTATTAATTTTTAAGGTAATTAATTACGAAATAAATGACAAAACTACAAAATCAAAGCAATTGCAGGTTTAACTTTCACAGTTTTCATTAATTTTCTCGGCTAAATTTCTAATCGGAAATTTGCTTGATTCACGTGAATAATTTTTCTCTTGGAAGCGTGTTAGAACATCTGATTTAACTCACAGAATATATACACGCTGCAAAGAAAAAAAACGCCCTGCTGGAAACATATTTGCTGATTATATATAAATGTTTGGAAAAACTGTAAAAATATATTTTGGCGTGTTTCTAATATAATAACCCTTCTCATATAAACTCGTATTCTACCAGTAACCTGTGCAAACCTGGTATGTTTATGAGTTCAATGTCAAACTCCATACATAAAAAATATGGCTTGTATTTATACAAGGTTTACAAGGAATTTACGATTATACGCCTAAGATGTTTGTTTGCAAATATAATATATTCGCCTGTAAATATAAATATGTTTGGATCATATGAAATGCATCTACCTGCAAACATATATCTGTTTATAATTCCCTTCAAGCATTTAG
The DNA here is from genome assembly GCA_949987735.1 of Leucophora obtusa. Taxonomy (NCBI): domain Eukaryota; kingdom Metazoa; phylum Arthropoda; class Insecta; order Diptera; family Anthomyiidae; genus Leucophora; species Leucophora obtusa. Next base: position 195,525,949 of record OX465298.1, read on the forward strand.
AAGATATCATCCAATAATATATTAAAGCGATATCTTCTGTTTTTTCATTTGAATGAAAATAATCAAGTAGTATTTTGGAATTATCTTCCTTTTATCATTTGGAAGATAATTTGGCAGTATTTGAAAAAAAAAATTGAATTTCTTGTTATAATTTTTTATGATAATATTGCGGCAATATTACCTTTTTATCATCCGGAAGATAAAGAAAATTCGTTTGAAATGTTTTGTCATTTTGGAAAAAATTAAAACAAAATTTGTACAAAAACAATCAACAGATATGTAGGAAACAAACTCGTCGAAAAATCACTATTTAATGCGCGGAAAAAATCGGCCATGATGAAATCAACATCAACATAATTAATATAATAAAAAAATGTTTTTAAAAACTTTTTAAACTAATTTACCATATTCGATATCAGTTTTTTATCACCCACAATTCTCTCACAATATGCCAATATTTGAAAAAATAGGGAAAAATTTGTTAAATAAAAATTAAGTTTTCCAATACAATTTTCACTTACAAAAATATTATGTATTTGTATTACTAAAATTAATATTGGATGCACATTTTTTGTATTTTCTTTCTCTTTTCTTTGTAAAGTTTCTTGCATAGCTTTTTCTCCGATGTTTTTGCCTTTTAAAAACGTTGGTTTATTTCTTTAAGTAAACCAGGTTATTTTCTATTGCAAGCACCAATTGCTTCGTTTACCTTATAAATCGTATGTTTATGTCCTTTAGATAATCCGGGTTGGTGCTCTTTGCAAATAAAATAACACCCTCTCTTAGATAAATTTTGAGCTTATACACCTGTTTATTTAACACTGTATTACTTTAAATACAACAATATAACACACTCACAAACTCTAGGCGCAACTCACTATACGCAGTCCAAAGCTACGCTCATAAAAAAAGTTAGTACCAAAGTCTGTTAAACGCCTTCTGATTAAATTGAACTAATTTTTCTGTTATTTTCTCTAAAAAAGCCCGTACAAATAGGTAAAAATTCTGCTAAAATAACACTGTGGAACAAATTCAGGTTAGCAAAAGTTACGTCGATTCTGAGTGAGGGGTGAAAATAGAGGCTAAATTAGAAGACCCGTATCGCGGCGTTTGCTTATGTTAGTTCGAATTTTTTATATGGTTTTTTGGCTATAACTCATCGACTAATTGATATTTATTAAATCTGTAAAAGCCAAATTATAGCTAGAGACCTGAACAACAATAAAAAAAATCAATCAAATCAATTTTTTTTTTAAATTTTAATTATTGCACAGGTCTCTAGCAATAATTTGGCTTTTACAGATTTAAAAAATATCAATTAGTCGACGAGTTATAGCCAAAAAACCATATTAAACAATATGAAAAAATTCGAACTAACAAGCAAATGCCGCGATACGGGTCTTCTAATTTAGCATCTATTTTCACCCCTCACTCTCAGAATCGACCTAACTTTTGCTAACCTGAATTTGTTCCACAGTGTAACAGGAAATAGTACATGTATTTGCGCCAGCACAATTTTGACCTATTTGTACAGGATTTTTTTTATTAGTGTATAGAACGTGCTATCGTAGAAGCTTCCAATGTCTTTGATTATAACCAGGCTTCGTAATGCACGCACATGTGCGCACATGCACATGTGCAAAAATTGATGTGCAGACAAAAGATGCACATGCACATGTGCATGTGCAAATTTTTGTTTATACTTCGCACATGCACATGTGCATGTGCGAATTTGACTTCATATTTCGCACATGCACATGTGCATGTGCGAAAATATTTTGCACTTCGCACATCAAGATGTGCAAGTGCAGATACTATTCGCACATGCACATCAAAATGTGCATGTGCGAATACTATTCGCACATGCACATCTCCATATGCGATGTGCGAATACAAATTCGCACATGCACATGAGCGAGTGCAAGTGCAAGTGCATATGCACGTGCATTAAAAAAACAGCTAACATTAGAAAAAAATCGCTAATATTGTCGAAAATCGCAAATATATAAAAAAAATCGATAATAATTTAAAAAAAAATGCAAAAATGGATACAAAATCGCCAAAATTGAAAAAAAAATCGCCGAAATTAAAAAAGAACTGTCCAAATTTTCAAAAAATCGCCAAAAATTAAAAAAAAAATTGACAAATATGAAAAAATCGCCGAATTTAAAAAAATCTTTAAAATTTAAAAAAATTGCATAATTTAAAAAAATTGCATAATTTAAAAAAAAAAATTTCAAATTTTAAAAAAATCGCCGAAATTTAAAAAAATCGCCGATATTGGAAAAAATCAGAAAAAATCGTCAAAATTTGAAAAATCGTCAAAAATTTGAAAAAAACCGCAAAATTTAAAAAAATTGCCAAAATTGAAAAAATCGTTAAAAATTGGAAAAAAAAAATCGAGAAAATTTTAAAAAATCGTCAAAATTTGAAAAAAATTCCAAAATTTGAAAAAACACTAAAATTCGAAAAAAAGTAAAAATTTGAAAAATTGTGAAAAATTTGACAAATCTTCAAAAATTAAAAAAAATCGCCAAAATTTTAAAAAATTTCCAAAATTGGAAAAATCCCAAAAAGTGGAAAAAAATCGTCAAAATTTGAAAAATCGTCAAAAATTTGAAAAAATCGACAAAAAAAAATGTAATTTAAAAAAATTGCCGAAATTGAAAAAATCGTTAAAAATTCGAAAAAATCCCCAAAATGGAAAAAAAATTGAAAAAAACACTAAAATTTAAAAAAAGTCAAAATTTGGCAAAATCTTCAAAAATTAAAAAAAAATCGCCAAAATTGAAAAAAATCGTCAAAATTTGAAAAAATTTCCAAAATTGGAAAAAAGCCCAAAAATTGGAAAAAATCGTCAAAATTTGAAAAATCGTCAAAAATTTTAAAAAATCGTCAAAAATTTCTAAAATTGGCAAAATTCCCAAAATTTAAAAAAATCGCCAAAAATTCAGAAAAATCGCCAAAATTGAAAAATCTCCAAAATTTGAAAATAGTCATGTGTTGAAAAAATCGGCATAATTTGAAAAATTCGCGAATATTTGAAAAAACTGCAAAAATTAAAAAAAGTAATATTTAAAAAAAATCGTCAAAATTAAAAAAAAAAATCGAAAATGGCAGAACTGTCAGAAATTCGAAATCATGAAAATCGTCAGAATTAGAAACGATGAAAAATTATATGGTGAAAATTTGAAAAAAAATCTTCAAAAATTAAAAAAAAACGCAAAATTCATTTTCGCATTTATTTTTTCACAGATGACTCGCAATGACTTCCCTGTTCCAAAACCGTAGTCCGTTTTCATCTAACTCATTTAGTTTTCGAGATACGGGAGATATTCCAAATAAAAGCCCTTTTCTCTCTACGACGCTTAGTTTTCGAGAAAAACGCGATTTTAAAATCTAGCAATGCAAGTCAAAATCTAGTTCCGCTATCGGGGTATTGGTGGCGAGTTTTGAACTTTGGTGCACTCAGTTTTCCTCTAGCTCTTCTAGTTTGCGAGATATGGACGATTTAAATTTAATATAAGCGATTTTCGCACTTATTTTTTCACAGATGACTCACTGTGACTTCCGTGTTCCAAAACCGTTGTCCGTTTTCATCTAACTCATTTAGTTTTCGAGATACGGGAGATATTCCAAATAAAAGCCCTTTTCTCTCTACGACGCTTAGTTTTCGAGAAAAACGCGATTTTAAAATCTAGCAATGCAAGTCAAAATCTAGTTCCGCTATCGGGGTATTGGTGGCGAGTGTTGAACTTTGGTGCACTCAGTTTTCCTCTAGCTCTTCTAGTTTTCGAGATATGGACGATTTAAATTTTATATAAGCGATTTTCGCACTTATTTTTCCACATATGACTCACTATGACTTCCGTGTTCCAAAACCGTTGTCCGTTTTCATCTAACTCATTTAGTTTTCGAGATACGGGAGATATTCCAAATAAAAGCCCTTTTCTCTCTACGACGCTTAGTTTTCGAGAAAAACGCGATTTTAAAATCTAGCAATGCAAGTCAAAATCTAGTTCCGCTATCGGGGTATTGGTGGCGAGTGTTGAACTTTGGTGCACTCAGTTTTCCTCTAGCTCTTCTAGTTTTCGAGATATGGACGATTTAAATTTTATATAAGCGATTTTCGCACTTATTTTTCCACATATGACTCACTATGACTTCCGTGTTCCAAAACCGTTGTCCGTTTTCATCTAACTCATTTAGTTTTCGAGATACGGGAGATATTCCAAATAAAAGCCCTTTTCTCTCTACGACGCTTAGTTTTCGAGAAAAACGCGATTTTAAAATCTAGCAAAACAAGTCAAAATCTAGTTCCGCTATCGGGGTATTGGTGGCGAGTTTTGAACTTTGGTGCACTCAGTTTTCCTCTAGCTCTTCTAGTTTGCGAGATATGGACGATTTAAATTTAATATAAGCGATTTTCGCACTTATTTTTTCACAGATGACTCACTGTGACTTCCGTGTTCCAAAACCGTTGTCCGTTTTCATCTAACTCATTTAGTTTTCGAGATACGGGAGATATTCCAAATAAAAGCCCTTTTCTCTCTACGACGCTTAGTTTTCGAGAAAAACGCGATTTTAAAATCTAGCAATGCAAGTCAAAATCTAGTTCCGCTATCGGGGTATTGGTGGCGAGTTTTGAACTTTGGTGCACTCAGTTTTCCTCTAGATCTTCTAGTTTTCGAGATATGGACGATTTAAATTTAATATAAGCGATTTTCGCACTTATTTTTTCACAGATGACTCACTGTGACTTCCGTGTTCCAAAACCGTTGTCCGTTTTCATCTAACTCATTTAGTTTTTGAGATACGGGAGATATTCCAAATAAAAGCCCTTTTCTCTCTACGACGCTTAGTTTCCGAGAAAAACGCGATTTTAAAATCTAGCAATGCAAGTCAAAATTTAGTTCCGCTATGGGGGTATTGGTGGCGAGTGTTGAACTTTGGTGCACTCAGTTTTCCTCTAGCTCTTCTAGTTTTCGAGATATGGAAGATTTAAATTTTATTTAAGCGATTTTCGCACTTATTTTTCCACATATGACTCACTATGACTTCCGTGTTCCAAAACCGTTGTCCGTTTTCATCTAACTCATTTAGTTTTCGAGATACGGGAGATATTCCAAATAAAAGCCCTTTTCTCTCTACGACGCTTAGTTTCCGAGAAAAACGCGATTTTAAAATCTAGGAATGCAAGTCAAAATCTAGTTTCGCTATCGGGGTATTGGTGGTGAGTTTTGAACTTTGGTGCAGTCACTTTTCCTCTACCTCTTCTAGTTTTCGAGATATGGACGATTTAAATTTTATTAAAGCGATTTTCGCATCATCTGTGGAAAAATAAGTGCGAAAATCGCTTAAATAAAATTTAAATCTTCCATATCTCGAAAATTAGAAGAGCTAGAGGAAAACTGACTGCACCAAAGTTCAAAACTCACCACCAATACCCCGATAGCGAAACTAGATTTTGACTTGCATTCCTAGATTTTAAAATCGCGTTTTTCTCGAAAACTAAGCGTCGTAGAGAGAAAAGGGCTTTTATTTGGAATATCTCCCGTATCTCGAAAACTAAATGAGTTAGATGAAAACGGACAACGGTTTTGGAACACGGAAGTCATAGTGAGTCATATGTGGAAAAATAAGTGCGAAAATCGCTTAAACAAAATTTAAATCTTCCATATCTCGAAAACTAGAAGAGCTAGAGGAAAACTGAGTGCACCAAAGTTCAAAACTCGCCACCAATACCCCGATAGCGGAACTAGATTTTGACTTGTATTGCTAGATTTTAAAATCGCGTTTTTCTCGAAAACTAAGCGTCGTAGAGAGAAAAGGGCTTTTATTTGGAATATCTCCCGTATCTCGAAAACTAAATGAGTTAGATGAAAACGGACAACGGTTTTGGAACACGGAAGTCACAGTGAGTCATCTGTGAAAAAATAAGTGCGAAAATCGCTTATATTAAATTTAAATCGTCCATATCTCGAAAACTAGAAGAGCTAGAGGAAAACTGAGTGCACCAAAGTTCAAAACTCACCACCAATACCCCGATAGCGAAACTAGATTTTGACTTGCATTCCTAGATTTTAAAATCGCGTTTTTCTCGAAAACTAAGCGTCGTAGAGAGAAAAGGGCTTTTATTTGGAATATCTCCCGTATCTCGAAAAATAAATGAGTTAGATGAAAACGGACAACGGTTTTGGAACACGGAAGTCATAGTGAGTCATCTGTGAAAAAATAAGTTCGAAAATCGCTTATATTAAATTTAAATCGTCCATATCTCGAAAACTAGAAGAGCTAGAGGAAAACTGAGTGCACCAAAGTTCAAAACTCGCCACCAATACCCCGATAGCGGAACTAGATTTTGACTTGTATTGCTAGATTTTAAAATCGCGTTTTTCTCGAAAACTAAGCGTCGTAGAGAGAAAAGGGCTTTTATTTGGAATATCTCCCGTATCTCGAAAACTAAATGAGTTAGATTAAAACGGACAACGGTTTTGGAACACGGAAGTCATAGTGAGTCATATGTGGAAAAATAAGTGCGAAAATCGCTTAAATAAAATTTAAATCTTCCATATCTCGAAAACTAGAAGAGCTAGAGGAAAACTGAGTGCACCAAAGTTCAACACTCGCCACCAATACCCCGATAGCGGAACTAGATTTTGACTTGTATTGCTAGATTTTAAAATCGCGTTTTTCTCAAAAACTAAGCGTCGTAGAGAGAAAAGGGCTTTTATTTGGAATATCTCCCGTATCTCGAAAACTAAATGAGTTAGATGAAAACGGACAACGGTTTTGGAACACGGAAGTCACAGTGAGTCATCTGTGAAAAAATAAGTGCGAAAATCGCTTATATTAAATTTAAATCGTCCATATCTCGAAAACTAGAAGAGCTAGAGGAAAACTGAGTGCACCAAAGTTCAAAACTCACCACCAATACCCCGATAGCGAAACTAGATTTTGACTTGCATTCCTAGATTTTAAAATCGCGTTTTTCTCGAAAACTAAGCGTCGTAGAGAGAAAAGGGCTTTTATTTGGAATATCTCCCGTATCTCGAAAACTAAATGAGTTAGATTAAAACGGACAACGGTTTTGGAACACGGAAGTCACAGTGAGTCATCTGTGAAAAAATAAGTTCGAAAATCGCTTATATTAAATTTAAATCGTCCATATCTCGAAAACTAGAAGAGCTAGAGGAAAACTGAGTGCACCAAAGTTCAAAACTCGCCACCAATACCCCGATAGCGGAACTAGATTTTGACTTGTATTGCTAGATTTTAAAATCGCGTTTTTCTCGAAAACTAAGCGTCGTAGAGAGAAAAGGGCTTTTATTTGGAATATATCCCGTATCTCGAAAACTAAATGAGTTAGATGAAAACGGACAACGGTTTTGGAACAAGGAAGTCATAGTGAGTCATCTGTGAAAAAATAAGTTCGAAAATCGCTTATATTAAATTTAAATCGTCCATATCTCGAAAACTAGAAGAGCTAGAGGAAAACTGAGTGCACCAAAGTTCAAAACTCGCCACCAATACCCCGATAGCGGAACTAGATTTTGACTTGTATTGCTAGATTTTAAAATCGCGTTTTTCTCGAAAACTAAGCGTCGTAGAGAGAAAGGGGCTTTTATTTGGAATATCTCCCGTATCTCGAAAACTAAATGAGTTAGATTAAAACGGACAACGGTTTTGGAACACGGAAGTCATAGTGAGTCATATGTGGAAAAATAAGTGCGAAAATCGCTTAAATAAAATTTAAATCTTCCATATCTCGAAAACTAGAAGAGCTAGAGGAAAACTGAGTGCACCAAAGTTCAACACTCGCCACCAATACCCCCATAGCGGAACTAGATTTTGACTTGCATTGCTAGATTTTAAAATCGCGTTTTTCTCGAAAACTAAGCGTCGTAGAGAGAAAAGGGCTTTTATTTGGAATATCTCCCGTATCTCAAAAACTAAATGAGTTAGATGAAAACGGACAACGGTTTTGGAACACGGAAGTCACAGTGAGTCATCTGTGAAAAAATAAGTGCGAAAATCGCTTATATTAAATTTAAATCGTCCATATCTCGAAAACTAGAAGAGCTAGAGGAAAACTGAGTGCACCAAAGTTCAAAACTCGCCACCAATACCCCGATAGCGGAACTAGATTTTGACTTGTATTGCTAGATTTTAAAATCACGTTTTTCTCGAAAACTAAGCGTCGTAGAGAGAAAAGGGCTTTTATTTGGAATATCTCCCGTATCTCGAAAACTAAATGAGTTAGTTGAAAACGGACAACGGTTTTGGAACACGGAAGTCACAGTGAGTCATCTGTGAAAAAATAAGTTCGAAAATCGCTTATATTAAATTTAAATCGTCCATATCTCGAAAACTAGAAGAGCTAGAGGAAAACTGAGTGCACCAAAGTTCAAAACTCGCCACCAATACCCCGATAGCGGAACTAGATTTTGACTTGTATTGCTAGATTTTAAAATCGCGTTTTTCTCGAAAACTAAGCGTCGTAGAGAGAAAAGGGCTTTTATTTGGAATATATCCCGTATCTCGAAAACTAAATGAGTTAGATGAAAACGGACAACGGTTTTGGAACAAGGAAAAATATTCGAGAAACAATTTTTGTCGATTTTCACAAATTTTTACGACTTTTTCAATTCTGGCATTTTGCAATTTTTTTCCAATTTTTGGCGACTTTTTGAAATTTTGATATTTTTTAAAAATTTTTCAATTTTGGCAATTTTTTTAAATTTTCCGACTTTTTCCAATTTTTGACGACTTTTTGAAATTTTGACGATTTTGGTAATTTTTTCAAATATTGACAATTTTTTCAAAATTTTTTCGATATTTCGCAATTTTGGCGATTTTGTCTAATTTTTGAAGATTTTTTTATTAAATTTTGACTATTTGGGCAATATTTTCAAATATTGACGATTTTTTCAGTTATGACGATTTTTTCAAAATTTTTTCAAAATTTTTCAATTTTGGCAATTTTTCAAAATTTTCCGATTTTTTCCAATTTTTGAAGACTTTTTGAAATTTTGTCGATTTTGGTAATTTTTTCAAATATTGACAATTTTTTCAAAATTTTTACGATATTTCGCATTTTTGTCTAATTTTTGACGATTTTTTTTAAATTTTGACTATTTGGCCAATTTTTTCAAATTTTGTCGATTTTTTCAAAATTTTTACGATATTTTGCAATTTTGTATAATTTCTGACAATTTTTTTTAATTTTGGACAATTCTTTCAAATATTGACGATTTTTTCAAGTTATGACGATTTTTTCAAAATTTTTACAAAATTTTTTAATTTTTACAAAATTTTTAAATTTTTCAAATTTTTCGATTTTTTCCAATTTTTGACGACTTTTTGAAATTTTGACGATTTTGGTACTTTTTTCAAATTTTGTCGATTTTTTCAAAATTTTTACGATATTTTGCAATTTATAATTATAATTTCTGACGATTTTTTTTAATTTTGGGCAATTCTTTCAAATATTGACGATTTTTTCAAGTTATGACGATTTTTTCAAAATTTTTACAAAATTTTAAAATTTTTCAATTTTTACAAAATTTTTCAATTTTTTAAATTTTTCAATTTTTAAAATTTTTCAAATTTTTCGATTTTTTCCAATTTTTGACGACTTTTTTAAATTTTTGACGATTTTTTTTAATTTGGGGCAATTTTTTCAAATATTGACGATTTTTTCAAAATTTTTCATTTTTGGCAATTTTTAAAATTTTTGGCGATTTTTGGTGTTTTTTTTTCAATTTTGACGATTTTTAAAAATTTTTGCATTTTTTTTTCTTGTTTCGGCGTTTTTTTCTGATATTGAAACTTTTATCAATTTCAGCGATTTTTTGCATCCATGTGCGCGCACATGTGTGCACATTTTGCACATACACATGTTGATGTGTAATGTGCAAGTACCAGTCTGCACTTGCACATGTGCATGTGCGAATTTGTATTCGCACATCGCACATGGAGATGTGCATGTGCGGATAGTATTCGCACATGCACATTTTGATCTGCATGTGCGAATAGTATTTGCACTTGCACATCTTGATGTGCGAAGTGCAAAATATTTTCGCACATGCACATGTGCAAGTGCAAAGTATAAAGTCAAATGCGCACATGCACATGTGCATGTGCGAAGTATAAATAAAAATTTGCACATGCACATGTGCATGTGCGAAGTATAAACACAAATTTGCACATGCACATGTGCAAGTGCAAGATGTGTGAAAATGTGCGCACATGTGCGTGCAAATACGAACCCTGATTATAACACTTAACACTTATGGCATTTAACATTATAGGCTGTGGTGTATACTTAAATGTAGTGTTACCAGATTAACATACATCCTGTTTCTCGGGATATTTTCTTACAGGAAATTCCATAGTTTTCTATACCAGACCAATCCAAATTCGTAACAGTATTATTGCTAAACTTATAACACTAGAATATATATTGCCAACTTTAAAATATTTTAGCGGTAAAAATATTTGCTAATATAATTTATTTTTGTTTAATATTGAAATGTGAGAAATTGGTGGGTGATACGATTTTTTGTTATTTTTTTCGGAATCACCAAATTACACAGAAATTAGCTAAAGTTATTGAAAAAGTCTTTTCATCGTTGGTAGATATTCTTTTTCAGGCTTAAATTTAATATTAAAAAAATAAGTCATTTATTTTGTAGCGGGGAGTTTTTTAGCGATATCAGCTTTTTATCTTCCGGGTGATAAATTAGCAATATCGCCGATTTATCTTTCTGGGGTATTGCTTTCGTATTACCTGGAAGTATTACTTTTCGGTAACAGTTGTTCCCGATAGGTGAAACTTGCACAATACGAAATTGATTTGAAAATGTGAAACTTACACTCAGATAAAAGAGTTAGTAAAAAAAAATTTGTAAACATTTTTCATCGCACTTTACTATTTTTGTACTGATCTTTAGTAAACATTTTTTTTTAGTAATAATTTTTGCTATTCTCTTATTACAAATTACTGATTATTTTTTACTAATTTTCGTTGCTGATTTCATCAAAACATTTTACTAATTTTTCAAAACTGAGTGCGAAATTTAGGAAAATAATATACTAATTTAACAAAAAGTGGATACTTAAGGAAATTTTATTTACAAGAATTCGTTGATTTTTTATTATTCTGGTTTAGTTTATATTTGTTATTATTAATAAATTCTTAGTTTGGAAATAAAACTCAGAAAAGGTAATAACTGGGGAACCGTTTGTTATTTTTATCCCGAATTTCAAGTACGATGAAATAATCATACATCTCGAAAGAAAAAAACTGTTATTTTTATTAAATTTGATTTTATATTAATTTTTTTTTTAGATTTTACAATTTGTTTATTGTTTAGTACAGTTTTTTTTTTTGCTAATTTCACCATATTGTTTTTAAATTGCTGTTTACAACAATTTACTGAAATTTAGTAGCGTCTAATAATTATTTATACTAATTTCATTCTGTTAAAATTATTGATATTTAGTAAATTTTGTAACTGATATTAGCAAATCGATTTTGAATTGCAGTTTACACCAATTTTGCTAAAATTTAGTAGCTGGTACTAATTTTCTCCACTAATTTTATTATAGTACAAATCAGTAGACGTAGCAACGTTAGTAAAAATACCGCTGGGCTCAAAACAGTTAAATTTCCCGTAATAGCAGCATAATTTTCAGTAGCCATTGCAGACCTTTTTGAGTTGATTGTATGTATAATAATGATAAAAATAAAATAACTGGAAGCATAAGTACTTCTAATATATATATAGTAGTTTGTAAACATATAATTGGCTGTAAACATATTCAATTCGGTAGTACTGATGTTTGAAATTATTTCATTGCGCCATTAATTTAAATTACCTTCCCGAAATTTGATCCACTTCCCAGAATAAGAATCAAATCGTACAGTGGTGAACGGATACATACAGTCGACATGCCGGACTTGATTTTTTTCCTATTTGTGTTTATGCATATTGCAAAAGAATTCCGATTATTTAATTTTCAAAATGTTGTGCTTTTTTCAAGATAATAAACAAAAATGTAATAAACGCAATGACACGTGTTAATTAATCGGCTTTTTTAATAATTAATTTTAATTGTTTATATCTAAGCTTATAGAAAAAAATGTTGGACAAAAACAACAACCTTTTTTTTTTATATGAATTCATATATTTTTATTTATTATTGAATAAATCAGAATCGACTTAAATATTAAAATTATTTTACGTATGAGTTATATGTAATTATTTAATAAAATAATACTCATACGCACCTTAATACCTTAAAAGCTGCTAAAAAGATTAATTTTCAACAAGCAATTAAATAACAGCGTAATATAAATATTATTTAAAAAATACTATATGCTACACTTTTTGATTGACAAAAAAAAAAGAGATAGAGTGATGAAAATTTTTTAAGTGCCAAAGAGAAAGAAACAAAATCCAATATATAGCGTAGGGCAGGGCTGGCAAAACTATGACACGCGTGTCAGTAGTGGCACGCGAGTGGTTTTTAGGTGGCACGCGACGTTTTGTTGGATATTTTCAAAAAATTTAAACTATTACAAGACCAACAAAAAATTCAGTTAAATGTTAAATTTCGCTACAAAAATGTGTGAAATTTTTCATAGATCTTGTAAATGGTCTTTTAAAATGAATAAAACTCTGTATTGCTACCATATTTTGTTTAAAGAAATATGGTTAATACGGAACTTGCAAATTCGATTATCAGAAAATTCTGGGAAAATTTCTCAAATTCTAGATTGAAAGAAGTTTAAATGTTTCGATGAGAAAATGCCTCATAATCGAAGAAAAAAAAAGTACCAGAAAATGGACAAAAAATGGAAAACAACTTGTAATAAAATTGGATTTAAAAAATTAAGTTTTTTTTAAAGGGAAAATAGGTGCTATGAAATAACCCTCAATGAAATAAAGGCTGAAAATAAGTTTCATAATGAAATAACACCCTTTGTTGGAATTTGAAATTGGGTTTTGATCGTGTTCCGCAGAGCCATTTCATCTGAAATAAAAATTTCTCTGTTCAAATCCATAATATTCGCTTTTTATTCATTATTATGATGATAAACACCGCGCGATTTATTTAAACAAAATCTAATTTTTGCCCGAAGCTCATTTTTCAACTAGTTTCTTACGTACTTAAATGAACGTATTTAATGGCGCCCAATAATTTTTTTAACAATAAAATAAAATAAAATAACAACCAAAAATGGAATAACCCCCCAAAAAATGAAAAGGCCATAGTGTTCAAACTGTTAATTTTATTCCATTGGGGATTTTTTCATAATGAAATAATCTCAATATTTAAAGATTAAATAAAACCCCAAAAATTAAATAACAGTCAAACATTATTACGTCATTTCTTGAATGTTATTTGAATTTTTCCCTTTGGGGGTTATATCATGGGGGTTATCAATAGAGCTTAGAAATATGTACATCTGCGATGATATTTTTAAGAGAAATTTTCCAAATTTTCAAAATTTTTAAAAAAGGACTTAAAAGACAACTACAATTAAGGTGGCACGCGAGAAATTTTTATAAAAAAATTTTCCGTTTCTGGCACGCAGCGAAAAAAGTCTTGCCACCCCTGGCGTAGAGTGTATTGTGTATCACCCAGCTAGAAATTGCCAGTTTAACCGAAGGATTGAAATTAAATGACTTGACACTTCAGATCAACTAAAAATCTACGATAAAATATTTTTAATTTTTAAAATATTTTTTTTTCATGTTTGGTAACTGAAACTATTTGGTTATCGGTAAGGGTAACGCTATTTCACTTATTCGTTATCGTTATTTTAAGGCTAACGGTATTTCAGTTAGTTCGGTAACGATATTTTAATGATAACGATATTTTGGTTATTTCGGTAACGGTATTTTAAGGTTAACGGTATTTTAGTTATTTCTATAACAGTATTTTAAGGATAACGGTGTCCCATTTATTAAGGTAAAGATGTTTTAAAGTTATCGATATTCCATTCATTTTGGTATCGGTATTTTAAGGATAATTGTATTTTAGTTAATTTGGTAACGGTATTTTAAAGATAACGGTATTTCGGCAGCGGTTTTTTAGGGGGTTTTTTAGGGGTAACAATAGTCCGATGAAAGGGTTTTGAATCGATAACGGTGTTTTAGCGGTACTGCCCGCAAACCCTGTTGTTTCAATTAATTTTTGTCAAGGTTGGCAAACCATACCTTTATAATACCGTTATCTGTTTTAAAATCGTTTCAAATTTATAAACGCTACACACAGGAAAAAAAATTGCCAACCGAATTGCTAAGTCTATTTTGGTTGCTACAACCAATAAATTCGGTTGGTGAAACCATATTGGAATGTTATTCCTAAATATTTTGGGTATTGCCACTAAAATTCAGTTGTATAAACGGAATTTTTTGTGATAACCAATTTTCAGTTGTACCAACCTGTTTTAGTGGATGTAACCGAATTTCAATTGGAAAAAGGCATATTTTTTCTCTGTGTGTACTGATATCAATACTGAAACTCTTGATTTCAAAAATATCGATATCGCAAAAACTTTTCCCTTAATACCGGTGCCGTATAGATATTGAATCGGTATTTAACCAAATCAATTTTTTTTTAAGATTTTGAGAAAAAAGTTTATAGTTTTTTTTAATACAAAATATCCAAAATTGTAAATCAATTTAACAATATTTTCCGTTAACCTTAAAATACCCTAACGAAATTATATAAAATACCGTTAACCCCAAAACAATTTGACGAAATACTGTTGAAATATCGTTATGAATTATCACTAACCTTTTGAATCGGTTGCCTACCCTGATTTGCACTCATAAAAATCAACCCTTAAAAATAGCAGAAAAAGCTACTAAAAATTAATTAAAAACCACCTTTCAGTAAAAACTGCTAAAGTCAGCGATTTTTTTTGCTAAATACTAGTAAGATAAGAACAGCAAAAGCAAAACTGCTAACTTTACAGAATTTTAGTTATATTTAAGTTAACTTTTAACTGTAAAATCTGCTGAAAAATTTAATAAATATTACCAGACTAAAAATAGCAAAAAATATACTGTTATCTATTAAATTTTTGTTATTTTTAAGTTAAAATTAGTGGAATGTAAATAAGTAACAGTCCATCCCGATAAATTAAGAGAAATATTTGTCAATAAATTAGTAAGTTGTTGATTTCAAAAATATAGATTTGTATTTGCTTTAAAAAAATTTAAAAAAAACTCTGAAATTTAAAATTTTTTGTAATTTTTTAGTCTACTAATTATTTAACTAATTTTTTTTGCTGATTTTAGGAGGTTAAGTTATTATTTTATTTAACTAAAATTTAACTCAAATATAACTAAAATTCTGTATCTTTAACAGTTTTATTTTTGCTGTTCCTATCTTACTAATATTTAGCAAAACTAATCTGCTAATTTCAGCCATATTTTTTTGCAAGATAATTTTCAACTAATTTTTAGTAGTTTTAACTACAAATTTTACAGACTTCAATTAGTGTGGCTCTCAAGAATTTTATGTCTCGTTAGCTTGGTTTATAGAATTCGTGTCTGCCAATCTGATGTCCTGCGATCAAATCTCGGTACGACTAAAAAAAGTACAAACGATCATTCTCAAACTTTATTTTGAAAAATCTATTTCTAGATCACGTATTTCTCGATTTCGCCATCATTAATCCAACGTTGAAAATACTTTTCCGAAGCTTTTTAAACAGCCGGCACCTTATACCACCTGTTAAAGCACCTTGTCAGCGCTTTCCCGTTTGTATTTTTCTGACTGAGTTCCTCTATAATGAAATTATTGTTAAATTCATTGCCCATACGTCGGCTGCAATTACAAATAAACAGTTTTGTTCTTAGGTATTTTATTTTAAGTAGAATCGAATTACTTCATGCTCAATTATCCATTAAATGTTCAATAAATATATATTTTTAATAATCTTTTTTATTTTGTTATTAAATAACTCCATAGCTGTTGTCGAGAGAATGTCATTTGCCATCACAAGGTGTATTCTCGTTTTAAGTTACCTAAAACACAAAGTGTAGAAAAAATAAATGTTTTATTAGTCGCCGTATCTAGTTATAATGTATCTACTTTTTTCCAGTTGATAAATATTTCAATTTAGGTTAATTTATTTTGACAATTGATTAAATGTGTTGAATATAATTTTTATGACTTGGATTTGATACAAAATATTTTGTGTGATGTCTTGAATGTCTAGTTTATATTTAGAAAGATGCAATTTTAAATGGACTAGATTTTATTGAAACCTAATTGCGTTTTCTAATACTTGTTTAAAAAATGATGGCACACAGAGAGAATTTTGCTGGACGAATTTTAATGAAATTTTTCAATCAACTGATGAAGTTTTCTTCACATAACAAATGAAAAATTTCTTAAATTTGATGAAAAATCTTCATATATTTTATGAATCTAGTTTTAATATGAGAATATGAAACTTTTAATAAATAAAATGAAATGTTTCACAAAATTTTATGAAAAATTACATTAATTCAATGAATAGTTTCAATGGACGAGTTCCAGTGCAACTTCATTGGTTTTATGCTAAAATTCATTAATATCATGCAGATAATTCTCTCAGTGTAGTTGAGTTTTTTTTTTCTAAATTGTGGGATTTTTGGGAATCTTAAATCTCTCTATCTTTTTGTTAACTAATTTAATACAAAAATTCAACCAGAAAACAAATTGTTGACAACCAAATCTTTATAAAATCTAATGGTTCGGTTGCGTTAACCAATATTTAAGATAAATTCTGTAAAGACATATTAAGAGTAACGTCATTTTCGGTTATTTTCAACAACGTCACGTAATGGTATAAATTTCAATGCATTCTCTGAATAATTGAAGAATACACTGAGAGAATTATCTGCATGACACCAACGAATTTCTGCATTAAATCAATGAAGTTTTACTGGAACTCGGCCATTGAAACTATTCGTTAAACTAATGAAATTTTTCATAAAATTATGTGAAAAATTTCATTTTATTTATCAAAAGTTTCATGTATTCAATGAAAAAGTTTCATTAAACGCTAGCTTCATAAAAACTATGAAGCTTTTTCGTTACAATTAAGAAATTTTTCATTTAAATTGTGAATAAAACTTCATTAGTTTTTTTTTTAAGTGTTGCTTCCTTTGGAAAGGGGATAGAGAAGAAGTGAAAGGTGGTGAAAGATTATGGGCTTCAAATATGGCAACACTGTAATTGCGCGAGATGTTGAATCTTAGAACAGTTGTTGCGCGCCATCTGATGAACAGTAGGCGAACTTTGTTGAAGCTTTTTAGTTCATAGCCCTGTTATATTATTTTACTTCGGTGGGGTAAAGTGCTATGGGAACACCGAAGGAGGACGCTGCGATATGTAAGAGGGGTAGAAAATACTCATTTTATTATTTTTCATAAGTTGATGTTGCCTTGGTTGGGGCTCGAACCCGCAACCTTACGTGTAACAGTCCAACGCGCTAACCATTACACCACAGCGCCCATAAATGTTGGGGATTTTTTGGGGATATTTAAAATCTTAGATACATTTTCCAAACTAAGTATACAAAGTATGTTCAGTTTACAAATACAAATTATTGAGATTGGCAAAAAGATCTATAAATTGAAAAATTTAACAAAAAAGATTCTACGATTCTCGTAACACAACCCTACGTGGCTTATTTCTCGAGTTATTGAATTCCCGGTGAAAAATGTCCATATATGAACATTTATGGTTCGACCATATATGTATGGATCCGAAAAATGAGGTAACACCTAAGTATATGTTCACATATGGACATATATGAACATATACATTTATTAAATATATGCGAATACATGCGAACGTTGCTGTCCTTTATTATAAGGTTGTACTATAGATATAAATTTATGTATGACATTCAAATTAGGCGCTACATATGTTCCTTTTTTTATTCATGGCATTAAATATAATTTCAAATTTATCCAAATATGAGTTCCTCTTACACTTATGGAAAAATGTATTCTTCCAAATATGTTCATATACAAGTCACTTTTGCATAAATTGAATAACATATACTTACATATTTGTCCATATATGAGTGCCTTTTCCATATATGAAATAGCAGATGCCTCCATATATGTCTGTGTATGATATCTTTTTCCATATATGGAATCACATATACTTCCATATATGTTTATATAAAATCCATATATGTTCATAAAAAATCCATATTTGTTCATATATGTCCATACATAAACCATATATGAACATGTTTGAGCGTATATGAGCATTTTTCACCAGGTTTGGAAAATTTTGAATTTTTATTTTTAAGTCCATCAAAGTGAACCTTAAATTAAGAATTTGTACCACGTTTATTTTTTTTTTTAGTATGCTACAATCCTTGTGTAGTTTTGTGGAAACAAATCGCAAAAGAAAAAATTAAAAATTATAATTCTCAACCTCATTTTTTTAATAAAATCAATTTCAGCGACCCCGTACTCTTCTTCAAAAATAAAAAAAAAATTCTTTAAATCTTTTGGGTCATAAGCATATTCCGATTTAAGGGTTGCAAAATTCCAAAAAAAAAAAAAAAAAAATGTTTTTGCTGAAACGTCTTAATGGTCATATATAATTTTATGTTATCCATTACAATGTCATCCGAAAAATGGGACATATACTTCTATCTGACTTTATCTAATTGTATCAGTTTATATTTTATCTAATAAAATTACATATAAATCTGATAAAATCTGGCCTGTTACGACTGTATCAATTTACATGTAATAGTATTAGTGTAGATTAAAATTGATATATATATATAAATCATATATAACTGCATCCAAATTTTGGCCTGATATAATTATATCAGTTTAAAGCTCGCAGCCTCCATCGGATATAATCATATTAGGTCAAAATTCGAATGCAATTATATCTGATTAATATATGTACATACGCATCATTTTATATACCCGATTAAAAAAATTTATATGGGGCTTTATATAATCATACGTAATTTAGCATGAGTCTTTATACAGTTTTATCCGAGAAATGGGCCCAAATAATTTCATAAGTTTGCATCAATTCAGTTATAATTTGATAATATCAGATATAAATGCATCCAAATAATGGCGCGATATAATTTGATGAGATTAATAAACAAAATTGCCGCACATGGAGTGAAGCCAATCCACAACAGACCCTACAGCTTCCATTACATCCAGAAAAATGTTCGGTTCGGTTTACACGCTGGTGGCATCATGTTACCTTATTTCTTCAAAAATGAAGCCGGAGCGAGATGTGGTTTAAACAGGATGGCACTACGTGCCATACGGCGACCGCAAACATCGACTTATTGAAATAAAAATTTGGCGATAAGTTGATTTAGAGAAATGGACCTGTCAATTGGCCTCCAAGATCGTGCGATTTGACACCTTCGATTATTTCTTGTGAGGTCACGTGAAGTCACTGGTTTATGCTGATAAACTAGCAACAATTGACGCCTTGGAGGCCAACATTGTTCGTTTTATTCATGACATACAGCCAACAATGCTCGAAAAAGTGGGCCAAAATTGGACGTCCAGAGAGCGCTTCTAAAAAAATTATAAAAAATTTTTTGGGTTAGATTTTAATTTTTTGTGTTATTTGTTATTATCAGGCTTCAAAAAAAATACTTTATTCTATTGCACTATCTTTAACCAACAGCGGATCAGCCATTTACGGCACATGCTCAAATTAAAAATATGAGTGAGCCCAGAAAATTAAAGAAATGAGCAAGAACCGGAGCGAGCGAGCTAATTCCATCCGTGATTTGTCCCATTAAATTGGGAGTATTTTATATGAAATAACTCTCAACTTTTTATGTAGCTTTATTACGACTTATTAGGGAACATCTCCTGGGCGTTAATTTAACGAAGTCACAAAAAAAACCAGTAAAACTTTGGTAATGGGTGCGATATACTCACGCATTACCTTGTAATGATAGCTCGTTACCTTCTGCATTATTTCAAAGCAGAAAGTATTGACTTACCAATCACTGATTACTTGTTGCATGATTTATAAACGGAAAGTAATGATTGAACAATTTTTGAAAATCTATTTTTAGGGACATTACTTTGTGTTTTTTTTGTAAGCATGGGTGTAAGGTGTATATTTTTCGACATTATGAACGAAAATACGAAGTACAACAATTCATTTACTTTTTAAGTAATCAAATGTTATATGTGTCGATAGCTCAGGTGGTAGAGTTCTCGGCTAACAAGCAGGGATTCCAGGTTCGAATCCCAGCGTGACCACGTTTATATATTTAATAAAAAAAATATTTGTAATCAATTTTTTTATTAATTAATTTTTTTTTTAAATAAAATTTTTTTACGAACATCTCTTTTTAGACCCATTACTTTTCTCATCCTCGTAACCACATAAGTAAGCAATTACTTTATCACCTCCTCCCCATACATTACTTTGGGGCTCATCGCCTGTAAAATTCATCAGTGAAGAAAGGTGTAAAGTAATGCATCGGTCCCTATGGCAACACATTACTTTACACATTATTTGGTAATGTGTGGTTTTGCTAGGTAAATATTTTATTTAACTTTTAGATCGCTTGGTGTTCTTATAACCGATTTAGCACCTCTGCTATAAACTAAAACAACTACGAAAAGAAGACACACCTACAAATGAACAACATTGTGTTTCCATTATTTGTTTTTGTTAGTTCTTCATTATGCTTTGCTTTATTTTAATTATCATATTTTTTGCAATTATATTTAGTTATATTTTTTCTAAAAAACCACATCAACATTTTTTCATAATTCATTGTGTGACCATTGTTTGTTGTTTGTGTGCAAAGTATAGAATTGATAGAATTAACAATTTCATAGTGTTGTTTATTTTTTTTATCGTTGTTGTTGTTGCTGTTTATTTTAATTAAACACTAAGCAAAAAAGCACGTGATGCCGGCTAAAGCTTAAATGAATGCTGCTGCCATGGTTATTATCGTAAGCTAGTTAAACGTAATCGTAGTTAAGTTATTAAACGTGGTTGTGTTGTACTGGGTGAACTGGTTGTTTAAACAGTCGGTTTGATAACGATGGGTTGCGAATGTAAAATAACGTCAACAACACGTAGAGTTGGTTTAAAATTTCATTGAATTTGCAATACAATAAGTGTCTCAGTCTATGATGTCTTTTGTAGAAATAAAAAAATTCTATTCATAATAAAACACGTTACTGACTCATAAGTGTCGGCCCAGAATAAGAGCGAGAAGGCAAGTGGTTGCCTCTTTGAGGAAAAAACTAACCCGCAATAACAACGATTAGCGGCAACGGCCTAACATATAATGGATAACAGATAAAAAAGATTACTGTAAAATTAAAAGTCATCATGAAACGACGAATTAACGGCCTTCTACATACATTTAATAACTAGTTTAAATAAAATAAGTGAACATTTTCAATAATTTTAGAATATTTATGAAATAGAGTCATAGATTCTTTACGATATGTTATTTTTTTGTATATTTGGAGCGAGAGTTTCTGGCAACACTGCTTGAACGTCATTTAAAACGTCTTGTTTAATCCTCTAGTAAACACATTAGGTCTATTCTACGTCATTACTGCAGGTACCCGCAGGAATCCAATTTACCCGAAACAACAACAATTTACATACAATTGTCATGTATTGTCGTGGCCGAAAGCTATTGTCAAGAATATGTGAAACAAAAAATGTGAGAACAAGTAAAACCGCCAGAATAATAATGTTATGGAAAAAATCTTCTCGCTCTTATTCTGGGCCAACACTTATTGGATAGACATACGAATGAATAGGTTCTTAAAAAAAAAAACAACAACAAGTTATATATTTTAATGTTAATGATTTTCTTTAATTTTGTCTCAAGTCTTAAGAAAAAAATATAAAAAACAAGATGAAAGCGTTGTTAAAAAAATATGTACCATGTAATTATTTTTAAACATAAAAAACACTGAAAAACTTCCAGAGTAAAAAATTTATTTTAAATTATAAAGGAATTTTTGGGGCTCTTATATACGACTCGAAACGATATCGTATATTAATCGGTCGAGCCGTTTCGGAGGAGTTCGACCACAAACACCGTGACACGAGAATTTTATATATATAAAGGGTTGTTCAACAGGGACGCTACAAAAGTAGAAAGACAGGGACAGCAAACGACGCCATATTTCTTGCCGCTCTTTTGACATTTCTCTTCAGTAAGGTTTGCCATTTCATGATGGAAAGATATACGAGTCAACAACGAGTCGAAATTATTAAAATTTACTACCGAAATTCGGAGTCAGTGGCCTCAACGTTAAGAGCGCTACGTCCAATTTATGGTCGTCATAATCGTCCTAGCAGATCAACAATTGAGCGTGGGGCTACGTCAAATCTATGGTCTATGCCAACAAGCCAGCGACGATTGATGAACTTCGTACGAATATCGAACGTGAAATTGCAGCAGTATCGGCCGATTTATGCTTGAAAACCGTCGAAAATTGGGTGCAGCGTCTGTGCTTCTGCAAGCGTGCCCGTGGTGGCCATGCAAAAGAGATCGATTTCCATACATAATGGCATCGAACGTACTTTCACAGGAATAAAGAATTTCATTGATATCCAAAACCGTTTTTGTTTTATTTAAACTTTTTTACTTTTGTAGCGCTCTTATTGAAAAACCCGCACACCTTCAGTTCGTTTTGTACGTTTTTATGGGGTAAATAAATTTTTATCAGAAATCTAACTCATTTCATCTTATTCTACACCCTATTAGGTACCAGAATCCACTCTTAAGTACAAACCCGTTTTTTGATACACTAGGTCCCTTTTCTCGGAGAAGGTCACTTATATATTATATACAGCGCTATATTGGCAATTTTCGTAAAAATAAGTATGATTTATAAATGCATATCATTAAAAGTTATATTATTATATGCTCATATATATTAAGTTATATTGTATATGATCATATATAAGCTTTTTTCGTCTGGGTTTCATCATTTTGTTCTTTGATTCTTTAACATTTTTGCCAAAAGTAAAGCAAACGAAATAAAATATAATTTTTAATATTATTTTTTTATAATTCAATGTAATATAAACTAAAAATCTTAATGTCAAATAATACAAATATTCTCTTTACCTTTTTAGGTTAGTCCGAGTATAAAAAAGTTTAAATTATAAAACAAAATTGGTGAGTTTAAATACAATCTTATACTTAACAAAATTTATTTAGAAAACTATCATGTGGCTATATGCCACTAGGCCCCACGTTGGGCGTGATAAATATATTGTTTCAGAAGGGATGTGTTACTTTACGTAAAAGTAAAATATAAACGCCTAATAACTACTCGTAATTTATTTAAATTCAATATTTTTTAATGATGAAATGATGAAAAATTGCTTTTTAAGCACCTATGAAAAAAGTTCTGAATTGCAGTGCATTTTTTGTACTTGTTTCATACGTACTTTTATTGAAGAGAATAAGACATAACATCTCGCAATGAGGAAGTAGTGCTTTTATGCCAGTCAACTTTCATATCAAAAAATAGGTGATACCCTTCATATAGTCGGCATTCCCAACTTTAATTTGTTTACTTGTTTTCATAGTTTTAAACATTTTATTGCCTGCTGTAGGGTATAATGATGATACAATGATGATACATTTCAAGAACAAGTTTTTGTTGATCATTCATACAATAAACCAAAAAAAGACCGCGTTTGTGTTTATTGCACCGATATTTTAACAATAACTTTTTATTTTTTTGTTAACCTGTTGCCAACAATAAGTAATAATTTATGAATACTAACAAATAACATGTTTAAGTATTAATTTTCAGTATTTACTCTCGTATATCAGTAGAAAATCAGTTTACCTACGCATTTCTAAAAAAATAAAAAATCATTTACTTTTGTTTACAAAATAGGCGTTAATCGTCAAAAAGTTGTTTGTTTTAAGTCTACAAAAGATCCCGGATATAAGATTTAACGGAAATGTGAGTTTTTGCAGAAATACAGATTTAAGTCATTCAGTTTTCATAAGTATTTTTATTTATTTTTTATTTTATTTATTTATTCTTAATGACTTATTAATTTTTTTTTGTGACAATACGTGCCTTATATCGTGCTTAAATGAATTAAAAATTTCTAGTTGTCATTTTTTTTACACTAATAGAAATTAGTTAAAAATTACTTTCCATAAAACTGCTGACATTAGCAGATTTTTTGCAAATAAGTATGTGTAATACTACTTTAGACCTTGTTTTTTCTGGCTCATGTTAGTTTAACTGTCAAAACTCATATTGCTTAGATCTAAATTTAGTATAAGATAAGAACTGCAAAACTAAAACTATTAATTATACAAATGATTAGTTATATTGGAGTTAATTGAAAACAACAATTAATTGCCTAAAACACATCGACTGAAGCTGCTGCCAGCAGCAAAACCTTTTTTTTTTAAATTTAATTTATATGGAGAGGAAACTGCTGTCAAGCTGGGGGTAGCCAAAATTAATGTTGCTAGAACTGAAAAATTAAATAGAACCGTTTTTATGCGTTACCAGCAACACATTTGACCACACTCACAATATTTTTCTCTTAAAATCTACTGAACAGGCTCATTAAAATAATGGTACATCAGTTGAAAAAGGACTATGTGTTTACTTTTAGTTTAAAACAATTAAAATTTTGTCATTTATTTTTAATAGCTAATTTTTCAAACTGACAAAAACGGTAAAAACATAGATTTTTCATTTATTTTAATACTCAATATACTGCTTATTTTTAAAAGAAATTTTTGACAGCACTTTTTATCTAATACTGAAAGTCCGTATATTTGTGTATTTTCTTTATCGGGTAACTGATCGAAAAAGTTATATAGTCAGAATATTAGTAGACTAAACCCGGCCCTATGCTCCAGTGGGAGTTAGAGGAATACATATACATATGTGACCCGGCCTATGAAAAGGGGGCTTATGACTCAAAAAAGAAATTGCGAGAAACAGCTGTTAAAGATAAACAATGCATTTCTTCAGTTTCTTAGTAGTTTTTCTTTTGCATTATGAACAGTCATGCCCAAAAGGCAACCAAAAAAGGCAAAAGAGCATAAATGAGATAAGTTCGTGTGTGTATATAAAGAGCGATGTTTTTTTCACTTCAACTGCAATAAAAAAATCAAGAAAACGTAAGGCCTCATCTCCAGAAGGAGATTCGAAAAAACGAGCAACTTCAAAGGTTTCAACAAGGATAGCGACGAAGAAAACTACTTAATACTGCTAAATAAATAATTTTTTGTGCAAAACAGCTTTTTTTTGGTAAAATCGTTTTTGCAGCGTTCAATCCTGTTTTTAAATTTTTCAATTTCATTTATTATATTGATTCTGGATTTTCAATAAAATTCTGTTTTTCTTTCATTTGTGCTCTTCTTTCTCTACATTTTTAGTACACTTCTAAGCAAGTTAGGACTTTCTAGTTTTCACCACGTGAAAGAGCGTCTCAAAAACTATCGAAACCAAAAAAAAAGTGTAAAAATTTTTTTTGAGTCATAAGCCACCTTTTCATAGCCGGCCTATCACATATGTTAGAGTGTCCTTCAAAATAGATTTATCATTACACCCCCCAGTTTCATTGGAAATGGTCCAAATGGAAGAAAACGATTTTTTTTTTGGAAAACGTTGGAAAAAATTCCCAAAATTCGAAATTTCGAAAAAAATTATTTTTTATTCAATTTATTCATTTAATATATCCAAAATGATTCAGACATGTAATTTTCGGATATCATTAACCCACTTTAGCCTGGAATCCAAAATGACCCACGAATTTGATAAAAATGCAAAAACCTGTTTTTTTTAAATTAATTTTAAAGATTTTTTAAAATGCCTAATTTGGAGATATCGATTGCTATTTGTACCACATAATAGTTGATATTAAAGCAAAAAAAAATAAATTGGAAAAATGATAATTCGAGTTTGTGTTTGGAGCGACTGCTTTCCAGGACATTATACAAAAATTGCTCATTTTGTCAAAAATTTAACAAAATTTGAATGTTTTCATCAAATTTTACACAGTTTTCGGAAAAACAACACTTAAATTTGGTTAGACTATAATTATCTTTACATTTGTTTAAAAAATCTTTAACTCTTAGTGGCCTGGGGTCAGAAAAGACCCATGAAACTTAATATTAATTATGACTACGAGATTGTAAAGCCATTAAATTGATAAAAAAAAATCTCAACTGGATAAAAATAATTATTTTATATAACGTGATCCATATGGGTTTAATTTTTATACTTTTGGACAAAAACGCCCCACTAGGAAATTTACAGAATAACACCTTTCATAATTTTCGGAAAAATATCACTTTGAATGAATAAAAAAAATTGATAAAAATTATTATTTTGAGTAACTTTATCCATACAGGGTCAATGTTCTCACTTTTCACAAAAAAAACACCTACTAGGAAATTTACAGAATTACATTTATCGGATTTTTATTAAATTGGGATATGCGTTAGAGAACGAAACTAAGGAACAAACTCAATTCTCTGTAGCCCCAATCTTATTTTTAAGGGTTAAAAAGGTGGGGTCAAAAGTGTCCATATGTTAATAGCAATTTTAGTTTTGTAATCGTATTATATTCTAATTAAAAGCTTTTGTTTATTATGCATTTATTGCTTCTGAAAATTTCCAAGTGGGCTTTTTTTTTTGCCGAAAAGTGAAAATATTAACCCTATATAGATTAAGTTACACAAAATAATAATTTTTATCAAATGGAAAAAATAGGATTTTGCAATGATTTTGTTTTATTTAACTTGGCATGTTTTTAAAAAATAATGATTATTTTTCAAAAATATTTGGCCCTACTATGCACCCGTTAAGCGCAAAAACACGGTTTAGGGCAATGTAAAAAAATCATTTTTCAAATGCAAATATATCGGAAACTATAAGAAACAGCCCACACACGGTATTTGCTGGCAGATTACATTTATGTATCGTACGTAGACAAAGGATCAAAATTAAACAATGGAGGATCGAAAGTAAACAAATTGCGATTGTTTGAAGTTTTTTTTATACACGTGGTTTCTCACTTTGGGGGCTCCACTAGATAAGAAATGACAGATTTATTTCCAACATTTTTCCAAAATCACCCAATCGTTAAAAATTCTTCTTGTCAGATTTGGATTCAGTATTTCAAATTTCAAATTGTTCTACACTCATAGAAATAAATCTGTTAAAATAGCAGAAAAAGTTACTAAAAATTGGTTAAAAATGATGCTGCAGAAAAAACTGCTAAAATTAGCAGATTTTTTAACTAAATACTAGTAAAATGAGAACAGCAAAATTAAAACTGTTAAATTTACAGAATTTTAGTAATATTTAGGCTAACTTTTAGTTAATTGAAAATAGCAAATTGTACTGTAAAATCTGCAGAAAATTTTGCTAAATATTTGTAGACTAAAAATATCAAAAATAAACTGTTAAATCTACAACATTTTTGCTATTTTTAAGCTAAATGTAGTTGAATGAAAATAGCAGTCTATTCTGCTTAAATTAGCAGAAATATTTTGCTGTTTTCAAAAGGCTCGATTTTTATTTTCATTAAAAAAAATTTAAAAAAACTTTGAAAATTAAAATTTTTTTTTTGATTTTTAGGCTACTAATTATTTAGCAAAATTTTTTGCTGATTTTAGCAGGTTAATTTGCTATTTTCCATTTACAAAAATTTAGCTCAAATATAACTTAAATTCTGTATATTTAACAGTTTTGTTTTTGCTGTTCCTATATTACTAATATATAGCAAAAATAATCCGCTAATTAGCAGTTTTTTCCCCAGCATCATTTTTAACTAATTTTTAATAGTTTTAACTACATTTTTTACGAATTTGGTTCTATTAGTGTGGATATTAAAAAAAAATTTTTTTTTTGATATAATGGATAAATTATTTGGAATTTTTAAAAATCTAATTTGTATGTATTTTATATCAGCAGCCCTCACTCATCTCCTCAACAAATTCCAAAATGAAATCAGATGCATTAAAAAAAATTATATCCACCACATTAGTTCCGCCATTTAACATTTGACAATTATGACTTCATATTTGTATTCAGGACCTTTTAAAACTCTACCCTTGGTAATTTGTAGTCTGATATTCAACTCTTGCAAAAAGAAGGACTCTAATGACCAATGAAAATTTCCATTTAGGGTTAAACAGTTATATAACACAGCGATAGCCTAAAAGTTTTACCTACAAGAGCTAAACGCTTTGGGGGTTGTGCTGCGTTTTACACCACCCGAGACCATGATCTCAAATTTGTGTCATAGTTAATAATAAATGTTAATAAATTTTTATATTTAAAAATAATGATTTAATTTAGCTTTTTCGCAAAAAGTTTAAGAGTAAATTGTAATCTAGAAATTGTGTGCCCCTTCCATTGCTACCAATGTCTTATACATAAAGTAAGCGTTTTAACTGATGCCAGAAATTATGTAGTTTTTCTTCAATAGTTGTGGGTTGTGGAGAATTGGTAGATTTTATCAAAGAGAGCATTTTAGTAATTTCATATCAAGTATACGAAGATTGTTCATACTAGGTTGGCAATTTTATCATTCATCACTTTTATAGTACATATTTTATACGACCTAATTGTAATTCGCTTCTAATTTATTCTAGTCTTAAAAGCTTTTTATATTCACAACAATTTTATTACTAGTAAAAATGCTAGCCAAAGAACATATTAAGGATATAATGGTCAGCTAAATAAACTGTAGTAAGTGTACATAAATAATGATTTTGTCATTTACCAACGCCCTGTTTTTTCATCCCATTTTTATTAATGTTGAATTTTGATTAAGTACACACTGAGTAGAAATAGTATGTACTAAAGTACTTAAGTGCGTATACTTAACAATTAATGTTTATGTCATTGAAATAACATCATGACAATTTTAATACGGATGAAAGTATAGAAGACTCAAACAAGCGAACATACCCAATAAACCAAATGATGCCGAAACGTAGGTGATATTTATTATCATTTATGTATGATAATCACTCGTCATACGGAAGCGATAGATTTTTTTTCTTCTAAAATGTACGTTACGTTTTTCAAAGGAATTTTCTCTATCGAAATTCACAGGCATAACGATAAAATCACACAAAATATAGTCCAATATCGAAAAACTGTCATTATTCCAGGCGATATCATATCGAAAATGATATCAAATATGCTTACACAATCGGAATCGTTTTAAAATTAGCTAAATTGAAGTCAATAATTCAAAATTTATAGTGAATTCACTATATTAAGAACAAAAGTCAAAATCACAAAAGAAGAAAAATTGCAAGTTGTTATAAGTTTTGTTTCTGAAAATTTCTTTAAGTTTTTTTCGATAATAAATAATTTGAAGTATCGAAAATGATTAATATTGGTAATAGCGATTTTGCTGACATTTCGTTTTTTGGTATATTGGGTAGGAACAGCCAACCAACGCCAATAATAAACTCATCACTCGAGGATAAGTGTCGCCATTGTTATTTTTCAAACAATAACAGCCAACTTCTAAAAGCAGACCAAAACGTCAACTAAACAACAATATGGGTGTGTTACTACCAGACATATAAAACTTCATATAACATTCGATTTTTTTTAAAGAAAATTGAAAAAACTAATACAAGTCATGAAAAAGAAAATGTATTACTAATAAATATTTCAATGAAAATTTACACTTTAGATCAAATTTAAAGAACGAAGAAAGAACAAAAAAAAAACATGAATATATGCTAACAATTGCATTTAATTCAAGCCAACTTGCACAAAAAAAAAAGTTGCAAAAAACATTCACTGAAGAAATCAATGTGACCTCAATACAGGTGGCGGCTCATGCGCACAAAACTATAACACTTTTACATACATACTAACAACACTTTATTAAAATTACATATAAACTTTGTAACATCATTATCATCAATAACATCGTCATCTGCTACAGCTGCTGCTTGAAAGAGGTTTGTTTGGCAGGTTGATTTGGGTGACTGTTTCAATCTTAAGTTTTTTCCCCAGTTATGTGTGCTACATCAAACTTAGACTCACTGACGACTATAGCAATGAAAACGACACAAAATTTTTTACTGTTGGTGTTTGTTTTAAGTGGCACGTGTAATTCAAAATTACAGATTTTATAATACGCACTATGGAAAGGGAGTTACATTTTTTTGGAAGTAACAAAGCGAAGGTTAACTTAAATAGCCTACATTAACCCTAAAAGGTCAATGTAGGTATTTTAGAGCCATACTCTCATAGAAATAAACCTGTAAAAATATCAGAAAAGGCTACACTCACAGAAATAAATCTGTAAAAATAACCAGAAAAACTGTTAAATTAGCAGATCTTTTTTTTTTTTTTTTTTGCTAAATGCTAGTAAAATAAGTACAGCAAAAATAAAACTGTTAAATTACAGGATTTATGCCGAACGCAACATCGGCATTTACAGTTGGATTTTAAAGTGTGTTACATCGACCAGTGTTTTGCTATAAAGGAAAACTCCAACGAAAAAAAATTTAAAAAGGCGACCCCTACACTCATAAAAAAAGTTAGTTCAAAAGTCTGTTAAACGCGTTCTGATTAAATTGAACTAATTTTTCTGTTATTTTCTCTAAAAAAAGCCCGTACAAATGGTAAAAATTCTGCTAAAACAACAGGAAATAGTACATGTATTTGCGCCAGCACAATTTTGACCTATTTGTACGGGATTTTTTTTATTAGTGTACGTTCGGCAACAAAAGAAAAATAGAAAAATTTCTGCTGGATTTATCGAAAAACTTCCTTAGCAAAAGTTTAATGATTTTTTGCGAGCTTTAATTTTCTGACATTAGGGTGTACATTAGGGTGGTAGCAACTGAGATCTGGTGGGTAAATACTAGAACGGGATACTTGAGGTCAATGGCCCTTAAAGCAAAACATTGGTCCCCTCGGGAGAAAAACATCGATGTATCATACTATAAGATTCGACTGTAAATGCCAAAGATATAACGAAAAATGTTAAAAGGCGACGCCTACGTTCGGCAAAAAAAAAATGTTTTTGAGACCTCCTTGCAAAAATAATTTAGATTGGAAGGTGTACGGCGAACTTTTTTTTGAGGTACGGTCTATTGTACACTAAGAGAATTATGTCGGTAAAATTAACTGCAATTACAGTTAAAAAGTTTACACTGCAAATACATTTAAAATTAACTGATTAAAAAAATTATTTTAACTGCAATTGAAATTGAAAATAACTGTAATTGTAGTTAATTCAAACGCAATTGCAGTGTACAGTTTTTTAATTGCAAATGCAGTTAATTTTACCGTCATACTTCTCTAAGTGTAATGAATATTTTCGCCATTAAATATTACTTTAAAACTTTTTTGTTTTTGCTACTACGGATAACATAAATAGAGGCTTTTAATTTTATAAAAAAAATTTCTCCAAAAAGTCAAGTGGTTTAACCCTCTAACCGGCCTAAAGTTTTTTGCAATGAAATTTATACCATGTGTTTCTCATGAAAAATAAACAATAAGTTCTTCTACAAATTTTTTTTTCATTGCCTACTTTTGGCGATATGGGCCAAGATAGTTTAAGGGTGAACCTCGAAAACTAGCGCATACAAATTACTAGGTTTAGGCACAAATTACTTCTTTTACCAAGATGTAGTTGCAATAAAAAAATTACATTTTTTGTGCTGTTACTTAAGAGGATGTAGCGATTTTCGTTTTTCGAAAAACGCGAAATTGAGCGAAAACGCACCAAAACTTCAATATATATTATTCAAACTTATAAACTTTGCTACCTATACCAAATATTATCGTTTTACCAAATTTCAGAAAAATCCGTCCATTCGTTTTGAAGTTAAGGCGATGTCCTTTAAAGGTTTCTTTATGGAATCCTGTGCGTCCTTGGACTAAAGTAAGGAACTTTTTGAATAGCTTAAGCTCCAATCTTACTTCGTGGTCTCTATCAATTGTTTTAATCAATTTAAATATGTTTTTAAGATTTTTGAAACTTTTGGTTGTTTTAAAATATTTAATTTTTGAAATTTTACGAAATTTTATCTTTGACACTTTCTCGCTTCCAAACCGTGCATTGTATACAAAAAAATTCTTCACAAAAAATTTTACAAATTTTGTTTTCTGTTAAAAAAGTATAATTTCTTATTATAAAATACTCATTTGGCGCATTTCTGTTCAATTTAATATACCCCGCCTGGAGGCGGGCTTGCCGGTTAGAGGGTTAAGAGATATTTGAGTTTCACATATTCAGTTCAGATTGTCACCGCCTATTTTTATAAAAGTCTTATTTAAAAGTCCGCGAAATTTATAAACTTTTAACTTTATATTGTTTTAAACAAATTGCTAAAACTTAAATTTAAAATCTTGAAAATATAGCTTTAGTTGCCGGAAAAAGAATAAAAAATTTTATTTTATTACAACTGTCAATAATGATAATAAGTAATGTATCCTAATGGGTCGTTTACAGAAAAAATTTGTTAAGCTACTAAAAAAAGTTTCGTATACACTTAGTTAAATAATTAAAAAATTTGTTGAATAAGTTAACTTGAAAACAGCTTTAGATATTTTTTTAGGCATATTATTTTAAGAGGACCTTTCCATTTTTACACCTCGGGCCCATAGTGTAATTGAGCTAAAAATAAAACAACAACTTTTTTCTTTTGTCGCACTCACTTACTGCCACATATGTACGTATGAAAAATAAAAACACAAAAATAAATTATGTTTAAAAATACACATTTTAACGAGAAAGCATGCAATTAAAGACATGAAAAAACCTGCTGTTGCTTCGATACAAAAATTGTGTAAAATAATATTGACAAAAACAAACAACAAAAAACATGCAATATGATTAATTTGCCTCGTTTGTGGCACAAACAACGAAAAATTAAAGAAAAAAAACCAAATAAGAAAACGCGATTTTTACAACTATGCAACACTGTATAAGTGCACTTATCTCGTAATCACTTCCACATAAATTCCAACGGTCGTTGAACTATAAAACCAGCTGTAAATGGCATAAAAGCTTAAAAATAAATAAAAAGAGTTTTACACAATGAAACACAAACTACTCATTAAATTGTAAACAGTTTCATACTTACTACTCTATGGCAGCTCTAACAATTCAGGCTTACAAAACCCTTGTTTTTAACCATGAACACCAGCAACAATAAAAAACTGCATAACTTTTTCAACAAAGTTTTGCTGTGTGTACAATAAATCTTTATGAGCATTTTTTGGCATAATTTTCGTAACAATTGGGAAAAAGAAGAAAAACTACAAGAAAAAAAATACACATTTCATTGTTTGTTGATTACATGAACATGGTGCCAAACCAAAATTTAACAACCAGTCAACCAGACCGCTGTTTACAAAACCTACAATACCCGATTCACACTAAGGAAATTTCTAAATTTTAAATTAATTTAAAACAATAAAGTTGAAGTTAATTTTTTTGATAAAAATTCTTAGACTCTGAACTGACTCTAAATGAACACGGTTTTGTCCCGAGGAAGTCATAATTGGGCCATATGTGAAAAATAAATACATAAATCGTTTAACGTGCATTTTAATCGTCTACTTGTATTTCTAAAAATAAAAGAGCTGGAAAAAAAATGTTTACGCCAGATGTCAAAACCCATTCCAATACCCTTATACCGAAATCAAATTTGGGCTAGCTTTTAAGATTGCTTTTTGGTCAAAAGCATCGCAGAGAGAAATGTGATTTACGGGTAGTCGTCCGTATCCCGAAAACTAAAAGAAAACGGACAACGGTTTTGGCCCGGGGAAGTCTTAATGAAACATCTATTAAAAATTAAATACAAATATCGCTTAAAGAAAATTTTTAATTGCTTATATCTCGAAAACTAAAAGAGCTACCCACTCCCAATACCGCGATAACGAAACCAAATTTTGATTTACACAGCTAGATTTTAAGATCGCTTCTTTCTTGAAAATTAAACAGAGAGAGAGATAGAGAAATAATAATAAATGAAAACGAAACTTGGTTATAATCCAAAGAAGTCATAATAAGCCATCTGTTAAAAAATATAAAAATCGTTTATAAATTTTTGAATTATTTTTTTTTTGCATTTTTTAATATTATTAATTTGGGTATCTTAGCGGTTTTTTGCATTTAAGCGATTTTTTCCATTTTGGGGTGTTTAAAATTTAAACAATTTTTTTTTAAATTGAGTGATTTTTTCAATTTTAATGATTTTCTTAATTTTTAGCAATTTAATTTTCTTGATTGGTTTTCAATAATGACAAGTTTTTTCAATTTAAAAGGTTTTTTTTAGTAGGATTGAGGTTAAGAAGAAGAAAAAACCTTTTTTCTAAAAGTTATAAAGACATTAATTTGCAAATCAGACTAGATCTACACTCATAAAAAAAGCCCCTACAAATAGTTAAAAATTCTGCTAAAATAACAGGAAATAGTACCTGAATTTGCGCCAGCAGAAATTTCAATGATATTGAGAATCATGGTCTGCTAAATTTAGGTGACCTAAATTTTAGATAAAAAAGTTAGTTCAAATACAATAATTTATAAGAAATGTTGTTTAATGGAAATGAAAATTACTCAGTTGACATCAGCACATGTTTTCTGCTAAATTTTAGTTGGTTATAAACAGGTAAACAATTCAGTCAACATTCAAAAATTTAGAAGAAATTTCGTTTAATAGAAATGAATGTGGGTCAGTTGAAATCTGCAAAACATGCTGCTAAAATTACAATCACTTTTTTGTTATTAATTGAATAAAAACAAATTAATGTAAATATTGTTAATTTTATTTTCGAATAAATTACACAATCCAAAAACACTATTTGCATTAAAAAAAAAGAGAAACAATAACATATTTAATAGTATAATACAATTTTAACTGCGATTTTAACCTCCGTCTTCTTTTGCGTTCCTTTGCTGACTAATATCATATCATATTATTTTATTTACTAGCACTTTCTTAACAAGCGCCATATTATTTTTATTTGTATTGGTAAGCGTCATCAGTGATGACTCATCACACACATTAAAATACACTTACTAGAAATTTTCTAATTTGTATTGGTCGGCAAACTCTTCACCATCAATCACTATACACTAGCGCCCCTACCGTTTTCTTTTGAAACACACAAATATTAAAAAAGTTGCCGATAAATTTATCTATATTAGCTGATACATTGTCAAAATCATTTATAAAAAAATAACTAAATATCAGGAGGAAAAATTAGTTCAAGTACAGCACAAATATGTTTTTGTGGTGAAATTGGATAACTAACAACTTTAGCTAAACAACGGATTTAAACGAAAACAACAGGAAAAATTAGTTCAACTGAATAAGAACGCGTTTAACAGACTTTTGTACTAACTTTTTTTTATGAGTGTAGTTTCCGCCTTTTTCTATGGACAAGCTTCATGAGTGATTTTCCATTAAATTGTATTATTGTTTATATAGGCTATAGGAATCGAACCCGGGCATTCCTACATTACAAACGTAATTATACTAGAGTTCGACCATCTTAGCCATCTAACCCAAGTAAGGCCTTGAATGTAGTGTAGCTAATTCATAGTTTTCTTTCCTATTCAGCTCTCTGTTATTGTTTTTTACTTTCAGAAGTGATCAAACAGACACATACAAACATTCTACTTTAGATTTTTTTTGTTTATCTTCTTAATCTCCTCCTTGTCTCCTTTTTCGTAAATGTTGCCAACAGGGCATTGTTTTTTTCTTTTTTTTTAATTTGAGAGATTTTTTAAATTTTGGTGATTTTTTTTAAATTTTGAATATTTTTTTTTTTAATTTTAAGAATCTTTTTTTTTTGTTAACGACTTTTTTTAAATATGATATTTTTAGATTCTAGCGATTTTTTAAAATTTGGGATAGGTTCCTATTTCAGCTTTTTTCAGTTTCTAGGGATTTTTTCTAATTTTTTACATTTTTTCTTATTACAACGTGTTTTTTTTCTTTATACATTTTAGCTGCTTTTTTTAATTTCAGATTTCCACTTATTAAGTTTGACCTTGCAGAAAAAGTGCTGAAATTATGAGATGTGTTTGCTAAATAAATACTAGTGAGATAACAGCAAAAACAAATCTGTAAAATTTACAAAATTCTAGTTATATTTGAGTTAACTGAAAATGACAAATTGTACTGCAAAATCTGCAGAAAATATTTGTAGACCAAAAATAGCAAAACCTAAAAAAAATGTTGCTATATTTAAGTTTAATTTAGTTGAATTCAAACAGTGCTGCTAAATTCAACAGAAATATTTTCTAAAAAATAGTTGACTGTTGATTTCAGAAGCCTACATTTTTTTCACATTATAAACGAAAAAAAAACTTTAAGAATGTTGCATTTTTTTGTAAAAAAAAAAGTTTAGTAAAGTCAGCAAAAAAGTTTGCTGACTCAGTAAAATATTACGCAGGAGAGTGCTGGCAGAAAAATTGCTAATGGTTAACATTAGCTAACATCGATAAGCTGATTTTTAGCAAAAAAATTTGTAAATTCAGCAAAAGTTGTTCTAACTCTTAGTCGAATGCTATTTTAACTTGTTAAAATCAATAAAAATTGGAAGTAATGCTTTACAAACTAATTCTTTCACTGCTTCGCAAGTATCCGTTAGTGTATTTTTACTGCGTTTTTAGAAGTTATTCTGAACAACTTAAAAAAATTACTTCTCTGGTTACTTCCAAAGTATCCGTTAGTATATTTTCACAGCTTGTTTAGAATTACTTCCGAACAACATCAAGAAAAACACTTAAGTATTGCTTCTAAAGAGTAATTGCTCTAAAAGTGATCCTAAAGAGTGATTTTGGTATCATTTGACATTTCCAATCAGAAGGTCGCGCGTTCGATGCCCGGCGGAACCGATATTTTTTTAATCTTTTTTTTATCTTTTTTTTTAAATTTTTTGTTAATATTGATAATTAATTCGTTTAAATTCAATATTTTTTTAAATAAAAAATTTTGAAAAATATGTATATATAAAAAAAAATATTAGAAGTTGAATTTTATGCACCTGTAAAAATAGTACTAAAAATAATATTGAATTGCAGTGCACTTTTACACTTAATTAATAAGTACTTTTATTGAAGAGAATAAGAAACAATATCTCGCAGTAAAAAAGTGGTGTTTTTATGCCAGTCAACTTTCATATCAAAGAATAGCGCAGCGGTAGAGCGCTAGACTGGCAATCGCGAGGTCTTAAGTTCGATACCCGGTGGCGGTAATAAAAAACTTTAGTAAAATAAAAAAATAAATTTTTTTTTTGCAAAGAATTATTTTTTTTTGGTGAAAAAGAGCTTCCTTTGCACTCGTTCAAAAAGTACTCCCACTTCAACATTTTTGCAGTATTCCAAAAAGTACTCCCACTTCAACATTTTTTCAGTACTTTTTGAACGAGTGCAAAGGAAGCTCAATATTAAAATCATTGGTGTTTATGTTAAAAAGAAGTATATCTAGATCATAAATTGTAGTGCTTTTTCTACTGCTTCGGCATCACTTTTTTCGCAGGGTTATTTTTTTTTAAATAGGGTATTTTTGACTACCCTTTTTAATCCTTAATCGTGAGATTGGGCCTATTATTTTAGCTTGGAAAATTTCTATTATATTACTAAATTTAACTATATCTTCAGCTTATTATTAGTATGCTAAAAATTTGTTGCTGAGCAAAACGAGAAAGGAATTTCAAATTGTTTTCTTTTTATCTGCAAAATTGGCAGGTATCCGATATTGGATGTGATACGAGATATAGAGAAACGGGTTTCGGAATCAGAAAGTGGATATTTTTATTATATGTAATCCATTCCATTTTTTCAAAAATTGTCAGTGGGTCAAACCAATAATAAACTGACGATATATTGCTATATCCACTGAAATTTTCACCCTATAGTGTGAATACGTCATGTGCATTCATTACTAAATAATCCAATATATGTGACAGCGCATAGAGAAAGGGACCTAAGGGTAAAAAAATCATTTTTTTTTTTTTTTTGGACAACATCTGAGCATCGAATGAGACCGATCCCATGCTCTCCTGACCTTAGGTCCCTTTCTATCCTTAGGTCCCTTTCTATTTTGAGCGTCACATATGGAAAAACTTCATGTTTTGAGAATCTAGGAAGAAAATGGCAGTTTGCAAAAACAAAAAAACCTTACAAAATTCCAAGAAGCTAAATCAAACAAAAAAAAAAAAAAAAAAAACACCAACGTTCAGCAATTTATTAAACAAAAGCAACAAAAATCGTGTAGTAGTTACTAAAATAAAATTACATAAGCGTAAAGTTTATTTTTTTGTTATTTTTCATCTGTAAAGACATGAATGCTTGAGTAAACTTGCATGTGTGCATGAAATTTGCAAACCAAATAAATAACAACGAAAAAAGTTGTTTAATTAGTAAAAAAATTTGAAAAAAAATCATATTTAAGTTTATTAAGGTTTGAGTTAATTTTAAATTTTGGTTTATTATGAGAAATTATGGCATTTAAAATACAAAAAAAATCTGAGATTCCAAAATAATTAAAGCGATTAGTTAAGTTGACTTTGGAGTTTAAACACACACTTTTTATACAACGCTTTTGGGTTACTGCGATAAAGTACGGCAAAAGACATATTTTAAGCAATAATTTATTCTGGAAACTCAAAACAGTCGAAAATAGTTTTTGTTTGGGCTGCTTCGGATTGTTTTGAGTAATAATCGGTAATCGGCCAAATTATAACCGATTACCGATTATTAGGTGATTGTGAATTTTTTGCCGAAGTCGGACACTAATAAAATTGTATATAATTACATCAACATAAATAAATATATACAACTTAGATCTAAAATAACATTGGGTCAATTTCCCTAGTAAATTCTGCATTATGCCGCTAATGCATTAATATGCGTTAACAGGTGTTAATTGTTTATTTAAATAACTGGGTCTGACATATTTTAAAAAATAAAAAAAATCATTTTTTATTTGATGATTATCTTTCAAAACCAAGTGGTGGCTTATATTAAGGTAATCAAATACATATTTAATAATTTTGCATATCTTGAGACACAACCATCACCCTCTGCAATGTATAGAAATTTTTCATATGTGTCACATAAAGACTGACAGGCAGGCAACTTGCTGCACGCACAGTATAATAATTTTAAATACAATATTTGCAATAAAGAATGTTGCATTTGTTGACATTTTAATTCGATTCATTAACATTTCATAGCATATTCATAGTATTTCATTTAATATTTTATGTTTTTTTTCTCTATTAAACAAGGTTTTGTACACAAAAAGTTCATTGTGCCAGTAGACAATAACATAACCTAGTTCAAATTGTAGGCATGTAGTTGCCAATAAACAAGGGGAATCATAGTCTAAGGAAATAATTATGGCTTTAAATAATGAAAAATAAATGGAACAGAAAAAATGTCCTTTGAGAGATTTTTTTTTTAAATATTTTAATGACATGCTGTGTTTGATAAACATAGGGCACACTTATAGTATGATTATAAATTATTATAAAGGCAATTGGGATTTAAAAGCACAAATAAAAGTTTAATTTAAAAGAAAATTTTCAAACTATTTTATTCAAAAATTCAAATGTGTTTAGCTGCGAAAAGAATTTTTTTTTGTAAAAGGGGGGTTAATACTCATGTGTATAAAAATTGCATAAAAACAGATAAAAATGTTATTTAGAAATGTGTAATATGGAATTAATTGAATAAATATAATCATACGCGCTGATTGGTTAGTTGGTTTAAGTGGCAGCTTACACTATGCGAGCAATAAGTAGAGTGCTAGATCACTTACGGGGGGCTTCTACAAGACATGCGTCGTTCGTCAAATGATTATTTTTGCATTGCATGTATTTTGTTATTGTATTGTCCTTCGTGTGACGAAAAACGTCATTTAGAAACACCATCGCAGTTTTAAAAAACAACACCACTCTTAGGGTGCTTATGTCGAGAGTGCTAGATCCAACCCGAGGTATTGAGATATCTAATTATATCTCAGATAGTTCGATCAGCATATACTTCATAAAAATCCTGTGTCTGCTGCGATAGATGCTGCACACTTACAAATGTAGTGATATGCAGTCTCTTTCTTTCTAGGTATTTCGCAATTGCGTCAATGTATATTGTACTGTAGTCCGAGTCTACCGACTACAATCTTCCAGCGACATGTCAACACATCAGTCAGTCTCAAAGGGATCTGGTCCAATTCAATTTATACTCCGCCCATGTCTGTCTGACGGTTCTGCGGGTACTTATACCATTGCACTACACTCAAAAAAATAAGTTAGTAGAAAAATTAGTAAAACGTCTTGTATATCAAGTGTACTAGTTTTCAGCAATTTTTTTGCTGAAATTCCGTTTTCAGCAAAAGTTTTAGTTATATTTTTTTAGTACTAAACTAATTTTGAACTAATGTTTTACTAATTTATTTTGCTACAAAAATTGTGCTGATAACCGCATTCATAGCGTGGACGACAACCAGATAGACATGATGTAGATGTTGCAGCTTGTCTGGAAACGGAAATGACAAAAAAATCAAAACAACTCCACACATATTCTATATTTAAATTTTCAGCAAATAAATTAACTAAAGTAAAATTTCGCTACAAGTTTTTTGAGTTTTTTTCAGTCTACTACTATTCAGCAAAAAGTTTAGTGATTTTAGCAAGGATTTTTTTCATTTGCAGTCGACTAAGTGTTAGCAAAACTTTTGCTGAAGATTACTATTTTTTTGGTAAAAATCAGCCCGCTGATTTTCAGCAAACCTTTTGCTGAAATTACCAACTTTTTTGCAAGCACGCTCCTGACTAAAAATTTGCTGACACAGCAACATTTTTTGCTGACTTTACTGACTTTTTTTTTTGAGTGTACCCTTTTCCTTTGCACTTTGTCTTCCGTGCAAAATCACCACTTCTAAACCGCACAAACCATCTGTCGCATGTTGAAATCGATGGAACATATTCAGAATAAGCTTCGGTGAGCTTCACCTGCACTTTTCTTTTTAAATTGAAGAAGTAATCCAAAACTACTTCCTGAAAATGATGTTTTGTTGGCACCAAATTCGACATTTTTGAAGAAAAAAAAAAAAAAACAACATTTGCGAAAAAGGCGACACGGAGGAGATTAGAAGATAAACAAAAAAATCTAAAAGTAGAATGTTTGTATGTGTCTGTTTGATCACTTCTGAAAGTAAATAAAAAAAAAAAAAAACAACAGAAAGCTGAATAGGAAAGAAAACAATGAATTAGCTACACTACATTCAAGGCCTTACTCGGGTTAGATGGCTAAGCTGTCGAACTTTAGTATAGTTACGTTTGTAATGTAGGAATATGCACAGGTTCGATTCCTACAGCCGACGGGTTGTTGAAAAATTATCATATAGATACAATCTGAAAATAAAATATAAACAATAATACAATTTAATGGAAAATCACTGATAAAGCCTGTCCATAGAAAAAGGCAGAAACTAGATCTAGTCTGATTTGCAAATTAATGTGTTTATAAGTTTTAGAGAAAAAGGTTTATTCTTCTTCTTAACCTCAAACCTACTAAATTAAAGTTAATAAAAACTGCATATAATTAATATGCAGTTTTTTTATTAATTTGAAGCCCTTCATCTTTCACCACCTTTCACTTCTTCTCTATCCCCTTTCCAAAGGACGCAACACGTTAATTAATAGGAAGAATTTTCTGAGTGTTGCTTCTCTTAAAAAAAAAAAAAAAAATTTACAGTTTTATTAATTGCAGTTTATTAATTGCAGTTGGTCTATATGACGCGTTTGAAATAACAACACTTTACTAAAAATATAAAAAAGCCTATATTGTCACACTTACAATATATCGGAGACTGGGGGTCCGTCTCCGATATACACAAATTGCCTGCACTTGAACGTAAAAACCATACGTCAGTGTGGCAACATTTGCGAAAAAGGTGACAAGGAGGAGATAAGAAGATAAACAAAAAAATCTAAAGTACAATGTTTGTGTGTCTGTTTGATCACTTCTGTTATATATTTAAAAATCTATCCCCTAAATTCATAAATGCTTTGTAAAGTTACAGAAGGTTTACAAAACGTCATTTTCATACAAAATTTGTTCAATAAACCTCCTATAATTTTACAAAGCGTTTATGAATTTAGGAGTATACCTAATGCGAATCGCAAACTAATAAATAATACATAAAAAATTTTTTTTGATTGTTTATTTTGAACTTATTTACTTAATACGAATATAGTCTATGAACTAAAACTAAGTTCATTCTTTCTGCATTAGCACAAGTTCAAGCGTCTTAAAATTTAATACAAATTAACTTTTTTTCAAGATATTTTAGCAAAATTTAAGAACAAACTAAATTCAAGTAAAATATATGCTAAACTTTAGTAAAATTAAAAAAAATTTAAGACAAAATTTACTAAATTTAAGTAAAAATTTACTTATATTTTATCTAAGTTAATTGTTTTTATTTGTTTTTAAGAAAAGAGTGTACTCGATTTAAATTAAAATTCGTTTGCAGCCAAAGAATTCCCAAATTTCTCTAAATTTAGTTTAAATGACCTAATATTTGGTAAAGAATTTTTTGAGCGATTAAATATCTTGAAACTAAATTGTAATTGTAATAATTTCAATAAACATCTTATTTAATAAAAAAAAATTT
The DNA here is from genome assembly GCA_949987735.1 of Leucophora obtusa. Classification (NCBI taxonomy): domain Eukaryota; kingdom Metazoa; phylum Arthropoda; class Insecta; order Diptera; family Anthomyiidae; genus Leucophora; species Leucophora obtusa. Next base: position 195,568,661 of record OX465298.1, read on the forward strand.
AAAATCAAGTTAGAATCTTACTAATGTAAATACGATTATAGTTAATATGAACATTTTCATATTTAAATTAATGCATTGGCATTTTAGATTTTGTTTTCGCAGTTCAAAAATAAGTAGAGATCTATTTAAATTAAAAAAGAAACCAAAATTAGCTTGATTTTAAACTTGTTTCTATTCAATTTGGACCTTTTACCTTATCTCGAAATAATGAAAGATTAATGCTTAACTATAGTTATGAATGTCAAATTTATACGGAAATATCTGTGGTTATAGTTTAACTCTGGTTAATTTTTACATAAGTAAACGGCCCTTAATGTTCTTGTTCTGCTTGATTTAAAATTTTATTTTCTGTTTCTATTTCATATAATTTAAAATATTTTTTTTTTTTTTTTTATTTATAGAAAAGTTTATAAAATCTAAATTGCGTTTATTTATGTCTTAATTAAATTGTTATTGAATACTTGAATTAACATTTGACTCGTTTATGTAAATATTTTATAAATTTTGTGTGAACTTGTTTTCCATTTTGCTTCTATGAAAGCGTAAACCCCTATATTTGTGTATCTTGTGTCTATTACACAAAAATTGACATTAACCGCCATGTTTAATTTATACAAATGTCCATTTTCAGATATTGTTTATGTTATATTTTTGTAATTTTTTAATTTTTGTAATTTTTTCGATCTCATATGTCTGCATTTTATTTCAAATGACTTTTTAACGACATTCAACAGACATAATTGGATTGTACAGGCCACCTTGTTTGGAATGAAAATAAGGAAAAAAAAAAATATGTGTATCTGTGGCAAAATTAGTGACTTTACAATGTAAGTTCGAAAGAATTAATTCTTTTATTTACTTTTGAATTTTTAATTCAAATTAATTAATATATTATTCGTTTATACCATTCCCTATGAATTCAATCACTGGCTTCATTGCTTTAAATTCTTTTATGAATTCATTCTTTTTATAATGATCACTTATTTGAATGAAAAAATATTTTATAAATTAAATTCTACTACAAAAAGGCTAATTATATATATATATAATTTGGAATTATCAACTAGAATGTTGCTAGACTCATTATTATATCCACACCTTAAGCACCGTAAGCTGTTTTTCACGTGGAAAATTTTCACTCAAGATTCAAAAAATTAATAATTTTTTTTATTATTTTACAAAGATCCAATCACAATAAACATAAAATATCACTTTTTCACAAGAAAAATAATACTCTTGTATATTAAATTTGCGTGAAAACAAAGTCTACACAGTTTTCACGTGAAACTCATTATCGTGAAAAATCATTTTGTTTATATGGAGTATAACAGTTTTTTCACGTGAAATCGAAACAACTTACGGTGCTTAAACGGCATTCAAACCTAAATCTTAAACATGTGTTTAGACAAATACAAATTCTTTATTATATTATCATGTGTGGTATTAGATTAAACCCCTAATTGCAGAAATTGCGCAATAACATTGTAAATGTACTTAAGAACTAGGTGTGAACGCAATCTTAGATCTTTGAATGAAATGACAATTTTGATAGCCGATTTTGTAAAATATTAGAATTAATGAAAAAGTTATGGATTAAAATTGATTGTAATTCGATAACGAATAACTTCAACGACTTCAGCTTTGGCAATGAAGCCTATGAATTGATTCTAAAGGAATGGTGTAAAACTATTAGCAATATTTAGTAAGTTTGAGGTTAAGAAGAAGAAGAATAAACCTTCCTCAAAAGTTATAAACACATTAAATTTGCAAATCAGACTAGATCTAGTTTCTGCCTTTTTATGGACATGTTTCATCAGTGATCTTCCATTAAATTGTATTATTGTTTATATTTTTATTGTCCGATTGTCTCTATATAAATAATTTCAGAAGTGATCAAACAGACAGACATTCTACTTCGGATTTTCTCTGTTTATCTTCTTATTTCCTCCGAGTCACCTTTTCACAAATATTGCCACATTGACGTATGGTTTGTACGTACAAGTGCAGCAATTTGTGTATATTGGAGACGGACAGCCAACAGGGCATTTTTATTTTTTATAGTAAAGTGTTGTTTTTTTCAAACGCGTCGTATCGACCAAATACAATTAATATTGTCATTAATATGTAGTTTTATTAATTCTAATTTAGTAGGTTTGAGGTTAAGAAGAAGAATAAACCTTCCTCAAAAGTTATAAACACATTAAATTTACGAATCATATTATTGCGCAATTTTTCCATTTAGCTCTTTAAACTACTACCACACATGGTAAAAGAACTAAAACAAGAAGTTGTACAATAATATTGCAAGTGTATGGATAGCTTAATAGAATGAGAATTAAGCTCAAATTGAATTAATTCTTTCGAAGCTCTGAGGCAAAAATACGGGGCGTGTTGTGAACTACTGTTTTGTTAAGTAATGTCAACAAATGTGTTCAGCAAATGTAGAAAAAATAAACTTACGAGTAATAAATAAAAAATAAAGAAAATGACTAAGAAAACTTTTTGAACGATTAAACATGACCATTAAATACCCTCCAATAGGGGAAGAAGAAACAATTAAAATAAAATTATAAACTGTTCCTCAAAGAGTGTCACGTAGACTATAAGAAAACGTAGTAAGAAAACCTTGTAACATACTCAAGTTATAACTACAAATCTGATTAATCTTTGGCCACCACAGCGTATGAGCAATATATTTTTTTAGACAATATGAAATTATATTACTCATACGTATTCGGGAAAAGTAATATTTTTTTATGTAATTTGGGGCAGATAATCTAAAGTTTGAATTTTTTTTTATTTAGGGAATTTTAATTCGAAAGGAATATAAAAACTTTTTTTATAAAGATTCTTCAATAAATTTAAAGGACATTTTCCATAATTTTTTTTCAATCTTCCTTAAACTTAAATTTTATATATGTTACCTTCAACATATAACACCGTTCTTGTCTATTATTTGTAGGGTATGGAAAAACCATTTGTCGTTGTTTTTTTTTTTTTTAAAGAATTCTTTAAATTTTTCGTTAAATTAACAAGGTGTCATTTTTGTGTAATTTATTTATAAAAAGAGGTCATTATATTTTTTTTATTCACATCAACTAAAATGTACTCATATACGCCAATATTTGCAGCAACAACAGCAGCAGCAGTAGCAAATTGTATAATTAACATATTAATGTGTTAATTTTTTTTATTTTTAGTTTTTTTTTTACACATAAATATTTTATAAAGTGCTCTACTGTGTCCGACCAAAGCACTTTTTGTCGTTGAAAATGAGTAAATATTTGCAATATGATATATTTGTTTGCATTCTTTTGTAACTACATAAATTATTTAGTTTTATTAAATGTTTATATTACACATATTCAAAAACTTTATGTAGACTATTAAGCTATTATAAGTACTAAAATGACTTGAGAGTTAATTGCAATTAAAACGATTGACTACAACTAAAAAAGTAGTTTATTCTAAATACAGCAGCCCACAACTTTCAAAATTCTCTTTGCTAATTAACAAAAAAAAAAAAAAAATTACCAGAGAAGTAAGATTCGTTCGTATAAAAACAAAACATTATTGGATCCAATATAAATATTGGTGGGGGAACAGAATAATGGTTGCTTCAGAAAATATTTTTTATTTATAATAGAAATAATTTGTTGCAGCAATTTAACCATTCAACTGATACAGAATTCGGTTGTGTGTAAGAACTTCCATAAAGAAATTGTCTTTATAATTGGCTTCATTTTTAATAAGAAAAAAGGTTTTTGTATCTAATGAATAGTTGTGGGGAAATTCCGGTTGCTGCGGGTTTAAAGCTGGATTGCCTCAGTTAGACCAGGGTCCTTGCAATAACTTTGTTTGAATATGATAGACAATTTTGGTTTTTTATTTTAGTATTTTTACTATAGATCTTTATTTATCACTTTATGGCACAGTATTATTGTCAGACCTTTAAAACACAATTCCCTAATTAGATTTTTAAATCTGATTCAATTTTGAGCTAATCGATTCGCAAAACTTATTTGTTTTTTGAATTATTTTCTACTTTTTACGATCAGTATCTTATTAAAAGATTCAATTTGTTTTTTGTTTATTCTTTTCATAGAACTAAACTAATTGATTTAATTTTAAGAAATACATTTAATCAAAAATGGTTGCCTTGATCTATAATTCGCAAATCAAATCATAAAACAAATAATTCGATAGATTTAAAATTGAATCAATTTAAACTTGAATAAATCACATCCTCACTTTATTTAAAATCAAATCATTCGTGGTCTTTATGAAATCCCCACCGGAATTGGATTGGAAACGAAATTGGATTTTGTAAACGGGCTGATAAAAATTAAAGGAAATCGCTTTAGAATGATGTTATAAAACTTTTAATACACTCACAATATATTTTCCATAACCGATTGAGGTTTATTTAAAAAGTAATAGGTAAAGTGTGTTTTCAATTGAAGAATCAATTAAAATACATGGAAACATATTATTTAACATTTTGCATAAGTCAATAAAATACAAACTACAAAAAAATACGTATCGTCTGTAGGGGTTGATATTTTCAGTCAAATGTTCTATTTTTAGTTTTCTATTTTTAGAAAAAATAATTTAAATAATTTCGTTGTTTTCTGTTTTAAAACAAAAATTCCAATTATTTTCGGTATTCTTTTTTGTTAAAATAGTTTGTTTATATACAAAATTATTTAAATTCAAATTACAAAAAATTCTTTTCTCATACACACAAAAATAGCCAATAAAAATATGAACGTGTGTGTTGTGTGTGTAGTGTTTTGAAAATTCAAATAAAAAAAAACTTTCAAATATGAAAAAACACACCACAAAATCGTTTTTTTCTAACGTTTTCTTATTTAAAAATTGAAGATTGTTTAAACAGACTTTTCAATTATTTTTATTTCTTTTATGGATTGTTTAAACAATGTTTAAAAATAGATAGCAAAATGGTTTGAATATAATGAAAAATCATTATAAAATTTTTCATTATATTCAAACCATTTTGCTATCTATTTTTAAACATTGTTTAAACAATCCATAAAAGAAATAAAAATAATTGAAAAGTCTGTTAAAACAATCTTCAATTTTTAAATAAGAAAACGTTAGAAAAAAACGATTTTGTGGTGTGTTTTTTCATATTTGAAAGTTCTTTTTTAATTGTGTTTTCAATTAATTTAATATTTTTTTTATACTTATATATATTTAAGTTTGAAAATATTAAAGTTTGAAAATATTAAATAAAAACATATGATAAATATGTAACATTAAAATTAATAAATTTAATGAAAACAATTTTAATGAAATTGGAAATTTCTTCACCATATCTGTAGAGAGGATTTATAATATCCAACATCGAAAATTTCAGTACAAAAAAAATGAGGAAATGCCATTTCTGTTAGTTTTTATAAACCCGTTTACAGAATTCAATTCCGTTTCCAATTCAATACCGTTACGGTTTTCATAAAGACCACGATTGATTTAAAGATGTAGAAATGGTAATGACATATTATTATTTTTTGTACTACCAGTAATGACACCCATTTACCTTCTGCATTATTTCAAAACATATAATAATGAGTTACTGATAATGACTTATTTTTATCATTATTTTAAATACAAAATAATTTTATAAATTTTTTGACAATTTTTTTAAATCTATTTTTAGTCTCAATATTTTTTCAACACTGATAAGGATATATTGTAACCACATATTTTTTTAATTTTTTTGTATGTTGGCGACTATGCTGACTTGTGTGCAGCAGGTCAGTTAAGTTTTTATCTATCAAACATTATATGTCGAGATAGCTCAGCTGGTAGAGTTATTGACTGGCAACCTCGAGTCCCAGGTTCGATTCCCATACCAGAAAATTTTGTTTAAAAAAAATTTTCAAATAAAAAAATATTTTTTTTTCTTTTTTCTCAATTTTATTTTATCGGGATATATATTAATTGCATTAAAGGAATTAAATATGCTAAAATCCCAAATGTATTTAACAAATTGTGAAATATAATCCGTTGTAGGCATGTCCCTATCCGGATTTCATTCTTGCCTAAGGAAATCGTCAGGGGACGACGTTTTTATAATTTATGGAAATATTTGTTAAGTTAAATTAAAAATGAGAATTTTTTGTTCTCGTCTAGGAGCGTTATTAAACATTTAAAATATCAAAGAAAAAACAAAAACAACAACAAAAAATTTTCAACAATTTGCTTTGTCATCTTCCAATGTACTACTCTGTTGTTTTGACAGATCTAGCAATATAGTGACATCCATTCATGTAGAAACAACAATAGAAAACAATGTTTTCTAAAGTGTCAGTAACATTTAAATTTGCACAGGCACTTGCATATTAGTTTTTGCAATTTTATTTTATCGGGATATATATTAATTGCATTAAAGGAATTAAATATGCTAAAATCCCAAATGTATTTAACAAATATGTTTTTTTATAAAACTTATTTTTTTTGAAAATCTATTTTTAGACTCATTCTTTTTGCCAGTACTGGTAAGCATATATGTAATGAAATATTTTTAGATTTTTCGTATGCTGGTGTGTAAGCATAACTCATTATTTTTCGCGACATCGCCATACAAAGGTAATAAGAAATGTAATAAGAAAAGTAACTAGTTACCATTCCCAGGTATATAGTTACATAACCACATATTTGGTAATGCTTTTCTACACTGCGTTTATTTTGTATTGATAAATAATTTGAGAAAAGTGCAAATCTATAGTCATTACATAAGTGCAAAGAGTACAACCGTACCCAGGTAGAAAAATACAAACGGCACAATGTTGGCTCGGTATTGGAGGCGGTAGTACAAGTACTAGCAATGCGTCGGATTTTTAGCTTTCACTGTACTGGCATGTTGTCGAAATGATAACACCAATAAACGCTTGGCAGTAGTTATTTCCCAACGCTGGCGCAGGCTTGGGATTTTATTTTTTTTTGTATTATCCCAGTACATTTAATAACAAATTTAGTAGTTTGCTAGAAGTTTACTGTCCTGTTAGTGTACATCACAGATAAAAAACTGTGATGTACACTAACATCACAGATTTTTATTGTATTCTTTCGAAACTTCACAAGAAAAGAATGGTGATGTCTCTCTTACATAAATAATTGTGTAATAGATGTAAAAATACGTAAAATTTATAAAATTGTTAATTTTAATAATTTAAAAAAAGCTCGTTAATTTTCAGAAAACAGTACTTGCAAAGCACGTTTTAAGTAGTACCGGAATTTCGTAAAAACAGTGCTCTCCCAGTACAACTTTTGTTGTAAAGTCGGCAATTTCTACCTGGGTAGTTACATATCAAGGAAATCAGTCACTAACTGTCATAAAATTTATAAAAATTTCCAACTTTAAAATGACATTTACTCATTGATTGTCTAGAATGTTGTCGATTTCCTAAGTTTTTCTGCGTTTGTAGCGTTTTTTCTGTGTTTGTAACGATTTTCCACAAATTTTAGTGATTTTCCTTTGGACCAAAGTTTTTGTTTATTTGTTTACAAATTGTATTTTTTACTCTCTCTAATATTGCTATTTCATTTCATCAATCCAATAACAAGTCAATACAAAATTAAGCAAGTGTGAAACGGGCTTAAGCGATGAATGTAATCTATCTCTTCAAGGATTGATGTAATCCATCGCCTTGATTGACGGATGTATTCTATCTCCATTAACCCTTCCCAGATCACAAAAAATTATTCTGCGAGTTTCATGTACTTCTAAATGAAGCCATTCTAGAAATTTAAATTTATTTACCACTTCCCGGCTAATGGAGAATCCCCAAAATCCACATACACCGGAATTGCTTCAGATAGATGAAAATCCATCGCCAAACCAACTGACGTTGTTTATAAGCAAAATCCATTTTACCCTTCCCAGGTTATAAAAAATCCCCAAAATCTCCACAGCCGAAAATTACCCGAGACGGATGGAAATCTATCTTTGTGCCCCGATAATCGGTAAAAAATGTATGTATTAGTACTCAAACGATGCGTACTAACGGGAAAAATAAGTATAAATTTGTTGGACCAGATCTTTGGTATCCGTTTAAAGTTGGCAAAAAAATAAATAAAATTTTTCCACAAAATGTTATTAAAATTTTTGTATTAATCTTTTGCTACACTAATGCACCTTTTATGATAAAAAATGCAAAGTAAATAAAGTAACCCGCAACAATTTTCTATAGAAATGTCCTACACTGAAAATATTATTGCAGTAACTGACTGTAGTTTATTTAAAAAGTTATCCGTACATTTATTTTTAAATGATTATTCAGTTAAAATACAAAGAAATATATTTTTCAACTGTTTTTGTCGTTTATTTAAAAAATAAATTACATATAAATACGGATTTTCTGTTGCAGTTAATATTTTCATTTAAAATGTTTTGTTAAAAAAAAAAGAATTCCTTTTCGATTTCTAGGTCAGTTAAAAAAATTAAATAAACTAAATATCAATTATTCTTACGGATTTTGTAGTTAATTTTTTGAAATTTAAAAAACAAAATAAATGAAAAATCATTCTTTTTTGAGGATTTTGTAGTTTATTTATTAACATTTAAAAATAAATGAAAAGTTCTTTTGATTTAAATGAAAAGTCAGTAGACCGGTTTTCAAGTGATTTTTCATTTATTTTAAATTACATTTTCAGTTAATTTAAACTACAAAGTATTTTGAGTGTATCCGAAAAAAAATAAATAAAATGAGTTATAAAAAAAGTTGGACATTCTCAGACATGTTTTATATACCGGTAAATGCGGCTACAAAATCTTCTAATTTGATACTCAGTGTATTTACATTCGCTTTGAAATAAAACAAACGATAAATGGGATCAATTTGGATCCCACATTTTAATCCCTAAATGTGAGACTTAGGGGTTAAATTTGTATAAAAACATTTCAGTTATAAATATTCCTAGTCGTGCTCTTGTCTTTCCAATATTGCTAAAATTTTCATTTGAGTGATTCAATTTTAAATTGATACGTTATTTTATCTTTAAATTATGGGAATTTTAAAACCATTGGAAAACATTTTAGATTTTTATTACTAAATTATAAAATTACTCATCACGCTATGATTCACATTATACCCAAAAAAGAAAAAAATTGCTTAATAGACCAACTATTATTAATAAATATAGCTCAAATTATAATAATTTATTTTTGAAACTAAATTTTTAAACCTTTTTGACATGTCTTAAATAATTTCATACGATACAAACAAATGTTTTTTTCTAAATCGTTTGTTTTTTTTACACTAAATAATAAATCAATTAAAACTAATCATATTTTAAAATGAAATGAACATGTCGTGTTTAAAGATCCTACAAAGAAGAAACAAAAAAAAAACCCACTTTAACAATCACTTTGACTTCTAACAACTGATGACAACAATCTAATTGAATTATAACAAAAAAAAAATTTAACTTAATTGAATATTAAATGTACAAAACAATTAAAATTTAATAAAAGGAGACATCAAATATGTAAATCTAATCAATTTCATTTGAATTTAAAATTTATTGGCCATCTTTTTTATAATATCCGGGTAAATTGAAAAAAAGTGTTGACAGTAATTTTTTGTTTTTGAAAATGTAAATGAATTAAAAATTTAAAATTAATTATTTTAGTTTTTAAATATTTTTTTTAAATCACTTTACCTGGGTGGCAGTTTTTCTGTGTTTTGTAAATGACCTTGATTATGAGAATTTATTTTCCTTAAATTTTTAATTATTACCGCATTAATAAATTATCTATATCTCTTGTATATCATTTCAAATATTTTTTTATTACAAAATAAATATCATTTGAAGGAATTTTGTTTTATTTTTATTATTGATAGATATTCTTGAAAATATATAACGTAAATTACAGCACGTGTGAATTAAATTTACACATATTTTTTTTCTTTCTATCTTTTGATAGATCTATAATATAAGATTTTTAATGAGTGATTAGTTGATTGATTACAATTTTTAATCCCAGCAAAACCTTCTATTACCAGGTAAAGGGAAATTGAAAGTACTTACACTTTGGTCAAATAACATATTATTTTAAAATGGGGGTGTCACTGGAGTTAAGTGGTTGCCTAAAGCTTAGCGATATAGACTCAAATAAATCATTACGAAGAAAGTACTGAAACAAGTTGTTACTTGTAATATTAAATTCACCAGTTATACATTTACAAAGTCATTACACATTAGTAGACAATTCATTAGTTACATATAGGGAATAAAATAAGACGTTAGTTGTTGAACAAATTGCTGGAATCTGATATAAATTGCAATTATCTAAAAAAAAAACTTAGCATACTGGAACAAAAAGGAAAAACCGCTACCTTATCTGCTCTACACTCATAGAAATAAAAATATAAAAATAGCCGAAAAAGCAACTAAAAATTAGTTAAAAATGATGCTGCAGAAAAAACTGTTATATTAGTAAATTTTTTTTCTAAATACTAGTATAATAAGAACAGCAAAAATTAAACTATTAATTTACAGAATTTTGGAATATTTAAGAAAACTTTAATTGAAAATGACAAATTATAATTGTAAAATCTGCTGAAAATTTTGCTAAATATTAGTAGACTAAAACGAGTAAAAAGGTTAAAGTCGGGCATGCCGACTATACAATACCCTACACCAGTCTGGTGTATTGTTTGGATCCGAAATTCGAATAGGTTAAAATGGGGCTTATGTCAAAATTTTCTATAATGTGAGTCAGCGCACCAAATTTCATTAAAATATCTTAATATTTGCGACCTGCAGTTTGTAACCAAGCCAATTTTGGGGGGACCCTTATATGGGCACTAGTTCTAAACATGGACCGATGTTCACCAAAATCAATAGGCTTCGTCCTTGGGCCAACATAGGTCTATGTACCAAATTTCATCAAAATATCTTAATATTTGCGACCTGCAGCGTATAAACATTATAATTTTGGTAGGACCCTTATATGGGCACTAGGTCTAAACATGGACCGATGTTCACCAAAATCAATAGGCTGCGTTATTGGGCCAATATAGGTCTGTGTACCAAATTTCATCAAAATATCTTAATATTTGCGACCTGCAGCGTATAAACATTATAATTTTGGTAGGACCCTTATATGGGCACTAGGTCTAAACATGGACCGATGTTCAAAAAAATCAAACTTGTTCGTCCTTGGGCCAACATAGGTCTGCATACCAAATTTCATCAAAATATCTTAATAGTTGCGACCTGTAGAGTGCGCACAAGATTGCATGGACAGACAGACAGACAGACGGACGGACGGACAGACGGACATCGTTAAATCGAAATAAAAAAAAAATTCTGAACCGATCGGTATACTATAAGGTGGGTCTACGACCAATATTTTTTGGTGTTACAAACATCAGCACAAACTTATAATACCCTGACCACATAGTGGTGTAGGGTATAAATAGCAAAAAAAAAACTGTTTTAAGTAGAAAATTTTTGTTATTTTTAAGCTTAATTTAGTTGAATGCAAATAGCAGTCTATCCTGCTAAAATCAGCAGAAATATTTGCTAAAAACTTGTAAACTGCTGTTTTGGAAACGCTCGATTTTTATTTCCCAGCAAAAAAAGAGATGCCGAAGCAGTAGAAAAAGCACTACAATTGATGATCTAGATATACTTCTTTTTTAACATTAACACTAACGATTTTAACATTGAGTTGTGATAGGAGAGGAGTACTCCTACACCTAGGAGTACTTTTTAAACGAGTTCAAAAGAAGCTCTTTTTCACCAATTAAAAGTAAAAAAAAAAATTTCCCAAAAAAAAAATTTTTCAAAAAAAAAATTTATTTTTTATATTTTCCAAAAGTTTTTTTTTATTGCCGCCACCGGGTATCGAACTTGCGAACTCACGATTGCCAGTCTAGCGCTCTACCGCTAATTAAATGATATGAAAGTTGACTGGCATAAAAACACCACTTTGTTGCTGCGAGATATTATTCTTTATTCTCTTCAATAAAAGTACTTATTAAACAAGTGTAAAAGGTGCACTCCAATTCAATATTGTTTTCAGTACTATTTTTACAGGTGCATAGAAAGCAATTTCTCACCAATTTTTTTATTTATACATATTTTAAAAATTTAAAAATTTTAAAAATATCTAATTTAAACAAATTAATTATAAATGTTAAAAAAAATTAATAGAATAGAAAAAAATAAAAATAAAAAATATTGGTCCCGCCGGTAGTCGAACCCGGAACCCTCTGTTTAGAAATGCAAAATGATACCAAAATCACTTTTTATGATCACTTTTCGAGCAAGTACTCTTTAGGAGCAATACTTAAGTGATTTTTTGGATGTTGTTGAGAAGTAATTCTAAAAACGCTGTAAGAATATACTAACGGATATTTTGGAAGCAATAAAAGAAGTGATCACACAGTGTGTGACCCTTCCATACATATGTATGGAGAGAATTATCTACATGATATTAATGAATTTTTGCATAAAAACAATGAAGTTTCACTGGAACTCGTCCATTGAAAATTTTCATTAAAGTAATGGAGTTTTCATAAAATGTTGTGAAAAAATTAATTCTATTTATTAAAAGTTTCATACACTCAATGAAAAAGTTTCATTAAAACCAGATTCATAAAATATATGCAGTTGTTTCATTAAATTTAAGAAATTTGTGAAAAAATTTCAATAGTTTACTGAACAATTCCATTAAAACTTGTCCGGCGAAATTCCCTCTATGTGGAAATAACCCAGGAAAAAAAGTGAGGAAAAAGAAGTAGTAAAAACATAACAACAGTTGAATAGGGAGTTGTGAAAATTTGTGGTTTTCACTGATGAATTTAACATTGGCTGGTCATAGGAGGGAAGTTGTTCTTTTTTGAAACATATTATGTATATTTGAACCATTGAAAAGGAAGTTCTTTTTCACTTGTTTTTATTTTAATTTAATAAAAAAAAAAAAATCGTCATGCATCGTGTGGGGTTTGAACCCACACTCGTTGGCATTTCAAGCAGACGCTCTACCCCCCTATGCTATGGCTTGTTATATCTGATAGCTGACTTTTAGCAGCCTTGTTCAGTAAATTGCTATCTTTATTTCTTTCTATTTTTATTAACAAAAAAAAAAATATATAACATATTGGAAAATATACAAAGTTGGCTTTTTAAAGTGTTTTTTTTTTTTTTTTATAAAAATAATACACTCAGAAATAAAGCTGTAAAAATAGCAGAAAAAGCTACTAAAAATTATGTAATTAAAAATGACCTTGCAAAAAAACTTCTGATATTAGCAGATTGTTTTTTGCTAAATACTGGTAAGATAAGAAGGAAAATAAAACTGTTAAATTTACAAAATTTTGGTTACATTTAAGTTAACTTTTAATACGAATTACCTTGATAAAATTCGTAAAAAATTTTGCAGCATATTAGTAGATATTGCAAGGTAATTTCTAACTTATTTTTACACTCAAAATAGTTTGTAGTTTAAATTAACTGAAAATGTAATTTAAAATAAATGAAAAATCACTTGAAAACCGGTCTACTGACTTTTCATTTAAATCAAAAGAACTTTTCATTTATTTTTAAATGTTAATAAATAAACTACAAAATCCTCAAAAAAGAATGATTTAACATTTATTTTGTTTTTTTAAATTTAAAAAAATTAACTACAAAATCCGTAAGAATAATTGATATTTAGTTTATTTAATTTTTTTAACTGACCTAGAAATCGAAAAGGAATTCTTTTTTTTTTAACAAAACATTTTAAATGAAAATATTAACTGCAACAGAAAATCCGTATTTATATGTAATTTATTTTTTAAATAAACGACAAAAACAGTTGAAAAATATATTTCTTTGTATTTTAACTGAATAATCATTTAAAAATAAATGTACGGATAACTTTTTAAATAAACTACAGTCAGTTACTGCAATAATATTTTCAGTGTACTAGTTCTAACTAAAATGTTTACAGAATTTTTCTTTTTCTGCTATATTTAGTTCCTAAATATATTTAGTAAATATTTGATCAAAATGGATTTTTTAAATTGCAATTTTTTAAATACAAACAAAATTGTAATATTTACCTTTTTCAAGTAAATGAATGTTCCTTTTAGTTTGACTCTAGATCATAAATTAATATCACTTTCTGTTTTAATTATTTTCAAATCAAAGAAAGATGATACAATTTTTACAAGTACAATTTTTACAAATTAATTCGTATTTTAACAAAAAATATTTGAAGAATTACATATTTATTTAGAACTTTTATATTTTCATAAAATTTCATTAAAAATTAATATAAAATTTTTTGAGTGTACAAAATAGAAATAAATAAAAATTTTACAGGGAAAACTAAATGTGCCAGCACGTTCCTATGCAACCCCCATACAAAATATTAACTTCTTATCAACCATGAAAAAGAACTTCTGACTAGCATATATTTATTGCAGCATTAGATGTTGTTTAAAACCCATTCCTAAGAGAGTAATTCTTTGTGATGTAATGAAGGAAGTGATTCATTTAGAAGTCATTCCATTTATTTTTGCTGGGAAGTAACACTTATAAAAAATATTCAAATTACGATTGTTTACCAATCAATCATACAATTTTTTTATGTTCTTTATCATTGGCATTGATCTTTCTTTACAAAAACAAATTTTTTTGTATTTATTTTCTTTAAAATAAAACGAAAAGTGTGTTATTTTACCCTCCAAATTGATGGTGAATTTCCTCAATATTTTTCAAAATATTTTTTCTCAATCAAAAGCCAAATATTTAATGTTTATTTGTATTTTTCAACACTTTATATTCTGTACTTTATTATTTGATATGAAGCAACAGAAAATATTCTTTACAGTTTTTTTTTTATTTGTTATTTTTACCATTAAAAACAACAATTAAAAATAAGAAAAATAAATCAACATTTATATGCTCAATATTTTAAAATTTCTATAAAAAATTTTTTATTCTTCTAATTGCAGATATCTTTCAACACTTTGTAAAATTTGCTGAATAAAAAAACACACAGTCACCATTAAAAATTCTTTTTTTTTTCGAAATGAATACCGTTTCTAAAAGCGAGTTGTTTTAAAAAGGAAATGAATTCAGTAAAGCATCATCGTATTGGAGTATTTTTATCTCCATAGATTGTAAAAATATTACTAAAAGTGGAAATTAAAAATATTGATATAAAAAATTTTAATAGAAAATATTAAATTAAAAAGCAACAAAGTAATAAATATTTGAGATTGTAAAAAATCTAGTCATTTTAAAATTAAACAACGAGTTTTGAAGCTACAAAAGTATATTTATCCATATAGTGTTTATTAAATTTGTTCGCGTTTAAT
This sequence comes from Leucophora obtusa, assembly GCA_949987735.1. Classification (NCBI taxonomy): domain Eukaryota; kingdom Metazoa; phylum Arthropoda; class Insecta; order Diptera; family Anthomyiidae; genus Leucophora; species Leucophora obtusa. The sequence goes on from OX465298.1 coordinate 195,584,008, forward strand.
TCGTTTAATTCCTGTGTCGTCTTAATTATTAGAAATTAGAAATTAATAACAAAGAAGAAATGCCTTATAGTCGTGATTCTGCTTCAGCTCAAGCTGATAAATTGAGCGGTATCGAAGAGGAGAGTGACTTGTATGAAGGTTTTGCTCCACATGTTGAAACTTCGGAAATTAAGGTGCTTGATCACTATACACAACCAAAAACATCAGGTAAGATTAATATTAAAAAAAGAATAAAAAATACAAAATACACAATTTACAAAAATCTTTATTCCGTACAGTTCAGTAGAATATGGATTAAATTAAAGTTTTACCTTAAAAACACCCCTCCTAAGGTCATGTTCATTTTCTGTAATTAAAATAACGTTTTGTCAGTAAATATATGTATATAACTCACAATATGTATATAAAATTTGCAAATATAATTTTTTGTATTCACAAAAGAACATTCTTTGCATAATTTTAAATTGTAAAAAAAACCCTTGAACTCAAAATGAAAACATGATGAAAGCATTGTTCCAATATGGTGTGAAAAATTACATTATTTTGGCGTGAAAAAATTCTTGCATACAAAAAATATAAAAACTCCAACACAAATGACATGAAAATAATCATGAATACACTAATAGAAAAAAGTCTGCAAAAAATTTAGTTAAAACTACTAAAAATTAGTTAAAACTGATGCTGCAGAAAAAACTGCTAAATTAGCAGATAATTTTTGCTATATATTAGTAATATAGGAACAGCAAAAATAAAACTGTTAAAATATACAGAATTTTAGCTATATTTGTGTTAAATTTTTGTTGATAGAAAATATCAAATTAACCTGCTAAAATCTGTAAAAATTTTTGTTAAATAATTAGTACCCTAAAAAATCACAAATTTAAAATTTTCTAAGTTTTTTTTTAATGCAAATAAATGCTGAGCCTTTTGGAAACAGCAGTTTACAATTTTTTTTAGCAAATAACAGGATCGACTGCTATTTGCATTCAACTAAATTTAGCTCAAAAATAACAAAAAATTTTTAGATATAACAGGTTGTTTTTACTATTTTTAGTCTATAAATATTTAACAATATTTTCAATTAACTAAAAGTTAACTTAAAAATAACTAAAATGTTAATTTACCAGTTTTGTTTTTGCTGTTCTTATTTTACTAGTATTTAGCAAGAATATCTGTTAATTTCAGCAGTTTTTTCTGCAACATAATTTTTAACTAATTTTTAGGTCCTTTTTCTGGTATTTTTACTGATTTATTTCTATGAGTGTATGGAATGTTTTATTTTGTTGGACAGAAAGAAGGTCATTAAAATGTATATAATTACTTGACATGAACAAAAATCATCCGAAACAAATTTACAACACTAAATTAAATACAAGCGATGAGAAAATCGTGTTTAAATTGGAAAATATATCTGCTTTTGACTTCTAAAGACAGCACTTACAATTGCAACGACCGGCTGCAACAATAATATAGGGTGGTACTAGGGACAGAGCTTGATAAAGATTATTCTTTTTTGAATAAACTCGCATTAAAATTGATTCATTTTATAAATCAGTGAATAATTCCCCATCACTTTAAATCAATGATTTGATTTTGAATAAAGAGAGGATATGATTTATCCAAATTTCAATTGATTCAATTTTGATTCGATTGAAATATGTATTTAATGATTTGATTTGCGAACTATAAATCAAGGCAACCATTTATTGTTAAATTGAATCAATTCGCTTGATTCTATGAAAAGAATCAACGAAAATCAAAATGGATTCTTTGAATAAGATATTGATTGAATAAAGTAGGCAATAATTCATTCAATAAAATGAGTTTTGTGAATTGATTCGTACAAAATTTAATCAGATTAAAAACTGAATTAGGGAATGTATGGGTAGATCAATTAATTGCTAAATTTTTTGAATAAAAGACAGTCGTTTTAGAAAAAACATTTTTTTTTCGTAACATAGTCTTATTTTAGCTCAGTACACTTTGTCCCACACTTCTCCAATTTTTTTTATATTTTCCAAAAAATGGGGGATTTCTGGAGGTCCTCAAAATAGGCATTTGTTTGTGCAATAATTTCATTGTTGGAGCTATCTCTTTCCACTGAGTCATTTCTTAAGGTTTGGAAGTGGAAAATAGTCACCGGGAGATAATGGCGGATGAGGTACCAATTAATAGCCCAATTCTTGCAATTTTGCCATTGAGACTACACACGTTTGCACCCGTGCATTCTTGATGAAAATTAACTTTTTTTCTTGGCCAAATGGGGTATTTTTTTAAATTGTTCTTGTATCGCTCCAGTAAGTTGGTACAATAGTACCCGTTTATTGTTTTTCTCTTTTGAAGTTAATCGATGTGGATTATTCCGCGTAAATCCCAAAAACTGTCGCCATAACCTTGTTGGCCGACAAAGCCACCTTGGCCTTCTTCGGAGCCGGTTCACCCAGAGCACCCCATTGTTTGTTTTTTCGGTGTGTTGTGTGTTGGATGCATGTTTCATTCGCCATTACAAAACGCCGAAAAACTCATTCGAATTGCGGTTAAATAACTCCAAACAATCCTTTGAAGTTGGCACACGATTGCGTTTATGGTCAATTGAGAGCAAACGCGGCACCCCATCTAGCGGATAGGTTTCTAAAACCAAACTGGTTGATCATTTAAAATTGAAACCACAGTGCCATATGAAATACCTATGGCATCAACAATCTCAACAATCAACAATCATCAACAAAATCTGCCGAGGCTATAGCGAAAAATTAAAAAAGGCGACCCCTACGATCGGAAAAAATTTTTTTTTTTTGAAATTGCCGTACACCCTCCAATACTTCATATTGGAGGGTGTACGGCGAACTTTTTTTTTGCGGTACGGTCTAATGTACAGGGTAGCCGAAAATTACCGAAGGGGTTTGAGTTAAAAGAGCCACTATGTTCCTCGCAGTGTGCGCTGTGGCTCCATCCTGTTGGAACCATACTTGCGGATGGTTTTCCACGGCTGGCTTTAAAAATTTTTACAACATTGTCCGATATCGAACACTGTGTTCATTTTCAAAAAAATATGGGCCAATTATCCTTTGTGACGAAACACCGCACAAAAAGGTCAGGTAAGTAGGTGTAATTGTCGATGTTGAACTACTTTTGGATTTTCTGTAGCCCATATCCTGCAGTTTTTCCTATTAATGAACCGATTTGATTGGAAATGGGCTTGGTCGCTCATAATTAAATTATGAAAAAATCATGATTTTCTTTTGCTTTTTGCCTAAAACGATTTGGGCACGTTGTTCAATTGTGTGCTCTTCCTCAAGTCTTCTTTACAAAATACTGTAAAAAAAATTATTATAAAAAAGTTTTAAGGAATTCAAACCCCTTAGATACTTTTGGGCCACCCTGTACAACGAAACGAATAAACCATCATAAAACTTAATCGATTTGAATAAATTTGATTAATTTTTCATATATTTTTTTTCACGGGTTTATAAAATAACTTTAAGGTTTTCGATTTCTATTATTATTTGTAGTCCATCGTCTCATTTGTAGTTTTTCATTATTATTAAAAAACAAAAAAATATATATATTTGTGTCACTAAAAAATGCATTGAAAATTATATCGTGTATCGTACTATATTTTTACATCATATAAAACATGTCATTGTCTGTACAATTTGTTATTAAAAAAAAATTGAAATCCAAAAATCATATTTTATACTAAATTTAGACTGAGCAAAAACTACCTAGTTTTAAGGCAAACATATACGTTCAATATTATTGATCAATTTTTTTAAAATCAACCAATCAGAACAAAGTATTTAAAAATAAAATGTTCTGATCAATTTTTTTAAAATCAACCAATCAGAACAAAGTATTTAAAAATAAAATGTTCTGATTTGTTGATTTTTGAAAAATTTATCAATACTATTGAACGTGTATGTTTGCCTTAAAACTAGGTAGTTTTTGCTCAGTCTAAATGTAGTATTACACGAATTTTATTAAAAATGTATGATGGTTGTTGTATAAAATAAATTCTGTAATTTTTATTTAACAAATATTTTTGTCTTCTATTTTTAATTTTAATTAAATTTTATTTTCGATTTAATTATTTGTTTATACATACGAAAAAAAGGAAACGAATTTAATATGACACAAAAATCTTTTCGTATGAAATGAAAGTGAAAAGTATACAGGTGCTGTTGTAATAAAATTTCAAATGAAATACAGTCATGAAGATTTCAAAATAAATATATTGTTTATGCCTTGCACAATTAGAGATTAATTAAAAATTAGCAGTGAAATTTGTGTCTTTAATAACTTATATGGCATTTTGGACGGTAAACATCTGTCATTTATTCTCACTTAGTCATTGAACGAAATAGTATAAACAACGTTTTTTTTTTTGCTTCAAAAATGCCGCATTTTGTGCTAACCAAAGTATCATTTGAGGGAAATTTTGCTTTACTTTTTCAATTTGAAAAAAAAGTGCAGATGAAGCACATCGCCGAAGCTTATCATGAATATGTTCCATCGATTTCAACGTGCGAGAGATGGTTTGTGCGGTTCAGAAGTGGTGATTTTGACACGGAAGGCAAAGACCGCCCAGGTCAGCCAAAAAAGTTCGAAGATGATGAATTGAAAGCATTAATCGAAGAAGATTGTTGAAGATCCTGCAAAATCATTGGAAGTTACTCAATCAGTCATTTCAAATCGTTTTCCAGCAGCAGAACTCATCCAAAAGGAAGGCAATTTGGTAGAGCTGAGCTGAAGCCGAGAGACGTTGAAAGACGATTTTTCATATCCGAAATGCTGCTTGAACGTCATAAAAAGAAGTAATTTCTGCATCGAAGCATTAATGGCCATAAAAAATGGATCCGTTGCGACAACCCGAAGCGCAAGAAATCGTAAGTTAAGCCCGACCAACCAGCCGAATATCCATGGCGCCAAGTTATTTGGTGGGACCAGAAGGTTCCCATCTATTATAGATCCGTTACGACAGCCCGAAGCGCAAGAAATCGTAACTGAAGCCCGGCCAACCAGCCGAATATCCATGGCGCCAAGTTATTTTGTGGGACCAGAAGGTTCCCATCTATTATGAAATCGGGCCAGATGGTCATAAAAATAAAATATAAATAAAAAAAAAAATAAAAAAAAACAAAAAAAAATTCAAAATATATTGGTCCCTCCAGGAATCGAACCTGCGACCATCTGTTTAGTGTATATATTATATATTATGATGTTTATATCAAAGTAATACCAAATGATTAGGGAATGCATACCGGGATTTCTCGTCCCGGGATTCCCGGGAAATTAAGCATTTTTCATTTCCTGCATTCCCGGGAATTTGGACCGGGAATCCCGGGATTTCAAAAAATGCAGTTAAAAGAATAAAGTTAATTATTTCAAATTTTCTTATACAAAATTTTCCAATGTTTTGAAAATGGTAAAAAATTTTACATTAGGCTTGTTCGTTTACTTACTCCAATTTGCTAATTTTACCGCAACTGGAAAAATTCAAAAAGTAAACAAAACAACAATTGTAGTAAATGTAGTAAGATTTTAAGTAAACGAACACACCGATTAATTTGTGTACTTGATCGAACTCTTTAAGTTACTTTTAGAGTCTGTTAAAAAATATATTTTTTAAGAAAACCACTCAATTAGACAGTGTTTGTACAAAAAATTTTTAATCGCACTTATTCTGTACAGAATTAAAGACAAATTTGTCTATTGATTTTTAAAAACTTTCAAGTAATTAGACCGAGGAAAAACTACCTAGTTTCTGGCTCCTGCTAGCTTTTATTTGTCAAAATGCATATATAAAAAAAACACGTTTTGTACGAAAACTAGGTAGTTTTTGCTCAGTCTAAATTCAGTATAAGTTAAATTTCCCATAATTTTCAATTTTTTTTCCAATTTTTTAAAATTATTTTCTAAATTTTTTTTTCTCTTTTACGAATGTCTTCTGTTATTATTTTTTAAATGTATTTTTTAAAATATTTTTAAATATTTTCTTAACATTAATTTAACAATAAAAAAAATAAAGAAAAGTGTGAAATAAAAAAGTGTTGTGACAAAGAAAAACTAAATAACCAGTGTAAATGACTTGGCTTTTGCAATTTAGTTTTGTACAAAAACCAGCTGGTATGTGCTCATTCTAAATTCAGTATTATATACAATAATTTCTAATATAAAATTAATTCTTTCCCACTACGAAAATTCCAAGAAAAACCACCTGAGCTTTTTCATGATCATGAAAATTTGAGGCCTTTAAGACATTTTCTTTATAAAAATTGTTAAATTATAAAATATTTTCTAATTTATTTCCCTTGCCGGATCCCGGGATCCCGGGAATTCAAAATAAATTTCCCGCTTTCTCGGGAAATGAAAAAGTGCGGGATTTTGCATTCCCTACAAATGATACAAAAATCACTTTTTAGGATCACTTTTAGAGCAATTGTTGTTCAGAAGTGATTCTAAAAAAGCTGTAAAAATATACTAACGGGTACTTTGGAAGCAATGAAAGAAGTCATTCTTTGAAGTCGTTCAGAATTACTTATAAAAAAGCAGTAAAATTCACTAACGGATACTTGTGAAGTGCACTAATACAAAAAAGTCCGTAAAAAATTTAGTTAAACTACTAAAAATTAGTTAAAAATTATGCTGCAGAAAAAAACTGCGAAATTAGCAGATTATTTTTGCTATATATTAGTAATATAGGAACAGGAAAAATAAAACTTTTAAATATGCAGAATTTTAGTTATATTTGAGCTAAATTTTTGGAAATGGAAACAAATTAACCTGCTAAAATCAGCAAAAAATTTTGCTAAAAAATCACCAAAAAATTTAAAATTTTCGAAGTTTTTTTTTTCGATTTTGTTTAAGTGCAAATAAAAATCGAGCCTTTTGAAAACAGCAGTTTACAAATTTTTTGGCAAATATTTCTCCAGATTTTTGCAGAATAGACTGCTATTGGCATTCAACTAAATTTATCTTAAAAATAGCAACATTTTTGTAGATTTAATAGTTTATTTTTGCTATTTCTAGTCTACAAATATTTAGCAAAATTTTCTGCAGATTTTACAGTACAATTTGCTATTTTCAGTTAACTAAAATTTAGCCTAAATATAACTAAAATTCTGTAAATTTAATAGTTTTAATTTTGCTGTTCTGATTTTACTACACCTTTTGCAATTTTAATTCAGAAAATATCAATTGAAATTCAGAAAATATCAATTGAAATTCAGAATTTCTATTTGAAATTCAGAAAACATCAATTGAAATTCAGAATTTCCATTTGAAATTCAGAAAACATCAATTGAAATTCAGATTTTCCATTTGAAATTCAGAAAATATCATTTGAAATTCAGAAAATATCAATTGAAATTCAGAAAATATCAATTGAAATTCAGAAAATATCATTTGAAATTCAGAAAATATCAATTGAAATTCAGAAAATATCAATTATTATTCAGAAAACATTAATTGAAATTCAGAAAATATCAATTGAGATTCAGAAAATATCAATTGAAATTCAGAAATCGTCATTTGAAATTCAGTAAATATCAATTGAAATTCAGAAACCGTCATTTGAAATTTAGAAAATGTCAATTGAAATTCAGAAAATATCATTTGAAATTCAGAAAATGTCAATTGAAATTCAGAAAATATCATTTGAAATTCAGAAAATATCAATTGAAATTCAGAAAATATCAATTGATGTTCAGAAAACATCAATTGAAATTCAGAAAATATCAATTGAAATTCAGAAATCGTCATTTGAAATTCAGAAAATATCAATCGAATTTCAATTGATATTTTCTGAATTTCAATTGATGTTTTCTGAATATCAATTGATATTTTCTGAATTTCAAATGATAATTTCTGAATTTCAAATGATATTTTCTGAATTTCATTTGACATTTTCTGAATTTCAAATGATATTTTCTGAATTTCAATTGATATTTTCTGAATTTCAAAGGACAGTTTCTGAATTTCAAATGATATTTTCTGAATTTCAATTGATATTATCTAAATTTCAAATGATATTTTCTGAATTTCAATTGACATTTTCTGAATTTCAAATGATATTTTCTGAATTTCAATTGATATTTTCTGAATTTCAAAGGACAGTTTCTGAATTTCAAATAACGATTTCTGAATTTCAATTGATATTTTCTGAATTTCAATTGATATTTTCTGAATTTCAAATGATATTTTCTGAATTTCAAATGGAAATTCTGAATTTCAATTGATCTTTTCTGAATTTCAAATGGAAATTCTGAATTTCAATTGATATTTTCGGAATTTCAAATGGAAATTCTGAATTTCAATTGATATTTTCTGAATTACAGTTGCAAAAGGTGTAGTATTTAGTAAAAAAAATCTGCTAATTTTAGCAGTTTTTTCTGCAGCATCATTTTTAACTAATTTTTAGTAACTTTTTCTGCTATTTTTACAGATTTATTTCTATGAGTATGAAGAAGTAGTCTGTAAAGCATTACTTAAAATTTTTTGCTGAGTATTTAGAAAATAGTGGCTGTGGAGTTTTACCTCACCCGCATTATAGTACAGATCTTGCCCCGTCCGACTGCCGTTTGTTTCGATTGATGCAGAACGCTCTCACTGGAATACGCTTCATTTCAGAACAGGATTGGCTTGATTCGTTCTTGGCCTCAAAAAATGAGCATGCCTTTTGAAGCGGAATGCATATGTTGCCAGAAGGATGTGAATACTTGAATGAGCGATGGCCAATACTTTGAAGAAATTTATACCATGGATGGTAACCGAAAGGATGCGGTTATCGGTAAGGGTAATGCTATTTCAGATTATTTCGGTAACGGTATTTTAAGATTAACGCTATGTCATTTATTTCGGTAACGGTATTTTAAGGATAACGGGTTTTTGATTAATTCGGTAACAGTATTTTAAGGTTAGCGATATTTCAGTTATTTCGGTAACGGTATTTTAAGGATAACGGTAAACAGTTATTTCGATTCATCCCGCAATTTTTTTTTACAAAAAACAAACGAGATGAAAAACAGAACCAGTTTACCAAGTTAAAGTACGAAAAATACTCAATAACCACGTGCAATTACCAAAAGCAGAAAATTAAAAATAACGGTAACGATATTTTAGTGGCAACGGTATTTCACTTATTTCGATAACGGTATTTTAAGGGTATCGATATTTCATTTATTTCGATATCGGTCTTTTAAGGATAACGGTATTTCGGATATTTTGGTAATGGTTTTTTAGGAGTAAAGGTAGTTAGTTGAAAGGGTTTTGAATTGATAACGGTAATTTAGCGGTATTGCCTGCCAACTATGATTTATACTGTACCAATGTTTCACAATAAACTGCCAAAATTTGCCAAAACTTCCGAAATTTCTTATTTTTATTTTTATTGCGACATACATTAATTGCATTAAAGGAATTAAATTTGCTAAAATCCGAAACGTATTTTACAAATTGTGAAAAATAATCTGTTGGAGGCATGTTCCTATCCGGATTTCATTCTTGCGTAAGGAACTCGTCAGGGGACGATGTTTTTAGAACTTCTTATACACCCGCTTTTTTTAAATTTCACATAACCGATCGGTTACGAATAGTTGCTAAATTCGAATATACCGATAACCGGTTATTATTTGTCGGTTAACCCGTTTTTTTTAAATATGATTTTATTTAAACTATTTTTAAACTAATCATTTGAAAATTCGATCGGGGTGTTCTGGAATACCAATCCACATAAAATCGTTCGTTTTAATATAAAATGTGTTGTTGTTGTTGTTAAAAACCGCATGATTTTATGTGATTTTATAATATTTCTCCGGGTTATCTGCCAAAATCCAAAGTCGAATTTTCATTGCCAGCCTAGTGCTCATATACGGATCCATATTCCCTTAACCGGAATCTAAAGTCAAAATAATCAGTGTGTTCGTTTATTCGAAATTCTTACTACTTTTACTACAATTGGAAAGTTTTGTTTATTTTTTGTATTGAATTTTTCCAGTTGTAGTAAAAGTAGTAACTTGTAGTAAGTAAACGAACACGCCTAATATGTAATATATTTATAAATATATATATTTATATAAATTTTTCACCCAGCTTACTGAACTTAACTTAATGCGTTCACTTAATTTTTTTTCAATATTTTCCTTTAAAAATTCTCTTAAGTAAATTTAATTATTTATGGGATTCTTTTTTTTTTTTTTTTTTTTTTTTTTTTTGTTAAAAAGTTGTTTGTTATTTTCAATATTTTTTTTTTGTTGTTTTTTCAATTTTAATTATAAAATATTTTTTTTTTTTTAAATTCAAATAAATTACATTTGTTTTTGAAGTAATATAATATTTGCTGGCACTTAGCCAAGAACAATAGATAAGTGTATAGAACCGCAGAAATAATACTATAATACAAATTTGGCCTAAATTATGGTATTAAATAAAAATCATGTGAATAAGAAAACAACAGTAACAACAAAAATACATAATTGCCAATTATAATTGATATTCGTAAACACAAAAGAAGACGCCATACTGACGTTATTATAATACTCTCGGCCAATGTCAATGATACTTTCAATTTCCTGAGCGAACAAGTATATATGGGTTTGTCGAACTGTTTGTAATTTAATGAAATATTGGTATGAGATCTCATAATCGGGTATAAATTTTTTAATACCCGGAACTCGATACGTCGGACTATTAAAATTACTATTTTATAAAAGTTGAATTTTTAGGAAAAATATTTACAATTCTTTCAAGAAGTTAAATATCAAGAATTAGTAAAATTCTTCTTCCGGGTTTAAAGTTATAACCAGGGCAAGTTTTTTTTTTGGCATTTGCTATTAAATGCAATTTTTGCCATTTTTTCACATATTTTGTCACAATGCCATTTTTACAAATCCTTGCCAAAAAAAAAGCCATGTTTTCTATTTTTTTAAACTTTTCATTATAAAAATGCTATAAAATTCAGTAAAAACTCAATCTTTCTAAACAATTTTTGGAAAAAATTAAAAAAAAACCATATTTTTTAGAGTTGATTTATATGAAGAAGAAGAAGAAGAATTTTCATTGAAAAATTTAACAGACAGAAGGGAATCATATTTAATATTTAATAAAATTCCAGATTTTTTTTAAATCATACTAATATGCGGCGAATGCACATTATCAGATCAACGGTAAATTCATTCATTATTGTATTTTTGTTGAAAACATTCAGAAGGACACTTAAAATTTTTAAAATTTTTGGAATAACCGTGCCATTTTTGACTTTTTTGTGCCAATTTTACTATTTTTTCGTGCCATTTTGCCTGCCAATTTCAACTTTTTTTGTGCCATTTTAAACTTGCCCTGGTTATAACAAATGTTGTTTGTTTATATTTCTTTTTAGTTAAATTTGTTTTTTTTTTTAATTTCTTTGGGAAAATGTTGCTTACCATAAAATTGCTGAATTTTTTTTTAAAACACTCAGTAGGGTATTAAGCATTCGTTAAGGTTGCATTTATCACTTTCACTTGCTTTCGTATAAAATATTGTTAAAAAAAAATATTTAGGAAAACTCCTGTGAATTTTTTTAATGGGGCATATAATAAAAATTTAATATCTTATACTAAATTATAAACAATTTGCGTAAGCAAATTAAAAACAAAAGAAAAATTATTAAATGCTTTTGTTTATATTTTTTTAAAATTTCAAGTGGATTTTTTATGAATTAAATTAAGTTAATAAAAACTGTTTTGGTTTTTTGGCAATCTATTTGAAATTCTTTTCGAATCCATAAATAATTTAAAATTTTCTTTCTCAAAATTTATATCAAATTTTTGAACTTTATCCAAAATTTTCTATCAATCATTTTTCATTAAAAATTCGATTTAAAATATTCAATATGTTTGCCAATTGTAAATAAATCGCTGTTTGCTGTTTGTTTAGAGATATTTGTTTTTTTTTTTTTAATTTTCAATTTTTCTATAAACTCAAGGGGTTTCTAATTGCCAAAATGTAGAAATTAATGTTCAATTTAATGTTGTTTTTTTTATTTTTATTTGATGAAAACAAAAACAGTTTAAGTGTAATTTTTATATTTTTTTCGCATAATTAAAAATTAATGGAAATTTTAATAAATAATAATATTAAACAGATGTTTATATTTATTGTTATTATTATTTTTATTTATTTATACATAAATATTTTTAGTTACTAAAAAAAATTGTAATTTATTCATAACGATTAAGTTTTCTTTAAAAAATTCTTTAAATGCAATAACAATATAATTTTTACTGTAGTAATGATTTAAAAAGTTCAGCAGTTTTTTTTTTTTATTAAATAAACATTTTAGAAGCCCAACAGTGAACGCATAAATTCGAAAAAAAGGTTTTTGTACTTATTTCTAAAGTGTTTATAAGTAATTTTTTTTATAGTGAAAAGTTAGAATTTTATTAAATTTTTTAATATGGTAAGAAACTTAGATTCTAAACAATTTTTGCTATAGTAAAAAACTTATACTATTAGCAAGTTTTACTATAGTAAAAAACTTACCCCTAAATTCATAAACGCTTTGTAAAATTATAGGAGGTTTATTAAACAAATTTTGTATGGAAATGACGTTTTGTAAACCTGCTACAACTTTACAAAGCATTTATGAATTGAGGGGTTAGCTTCTAAAAAAATTTTAATGTAGTAAAAAGCTTAGATTTTAACTATTTTTACTAAGAAAAAGTTTAAATTCTAAGCTTTTTAATGTAGTAAGCGATTTTTAGTATATTAAAAAGCTTAGATTTTTAGCAACTTTTCATATACACAGAGAGAATTTTACCGAAGGAGATTTAATGAAATAAAATATTTCAGCAAACTGATAAAGTTTTCTTCAAAAAGTAAATGAAAAATTTCTTAAATATGATGAAAAATCTTCATATAATTTATGAATCTAGTTTTGATAAAAAATTTTCATTGCGTATATAAATGATTTAATAAAACTTTTCACAATATTTTATGAAAAATTCCATCAATTCAATGAAAAGTTTCAATGGACGAGTTCCAATAGAACTTCGTTGGTTTTGTGCAAAAATTCATTAATATCATGCAGATAATTCTCTCGGTGTAGTAAAAACCGTGGATTCTAAGTAATAAATTAAGCTTTTGTTCTTAAAAAAGCAACATTTTTATGTTGTTTATCAAGTGTAAATTTTTGTTTATATTGAACTGCATCCTCCGTAAAATGTTTATATAGTTTTGGTTTATAATATTTATATTTATTTTTCACCGAGTTAACGCCTCCTTTTTTTTATGTGATATATTTTCTTGTCAAATGGCACGAGCTGTTTTTTTTCGAATGTCGTATGTACGTCATGTTTGAAAAGTCACACGGTTCTTGTGTTTGATATTTTATGAGATTTAACAAACACTCTGGTTAATTTGATTAAAGATAAGTAAGTATGTGATGAAATAATGTTTGATAATTTTCCTACCATGCCAAAGTACACTAATAGAAAAAAGTTGGTAAACATTTTTGCTAAAACTACGAAAAATTAGTTAAAAATTATCTTAGGGGAAAAACTATTAAAAAAGGCAGATTATTTTGGCTAAACGTTAGTACACTCATAGAAATAAATTCGTAAAAATAGCAGAAAAAGTTACTAAAAATTAGTTAAAAATGATGCTGCAGAAAAACTGCTAAAATTAGCAGATTTTTTTTCCTAAATACTAGTAAAATAAGAACAGCAATTTAAAACTGTTTAAATTTACAGAATTTTAATTACACTGTGAGACAAATGGTAGGGGTCAGTGATCGGGAAGGGTTCAAACTACCGGGGAAAGTTATATCGGTAAAAAAGAAGTTATACGTGTCCCGGCGTTTCGCTGGGTCACCCCTAGGAATCGAGATATATCGATTTGACCTTTGGTGGTCTTTTTTTTTTGACATAACTCGAGAACCACTAGTCCGATTTTGCACAAACAATTTTAAAAAAATTAAAAATTACAATTCCTTTTTCTATATACTCAACAGTTTTGCCGGTAAAAATAAATGTATGAAGAAAAAAATATTTTTTGCCTAAAATATTAAAAAAAAAGTAATAAACAAAAGGTTATTGATTTTTATGGTAGCGGTAACAAACATTTATTTTTACCGGCAAAACTGTTGAGTATATAGAAAAACGTTATATGAACAGATTAAAGGAATTGTAATTTTTAATTTTTTTAAAATTGTTTGAGCAAAATCGGACCAGTGGTTCTCGAGTTATGTCAAAAAAAAGATATATCTCGATTCCTAGGGGTGACCCAGCGAAACGCCGGGACACGTATAACTTATTTTTGACCGATATAACATTTCCCGTTGGTTTCATCCCATCCCGATTTTGACTGTCGCATAGTGTTATATTTAAGTTAACTTTTAGTTAATTGAAAATAACAAATTGTACTGTAAAATCTGCAGAAAATTTTTATAAGTACTAGAATATTAAAAATAGCAAAAATAAACTGTTATATCTACAAAATTTTTGTTATTTTTAAGATAAATTTAGTTGAATGCAAATAGCAGTAAATTTCGTAAATTTTAATTTTTTTTGTGATTTTGGTATATTTTAATTTTTTTTGTGAAATTTGTTTTTAGTAAAAACAAATACATATTCAGTTAAAAATAAATATTAGAATTTTACCTACAGATTCGTTAAAAATAAATGTTTATTCATTTATTTGAAGTTGTTTCAGATTTTTTCTGTATTTTTCTTTGTTTTTTATCTGCAAAATGCCGACACAGACAATAATAATAAGAAATCTTTTCTGAATGGCCTTATGAGTGTGTTAGGCTTTCCAATACCGATTTCGGTAATACCGAAATTGTCGAAATTCGAGCCATTTTAGCAAATTCGAAATACCGATTTTAGAACGATATTGATTTCGGTATTGCATACAACCTTTTTTCTTTATTATTTTAATATTTTATGTCTTTTTTAAAAGAAGTTTTAACAAATTTGACAATAATTCTCGTTTTGTGTTTGCAATTCTTTAGAAATTTTATATTTTAAAGATGCAAACATTAATAAATACGAGTATATTGCATTTTTACTCAACTAGAACTTTGTACAACGCAAAAACTAAAATTAATCCATCCAAAAAACGTCTGATAATGATTACTTATAAAAAGTCTGACTTTTGCAAGGGTTAGATCCACGAGTCTTAATTAATTTAAGCATAAAAATTTCTAAAAATTTTCTTGAGAGAAAGTCGAAATATTACAAGATTTGTATAATAAATATTAGTTCACTTTTGTGTCTACGATTTCCCAGTATTTGTGATGAAAATTGTCAAATTTGTCCAAATTTTCTAAAAAAGAATAAAAAAAAATTAATTTGATTATGTTGGTTTTTTTGATTCTCGCGAATTATATGTTTTTATTCAGGATTTAAAAATGTTTTTTCGATTTGCGAATTAATTTTAGTCAATAATATGTCTTCGCGAATCAAAAAAATATAAAAATTTTCGAGCAAATTATCTTTATATTTTTTGATTCGCAAATTAATAACTCAGATTTTTTATCATCTTTGAAAAAAAATATTTTGAATCAATTCCCTATGGGAAATTTTAACAAACTGTCACCGAACTGGCCCCTTTATATGAAATAGAGTGGTCACTTTTTTTACCTTGTGACATGTCAAAGCTCTGATCTGATTTACTCTTCGCGAATTATCTCTTAAAATATTATTCAATCGAATCAAAATTGAATCAATATAAATTAGACCAAATCATTGTCTCACTTTGTTCAATATGAAATCATTGATTAAAAAATATTTTAAAATATTCACTGATTCATAAAATTAATAAATTTTTATTCGTATTGATTTAAAAAAGAATTATCTTTCTCAACCTCTGAATGAAACACAAGAGAGCAGATTAGGCCTTCTTGTAATCAATAGTTTTCGTACACAATTTTGAAATTTTGAAATGTCCTATATCTAAGTTTACGCCCTAAATAAGAATATTCATATGAATACCGAAAATACCGAAAATTCGGTACTGGAAAATTTTCAATACCGAAATACCGATTTCTCAATAACGATTCGGTATTGGAATCCCTAGTGTGTGTATCAAAATCAGCAAGTTCTTATAATTTGAATTGAAATAATTTTGTATATATACAAGCAATTTAAATAAAAAATAAAGGAATTTTTGGAGTATTTTTTGAAGCAGACGTCAAACAAAAATTTAAATTTATAAAACCTGTAATGAAAACAAATAAACTACGAACTTCTGTTTTTTTGGGTAAATTTTTAAATATTTTGAACAAATGAGAAAAATAAATGGAACTAAAAAATTGGATAAGTTATTCTCCTGAACAAATGTATAAAACAGGTGAAATAAATATTTCTCTAAAAACTAAATGTACCTAAGTGCCTTTTTGAGTTTAACTTAACTGAATACATTTTCTAATAAACTATAAACAATAAACTACATAATAATCTGAGTGTACGATAATTCTTATAATTTTATTTTCTTTACTAGGGTCATAATTATTTTAAAAATTTACTAATTCTTAACACTGTTTTCATTTGTTTTTTTTTTTTTTTTTTTTTTTTTTTCTATGCTCTCAACTGCAGTAAAAGTCAAAAACCACTTCAATATCCACACTAACTAGTCAGTTAGTTAGTTTAACAACATTTTTATAGTTGTTCATGTATTTAGTTGTTGATATTAGACACTTTTTTTAATTTTGTACTCAGGTGTTTACATCGTATTTCGTAAAATAAAACACTGATTCTCTGATATTGGTTTTTAAATAAATAATGATAGAATTGCACATTAAAATACTGATAAAGATTCTTATTTCTGTTATTTAACTGAACAAAATTAAATATAGAAAAAGAGAAGCTAAAACATTAGATAACAATTAATAAGTATTTAAACAACCCAGCAACATTTTTTAGAACCGTTTAACTCTGAGTCTATTCTAGATGAGGTTCTTCAACTGATTTCTGTAAATTAAAATATAAGGTTTATTCTTCTGTAACCAGATCAATAATCAGTTCCAAAGCAACCTGCTCTAGTTTGGAGGAAAAGAACCTATTGCCTTAACATAAATTGGAACCCATGCTAATGGAGTGTAAGGTGTTCCAGCAATTCCGGAGCGCTCATGAATAAGATTTTTAAATGGCTCATAGAAAAATTATTCAAATTTATGAAGAAAATTTCGATTTTATACGTGTTTTTTCGGAGTCATTTCTGAGTACACAGGGGGCTCTTTTGGACGGACCACTTTCATAGGAAAAAGTGGACAAATGTTTATGTTTTTGGAGCTCAATTCTGAGTTATTAATGACCATCTTTATTTGCTGGGAAGAGTATTTACAACTTTGTATATACTCAGAGAAATAAACCTGTAAAACAAGTACAAAAAGATACTAAAAATTATTTAAAAATGACTTTGCAGAAAAAACTGCTGAAATTAGCAGATTTGTTTGCTAAATACTAGTAAGATAAGTACAGCAAATATAGAACTGCTAAATTTACAGAATTTTAGTTATATTTGAGTTAACTTTTAGTTAATTGTGAATGAAAAATTATACAGTAAAATCTGCAGATTATTTTGCTAAGTATTAGTAGACTAAAAATAGCAAAAAAAAAAAAAAAAATAATAAAAAAAAACATTAAAAATTCTCGTACTTATCTAAATATTCGCTATTTTGTCAAGTTTACATTTCTAGAGCTGATCCATCTAGACTAAGCAGTGTTTAAAGAGGAGTGAACAGCGTAAACTTGATAAAACTTTATAAAATTTACAATGTTTAAGCTGTGAAATTGTAAGTTTTTGCCTTAATTTCCTTTTTTTTCAAACTATTTTATTTTTTTTTTGTATACAATGAGACCTTTAAAAATTAATGCAATCATCAGTAATAATTCAATTTCTAAGAAAGAATCAATAAAATTTGTTTTTGATTCGGATTTATTTGATGCGCTCGAATTTTCATTTTATTTTTTGATTCGCGAAATAAAATTGTTTTTTTTTTATGATTCACGAATCAATGTTAGTCATTAATATATCTGTAAGAAATAAACTTTTATTAAATATATTGATGTGATAATCATTTTAAATACAAAATTAGATTTACTCCTAATCATGCGCGGTTCCAGCAATTAATATAAAGTGAAAAATCATACGTCTCAGTGTCCAACTCAATGTATTTGTCTACGGTGGCGTATGATTTTTCCCCTTATATTAATTGCAGGAACCTCGCATGCTCCTTATAAATCAATGTTTTAAATTGTAATGGAGGCTTTTAAACGAATTAAAACATTAATTAATACGCGAATAAAAAAAAAAAAAAATTGATTCAGGAATCAAAAATTATGGGAATAATTCGCGCGAATTATCTTTATATTTTTTCGATTCGCGAATTTATAAATCACTTTTCTTGAATCATCTTTTAAAATAATTCTTGAAAGCTCTGTATACAATGCTTTTTTCTTCAATTATAATTATAATTACAATGCCTCAATTGTTGTACTTTCATTGCCATTGGTTTGATCAATAATGGCAATTGATGAACATTTCATTGGCATTGAATTCTAATGAAATTTCAATGCCAATTAAAATTTCCCAAGTATGTTTAGCAGAATGTGGGTCAAAAAATCAAGAATTATTTTGTTTATACGAAATTATTTATATTTTATTTTTATATTAATCCCTAAAGTATGCTGTAAAAATAAAAATATTTTCACAATATCATTCAATAAAGCTTTTATCTGCTGATATCAACATGTTGCTATTTATAAATGTTTAGATACTTCAAGTATCTATTCTATATATATACCAACCTTTTGTTGGCATTAATTTCAAAAGAAAAAAAACCTATATCAGCTGCGTTTTGTTTAAATAATACTTGTACATATATTTATGCAAAACACGTGTAATAAATTTTAAAACTCCAACCATAACAAATTAACAAATTTAATACTAAATAATAACATGTATTATTAATTAAAACATAATAAAAAAAAATTATATAATTTTTTTTTGTTGCAAATTTGTTCTTAAATTCGCATAATTAAAGTTGTTTTTATTAATTTATTTGTTTATAAATATAAAAACCAGTTAAAGCTGTTTTAAAAATTCAAGTAAATATTTACACACTTTTTAAATTAGTTTTTATTTATTAAACATAAACACTTCGAAAGTGAAAGAAATTAAAACAGTTTTATGAAATTCGAAATAAGAAAAAATGTTAAAATATTTGTTTATAGATCTTTATTGCAAATTTTCTAAGTAAAATTGATATTTTGGAAACACAGTATGTACAATAGGTTTTCATATACATATATATTTATATATTTCAATAGAATTACAGGTTTTTATAATTTTGGAACGTTCAATAGGTTTTCATAATTATGGTACTTTCAATAAGATTACAGTTTTTTTTTAATTCCAATACTTTCGGAAGAACTACAGTGTTTTCTTATTTCGGTACTTTCATCAATTAATTTAATTAATTTTCTAATTTCGATACTTTTTATAAAACGACAGGTTTTTCTAATTTCGATACCTTTGATTATAGAAGAACCGGCTTTTTAAATTCTGGTTTATTCAACATTACCTCTATTAAATCAATTTTTTTTATTTCCAATTGAAGCACGATTATTTTTAATTTTAGCACTTTTTAAACACTATTGCGGTCGCAAGATCGTAAGTAGTTTTTGGTTAAATAAATTTTTTTACTTTTATTAGAAGTTTGTAACCGATTATGGCCTTTAGGCTAGGTTATTGTTATAAATAAAGAAATTAAATTAAATTAAAAAAAATTGTATTTTATTGATAGAAAACAGAATTAACTACTTTTTGACCTTTAAACTTTTTTTTGTAGAAGAAAGGATTTTCAAGCGAGAATGATGTAAACCCAGCCAACAAAGATGATCATTAATGACTCAGAAATGAGCTCTAAAAAGATAAACATTTTTTCACTTTTTCCTATGAAAGTGGTCCGTTCAAAAGAGCCCCCTGTGTAATCAGAAATGACTCAGAAAAAAGAACGTATAAAATCGAAATTTTCCTCATAAATTTAAATAATTTTGGAATCTTCTTTGAGTCTGAAAAATGAACCCTCATTTTGAGACAGCTTTTTAGATTGTAGAGACAACTTTTTGGATTGTTTTTTGAGGGTTCATATATTCTGCCAAAAAAAGAGTGTTTTCAAAAAAACAATAATCATTTCTACGAGCCATTTAAGAATCTTATTTATGAGCGCTTCGAACTTGCTGGCTGGGAAGTCAAAATTTTGTAAATTTGAAAAAAATAATTTTTGAAAACAAAACAATATGTTGGAAAAATAGTAAAAAATATATTTTCGACATGGCACATATTATTGATAATAACAAAGCTAGTTTAGAGTCTCTACTTGCTAAATGAGTTGTTAGTTTTTCTCCAGGAGTCATAGGACATGTCTTACGAATATCTCTCTAATTCAAAAACCAGCGGAAAGGAGGTTTTTGAAACTAAGCACTTAAAGTACTTAAAATTGTTCCAGGGTTATTTGCTCAAAACCGAACCTTTGTAATCTGTACAGAATTTTGTTGGGACAATGAACATAAGTATTTTTCCTCTATAGTTTTGTCAGTTTTGTTGAAGATGAAAGCACATCATATCATTTCCGCTCACGCTACAAAAACCATTCTCTTGGTTTTTATATGTACAGATTACAAAGGTTCGGAATGGGAAATTTGTTTTGAAATCAAAGAACAGCAAAAATAAAACTGTTAAATGTACAGTATTTTAGTTATATTTGAGCTAAATTTTTGTAAATGGAAAATAGCAAATTAACCTGCTAAAATCAGCAAAAAATTTTGCTAAATAATTAGTAGCCCAAAAAATCAAAAAAAAAAAAAAAAAATATTTTTAATTTCACAATTTTCTTGAGCGTAAGGTTTGTTTTTTGTTATAAAAAAGTTTTTTATTATTTTCGATATTTCGCTACTCCATTGTGTAGCATCTTCAGGAAATAAGAAATTAACAAATTATGAACAATTTGAAAGTTTGAAAAAATTAAAAATATTTGTCAAATATATTGTATGTATACTTTTTTATAACAAAAAACAAACCTTACGCTCAAGAAAATTGTGAAATTAAAAACATAAAAAGAAGGTTAAATAAACGACAAAAAAAAAATATTAAAATTTTCGAAGTTTTTTTCGATTTTTTTCTAAATGCAAATAAAAATGAAGGCTTTTGAAAACAGCAGTTTATAACTTTTTTTTAGCAAATATTTCTGCTGATTCTAACAGCATTATTTTAAACTAATTTTTAGTAACTTTTTCTGCTATTTTTACGGATTTATTTATATGAGTGTATCGATTCTTCCTCTATTATGAAGGTAAAGAAAACCCTTCATTTTACGTATGAGTGATATTTAATGTTAAAATAATAACACTCATACGTCACGTACAAAAAAAAAAATTAAATTAGCTGTTTAACCGCCTACTTACACTGAGAGAATTATCTGCCTGATATTAATGCATTTTTGCATAAAATCAATGACATTTCACTGGAACTCGTCCATAGAAACTTTTCATTAAATTAATGGAATTTTTTATTAAATGTTCTCAAAAACTTCAATTTATTTATTAAAAGATTCATACACTCAATGAAAAAGGTCCATTTAATCTAAATTCATAAAATATATGAACCTTTTTTTTAAATCAAATTTAAGAAATTTCTCATTTACTTTTCTAAAGTTCATTAGTTTAGTGAAGAATATCTTTAAAACTAGACCAGCTAAATTCTCTGTGGACGCTTTTTTTAAATTTTGTACCTTTATTATTATAGTAACGATTATTTGCACTTTTTTTACCCACGATCATTGTCTGTTTAAATACCTTTAATTGAGCAGCGATGAGTTTTACTTAATGTGCCTTTATTACGATTAGTTGCACTTTTGGTACTTTTAAAAAACCCATGAGTACTGTAACGACAAAAGTCGCGAGCTCGTTTTTGTCAACATATTTTTTCATAATCAAAGAAATTTGAATTAACTCTGTTAATTTAAATTCAAATTTAACGGCTTTATCGACAACAGTACACCCTCTAGAGGGTAGTGGTGTAAGTATTATTAAGTACTACCAGGAAAGACAACGCTGTATATACGAAAAACTACTTAATGTTACGTCTTTGTGTTGAAGACAGCTGTGTGTTATGTTTGTTTATTTTATTTGTGTGTGCGATCAATCAGTATAAAAACAGGCGTATTGTATGGATTTGGGGAGTCGGTCAACGGACAGCATTGAGGTAAGACATACATTGGTGGTTGGACTGCCAATATTTAAAAGTCTTAAATTAGTGCTTTCTTATATATAAAGCTGTCTTATATTGGTGGTTGTACTGCCAATATATTAAACAGTCTTTACTTTGGTGGTTGGACTGCCAATATTAAACTGATGGTTGGACTGTCAGATAAAATAGTCTTAGATTGGTGGTTGGACTGCCAATATTAAACTGATGGTTGGACTGTCAGATAAAATAGTCTTAAATAGGTAGTTGGACTGCCAACATTAAACTGATGGTTGGACTGTCAGTTAAAATAATCTTAAATTGATTAATTGACTATATCGACTTGTCTAATTTAGTGGTCTGTTGTGAGAAATTGTGGTTGGACTGCATTATTCTCATTACACTTGACCCCAGAGACAGGCTGTGGTGTGGACGATAAATATTGTGGGTGGATGGTTTGACTGTCCGCACCCATTTATATAATTTAGAAGCCAGGGGATTGCGATTGCATTTCGGTCTCTTTCGGTTACTCCCCACAACCACGCACCCCTTAGCTGTCAAGCTTATTGTAACACGGGAGAACATTGGCAACGTGGATAACCTCCCTGTCGTATATATATCGGTAATCGTGTCATTAGTGTTGTAAATAATATATAAAAAAAAATTGTTGTAAATAAAGAATATTATAGCGTTTAACAAAAAAATTAACAAATTTGTGTTCTCTTTCTCTCTTGGAAATAAATAAATAGTTTGTAACGGACCTTGGGCAACCGCGAGCTCTGCCCCAGCATAAAGTGGAAAACACGTCGTTACAGTACCCAGCAAAAAATACTGCATACCTAGAAGCAGTTTTGGAATGCATTATTTAATAACCGTGCGCTTCCTAAACTAATTCCAGTAGACATGACTTTTTTTCGTGATGTCCCACTTGGTATGTCTCTTTTCAGCAGGTGAAAAGCGCTTCTTCCATGGCAATTAAGAAGCAATAAAATCAGGCCTTCATAAGCAATGAAATAAGCATTTTCTTCAGCTTCGAGACTAAAATAATGTGTATTTAATAAAATTTAAAGCACTTCACTCACTTTTCCATAGATGCAGTAAAATACTTGCTTCAGCAATGCGCTAATAAAAATAAAGGACCCCTCTGGAATTGTAAAAGAAATTTTTTTATCTGATTCTAAAGGAATCACGTACTTTTTTTCTTCTTTTTTTTTTGAGGAGCTCTCGACAAAGTCCATTCTGGTAACACTTTGTCGTAGAATCGATAATAAAATCTCTGCCTTCTTTCCTGCTTATAAAAGAAGCAGTTTAGAAGGCAGAGTAAACAAATATGTGCTCGTAACAGATCGTAAGTCAGAAGCATTGTACTGTTCGTAACAAATCGTATAAACAACAAAATCTCTGCATTCGTTACTGCTTCAAAAGTATACAGATAAGAAGGCAAAGCAAATTAAAATAGATTTGATTTTCTGCCTTCTTTAATTGATTTCTTGGACGCATGAAGTTTAAGCGCTGTTTTGAAAGCGTACAAATGTAGTTACTGCTTACTAGGGATGCCAAACGGAAAATCCCGAATTCCGAAATCCCGGGATTTTCGGGATTGGAAAAATCTCGAATCCTGGGATTATTTCTCAAAAATTCCGGGATTTTCTTATTTTTAAATATTAATATAAACGCAAATAAACAAAGTGAGCAATTTTAGATTACCTACGTTTTCTCTTGAATTTTCTCATATTGACAAGAAATTGATGCCAAGATATTGGTAAAATTATAAATTAAGTAGATTATTCGAGTAAACTATGCAAAGACTTTGCAGACAATTTTTTTTATTTTTTATTTAATTTTTTTTATTTTTGAGTAATACATGCGAAAAATCAAGTTTGTTATTTTACCGATTTATTCTTCCAAGCGAAATATAATTTTTGAAACCTAATTTTGGCTGGGACTGTAAGTTTGAATTCTTCCATGAAAACATTTGATAACGATAACCAAATAACTTTGCTGCTGTAATTACACGATTTAGTGGGCAAGGTTATCGCAACGAATCTGTTTTATAATCTGCTTACAAAATACTGGGCGCAAGTGTACTTAATGACAGCCAGAAAAATACAAAAGGGAAAGCGATGGCAAGGTATTTTAACAGGTGGTACAAGTACTGACAAAAATTGCTTTCCCATTTCCAATATGATAACGTCAATAGACAAAAGGACCGGCAG
The DNA here is from genome assembly GCA_949987735.1 of Leucophora obtusa. NCBI lineage: Eukaryota > Metazoa > Arthropoda > Insecta > Diptera > Anthomyiidae > Leucophora > Leucophora obtusa. The sequence continues at coordinate 195,608,451 of OX465298.1, forward strand.
TTCAAAAAACGCCGGAAAAGTACTGGAGAAACTAAATTTTTAACTTTGGCAAAACGCTGCCGAAACCAATAAATAGGTGGTTTTGAATTATATTTTCCAAAATAAAATTTAAAAAAAGTTCATATGTATCTTTTTTTGTCCCTGCCGTGATGTCTTGTAAAACAAACACTGGCAAAACGATTTTTGCAAACGCTGGTAAAGCGTCCCAAATGAGTCTTCTGCCAGTCATTTATTTTTAACATCGCGGTTACCAAGTGGTATGCAGGTACTTGATTTTTTGTACCACTGTCAAATTTCAAGTTTCAATTTTCATAAAATGTACCACATTATTAACAACTATTAAATAATTATAAAAAGCTTTATTCTATAAAAAAAATTAGTTACATAACATAAACATTTTTACAAATAAAGAAAATTTAAATCCCGAAATCCCGTAAAATCCCGGGATCCCGAAAAATCCTGTAGTCCCGAAATTTCATACAAAATCCCGAATCTCGGGATTTTCAAATATCAATCCCGATTGGCATCCCTACTGGTTACCAAATCGAGGTTATTTTATGCTGGGTATAGTCATCATTTTTTTCGGTACTTTCAATATGCTTCACACAATTTTTCGAGATTTTGAAACTTCTAATCACCTCTAATAGATCCTCGTTTTTGGAAATTTTGCTAATTTTAATATCTACACTATTATTTGTAATTTTTATTCCTTAATTTGAAATGTTGCTCGTTTTAAGTTTCACACGATTATTTGTATTCTAGGTGCATTCGGTATTCCACTTTAGGCCGCATTTTTGATACCTTCAGCAGACTTACGATAATAAAAACTCGTAGCAGTATTAAAGCCTCCAAATTTTTGAAGTTTCGATCAAAGGTGCAAGTCGGCTAAATAAATATAAAAAAATAATGTCTTGTCAGCGGCTACTAACCAGGGCAAAGTCGGTTGAACAATAGTGAAAATGGCTATTAATTCAGGGAAGCTGTATTTTAAAATATTATTTGTTTTATTAACGAATAATTATTAATCTATATAAAAAAACAGCATAAAAAAAAATTAAAAATTATACCGATGTCTTCTTTTACCCGGTATAAAAATGTTTTACAATATACTAACTTCAAAACTTTTGAATTAATTCTCAGTTTTAATACCGTTCAACCCAATGTGCAGCGGCTTGCATCACTGGTTTCGATACTTTTAATGGATTCTTTAATTTCGAAGTTTTGGTTGGTACCATTTATAGAACAAAGTCCATTTTCAGTTTTAGTACCCTTCTTAAACTCCCTTAAACGTATGAGTAATATTAATTTAAAAATTTAAATATCAACACTCATAAGTCTCATAAATAAAAACTAAACCACTAATACAACACTTTTTGAACAATTCTTCAATTAAATACTAAAAATTACTTATTTTAAAAAATTTAATACAAACATTTATTACAGACATTTACATTTCAAAATTCAAATTTAATCAAGTTTTCTTTTGCTTTCTTTATACTCCTATCAAGCGGCACCGGTTTTCTCTAGTGTTTATATCAGTTAAGAGTTGAAAACAAAATCAAGCTAGCGAATTGGAATTTACTACTTCCTAGTTTAAATAAATATGAAATATATTTTACAACTCATTTAATTTATATGCATTTGTAATTAAAAACAGACAAATATATGTAATTTCTTTCACTGCAATTATTGTATATAGTCAGAGGTTTGTTGGCTGGCTGGCACTCATTGAAAAATTCACATTTTTTTCTTATATATTTATAGAAATATTTTACAGTCGTCTGTCTGAACAGTAAAATTTGTAAATAATGGACAATAAATGGGAAAGAGATATGTATTTGAAACTTATTTCGATTAGTGTCCCTTAACAGAGAACCCCACTGTAGTTTGTTATTGTTTTTATGACCTACGGAAGTTTATAATTGTTTAACGTTGCGATTAAAGTTCATAATTTGAATAAAAAAAAATTGTTGTATCAAGTGTTAAGGAGATGAAAAAACGAAATATATTAAAAAGACAAATAAGACTAGAAGGGAAAGATGATAAAAAGAATTAGGTTGGGAAAAGTTAATACAAGCTTGTAGAAATATGGCACAGTCTAATGTATTTAATACAATCTTTTTACAACTTGAGATTTTTTAAAATAAGACGGGTCATTCAACTTTAGTTTAAAAGTTGGTAACATAAAATTTGAAAATAACGTACCATATATGACCAATTTTTGAAAAATATTTAAATTTTGACCAGATACCAAAACCTGTGCAAAGCTAACTTGAATGAGACGATTTGTATACCGTAATATATAACCAATCGATGACATAAGTCCGCCCTTATTCCACCCATAAATGTGAACTTGAAAGCCAAAAATAAAAAATCCCAGTTTTGGAAATTTTGATTTTTTTTTGGGAATTGCATAATTTACTATATCAAATGTGAAAATTTTTTTACAGTTTATTGTTTTCGATAGAAATGCCTATTGAAATATACAATTTTATTACAATTTATTCATTACCCAGCTAAAAATCAACATATCCTATAAAATTAACAACATATCCTAAAATCCAGGTTTGTGGGACATTTTAGCGCCAATTGTAAATAAGTACGAAATTAAGTTTTGTTTTATTTCTGGCATTGAAGTTGAATTTTCTTTTCATGTCTTCAGAGACTTATAGTAAAATTTCATGACAAATATTTTTGGAAACATTTTAACCCGTTAACTCTAAACCTACGGGTCTTTTTTGTCCCTTTTTAAATGGGCGCCAAAAAGCTCCCTTTAATTGAAGAGTTGGGGGATTAAAATGTTTCCTCGTAGTGTTTTACAGTTCGCTGAACACATCTTATAACTAAAATAGAAAATTTACATGGTTTCCCATCAGTGTTGCCAAAACTTATTTAAGAAAAAATGCTAGATTTTTTGCATAAAAATGATAAAAAATGCTAAAAACTAAAAAAAATATGCTAGAAAAAATATGCTAAAAAAATTTTATAAAAAAATGTTTTAATTTGTTTAAAAAAATACTATTTTAGTGACTTTTTACAATTAGACTGAAAATAAGTCATCTCTAATTATAAATTCAGTTCATTTTATTAAATAAAATTATATAAAAGAAAAATTAAAAACAACTCAAAAGTTAATTCTTGTAAAAAAGTTCAAAAATCCTTTAACCCTTAAATGCATGATCTCTTCGATTTTAACCATTTTTTCATATATGATTTCTAAAGGCGTGTACATTTCAAGAAAAATACCAAAAAAAATTATTTATAAAAAAAGGTGAGTTTTATTGAGAAATATGGTTTTTTGCCAAATTTCTAAATTGTGATTATTTTATCGTGTATGAAAAAAAATCTATAAACTGTAATTTATACATTTATTGTCGCCAAACTTTAAATATTTAAACAAATATTTTTGAATATTACACTTTTTGTAAAAAAAACGCGTGTTTTAGATTTTTCACAAATATATAGAGCAAAACCAAGATTTTTACTCTAACTGTTTAAAAATTCTGCGCTAAAATATAGAAGCACTATGTACAGAAGGGGCCTCTAATGCCCAAAAATGCAGTTGTCTGCATCAAGGGGTTTTTTTTATTAAAAAACCGGTATGTTGCCAAATAGCTACACCATGCATTTAAGGGTTAAAATAAATTTATTATTATTTGATTTCCCAAATGTGTCACTGAAAATATGTTATCTCAAAAATTAAAGGCGGATAAACAAAAGTACCTCAAAATGTTTTATTTCTAAAATAGGTGGTAATGTGGAATACTTTGGCGTGTAATATGAATTTCCCATTCAGCCTTAATTTATCTACTCCAAATTAATTTAATGGTTTTTTATCCACTCTCTGTTTACCATTTTCAAATTTCTGCATCTTTGGGCTTACCTGCATGAAATTCTTTAAAAAAATTATTTTCGCGATCAGGGTTAATACTTTTTGTGGTGTTGGTTGACGTTGTAAGATTTTTGGTATGATTAAATGAAAAGTGTACAGGTGTTACAGTAAAAAAATCAAAATTCACTGAAATTCTTAAAAGATAGGAATTTATCACAAACGCTATCCACATTACCCTCTATGACCCTAACCTAAAAAAATCAATAAAAATGGCAAAGATTAAAACGAACCTTATCAACATTTTGCAATACTATTAATTCTATTTTAAACTCTATTCTTTAAATTATTATTATTTTTTTTTTTTAACAAAAATTGGAGTTATTTGTGCAAAATCACTCCTTCACCAGAACAACAACAAAAAGTAAAACGAGTAAAAAAGTTAAAGCCGGGCATGGCGATTTTAAATTTTAATATTAAAGTACCATAAAGCAATATTTTTTATACTTTTGGGATCATTTTTGAATTTCAATCAATCCAACCCTATTAAATACAATTTTTCGCTATTTTTTCTCCAAAAACATTTCTTTCCCCCGATTTTTGTTTTTTTTTTTCGAAAGAATTTTTTTTTCTTAACTCTTTAAATATTTTTCTAAACCCTATTGAATATACACAAAATAACATAACACATACTTTTTATTTGCAGAAAAAAATGTTTTTGCGAAATTTTTGTGAAAAAAAAAATCTATAAAAAAATTTCGTGAAAAAAATGACAGCTACCTTAATGTTTCAAATTTGATAAATTTATAATTAAAAATGATCCCAGAAATATAAAAATAAAATTTTTTTAGTACCCGTCAAAATTTTTAATTGCGAATATCCCGAATACGAGAGCTAAATTTGAAAAACTGCTATCACCATTGAATTCAGCGTACTCGAATTAGCTTTACCAGTACGGTTCCCAGCTTGTTAAAATTTGCGACTGTACAGTGTAATTAACGTGTACATATAAAAATAGTTCCTAGTACTTACTCTAAAAGTAAAAAAAAATATTTCTTTTTCATATACATTTAAATTCAAATTAATGCAGAATATTCTAAAAAAAAAAAACAGAAAATAACACTGTAAAAAATGCTAAAAATATGCTAAATTTTGTTGGAAAAATGCTGAAAAAAATGCCATATGCTAGATGCATTTTTTTCATGCTAAATGAATTAAAAAAATGCTAAATCTAGCATTAAATATGCTAAATTGGCAACACTGTTTCCTATGTCGATTCATAATAAACATTTTCAAAAGGGGGGGGGGGGGGGCTTTAACCCCCCAAAAAAACATAGGGCCAGACGTAAACTTTTAAAACGCCGATACACGTATATTTTTTGTTGGTCTCCTCTGTTTTTTTTTTTTTGTTTCTGTTTTTTCTATCAATAGGTTTGTACGATTACATTTCTAGTAAAACTAGTAAAAGAGAAAAAATATTGAAAAAGTTGTCAAAATATTCAAAAGTAATCGAACAAAAAAAATTTAAGAATAGTAAACTAACAAAAAAATTTATGAAAATCGTATAAAAACGACCGGGGAGTGCAAACTTTAATGCGTATCATAAGAGTTAATTAATTTAATAACGATTCACATAAAAATGTGTTTATATTTTATAGTTTGTTGAACAAAAATCATATTACTAGAATTTGGTGGAAGAAATTTTTCAAGTAAAAACTAGTAAAATTTCCCCTTAAATTTTTTACTAGTTCTTATTATTTTTTTTGTACTCGAACGGATTTTTGAGTAAAACTGGTAAAGCTAGTAAAAAATAGCATGTACACACGAACACACTTATTATATATTTCATCGTTAATTGAAATTTCCTTCCCGGAATTTGATCCATTTTCCAGAATATTATTCAAATCGTACTGTATTGTAGAGTTCCATATATTCGGATGCCCGACTTTAATTATTATTTTTTTTGTTTAAGTTTTCAAAGAATCGAAGATTTGAGGAAATTGTGCCAGCGAGTTAAAAAGGGCAATAAAAATTTCAAAAATCTTGTTTTTTACTAAAAATATGTAGTGAAATGGTTTAATGTTATTTAAAATAAGTAAACAACATTATATTGAACTTTAATATTCACAAGGTGCCATATAGTCTGTCATATTTACTATTTTTGTTTACCAAATCTTATATAAAATTTTATTTTTACATATGTCACTATAATATTGAGAGCGTGTATTGGAGTTTTCACTATGCTTGTAACAATTTTAAAAATGAAATTATACAACATGATAGACAGTGAAACCCACCTTCAACTAACAATTGTTGAACATTTATGGAAATAATTGGAATATCGTACCCCTTAACCCTAGAAAACTAATGTTAGTCGATTCGACTAACACCACTTACATTTTTGTGCACAGCTTTTTTTCTCGTTTTACCGATCGGTCTCAATTCTTTTGTAATCTCAGTTATCGGTGTTCTCTTGTTGTGAACGGTCACATTGTTGCAGTAAGTATTGCTATTTTTGTTATTTTTGTTGAGTTATTTAGCAAAATGTTAGTCGATTCGACTAATGGCTAGTACTATTATTTCTTATTTATTTATTATTTTCAACAATTGATCTCAAGAGTATTTGTTATTAATAGGGCAAGGAATTCCATGCAAATGCATGTTTTTTCTCGATAGTCCAAAACTAATATGGACTAAATATTTATCCGAATCATCAAATTTAGAACAAAATGGCATCGATTTGTAGTTGCATATTTTTGCATATTTTGTCATAAATGCATATTTTTGCATATTTTGGCTTTAAATGCATATTTGGTGCCTTTTTAATGCATATTTTGTGCTTTTTAATGCTTATTCGTGCATATTTTTCATTTTTAGGAGAATTTTTTATTTAAAAAAAAAAATAAAAAATTGTACGTTGTCATATTCTGATTCAATCAAAATAAACATTCTTAAAACCTTATTGACCTATGGGAAATCTTCGAGTTCTGTGTCTGTTTGCAAAATCACTAACTTAAATATATTTTCAAGTTTTAAGGTGCATTATTTTTGCAAAAATAATAGTTTTTAGTGCATATTTCTTATATTTTTAATGCATATTTTTCTTTTTTAACCGCATATTTTAGGCGCATATTTTCTATTTTTAAGTGCATGGAATTCCTTGCCCTAGTTATTAATATAAATTTTAAACTAACTGTTTACAAAAAAAAAAAAAATTGTAAATAAAACCATCTGTCAACCTTGTAAAGATTTTTTGATGGTTCAAATACAGATATTTAAAAAATCGGTAATATATATGTGTTAGTCGATTCGACTAATGATTAACATTAACGTATAAAAAATAAGATTAGTGTTCCAGGGTTAAATACGGCTAAATAAATAATAAAAAAAAAAAATCAACAATGTTTTGTGTAGGTGTACAACTTAAAAATGTATTCACAACAGATGGCGTATCTTTTACTAATGGTTTGTGTCTTTAATAACTTATATGGCATTTTGGAGGGTAAATATCTGCCATTTATTTTCACTTAGTCATTGAAAGAAATAACGTAAACAACAAAGGGTTTTTGAAAAATTATCATATAGAGCCAATCTGACAATAAAATATAAACAATAATATCGCTGATGCAGCCTGTCCATTACACCGTACCACCTTACAGGCAAGAAAAGTGCCCGGTACACCTTCGAATATAAAGTATTTTTGCTAGGCAATTTCGCCTCTTTTAATTTTTCGTTATAGACCAGTGTAGAAACGGTAATGACATATCATTATTTTTTGGACTACCAGCAATGACACCGACTTACTTTCTGCATTATTTTAATATATACATATAATAATGAGTTACTAATAAATTATTAATTTTTTCATTATTTCAAAATAAAAAATAATGTATTACCAATAATGACTTATTTTTATCATTATTTCAAAAATAAAATAATATTATAGATTTTTTTGTAAATTTTTTTGAAATCTATATTTAGCCTCAATATTTTTTCAACACTGGTAATTTTATATTTAACCACATATTTTTTTATTTTTTGTATGTTGGCGAGTAAGCTGATTTGTGCGCAGCAAGTCAATTATGTTTTTAGCTATCAAATAAAGGGTTTTTCAATAAGAGCGCTACAAAAGTAAAAAAGTTTAAATAAAACAAAAACGGTTTTGGATATCAATGAAATTCTTTATTCCTGTGAAAGTACGTTCGATGCCATTATGTATGGAAATCGATCTCTTTTGCATGGCCACCACGGGCACGCTGGCAGAAGTCCAGACGCTGAACCCAATTTTCAACGGTTTTCAAGCATAAATCGGCCGATACTGCTGCAATTTCACGTTCGATATTCGTACGAAGTTCATCAATCGTCGCTGGCTTGTTGGCATAGACCATAGATTTGACGTAGGACGATTATGACGACCATAAATTGGACGTAGCGCTCTTAACGTTGAGGCCACTGACTCCGAATTTCGGTAGTAAATTTTAATAATTTCGACTCGTTGTTGGCTCGTATATCTTTCCATCATGAAATGGCAAACCTTACTGAAGAGAAATGTCAAAAGAGCGTCAAGAAATATGGCGTCGTTTGCTGTCCCTGTCTTTCTACTTTTATAGCGTCCCTGTTGAACAACCCTTTATTACATGTCGAGATACATAGCTTAGATGGTACAGCTATAGACTGACAGTCTGGAGTCCCGCACGAGAAAATTTCATTAAAAAAAAATTTTTACATTAAAAATATATTTTTTTTTATAAAACTAATTTTTTTGAAAATCTATTTTTAGAATCAATATTTTAGTCACTACTGGTAAGCACATAGGTAACGACATATTTTTTAATTTTTCATATGCTGGTGTGTAACTCATTATTTTTCGCGACATCGCCATATAAAGGTAATAAGAAATGTAATAAAAAAAGTAACTAGTTACCATTAACAGGTATGTAGTTACATAACCACATATCTGGTAATGATTTTCTACACGGGGAGCTTCGGCATTTACAGTCGGATTTTAAAGTAAGATACATCGTTTTTGCCTCAAGGAGAACAATGTTTTGCTATAAAAGAAAAATCCAATAAAAAAAACTTTAAAAAGGATCGGCAACAACAAAATAAAAAAAAATTTCTGCTGGATTTATCGAAAAACTTCCTTACAAAAGTTTAATGGTTTTTTGCGAGCTTTAATTTTCTGACATTAGGGTTGTACATTAGGGAGGTAGCAACTGAGATCTGGTGGGTAAATACTAGAACGGAATACTTGAGGTCAATGCCCCTTAAAGCTGAACATTGGTCTTCTCGAAAGAAAAACATTGATGTATCATACCTTAAGATCTGACTGTAAATGCCAAAGATACATATAACGGAAAATGTAAAAAGGCGACCCCTACTTTCGGCAAAAAGTAGTATTTCGTACCAAACTAGTAAGCTTTTTCTAATTTTCTAATACAAATATTAGTAAAAATTTCCTACCATTTTGACAAGAAGAATTTTTTTTTTAACGAAAATAAAAGAAATTTAAGTATTTGTTTTTCTTACCAAATTGATTTAAAATATGGGTTTTATTATCAGGACAATATTATCTATAAGGTTTTGCCTTGGGAGCTTGCACTCCAAAAAAAGTTATATCCCTTATGCACACCGGTTTTTTTCTACGGCGCCACTAATTTTAAATTTCGGTTTATTTTCATTTTTTATTTCGGAGAGGTGGTCAGAAAAGATGTGTCAAACTTTGAACATTTTCAGAAACTTGGGAAATTTGTTCTACAATCTGTAATTTAATTGTACCTTAATGTTAAACTTTTGGAGTTATTCCATTTCTTTGGGACTTATTTCGTTTGGGAGTTATTTCATGGTATCAAAATTCGCAAGAGTTATTGCAGATATTTCCAATTTTTTTTTTAAATTTTATAAAATGTAGGGTATTTGCCTTGCCAATTCAATATATTTGTATAATTCTTTTAGTTGTAGATTGATAAAAAAAAATCGCATTAAAAAGAAGCAAAATCGTTGACAAAACATTCATATGTAAATTTATTATAATAATATTGTTTTTTTTTATTTTTATGATTATTTTATTGTATACAAGTTTCTTCTTCGATGTAGATATAGAAAAAAAAAATTAAATAAACAAAATACAAAGCTTTTAGTAGAGAGCTTTCTAACAAAAATTGTATTCTCTTTGTCGCTCTTCTTATCTGATACACTTATTATATATTATTTGAAATCGTTTAGTTGATCTTAATTATAAGTGTTGTGATTTAGAGTAGATTTTGCTAAATCCTAAATTGTATTTCCAATATTCTACTTGTATTTAGAAATTCTCAATTGCAGTTTTTCTCAGCCAGTTTCGTTTGATATTTTGTGGTGTTTAGAAGTGTATTTTTGCGTTGCTATTCTAGTGATTATCAATAACAAGAGATTTATTACAATAATAGATAAAAGTGTAATAAATTTTTGTTTTTCTTATATACATATATATTAAATTTGAAATTAAATTGTTAATTAATAGTTTGGGAAAAAAATTAAGCCGGTTATTTAGGAAGTAAATATTTGTCTAACTAAAAGATTGCATTTAAATTTTAATTAACCAAACCGGTTTTAAAAATAACACTATAAAAAATGATATAAATTAATTTAAAACAATACATGTAAAGATTATATTTTGTTTACAGATTTAGACATTGTGACACATTTAAAAATTTAATTGATTAGTTTTTGTTCAGCTAAAAGTGTTTACAATTTATCTTAACTACATTATAAAAGTAAATAGTTTAAAATTTATCGTTAGTTTTAAATAAAATGTTCATATAAATAACGGAGAGAGAAATAAATAGAGATTGATCACAAGAATTTATTAGAGCGGGGGAGAGAAAAAGAGAGTAGGAGATCTGTAAAAAGTTTATTAATTGTTTTATAATGCGTGCATTGTTGCAGGCATTGCTGTCTTTTTGTATAGCCCTCCCTGCAATTACGTTATGTGCCTACATTAATTATTGCACGATTTTTCAATTCTATAAATATCCAATTGCTTTTTACATATGATACAAATGTATATCGTACATATAACAATTACACTATTTCCAATTATAGTTCAGTAGATTTGTATTGGGTGTAGGGATGCCGAACGGGACTGGTTTTTACAAATCCCGGGATGCGGGATTTTAAAAATTAAAATCCCGGGATTTTTCGGGATTTCGGTATTTTCTTGTTTCATCATATTTTCAATTTAAAAAATAATTAGCTGAAATAAACCCTACAAATTAAAATAATTCATTATAAATCTACTTATTATTTCCTGTAGTATAAAGAGATAAACAAATTAAACCGGATTAACAATGCTGGAGTACTCCACACTCCAGAGTGGAGTGTGTAAAATAGAAATAGCATGATACAAAAAATATGTAAGTGCAAAAAAGAAAGCAACAAAATCCACTCAGAGTGGAGTACTACAGGATTGGAAATCTGGCTTTAAACAGAAACTACATTATAGAAATAAGTATGTAAAAAATAGCAAAAAAAAACCTACTAAAAATTAGCAAAAAAGGTTCAGCGATTAAACCCAGCAAAATATTGGTAATGACACCTCATTACTATCTGCATTACCAAAAATGATATATCATTACCTTTTGCATTATTTTATAATATAAAATAATGACTTCTTAATAACGGCCTATTGTATTCATTGTTTTTCAATATAAAATAATTACTTACTCGTAATAGTTTAAATAAGTACTTTTTACACAGTCAAATTTTTTACATTTTTATTTATTATCATGGATGGTAACCGAAACGAATGCGGTTATGGTTAGGGTAACGATATTTTAGGTTATTTCGGTAGCGGCATTTTAAGGATAACGGTATTTGAGTTATTTCGGTAACGGTATTTTAAAGATAACGATATTTCGGTTATTTCGGTAACGGTATTTTAAGGTTAACGGTATTTAGTTATATCGGTAACGGTTTTTTAAGGATAACGGTAGTCAGTTATTTCGATGCATCTCTCAATTTTTTTTACAAAACAGAAACGAGATTAAAAACAGAACCAATTTATCAATTTAATGTACAAAAAATACTTAATAACCACGTAAAATTACCAAAAGGAGAAAATTAAAAATAACGGTAACGGTATTTTAGGGATAACGGTATTTCATTTATTTCGGTAACGGTATTTTAAGGGTATCGATATTTCATTTATTTCGGTATCGGTATTTTAAGGATAACGGTATTTCAGTTATTTCGGTAACGGTATTTTAAGGATAACGGTATTTCGGTTATTTCGGTAACGGTATTTTATGGGTAACGGTAGTCAGCTGAAATGGTTTTGAATCGATAACGGTATTTTAGCGGTATTGCCTGCCAACCCTGTTTATTATATGGAAATATCCCAAGTAGAAAATTACAAAAGGGGCCAGCACTGGGAAAGCACCGAAATGGGTGGTATAATTGCTTGTTAACAGCGCTTTCCCAACGCCCAAATGTTAACAGCGTTCCACGGTGGTGCCAATGCCTTACCAAGCCATGGGAAAACACCCATAAACATAAAAATCAAATGCTTTGCCAACGCACAAATAAAAAAATCAAAGTGCTTTCCTGACACCCAAATGATAACACCGATCTATTTAATGCTTTGCAAAGTATTGAAATAGCACCAAGAAACATAAAAATCAAGGGTTTTCCCTGCCACCAAATTATGAGCCCTCATCACAGAAGAATTTTAAATTACTCTAAAAATAGACGATTCTTGGAGTTATTGTATTGTGGAGTCAAAAATTATTTAAATATTCACATTTTGGAGTTTCTTTTTCAAAAACAAAATAATGTTATAGGAAAACAATCGCTGGGAATTCACCCTTTTAAACCGTTGGGAAGGCGTCCAAATTTAGTGCTTTGCCAGTACTTCTTTTTGTAAGACCGTGGTCTACTTGCGCTTTGCCAGTGCTTCTTTTTTGTGACCACACATAATTTCCGCCTGGGATGTTTTATGTTTAAATTTTTATGATGAGTCCTAAAATTACGCACTAGAAAAACTTAAATTTTTCTGAATGTATTTCCTTAAACTAATAGTATTTGTGTAACTCCTTATTTTTAAGAATCAAGTAAGCAATCGGATAACCACTTATAATTCAACGTTTTGTAAGCACGTGTGTAACCACTTATTATTCAAAATCTCATAACTACTTACTTCTCATTTTTTCGTAAGCGAGCGTGTAAGCGTGTCTACTTATAAAAACGACCAAGCCAAACAAATATAATGCGTTTAGACGCCAAAAAATAAATTGTGTGGAGCTATGAATTTCTATTATATAACCACTCATTTGGTAATGAAATATTTTGCTGGGAAACTACTGAAATCAGCAGAACTTGTTTGCTAAATAATTGTTAAATTTCCGAAATATAAGAAAGATACTTATGAGTTAAATTTAAGCAAATTATAAATTACAATTTACCTCTGAAGAAACTTTTTAACCAAAAGTAGCTAAACACTGCTATATCTACAAATTTTTAGTTGTATTTGGCTAAAATTAATTGAATGCAAATACAAACTACTCTGCTGAAATCATCATAAATATTTTGTGACTATTAGTTTTTTTTTAATCAACTAACATAAAATAATAAGCACATACCTCTGCTGATTTCAGAAAGGCAAATTTTTAGATTTTTCTAATTCAACAAAAATTTGCTGTTTTTAGTCATGCAAAATTATTTTGCATGAAGTTATAATTTTAGCAAATCATCAATAAAATAAATAAAAACATATCCGTTAAAAGATTAAATAAAGCTGAATTACAATTTTCAAAAGTTTCACAACTGAATAAAAGTTTTTTATATTATTGAGGTTTTTATTCAGATTTATTTAGTATATAATCTATTTTAATCTATTATTTATGAATGGGAAAAATTAGTTCTTTAATAACATTTAATAAGATATTATGTGATTTAGGTCTAATATAATAATAAAAACAACACAGGAATTTTTTTTACAATCGGTAGCCAATCACACTTATTCTACAACTGGTTCCACTGCAACCGATTCCATGTTACTGGTTCCGGAAATACAAAAAGAGATAAAATATGCCAAATAATGAAATCGGAAATACCGGGATTTTTTCAAGACCAATCCCGGGATTGCGGGGTCCCTAATTGAGTGTATAACTTAAAAGTGCGGGACTTTTTAGCAAATTTTGAGCATTTATTGTGAAACATTGTTACAATAAAAATTTATTCAATGTATTGGTAACATATGGATTCCGCGCCAAAAGAACTGCTCATTTTTTGAGTCCAAGAATGAATCAATTCAATTTCGGTTACCAGTGAGAGCGTTCTGCAAAACTACCCAACCACTGTTTTCTAAATAGTTTTTAGCCGGTCTTGCAACATGTGGCCGTGGCATTTTTCAACAGTTTTTTTTAAAATCAATTAGGTGAAAAAAATCTCCCGCACCGAAAGCGATTTCTAAAATACTAAATATTGCATTGTTATAGCGATTTGGTAATATTTTCATGTCAAAATGGTGGGAAGTGATTTTTACTGATGTTTATATTAGAAAATTGGAAAAAGCTCATTAATTTGGAGTGAAATATTATTTTTGTTTTTAAATCAAAAAATAATTCATTTATATAAAACTTCAATGCGTTTAGTGCTGCACCTTTGTTAACGATCGCGAAAAAGTACAATCGTAGTTCTTAATATTTTCCCATGCTCTACTTGATTTTGCCTTGAGAGAAATGATATTTGCAAAAATTAAAAATATTTCAAAAAGTTATATCCCTAGTGTACATATCTAGATATTTTATTTGAAATTATCATGAGCATAAGTAAGCATTTTCCATCCCCGATTTTAGCGATTTTTCTTCATTTTTATGTTTTTAGGAAAGCTTATCTTTAATTGCACAGTACAACAAGAAAAAAATTACGGTATTTTGACATGGATTCTGGTAGAGGAGACAAAAAACAAAATATATACATACGTGTGTCGGCGTTTTGAAAGATCACATCGGAATTTTATTTTAGGGGCGGTTAAAATTTCCCCCTTTTTACAATGTTTATTGTGAATCGGCATAGGAAACCATGTGAATCTTCTAGTTGAGGTATAGGATGAGTTCAGCGAACTTATGTAAAACACTACGGTGAACATTTTTGTGGAACATTTCAACCCTCTAAACAGTTAGTGTTGTTCACGGTTGTTGTCAACAGATGTGGATTGCCAACCACACCAATTCTGAAACTGGTTCAACTGTAACGGATTCCATGGAACTCGTTCTGGAACTAGTTCCACGGATATTATATGGAAGGTATGGCTAACTGGGAATCAGTTCTAAACTAGTTCTAGAACTGATTCTAGGGCAACCGATTCCACTGTAGCTATAGAAGAGGTTGCTTTTGGTACCATTTCAAGTAAAAATCATCGGTGATAGCATTGACATATTCTACAACCGATTCTTGGGAACAGAAATTTTTCCTGGATAGGTTTTAATGAAACTTCTTTATTGGGAATATGAAATTTTTAATAAATAAAATTTTTTTTTTTTTTTTTTTTGAAAATTTAAAGAAAAACTTCAATATTTTAATAAAAAGTGTCAATGGACGAGTTCCAGCAAAACTTCAAGTAGATAATTTTCTAGCTGCATAAGAAATGGTGTAATTTATATATTCATTTATCATCTTCATCATCGAACAACATTTTGTTATTGCATTTATTTTTTACATTGTAATGTCAATTGTTTTTTAAACAGCATTAAATGACATGCAAGTGCATTTTACTCAATTTTTTTTGTAATAAAAAAGTCTCGTGCTTAATTTTTTGAAAAGCTTTTTTATTTTTATTGACTTTTATGTTGTTTTTTTTTTGTATTCTGTCTCATTTCAAATATGTACATTTTTTATATATACATTATTTACTTATACACATTTTTTTTTCGTATTTACGATCTGTTTCAGTTAATATATTGTATATAAAAAAGCGATCTCTACTTTCAATTGCGTTCAATGATCGTTTATTGCATTTTATTATAAATACCCTACATGACAATTGGTGGACTTAGGTTACGTTGGGTTGAATGGGAGCCCGCCAGAACGGCGAGTTCACTCGGAGGCCATAGGGCCCATTGTGATTCCCTTAGTTTTCCCCACATGGAAAGAAATACCACGACCCGAGAAATCTAGAACCATCCCGATCCCCTTAAAAAGTTCGCAAGAGCAGACAGAGAAACATCGCGTAGACTGTCCAGGTCGTCGAAGAACCTGCATACCAGATATCTCAGTCGCCGCTCCTTCAGTCCCGGACATTCACAAAGCAGATGATGCACTCTCTCCTCCTCCTCCCCACAAACCCTGCAGTAGACCGTCTGGGTGTAACCCCAACGCACAGCCATTCGGCCCATCGCGCAGTGTCCCGTTAGGACTCCTACAAGCCTTCCGATCGTCCGCTTGCCAAAACAAAGAAGAATCTTTGTTCTCCCCGGATCAGGCAGTGGCCATAGGGTCCGAGATATCCTACAATTGGTCAAGGTTGTCCACCTTGCCCTCGTCTCCCTATCCGATATATCCCCTATCACACCGAATAGCCCCACCAGAGGAACCACGTTTGTATAGGGTCCTCAACCGACTCGGAGCCATTCCTCGCACACTCGTCAGCCAGCTCGTTCCCCGCAATCCCAGCGTGTCCAGGGACCCACGCCAGCCTTACCGAGTGCCGACGAATACGGTAGAGGGATTCAATACAGTGCCGCACACACCCCGATCTGACAGTATCGGATTCCAGGGCTTTCAAAGCAGCAAGACTGTCCGCAAAGATGCTAATGGATGATGGATCCAAATCCCGTTCCATTATCATCCGTGCGGCCACGTCAATTGCATACACTACCGCCTGGAACACGCTACAATCGCCCGGGAGTCGTATGGAGATTCGAAGGTCCAGTTCGCCGGAGTAAACTCCCGACCCTGTTCCCATGTCCGTCTTCGAACCGTCCGTGAACACTGAGATATCACCACTCCGAATAACGGAGTCGGCTGCCCAGTCTTCCCTGGTCGGTACAATCACCCCAAAAGTCCTCTGGAAATTCGTGACCGGTACAATAGAGTCCGTTATTCGGAGTGGTGATATCTCAGTGTTCACGGACGGTTCGAAGACGGACATGACAGCTGCCTTTGCCGCCGTGCCGCTGATATAAATATCCAGTGGTGGGATGCCAAGCATCACCTCCAAACTTGCCTGGGGTGTAGAACGAGGCGCCCCCGTAATACCCAGACAAGCCAGTCGTTGAACCTTTGCGAGAGTGGAGAGATATGAACCCGTGTCCACCGCCCTCCACCACACCAGTGCCCCGTAGGTCAAGATTGGTCTGATAATCGCCGCATACATCCAGTGAATGATATACGGCTGTAGACCCCATCTCTTCCCAAAGGTCCTTCTACAGGTGTAAAAAGTACATAAGGCTTTTCTCATTCTCTCCTCGGTATTTCTCTTCCAGGAGAGTTTAGAGTCAAGAATGACACCCAAATACTTTGCCTCCCCCGAGAGTTGAAGAGTAACTCCGTCCAATCTAGGGAGATTAAACCTCTCCGATTTGTACTTCCTTGTGAACAAAACAAGTTCGGTTTTAGATGGATTGACTCCCAGACCGTTCTCCCTTGCCCACCTGGATAGCATCGTAAGCGCCGACTCCATGAGATCACTGACCGTCTGGAGAAATTTCCCCCTGATCAGTAGCACAACGTCGTCGGTGTATGCCACAATTGGTGGACTTAATTATGTGCTAAATATGTATATATTTAAGACACAAATACCCAATATGTGGCCCTTTTTTCCCAATAGAAACCACAGGACAATATATATATGATACCCAATATTTACAGGGATGTTAATGCAGCAAAACTAGGATTAACTGCTTAATCGAAGGCTAAAAAGTCGATTAAGCAATATTTTATTATATTGAATTAACAGCCCAGTGTAGACAATCATTACCAAATATGTGGTTATATAACTACACACGTGGTAATCGTAACTAGTTTTCTTATTACATTTCTTATTATTTTTCGTTAAGCCTAAACCAGATAAACGCAGTGTCGACCGCAGTGCGACGTTTTGTCGATAAAGCAGGTTTTAGTATTTTCTTTATTTGTCACTGCCGAGAAATTAGAAAAGTTTATAAATAAACAAGAGCTGTTTTTAAACAAAACGCAATAAGAAATTTTTAAAAATATTAAATCGTTTTCGCGAAATTCAAGAACAAAGTTTGACAGCACTGCCACTGTCCACTGGCATGGGCTTTATGCTTACACACCAGCATAATAAAAATCAAAAAATATGTCGTTACCTATATGCATACTAGTATGGACAAAAGTAATGAGTCTAAAAATAGATTTTCAAAAAAATTAATTTTATAAAAAAAGAATTTTTTTTGTAGTTTTTTTTTTGTTTTAATAAAATTTGCTCGTGCCCGAAATTGAACCTGCGGCTCCAGATTGCCAGTCGATAGCTCTAACGTCTGAGCTATCTCGACATGTTATATTTGATAGATACAAACATAATTGACCGGCTCCTCAGAAAAAAAAAATAAATAAAAAGTGTTTACATATTATTTTACTTCGGTGGGATTAAGTGCTATTGGAACACCGAAGGAGGACGCTGCGATATATATGAGGGGTAGAAAAATCATACATATTTTTTCCAAATGATGTTGCTGTTGCTGGGGATTAAACCCGCAAACTTGTGTGTAACAGGCCAACGCGCTAACCATTACACCACAGCGCCCACAATTGGGTTGATATTAGGAAAATTGGTTATCGAGAGGAAAAGGGAGTAGTGTCTGTGAATATTTGATTTTAATTTTTCTTCTTTGTAAGTAACAGGAAAGATTTGTGCGGGGAGTTTATTCCATTTATTACTATTAGTATTTCTCTGAAATGCGTTGTGCGATCCACTGGATTACAAACGGCTGTGTTCTACTACTTGATAAGCGAGTATTATGAATAAAAACTCGGACTCTGGGGACAAGTTCACTTATCTCTACAGAATAACTGCCATGGTACAATAATATCGATAGACCAGAGTCACAAAACCCACATTCCGTTGATATTCCAATAAGTCATAGACCTGGATACCCTACTATCAAATTTGAGCGCCGACGACCTTTTTTGCACAAGGTCTAGAAGCCTTGGGTTGGGAGAACAGAATTCTGCGGTACCTCTTAATTCAGCTAAAACTCGTCGAATGAGATCCCATCTATAATAACACGAATAGTGCGATTTCAGGAAAACTCCAAATAGAACGAACAAAGTCATTGCCCACACCAGAAGTTCGTAGAACGAAAAAGATACGGAATACGTGTCCAGGCGTGAATAAAGGAATATGTTGAGAGGTATTCTGGTGTTCACCTTCAACCCACGGAATGTGTGTTGGTTCAATCACTAAGTGCACCAGGTGATTGTGTTTGGCAACTAGCTCAACTTAAAGACTCTCGATTATTAAAGCCAGGTAAAATTCAGAATATTAAAATCGCCTGCAACGACGATTTCACTACTCCGGCTACTCGCCAGAAGTCTAGAAATGGAATTGGAGAGGATGTCGAAGTGATTAAGTTTATTCCTCCTCTCCATGTTTAGGCTTTTTATTATCATTATCAAAAAAAGCAAAATCCGATGTATGTAAAGCTAAAAATATTGCAAAAAGGCAAAAGTAGAAAAACTTGCAAAAAACACTTTTTTTAGAAAGTTCGAAAATAGGAAAAAAATAATTTTGTATGAAAAAAAAAACGCATTTTTGGGCAAAAGATCTTTAAAAAAATCAATTTAGAGCGCAAAAATCATAAAAAAAATCTAAAAAAGCAAAAAGAAGAAAATATGAGTTAAAGAAAAACAAAAAAGGCAAATTTGTCTTCATTAAACTAATGCAGTTTTTTTATAAAATTATTATGAAAATTTTCGTATTATTTATTAAAAACTTCATACATCCAATCCAAAACTATGAAGCTTTTACAGAAAATTTAAAAAAATTTTCACTCACTTTATGAAGAAACCTTCATTATTTTAGTGTTTAAATTTTCATCAAAACTGGTCCATAAAAATTTCTCTGTGTATATTTCAGTTAATTTTAAATAAGAATTTACCCTGCTTAAATCATTTGTACACTCAAAATAATAAATCTGTTGACTGAACAGAAAAATTTATTACTTTTACAAAATTTATTCCTGTTTTTTTTTGGCTTAAAATAAAATTTGTTGATATTAAAACATTTTTTGTTTAATTTAACAAATCTAAATTTAAGTAAAAAATTAGTAAAACTACAGTTTTATTTATAATTGTACTGAGTCGTAAAATTTGTACAAATTTAGGGTCTCGGGACCCTCCCCGGGCCTAGTCCATATCATCTAAAGGCATGCAAGGGCACTGCAGAGGAGCAAGCATTTTGTCCGTTTTATTTTATCTCGCTTAGTTTTGGAGATATGGGCCATTTTATGAAGTTAAAAATTTTTATTAAAAATTTTCATGGATCTTGGTGGGGCCTTGCACCAAGATCCATTTTTGGATAGAGGTAAGCTTTTCATAGGAGTAGTAGAAATTTTCGCCAATTTTGCTGAATCTTTGTTTTAAAAAAATCGGGAGGGAAATAAATAGCGCCACTTTTAAAACTTCAGATACAGTGGTGGCGATATCTACCTAGTAATATCTGAGAATACTATATATTAGCAATAAATTATGTGAAATTTGACGAATGGGTTCTTAAAAATTAGTTTTAAATAATTTTGAAAATTAACACTCAAAATTAGTTTAAGTACTGACGATTTTTAGTATTGTGTTAAATGAAGATAACTGAAGTCTTTGTTTAAATCAGTGTTACAACTAAAAATTTATTAAAAATTAGTCAAATCGATTTGAAACCTGTTTAAAAGATTTTTCTACTGACGTATTTTTTTAAGTGTAGAGCAGAGGTTTGGATAACATAAATTGAGTTGGCGGCAAATCTACATCTAGTCCCACTTACCTTGCAGTCAATGTTTTAATTAAAAATTTAATTTAAAATTCTTATTATGTGAGCTAAAAGCTTAACAAGTTTTTAAAGTCAGCCTCTTGCATCGAAGGATAACTTATGTCCCTAAAATATATATAATATCGGTGCGAACAGGTTGACTTTAACAGATGTTAGAAAAAAATGTTACAAAGTAATTTATGTCATTCATAAATTAATTATATAACACAAGAGTCTTAGGAGTTTTATCACATTTTTCTAGTAATAAAGTGTGAGAAATTTGAATATAAACTTTAATTAATAATTTTATTGACATAATTCTACTATAATTAATCCAAACAAACCCTTTGTTCATCAACATTGATCATCTTTTGAACAGAACGTATCAAAGGCATATTTAGGAAATATGTTACAAAATATCTTTTATAGTCACGATATTCTATTTTTATTTAATTAAATGTTCTTTATTAATTAACACAATGAAATTATATTTAAAACAAATATATTTCCAAGCAAAACTTTTTGATTGATAAAAATCTGTTTGAAATGGCACTCCACATAGTCAACATGTTCTAAATCTTTGAGTATCAGTTCGGAGAAATAAGTTCTGGCATATGTTCAATCGAAGTAGGGCTAAAACCCTGTTTCTTTTTTTAGTTTATTGTATAAGAAATTGAAAATGCATTCTAAAAAATTATGCTGGGTAATTACTGTCAACAACCACATAACTTTAACAAATTTATTTTTAAAATATGGTTTAATTTATAACAAAAAAATCATTTTAAAGGATGTTAACGAAGTTTTTTTTACTCGTACAAAGTTAAAGGTAAATAATATGAAAAAAGTAAATATCTCAAATTGAGCCAAATTCAGACAGATCTCAGCGCTCACAGTATATTCAAGTCTCAAGGAAAGAAACTGTCAAAAGAAACTGTACAATAGACCACTCAAATTTGCACAAGTATTATTGGGTATAAAAAATAATAATTGTCCAAAAATTGGATTTCTCGATTTCATACAGGCCAGCTGTTTAGGACCTTTGATCATAAAAATTACCTAAAAGCTCTTTTTTTAGAGCTTTTTTGCTCCACAACTCCTAAATTTGAGGTTTTTACAATATGATATGCAGTTTATGCAGAATAAGAAGGGAAACATTTTCTTCTTACTTATTTTCTACCTGAGTATGACTTATAGTGATGTTTTCATTATTTTCCAGAATGAACAATTACATTTGGAACATATACATATCTGGTATTCCATGAATGATAGACCAAAATCGGACTTTGAATTACAGATTTATTATATGTTGTGCACACAGTGTTATAAAGTGCAAAGTATTCGCTTATAATTTACTATATCTCTGGTTTATCAATTCAATAAATTGTTATTCGAGTTTTAAGATAAAGATATTTTATTGAAATTTGGTAAGCTGGCTCAAATGGGTCCAAGCACAAAGCTAGTTACTTTTAGATAAAATCGGTTCATATTTGGACCTTCACTCCCAATATATTTTCCATAACCGATTGAGGTTTATTTGAAAAGTAATACACTCATAGAAGTAAATCTGTAAAAATAGCAGCAAAAGTTACTAAAAATTAGTTAAAAATGATGCTGCTGAAAAAACGGCTTAAATAAGCATATTTTTTTTAATAAATACTAGTAAAATGAGAACAGCAAAATTAAAACTGTTAAATTTACAGAATTTTAGTTATATTTAGGCTAACTTTTTTAGTTAATTGAAAATAGCAAATTGTACTGTAAAATCTGCGGAAAATTTCTAGACTAAAAATAGCAAAATTAAACTGTTAAATCTACAAAATTTTTGCTATTTTTAAGGTAAATTTAGTTAAATGCAAATAGCAGTCTATTCTGCTAAAATCTGCAGAAATATTTGCAAAAAAAATTGTAAACTGCTGTTTTCAAAAGGCTCGATTTTTATTTGCATTTAAACAAAAAAATCTAAAAAAAAAATATCGAAGATTTAAAATTGTTTGGTGATTTTTTAGGCTACTAATTATTTAGCAACATTATTTGCTGATTTTAGCAGGTTAATTTGCTATTTTCCATTTACAAAAATTTAGCTCAAATATAACTAAAATTCTGTATATTTAACAGTTTTATATTTGCTGTTTCTATATTACTAATATATAGCAAAAATAACGTGCTAATTTAGTAGTTTTTTTCTGCAGCATTATTTTTAACTAATTTTTAGTAGTTTCAACTAAATTTTTACGGGCTTTTTTTCTATTAGTGTAGGTAAAGTTTGTTTTCAATTAAAGAATCAATTAAAATGTATTGAAACATATTGTTTGACTTTTTGCATTAGTCAATAAAAAACAAACCACAAAAAATATATATCGAGTAGTAGTTGATATTTTCAGTCAAATGTTCTATTTTTAGTTTTCTATTTTTATAAAAAATAATTTAAATAATTTCGTTGTTTTCTGTTTTAAAAGCAAAAAATTCAAATATATTCGGTTTTTTTTTTTTTTTTGTTAAAATATTTTCTTTATATACAAAATTATTTCAATTCAAATAACAAGAAATTCTTTACTCATACACACAAACATAGCCAATAAAAATACGAACGTGTGTATTGTGTGTGTAGTGTTTTGAAAATTCAAAAAAAAAACTTTCAAATATGAAAAAAACAAACCACAAAATCGTTTTTTTTATGTTTTGTTAGTTAAAAATTCATGATTGACTTTTCAATTATTTTTATTTCTTTTATGGATTGTTGAAACAATGTTTGAAAATAAATAGCAAAATGGTTTGAATATAATTAAAAAATTAGTAGTAATTTTCTTTAATTGTGTTTTCAAAAAATTTAATATGTATTTTAGGTTGTTTTTAACGATAAAATATTGTGAGTGCATTACCCATAGAAACTATATTTCCGACCTAGTGCCCATATAAATCCTTTTTTTTTTCAGTTATTGATCGGGCTACCCAGCGAAATATTTATTTGGGTGTAAAACTACGTCCTTAAACAATTAAGATAATCGGATATCGGGAAGACGTGCCCTGAAGTTTGAAAGACGAATTACAAGGGAAAAATATGATTTTTTGTAAATTTTCTCAAAAACATTGATATTTTAAAACTAATTTGAATTACAAGCATTAAAGTATCGTGATTTGGAGTGAATTGTCTTTGTAATAAATCAATAGAAACTTAAATCGGTTAAAAAACAGCTGAGTTACGCAGTGCCGCAGGAATTCCTTTTTTCGTTTCGCTAGAGCGGAGATTTTATTTCCGTGGATTTTGAGAAAACAGCGATTTTTGGCACTTATTTAGCTTTTAGGTAAGTTTTTTTTTTAACTGTAATATTACATATGTTTTTGACTGGAATATTACAGCATAAGAACAAATACGTCCGTCAGGTGTTATTCATGAAACTTGTTGATATTATTTTTCTTAGTCTACAAATAATATTCCTAATTTAATTTCAGAAAGTTAACCATTAATTGTTGTTGGGGCCTATACGACCCTACGATGAAAATAGACTAAAAATTTCTTACTGATTTTTTACTTTTTTTATAATTTTATAGACAAATTATCCATTTAACCCCTTCACATTTTGGATCCAAACATTAATTGACTTTCAGCCAGACTGGTGTAGGGTGTCCGACTTTAACTTTTTTCTGTTGACTATTTAACATGAGCATTTTTTTTTTGTTTTTTTTATTATCGTTTATTTTTCTTTAATCTATTGATCAATGAATTTAAAAATAATTTAAATTTTATTCTATCGTCTATGTGATTTTCACAATTTTCGTTTAACTTTGTAAAACTTTTTTCGTTTAAATCCTTTAACTACATTTAAGAACGACAGATGGACAGACTGACAAACAAACAAAGGAGATCAACGTGACTTTGAATAGTGTTTATTTTGCAAAATTTCACACCTCTCATATGGGGAGTTAAACAATTGTTGCTATTTTCTTTTCTTTTGTTGTTTGTCATCTAACTAAATTAAGAGTACTAATTCTCAATTGGTTTATAATTGATTTAACAAATTTATAGCTTAAAATAACTTAATATAAGCATGAAAAGTCATGACTAAATAGTTATGGATGTGTAAAAGAAAAAAAAAAATCATTATCATGTGCTTTGGATAGAGAATTTAGGATTTTGTTTTCGTAGTACCATTTGATACCAAATCTCTTAATAGGAAGATAAATTTGTATATATATTTTTTTTTTTTTTGGTCACGCTAAACTTGTTTGATTGTCATTTTTTGTTTTATTTATTTTGTCAAGATTTCTTTTTTTTTCAATTTAATTTATTTACATTGCGTCAAATGCATCATGTTGAAAAAAAAGATTATCATGACGTTGTAGCAAATATTTTGTTATTTTTGTAGAAACCAAGAAATTTTATTTAATTTTTCTTTTTTTTTTAAATTATATTCTTTGAACACTTATCAAAATAGTGACTGACTGAATTCATGAGAATTTTCCCATACATTGTGAAAAAGAATTACACCTTGTGCCAAGATATTTTATATTAAACTAACTAACAAGGATTTTGAGCTTTTTCAGCAATAGTGATAATTGACCCAGCGCAGATAAAAATAGTTTGCAAATACAATTAAAATTTGAATTGAAATTAAGCCTAAAATTAATTTTGTAAATATAAACAACATGTTTGTTATTTGATTGTTGAATTTATTTGAATTAAATGGCCAACAAACACATTTGTTGAAATTCAAAACAAATTTTAACAAACCATGTTGTCATATCACAAACCGAGTTTGTTGGAATTCAAAGTAAAATTTAGCGATTTTTATTTATTTTTTAATTAAAAAAGTGAAAATCAAAGATTCTGAATATTGAAAACAAATCAGTTCAAAGCTCATTGACAGAAATTTTACTTTGTAGAACTGTGTTGCTGATCGTCGTCATTTTTAGTGTTTGTTACAATTGAAAATTTAGTACTAGTATCGAAAGTTCATTGTAGCTTGTCAAGCATATAACTACGTAAAGAATACTAAGAAAATTTTAAGAAAAAAAAACATAAAATAAAAAGTCAAAATCTAATTAATTTCATTACGAAATTTTTGTTGTGGCAGTTTTTAGTTATAAAAATTAAACTAATTTTATATAAATTCAATCATTTCACAAGAATTTTATTTGTTTTATAGACAAAACAAATTGGATTTCCCAAGAAGTTAAAACAAATATTAAAGAAATATATATTTCCACAATTTTCTTCTTTGTTGTACATTTATTTTCCTGTCACTGATTTTCTTTTGACTCATGATGAATCATAAGAATGCTTTGCAAAGACATAAAAAATTTGTTTTCAAAATGGTTTTTTCCATTTAGTGGCGACAATATACCTATTAAAATACATCACAGCAACATTTTTAGAAAACCCAAATTTCAATTTCATGTGGTTTCACCATTTCATTAATTGACATTAATTTTTACTGGGTTATTAGGCCATCACTGCTTATACTAATTAATAATGTATATATGTTATTTGTTAATAAAAATTTTATGATTAATATTTTTGCTTTGTTTAATGAGCGATAGTGACCGAAATTATCGGCAAAATTTTATGATTATTTGATTATCTGAAAATATACATAAATAATTTTTTGAAGATATGAAAATATCGATTGGATACCAAACTAACAGTTTAAAAGTAAAAGTAAAAAAACTTCGCCATAAACCTTATCAAATTTCAAAGTATAGGTAACATTTTCTTATGACAAATATTAAAAAATTTCATAATTAAGATTATCAGATGGAATATTTTTTTTTTTTTGATTACGAAAATGTTCTAAAAATATAGGTAGGTATTTTTGGGTGCACCCATTGATTTTGATAAAATTTGTATGCTTGATAATGGAGGCAAAATTAACTACTAATCTGTGACATAATTGCCTCTCTAGATCTCTTTGCCCCTCATTACGTTTGGAAAGTATAACTGCCCTTTTACTTAATAATACCCAAGGCCGCCAAAAAGCAATCTTCGAATCTCAAGTAGTTTTTGGCCAAATACGATTTTTTTTAAATAAAACAATTGTATTATATAGATACACAGCAACATTTTTTTGAACTGGTTACCTGTGAATCTGTTCTAGAACAGGTGTTTTTTTACCACCAGTTTCGTGGAACAGGTTTTAGAATAGATTTCTGGGAGTCAAACCGCCATTATAAAAATGCCCTGTTGGCAGTCCGTCTCCAATATACATAAATATCCAATATCCAATATAAAGTGAGCAGGGACGTAACAGTTATAACTTTTATTCAAAAAACTTATTGTTTTACAATTATTTCTTGTTTCAGTATTTTTAATTTTCTGTTTATTTGCTCTGTTTGATTTTTATTTTTAATTCAAACAAAAACAATCCAAATACGATTTTTATTTTTTCAAAAATAATAAAAGTTATTTTGTGAGTTTTTTTCTTTATCAAAAAATAACAGTTAAGAATATAAATCAATAGCCATAGAACCAATGACTTCAACAATTATAATATCCTGATGATGTCAACTAGTGTTAATAAAAGATTGAATAGTGATTTAAAGTGAGTAAATATGTATATTCCAGCAACTTCCGGCATTCGATTTAGGTCAATTTTCAATTTTTATTTTATTATCAAATATAAAAGTTAGTGCTTAATTTTTTCAAAAAAATCATTCTGTAACTTTTATAAAAAGTTTTAAAATAAAAATCAAAAAAACAACAGAAATTTATAGAGTAAAATATAAAAATTGAAAAAATTAAAATCTTTGCCAAACTTTGTGATTTTTTTGTGCAATATGATTTATAAAATATATGCATTATTGAAATATTATAATTAAATAAATTTGGGTGGTGACTTTTTTAGAATTATAACAGTTATTTTGGGTCTCTGAAAGTGAGGCAACATTTGCGAAAAAGGAGACACGGAGGAGATTAGAAAATAAACAAAAAATCTAAAAGCAGAATATTTGTATGTGTCTGTGTTTGATCACTTCTGAAAGTAAAAAACAATAACAGAAAACTGAATATGAAAGAAAACTATGAATTAGCTGCACTACATTCAAGGCCTTACTTGGGTTAGATGGCTAACCTATCGAACTTTAGTATATTTACATTTGTAATATAGAAGTGCATGTGTTCGATTCCTACAGCCGACGGGTTGTTGAAAAATTATCATATAGAGACAGTCTGACAATAAAATATATAAACAATAATACAATTTAATGGAAAATCACTGATGAAGCCTGTCCCTAGAAAAAGCAGAAACTAGATCTAGTTTGATTTGCAAATTAATGTGCTTATAACTTTTAGAAAAAAGTTTTATTCTTCTTCTTAACCTCAAACCTACTAAACCTGTTCTAGTTTGGAGGAAAACAACCTGTTGCTTTTGGGAAAAACTTAAACAAAGATCACCGATGTTAGAACATGAAGTACAACAGGTTACATTCAAGTACAAGTTGTTCTACAACTTAGTTTTGCTCCAGGACTCATAGGATATCGCCAGGACACGTTTTACGAATACATATCTAACTTAAAAACTAGATATTTTTGGAATCAAGCATATATGATAAACTGAGAGTTAGTAGTAAGAAAAAATATATTGATGTTAATCATCAATGTCGCACTTTTTAAAAAGCAAAAATCGCCAAAACTTCTTGAATATCATACACTAAAAGTTCTATAAGTGTCACCTACCCTGAATCAAAATTTCCGACATTTAAAGGGGGGGGGGGTGACAATTAAAGCACACCGACATTTAAAGTAGGTGACAATTATAGAATTTTTAGTGTATATCAGAAGAAAAAGTATTAGATGAGAATGACCACGCAGGTTTGGCCCCAGTGAATTTTTTTTGGCCAAAGTGATTTTTTCAAATTTATTTTCATCGGGACATACACTGATTGCATTATTGGAATTAGATGTGCTAAAATTCAAAAACTTATTCAACAACCTGTGAAAAATAATCTGTTAAAATCATGTCCCTATTCGGATTTCATTATTGCTTAGGGAAATCGTCAGGGACGACGTTTTTAGAATTTCTGGAAATATTTTTAGGCGAAATTACAAACTCAATGAGAATTTCTTGTTCTCATCTAGGAGCGTTATTTAAAATACTAAGAAAAAACAGAAGCTCACTCACTTCGCTTGTGAAACACAGTTCTTTGTGCCACTTAAATCCAAAATACTTTTTGGGCAACTTTAAGGGCTCCTAAAGGCAAGTAGGATTAGAAAGAGGCTTAACACCTACTATAGTTTTCTTGGATATATTCACTCTGAGAGAAAGCATATCAACTTTAGTGTCATTTTTGCATTTACTATCTTCGATTTGAATAAAATTGGCAATAATTCACCAACACTACAAACGTGTAAAGACAGCTTAGCCATCTCACCCAAGTAAGGCCTCGAATGCAATGTAACTAATTCATTGCTTTCTTTCCTATTCAGCTTCTGTTATTGTCCTTTACTCCGAAGTGATCAAATACATACAAACATTCTATTTTTAGGTTTTTGTGTCTCCTTTTTCGCAAAAAGGAGACACGAATGATCTTATTATTGAGGCCCCTTTTATATTTGTTGGAAGCTTCAAAGTGTTATCTCGATTCGTTCCTGGGTTAGAGTCATTTTTACACACTGTGATCAAAATTTTAGATTTTTCAAAAAAAATCGAATTACGAGTCCAAGTTGTTGCACATCATTTTCAATTGATTTATTTTTTAAAGTGCATTTGTGCTTGTTGGGATATTTTAAATTAAATAGTGGGATTTATTTTATTAAAAAAAAAAACTTACTTGACACTTGGACTTTAAAAAGATTTGGATAAAAAACCTTTACCGAATAAAATTGCGGAAAGGTAGTTTTTTTTTATAAATTTACATAACGTCAAGTTTTATCTTAATATCTGCAACCTGTTCCTTGTTTCTGTATCTAATGCGAGAAGTTTTCATATCGAAAATGCAACTCTGCCGTATAAAAGACAGGATGATCCATATAATATTAAATTTACATTATATAATTTTTTTTTCTAATGTAGGGGAACATTTGGCATATGCGACTCACCCTCTTATAAACATGAAAGACTTGTATTTTTCGATGCGAAAACTTGTTGCACTAGATATATTTATGTAGAAACCCGGCACTGCATAACTTTTACACTAATTTATTTTTAAATATTTGCAATTTACAATATACCTATAATATATAATCTACTACAAACAAGATACGATATTTAGCTTTTTAGCTTTTTTTGTTTGTTTTACAATTTCACAATAATAATTTGTTGGAAAATAAACTGTCACTATAAATCATATATATCATACTATAATAAATTTCCCATATTTATTCCATCCTTTAAAATTAAATTCTAAAATTTACATGATAATTTAATTTAAAATGAAGCGAAGAACATAATAAACATTTTAAAACGTATTAAATTGACATATAAAAACCAGTCATAAAAATAAAAGCTATAATAATATTTACGTTAAATGTAATAAAAATAATTACAAAGTATCAGCCAATTGGTAAATATTAAGGCAGCCATACACGGTCAATATTATTAATCAATGTTTTTTAAATCAACAATTCATAACTAAGTATTTAAAAATAAACTGTTCTGATTGGTTGATATTTGAAAACTTGATCAATAATATTGAACGTGTCTTCTTGCCTTTGCCGAAACGAAGCGTTTAACGGGCTGTAGGAATCGAACCTGTGCCTATTCATATATTACAAATGTAACTATACGAAGGTGCAACAGCTTAGCCATCTCACCCAAATAAGGCCTTGAATGCAGTGTAACTAATTCATAGTTTTCTTTCCTATTCAGCTTTCTGTTTTTTTTTTTTACTCAGAGTTGATCGAACACAGACACATGCAAACATGCTACTTTTAGATTTTTGTTTATCTTCCAATCTCCTCCGTGTCTCCTTTTTTCGCAAATGTTACCAGACTGACATATGGTACGTATATTGGAGACGGGTTGCAACGGGGCAAATTTCATGATGTATTTTAGTACAGAGTTGTTTTAACGTCATATAGACAGCTGCAATTAATATGCATTTATCAATTTTAATTTAGTAGGTTCGAGGTTAAGAGGAAGATAAAAACCTTTTTCTCTAAAAATTATAAACTTCAAATTTGTTTCTTCTTCAACAGCAAAAAAAAAAAAATGGAAATCTTAATGCTTAGTTAATGCTTCACAAAGAACTTCCTTTACTACTTCAAAAGTATCCGTTTGTGTATTTTTACTGCACTGAAAATATTATTACAGTAACTGACTGTAGTTCATTTAAAAAGTTACCCGTACATTTATTTTTAAATGATTATTCAGTTAAAATACAAAGAAATATATTTTTTAACTGTTTTTTTCGTTTATTTAAAAAAATAAATTACATATAAATACGGATTTTCTGTTACAGTTAATATTTTCATTTAAAATGTTTTGTTAAAAAAAGAATTCCTTTTCGATTTCTAGGTCAGTTAAAAAAATTAAATAAACTAAATTTCATTTATTCTTACGGATTTTGTAGTTAATTTTTTGAAATTTAAAAAAACGAAATAAATGAAAAATCATTATTTTTTAAGGATTTTGTAGTTTATTTATTAACATTTAAAAATAAATGAAAAGTTCTTTTGATTTAAGTGAAAAGTCAGTAGACCGGTTTTCAAGTGATTTTTCATTTATTTTAAATGACATTTTCACTTAATTTAAACTACAAACTATTTTGAGTGTGCCTTTTCAGAAGTAATTCTGAAGAACTTCAAAGAATCACTTCTTTCATTGCTTCCAAAGTATCCGTTGTTATATTTTTGTAGCTTGTTTAGAATTGCTTCTGAATAACATTCATAAAATTATTTATTTATTGCTTCTAAAGCATAATTTCTCTAAAAGTGATCCTAAAAAGTGATTTTGATACAGTCTATTTCCAAACAGATGATCGCGGATTCGATTCCTGATGGCACCAATATCTTTTTTTACTATTTATAATTAATTTGTTTAAATTCAATATTTTTTTTGAATTTTTCAGTTTTTAAAAATATCTATAAAAACAAAAATGATGAGAAATAGCTTTTAATACACCTGTGAACATATTACTTAAAACAGTACTGAATTGCAGTGCACCTTTTGCACTTGTTTAAAAAGTAATTTTATTGAAGAGAATAAAGCACAATAACTCGCAATGACAAGTTGGCATTTTTATGCCAGTCAACTTTCCTATCAAAGAATAGCTCAGCGGTAGAGAGCTAAAATAGCAATCTTGAGGTCCCAAGTTCGATACCCAGTGGCGGAAATAAAAACAAAATTACAAAATAAGAAAAATATCATTTGTTTTGCGAAGATTTTTTTTTAACTTTTTATTAATGAAAAAGAGTTTCCTTTGCACTTGTTCAAAAAGTACTGACCAATTGTTGAAGTGGGAGTACTCTTCTTCTATGACAACTCAAGGTAATAATCATAAGTGTTTCTGTTCAAAAAGAAGTACATCTTTGCTTTGCATCCCTGTTTTTGCTAGGCCGTTTTCAAAAATATTTAACAAAAAAAAAGTTGTTTTTAACAAAGCTCAGTTAATATAATTTTTTTCTATTTTAACTAAGAAATTCGTTAACTGAGTAACTGACAAATTTGATCGACGTAGATTTTTTATGCCTACCAAAGAGTCAGAAATCAAGACACGAGTTGTTCTAATTTAACACATTGAATGTATAATAGAGCACTACGTTGACATGTGTCTAATCCAGGCTTAACTTTATAAAGCATATTCCAAAATCAATTTACAAAGCCTGACGTTCTGTAAAAAAAATCTTCGTTTGTACATTTTGTATGAAAGCTTCCTAAATACGTCCGACATACAATTTAAAACGTTGAAAATTCCAACATTGACATAAAATTCTAGTGTGAAATTGGCTGCAACTAAACTATAGCTAACAGGGAGAGTACTTTTTTGACCCCAATAGTTGTTTTTATTATAAACTAAACAGTTAAATGAAAAATCATAAACTATTGTTAAAGAGCATCAAAAACATACAATATCCACTTTTCCATCCCTGAGTATTGTTTTCTTTTTATTTTGTTAATCAGGATCAGGGTTTAAAAATTCTAAATGGTGGATCCAATATGGCGATTTAATTAGTTTTATGAAATTTTTTTGTGTATTTTGGGGGTGCTAGGCACAAATCTGATATAAAAAATTCAGAAATTTATAAATTATAAAATACACTGTGAAACAAATGGTAGGGGTCAGTGATCGGGAAGGGTTCAAACTACCGGGGAAATTTATATCGGAGTATACGTGTCCCGGCGTTTCGTTGGGTCACCCCTAGGAATCGAGATATATCGATTTGACCTTTGGTGGTCTTTTTTTTTTGACATAACTCGAGAACCACTAGTCCGATTTTGCTCAAACAATTTAAAAAAAATTAAAAATTACAAGTCCTTTAATCTGTTCATATAACATTTTTCTATATACTCAACAGTTTTGCCGGTAAAAATAAATGTATGAAGAAAAAAATATTTTTTGCCTAAAATATTAAAAAAAAGTAATAAACAAAAGGTTATTGATTTTTATGGTAGCGGTAACAAACATTTATTTTTACCGGCAAAATTGTTGAGTATATAGAAAAGGTTATATGAACAGATTAAAGGAATTGTAATTTTTAATTTTTTTAAAATTGTTTGAGCAAAATCGGACTAGTGGTTCTCGAGTTATGTCAAAACAAAGATATATCTCGATTCCTAGGGTTGCCCAGCGAAACGCCGGGACACGTATAACTTGTTTTTGACCGATATAACATTTCCCGTTGGTTTCATCCCATCCCGATTTTGACTGTCGCATAGTGATATTAATGTTTTTAATTTTAAGTAATTATTTACCGAACCTGGACTCAGAAATTTAAAATCCAAAATGGTGGATCCAATATGTCGTAAAATATTTTCCATAATATACGTATACACAAGGAATTTAAAGAAATTCTTGTTATTGATTTCAAAATTTTAATCGGAAAAAATTATGATTAAATTTTTCTACATTTTCATTATTTAAAATTCTTTTAAGCATTTTTATTTCATATTTAAATGACTGGATTTTCCCAAAAATTCTAATTCTATTATACATACGTACATAAAAATATTTTAGTAAAAAGTCGCACTCAAATTTTTTCTTTTAAAATAAATGTAAATCTTTTTTAGATAGAAAATTTATAAAATTTCTCATTTATATCTCAAAATATACATAAATAATACATGCACACTTGTTGGCCAATGTACAAAATTTTTAAAACGAAAATAAAATATCGTCATACTAAAATTTGTTTACTTGTTTTCCTCTATGCAATTTATTAGCTCTTTAATTCAAAAAGAATAAAAAAATAACCTATTTTTGAAAATAACAATTCTTTTTCATTTTGAATACATTAAATTAAGCAAAAAATTTAACAAAAAAAATTGAATCATTTAAACAAATTAAAGTTTTAATGATAAATGTAAACAATTTTTAAATGTCGAACACAAAAAAACATTAAAAAATGTTGTTGTTTTCGAAAAGAAATATTTATTTTTAGCAAAATATAATTTTTTGGCAAACAAATATTAAAAGTATCACCTTTTTTTTGTGTTAAGATTTGTTTTTTTGTTTCGGCTTCTGTAGGTCGGTAGGTTTTTTCCTTTGTCATTTAAACAATTTTTAAAAATTTTTGTGCATTAAGGTTTAAAGGTTTAATTGTTATTAATCGTAATAAAAAATTTATAAAAAGGTTTTGTTGGTGAAGTTATAGATTTTTTTATCTGTTTAAACTTATTTGCACTGCAATGTCAATTAAATTCGGGTTTTGAAAGAATTTTGCTTTAGGCAGGGGTAGATAAATTATGGATAGACTTAAGAAATATTTATGAAAAGTTTCAACCAAATCTAAATTGTTATTCAACTTGCGCTCTTCACCTGAACATTCTGACATTTTCGAACAAAGTAAAAAGTTTTTTGTAATTTAAAATTTGTTCACAAAAAATATTTTTTAATTTTCTCCTATTAACGAGAAAAAAACGGAAATCTCCATTGCGAGTTGCTCCAAAAAGATGACATTTTAATAACACTTTAAGTAAGTTTGAACCTTATGTACACGACTATACGACTACCAAATGCTGCTGGCTGCAATTGTAGTCATGTAGTCAGCTACTTAATTTTTTTGAAAACGACAGCAACATAGTAAACAGCTGATCCTAAAAATTTGACGTTTTGATAAATATTAATCTTTTTTGGTTTGTGCTTCTAAAATAATGGCTGAGGAATATTTTGTTAATTTTGTAAGATCCATTTTTTTTTTTTTTTTACAAAACATCACAATAAAATTATTTACAAAAATAAATTAATGAAATCTTCAAACAATTGTAAAATATAAACAGCTGTTTCTTCAGTGTTCCCGTAACGGTGATTTTCTGGTCAGAACTAGCGATTTTTATTCGCCTCTAGCGGGAAAATTTTCCTGTTTTACATATTTTGTTATATTGTCAACACTATTTTTGTTTTGTAGCCAACAAAAATAGAAATTAACCTAAGTTGACTACAGCGGCAAAAGTAGTCGTGTAGCCGTGTAGCTGTGTTGGTGTCAAAATAATCGTTTTCATATAAACGTGTGTATTTTATTTTTGACAGGCTGTAGTCGTGTAGCTGCTGTCGTCTATGTGTTTAATGCATTACATTCACAGTGAACCTTGACTCGCAGGCCACAAATTTTGTTCGATCCCAATTTCTTTTTTTTTTGTCATTAATAATAGAGAATGAGAAAATATTTGTTTTGTTTGAAAATTTCAGATTTTTAGATGAAAAGCTCAAGTCAAAGATTAATTCTGATTTGAATAAAATTTAAATAAATTTAAAATATTTTTTCGATCCACCTTAATGCACAGTGGGACAGTTTTTAGTTTCTATTTTGGTTTTAAAGAGGATATTTTCCTTCATCGATTCATGTGGCGTAGGAGTATTTTTAATTCAGATGTGGTATCAGATTGTATTACATGGCTACTGGGCAAAAGCACTTAAGGGTTAATTTTCTGAAATTAAATTAGGAATATTATTTATAGACCTAGAAAAATAATATCAGAAAGTTTCATCAATATCCTCTCAGGAATATCTATTATATTAATATGTTAAAAAAATTAAAATATCCTAAAATTTGACCTTTGATCTTACACAGGGGCAATTAAATGTATTTCTATTTTGCCCTGATTTTCAGGATTGAAGTATTTCATCTTGTGTTATTATATTCCGGCCAAAATCTTGTGGAATTAAAAGAATAACAAAAAAAAACTTGCATGAAATCTAAAAATCGCTGTTTTCTCGAAATCCGCGGAAATAAAATCTCTGCCCTAGCCAAATGAAAAAAAGGAATTCCTACAATTTTTGTAGTTTTAACTCTAATATGTTCTTAATAAAATCTTAAAGTCCAATCGTAGATTTTTTAAAATTTCTTTAAAATTTTTTTTTAAAGAATTAAAAATTGTAGACTTGAAAACACTGTTTAATTTATCAAATTATGACCTTTTTGGCAATAATTTAAAACGTGTTAGCATAACACAATATAAAAAATACTTCTTATCTGAGTTTCTTGGAACTTTTACAATAAAAAAAAAATGTTTCTGTTTTTCAGCCGGTTTAAGTTTTTATTGCGTTTTTACAAAGAGAATTCACTCCGAATCATGATTCTTTTAATTCTAATTAGTTTTGAAATATCACTGCTTTTAAGAAAATGTACAAAAAGTCGTATTTCTCCCTTGTAATCCGTGTTCGAAACTTCAGGGCTGATGCGGCACGTCTTCCCGATATACGATTATCCTAATTTTTGGGTGACGTAGTTTTACACCCAAATAAATATTTCCAGGGGGTAGCCCGGTCAATAACTCAAAAATTTATTTCCCTCCATACAAGCTTGGAGAACCCTAGTGATGCTCAAGATTACATGGATAGATATACAGACAGACGGACGGACATCTCTAAATCGACTCAAAAAGTGATTCTGAGTAGGTCGGTATACTAAAAGATTGGATTAGGTCCAATATTTGTTACAAACACCAGCATCCCTCGTCCAATGTTTGATTTTTTGAATTATTTTATTTACACTACACATACTTTTTTTTTTATCGTTTTATCTCTGTTGTCCCACTGTGCAAATGTTATAACAAGACACATAGTATTTTTCGTATGTCTTGTCTTAATTAACCTAATAAACTATAAAAAAAAACAATAATTTTATTATAAAATAAATATGTAGAGGTAAAACTTTATCATAAACAAGATCACCATTGTATTACCGTAAAACGATAACAGCTGTTTGTCATTCTCTGATAAGTCTCTTACCCCCTGATTCACAAACACAGGCAAAAAGTCGAATTTTAGTCTTGGTATGTACGTGTTTTTTTTGTTGCGTACGAAAATAAAACACTAGCGCAAGACGGAAATTCTACTTTGTGCCTTCTTTGAGAATCAGGGAATTGAATCTTTCATTTGTTAAATCATTAAAAAAAATTTATGTCTACTAAATAACAAACTATATTTTTTCTCATTCGTTCTCTATTTATCTAATAATATTCTAAAAATCACGTGCGGGTCTCTATCGCTCTCGATTGTATATTTTCATTATAAAAAACATTATGATGAGCTCTTTTCTTCTCTCTCTCTCGCACTCTATTCAAATGAAAAGCTTTCTTTCTTCAAATCTCATTGATTTTTTTAACACAAATGCCGGTCAGTTATTTTCAATCAGTCATTTGTATTTGTTGAATGATCGAGTTAAAAACAAGTTTCCGTCTTTAAAAGCTAAATAAATTAATATAATTAATTAAAATAATATAATAACACAAAAAAGGGACACAAGAAAATTTTTAAAACTATTAATGTAAAAAGAAAAGAAAAAAAAAATTCATTTTAGTTAAAAAAAAGAAAAAAAAAATCATTAAAATTTTCATGCGTAAATTAAACAAAAATGTGCAAATTTAAATAGATTATTATAAATAAACAAGTAAATTATTAAACATTTATTATGTAAAAGAGATTGTGATTGAAAACTTTAAATTCAATTCAACTTTTTCACCTTAACTAACCTCAAATAAATTAACCAAAAATAGAAAAAGTGTTTACAAAATAAAGAATAAAATTTTCTTCAATTTGGCTGTGTTCGCTATTAAGTGGGAAACAAAAAAAAATCTCTTTTTAAAAAACCTGTGATTTTATAAATAATTTAATTTGATAAAATAAAAAAAATTGTGTTTTTTTCGTGTACGTAAAAAATGGTTGGCAAAATTTTAGCCATAAAAGATTTGGAGCAATTTAGCAGTCGTCGTAGTAGTGTTTATGTTGATCCAGAATGTGATAAATTCTTTGAATTGCCGCTGTTTATAGCGGCCAGTTCGAATGATGTAACAACAAAGTGTCAATGCTTTCAATTTAGTCCAGGTAAATAAATTTAAATTAATAATTAAAATTTAAAATTGAATTATTCATAGTTAGAATGGGCTAGACAGTTGGGCGCTTAAACATTTTCAATAACTTTTATTAATTCCTATATGAGAAATATTAGGGATTTTTATATAAACTTGTAAATTACTTAAATTAAAATGTATTTATGTATGTATGTGGTTTGACATTAAACTCATAAATATATCAGGTTTACATCGTTTACGAGCAGAATACGATTTTATATGAAAACCCCTATTTATTTGAACTTAAAATTTGTTTTGTTTTTTAATACGAAAATATAAATTTTTAAATTAAGTTTTTATTGTTTGAAAGAAAATTTTTGATTTGAAGCTACAAATAAAATCAAAAAATAAAAAACACTATATCATATTTGATTTTATACTTGAGGTAGAACAATATTCTAACCAAATATATGAAATTATAGAAAGTCCGAAAAAACAATTTTTGTAATCTTTTGTATTTTTTTTTATTTTTTAATGCAAAAATTTAAATAATTTTGAAAATTTTATATTTAATTTCAAATGCGGATGAATTGTCTACTTTAACTATTTATTTTTTTACCATAATCTGTGAATTTTCCTGTAGAAAAATTGTCAAAAGTTTTTAGAAAAATTCTGTGATTTTTTTTTTAAATCAAATATTATTATATTTCAAATCGGTCAGAATATTATCTCAAAAGTGGAAAATTTCTTTTAAGGAGGGTAACACATAGTTTTCTTAATAACTTTTTACACCTTTAATTAAAATATATTCTTTTTTTTTTTGATAAAAAAAAATCTAAAAAATCGAAGTTTTAGAAGATTTTTCAACCTTTTTTTGCAGGTTTATTTCTACAAGTTTACTGAAAATTACAGTTAAAACAAAGTTATATGCAGTTACCTTTAAAATAACAAAAAATCTTGTTATTTTTATCTAGAGCTGATTTATAGGAAATTGTTAAAAATAACTAACAAATGTAGTAAAAATAACTAACAATGTCGTAAAATTAATAGACAAATTTTTACCACAAAAATTTTGAAACCAAATTTTAAACATACATAATATTGAAAATAACTGTTTTAAACAACTGTTTTCGTTAGTTATTTTTTAATAACTGTCATAGTAAATGTTTTGCATTTTTCGATAGAAAACCAACGATAGAAAACCAAAACCAATTACGATTAAATACAACTACAGATTTATCCACAAACAACTCTCTTCTAGTAACTAACTTTTTTAGTTTACGGTTTTGTGTGTCTAAATACAATTTAACACCAATTCAGATAGGATCTGAATATGGACCGATACTAACCAATTTTAATAGAGCTCTTTCTGGGGCCATCAGAAGCTCTTGTGCCAAATTTCATTTAAATATTGCTGGAAGAAAAAGTATTGTAATAGATGACTTAATTTATCTAACAATCGGCCAAAATATTTTTTAGTTATAAAAACCCGAGTTATCTGTCCGTTGATTTATTAAATTGTAGCTTGTTTACTCGGCTTCTTTTTAAAGAAAATATTCGTGAAATATTGTCTAGTCAGAACTGTTCCGTAATTACCCTGTGTGAAAAGGAACCGGTTACACGTCACGTGACTGGTCCTTGGGGACCAGTTCTTTTAAAAAGGACCGGTCACTTTTACATGGGCTTTTCCTAGGAGGGCGTCAATTGCCCATTGTGACGTGTCACAGGACTGACGCAAAAGAACCCGTCACAGGACTGAAGCAAAATAACCTGTTACAGGACTGAAACAAACAAACCTATCACAGGACTTACCCGTAACAGAACTAACGCAGAAGAACCTGTCACATGATTGACGAAAAAGAACCTGTTGAAATAGGTAAAAAAATAATATGCATTTTTGTCAAAATATGCAACTACAAAACGATGTAATTTTGTTCTAAATTTCATGATTCGGATAAATTTTTAATCCATATTAGTTTTGGACTATTGAATGAAACATGGATTTGCATGGAATTCCTTGCCCTAATAAGTACCAATTTAGATTTAAATTTTTGTCATTCGAAATATATTTTTACCAGGAATTAAATTCTGCAAATCTTATTTGTTTTAGATCAGTCAAATGTCTGTTTTTATGAAGTTTTAAAATTATTTATATTTGATTATTTATTGTCTAGAGAAAATAAAGAGAATTTCCAAAAAGTTACCTCAATTTCTGAACTAGATTTTAACTGAAACAAATGGCTATCAAAGATGTTTAATTCATGCAATTTTTAAAGCACTTGAATTTTTTGTTATTCAATGTTTACAGGGTAGTTTAAAACCAAATTGTAAAAATATGCTTCAATAGAAAATTTTAACGCACGATATTTTCAAGAATAAAAAAATCGAAAGCATTTTAAAGGAAAATACAATTCGAAAAATTCTGATAAAAAAAAATATGTTGTTTCACAGACGCCAGATTTGGATTATCTTACAGTTTGTCTTTAGAAAAGTATAGTTTATTCAGATATCTTTCGGTACTTAAGTTTCCTGAAATACTAACAGGTTTTCATCAGTGCGCCCCACTGTACATATAAGAGGAGTTCCGCAACAAGAGTTGTACAACAATCCGGTTAATGATATGATGAAAGCGCCTACTCAATACGTAAAACATTAATACAATAACTTTTATTTATTAATCATATAATCTTTTAATCGATCAAAACAAAAACACGAATAATTGATAACTGTAATATTTGTACCACTTGAATGACCTGGTTCATCCCATTTTCACATGTCACGGGACAGGTACTTTCAGACCGGTGCTCTTTTCACCAGTCACAGGACTGGTAATTAGAGACCAGTCCTGTTTTAACCGGTTACGGGACAGGTCACCGGTTTGGTACTTTCAGACCGGCCCTGCTTTTACTAATCCTGGGACAGGTTCTTTCAGACAGGTCCTGTTTTCACCGGTCACAGGATAGGTTCTTTTATACCGGTCCTGTTTTTAACGGTCACGGGACAGGTGCTCGCATCACAACTGACCCCTGTTTTCCCACAGGGTAGTTCTAAATGAAAACACAGTGCGTATGATAAATATTATATTGATCATACGTAATGTGGTTCTAATAGATTATACATAGAACAAATGTTTAAATTTCCATTGACTATTTGGGTTAAGCAATATTCAACGAATATTTTCTGTAAAACACATTAAAACTTTCTGAATCCATAGAAAAATATTTGAACTTTTTTTTATAAAAAATAAAAAAAGGAAAAACAAACTTTTTAATATTTTCCGTAATCCATCGTATTGATTTTGTAAATACCTTAGTGAAAATGATTTTTATATAATCATTTATGATTTTATACAAACAATTACATCGCCTCAAGTATTGTGAAATGTATATTTTTATAAAATTATATCAAAAGATTTAGTTATATTGTATAAAATTATATTAACCAGATGTACCATTTTCCGGATGAAATCATATGTTGGTTAATAGAATTATGTTATATGTACAAATATATTAATAGATCCGAAAAATGGTGGATCGGGTTAATATAATTTTATATAACTAAATATATTTTGTTATGATCATAAAAAATTGTACTTGCGACAATAAAATATAAAAAAAAATATTTTTACTAGGGTCCCTTTCAGTCGATTATATATATATATTTGTTTGAAACAAAAAGAAAAACAACGTGAAAAACGGATTTCGGAGTCATTTTTGAAATCACTTTTTATCCCTTAAACGTGAGATTGTACCGCTTAAAGGATATATAAAGGGCTTTCCAATAAGGACTTGACAACTTTTTTTTAAAAATAAAACGCAAACCATTTGAGATATTTCCAAAATTTTATGATCGACTTGAAATACAATCAAAACATTTATGAATAGAACTCGACTTCGTTCATATGGCCACCGCGGGCACGTCGGCATCGGTCGATTCGTTGGACCCAATTTTTGATGACTCGGTCACACATTTCGGCCGTAACAGCAGCTATTTCGCATTCAATGTTGGCTCTGAGTTCTTCCAACGTCGTAGGCTTGTTGGCATAGGCCAATGATTTGCCGTAGCCCCAAAGAAAAAAGTCTAGAGGCGTTAAATCGCCAGGACGAGGCGGCATCACCATCAGATGGCGCGCAACAACTGTTCTAAAATTCAACATCTCGCGCAATTACAGTGTTGCCATATTTGAAGCCCTTCATCTTTCACCACCTTTCACTTCTTCTCTATCCCCTTTCCAAAGGAAGCAACACGTTAATTAATAGTAAAAATTTCCTGAGTGTTGCTTCTCTTAAAAAAAAAAAAAAAAACAAAAAAACAGTTATTTTTTGTGGATGAAGTGGTGATTTATGAAGCACATGTAGATTTCCACCAAACCATTAACGCATATTTTGCTTATTGGCGAACCCATTGAGCCAAAAATGAGCTTCGTCACTGGAGATGATTTTGCGATGAAATTCATTATCTTGGCGCATCTTCTCCAGAGCACAATCGGAGAACGTACGTCGCGTCAAATGGTCCATCGGCT
The DNA here is from genome assembly GCA_949987735.1 of Leucophora obtusa. Taxonomy (NCBI): domain Eukaryota; kingdom Metazoa; phylum Arthropoda; class Insecta; order Diptera; family Anthomyiidae; genus Leucophora; species Leucophora obtusa. Next base: position 195,651,143 of record OX465298.1, read on the forward strand.
TCAATTCTTGAGTCAGCTTGATCTTGTATGGGTGTAAACCAAGATCTTTACGCAAAATTCGCCCAAAAGTGGTCTTGGCGATGCCCAGTTCTTGAGAACGCCGCGGAATCGACTGATTTGGATCGTTTGATACGGACGCCTGAACGGCAGCGATATTTTCGTCACTTCGACCAACCCGTTGTCTCACTGGCACGGCAGCACCACACAATGAATATGTAGACTCAAATTTTTCCACTAAACTTGTTATTGCTTGTCTACTAGGGCGATAATAACGACCGAAAATTGGAGTTAACGCTCTTAAAGTTGCGGTCACCGACTCCAAATTTTACATTTTTATAATTTGCATACGTTGTTCGTTCGTGTACTTTCACATGATGAAAATGTTGAGTTTACTGAAAAAAAGGAAAGTAACAGTTAGATGATCAGTGAAATAGTGCGTTCACAAATTAAATTCAAAGTTGTCAAGTACCTATTGGAAAACCCTTTATATTAGGGTGTCTAAAACTTCTTGCTCTTGCGAATTTTGCGACGGAAGATCATTTAAACGACGCATTAAGCGATACAGGATGTATACAATTAATTAACTTAAGTAATTGCAGTCAACGTTAATCTTTAATGAGAACTAGATAATCTTAACTGATTGCTAAATAACTTTTCGTACATATGTGATTTTCAAAAGCCAATTAAGGTATCTCTCTTTGAAAACTATTGAACAAAAAAAAAATTCCCTGCGCAATATTTACTAAAATCATATAAAGGGAGGGAGTAATGCAAATGCAGAAGGAAATCGATTCTTAACGGAATTTCTCTATACATTTTGTTTTTGATGTGTTCAATGCATTTGAAAAAGATAAAATACGAGATCATCTTTTCTCATTGTTGCCTTTTCTTTCTATGTTTACGCCTGGCTAATCCAATTTGTATTATAAAATATAATACTTACAAGAAAGACTTTCGGTTAAAATAAAATTTGAATATGTGACTATGGGGACAGAAAAATAAGAATTTTAAAAAATATGATCTCAGTTAATTAATTTTTTATATTTATAAAGTTTTTGAAAGTTATTGAAATTAGTATTGTTCCTTTATTAAATAAAATTATTAAAAAATACAAAAAACGTTGTGTTATTTTATATAAAATTTTGTTCGAAAAATTGACTTTTTGAAATTTTATTCGATAAGTCAATTAATTTTAAAATTTTGTTCGATTAACCGTTTAAGAAAAAAGACTCGAATAATTATTTGCTCAATTAATCGACTAAAATAAAAAGTCGATTAATTGAATACCCTAGCTGGTAGTCAGCTATAAATAACCTTGAAAAATGTCTACATTATTTTCCCCATCGTTCCAATTCGCAAGTGCAAAGAATTTGGGACTGCCTAATGTAGCCCTTGTCCTACATATTAGTTAGACTGTTATGCTAGACAATTATCGCCAATTAAAGAAATAATTAAAATATATTGACTTAATAATATGGATCTAACTAAAACAAGTTTTAACTAATATTGTTCGGTGAGATTTCTTATTCTATGACTATAAATAAACAAATTTCGCTAATTTAATAAATTTCAAACTAGTACTCGTACTATTATATACTACAAGTACTAGTAATATATTGATTTAATTTAACAATTATTTATCTACAAGTTATATTTATTTGATTTTTAAATAAACAAATAAAGTACTTATATTTGTTTTAGTTTTTTTTTTTGAACAACTGCAAAAAAAAAAAAATCACCAACATCAATTTACTTAAAAAATTATCAAATTTACGTATGTTTTCCATTAAAACTGCAAAATATTGATATAAAACTAAGTTTTTCGTACGGTGACAAGTAAATTTATATACAGCTTTTTCCTTCACATGATTGATTATTAAGATTATGTCTAATTAGTTTATTGACGTTTGATCGATTTGCATTTTTGTAAAAATACAAATAAATAAAAAATTAAATTTATGATATAAACAAGAAGAGATAAGAATAAATACTTATGTATAAAATTTTAAATGATAAGAGTTTGTTTTTTGGGTTGATTTAAAGCAATTACTTGATAACGAAATGTAATTTTAAGACCTTAAAAAAGATTTTCCAAAAAAAACCTAGTTGATAAATCTCAAGGTTTTAAGTCAGACGAAAAAAAAAGAATTTCAGTGATAGGGGAATTCCTATCTGCTTAAGTTAGTATTTTACTAAAGTTAAACTAAACTAAACTTTGTCGGTAATATTCGCTAGGGTATTATCAACGAAATATTTATTGTCATAATTCTTTTATCTTTTTTGGGGATTATTATTGTGCAGAAATGTGCGGTGGCGATTTTGTGTTATTTTCTGCCCGATTGGTTAGATTTTTTAATAGAAAATTGTAAATTTTTTGTTAATATTAGAGTGAGTAAAAATCCCGACCCCTTAAAAGTTTCCAATGTCGATTTTTTTCCTCCCTCTTTATAATAAAAACAATTATAAACAAGTAAAAAAATAAAGTCGGTCATAAGATACCCTACAACACAATATGATTGAGCTTATATTCCGGGAAGCAGAGACCAAATTCTGGAAAGAGCCATGATTATATGGTCGGAAAAATTAACGGTGCAACAAAAATACTCTCATAGAAATAAACTTGTAAAAATAGTACGAAAAAGCTTCTAAAATTAGTTAAAAATGACTGTCCATTTGTGAATAAAAATAATGCATTTGTGGATAAAAATCTTCCATGATTTGAAGAAATTTTAAAGGATTTCCAACAATACACAGTTTGTATAGATCCGATCAATATTCGCTAAATGATGCTATGTTATTTGATAAAAGGTCGATATTGCTATTTTATTTTTTCACGCCACTTAAAAAAAGTGACAAAATCAACAACAAACGTTACGTTAAAATTCTGTACAATTTTCTGGACCAACTCCTCGCCTTTCGGGGCGAATTTAGACACTATTTTGATCTCTAAAAAGAAAGCCAACGAGAATAAAATTAGAAAAAACTTGAATCGTTCCTATTATATTATTCACCACTGTATCTATATTATCAGCAAATATGTGCGATTTTTTCAGCGTTCGGGTTTTTGTTTGCCGAAATGAGGCTTATCTGATTCGCGACTGAAATCATTTGGCTCCCGTTCAAGCAATCGCTTAAAACAACTTTAATTTGGTAATCTCATTTAAGCTCAATTCAGATACCACCTGAGGACTACGTCAAAACATGTAAAGATTTTGATTTTCTTATTACCCAGTATTTTTGGTACAAACATCACTTTCAAACACAATATACTACCCCGTTTCACAGAGTGGTGTAGAGTATCTAAATATTATATTACACCCACTTGCAATTATTTATCATTCTAAACATCTTGAGTTTATATAATAATATAAAAATGCATTTTACTTTATATCAATTTTCAAGACATAATAAAATGAAAATCAATTAAGATTTGCATACAAATATTTTTTTATAATATTTTTGCTACACTCAAAATAATACTTCTGAAATTTAACAAAAAGTAATTATAATTTCCGGTGGATATAGATAAAAAATATTTAACAATTATTTATGAAAACTTAACTTTTACAAATTTTTAAATTTATTTTTATCGGGATATAATTAAATGTATTAAAATCCCATTTAACAAATTGTGAAAATAATTTGTTGTCGGCTTGTCGCTTTTTAGATTTCATTCATAACTAAAGAAATCATCAATGGACGACATTTTTTAAAAGTTGTAGAAATATTTGTTAAGTAATTTACTAAATCTATGTGATTTTCTTGCTTTCATCGGAGCCCGTTATTAAACATTTTAGATATCAAAGAAATATGGCGATTTTCGCTTTTTGAAAATTACAAAATTTGGCGAATTTGGCACTAAACATCAATAAGTTTTGACGAAATTAGTTCGGCTTACTACTACCTCTGAGTATATAATATCTGTATTTAATTTCAAAAACATCTGTTGGCTAGTTTTTGAGTTAGATAGATATTTGTAATACGTATCCTGGCGTTATCCTGTAAGTCCTGGAGAAAAATTTTTAACCGATTTTACAATTAGAGATTCTAAACCAGCTTTGTTTCGATAATGTATGTTTTTGGCGATTTTTCAAATATTTTATTCTATTTTAAAAAGTTAATTTTTTCTAATTTACAAAATTTTCATTAAGTAAGTTTAAGGTTAAGAAGAAGAATAAACATTTTTTCAAAGTCATAAACATATAGTTTCTTCCTTTTTCTATGGACGGACTTCATCAGTGATTTTCCATTAAATTGTCATATTATTGTCATATGTATATATTTTATATATTTTAAAACTTTCATTTTACATGCTTCTCGCTTGAAAACCGTTCCTTATACAAAAAAAGTTTGAAGGTAAAAAAGTAGGTGGTTAAGTTTTCTATGGGTACACTTAAAAAATTATTAAAAATTAGTTAAAAATGATGCTGCAGAAAAAAACCGCTAAAATTAGCAGATTTTTTTACTAAATACTAGTAAAATGAGAACAGCAAAATTAAAACTGTTAAATTTACAGAATTTTAGTTATATTTAGGCTAACTTTTAGTTAATTGAAAATAGCAAATTGTACTGTTAAATCTGCAGAAAATTTTGCTTAATATTTGTAGACTAAAAATAGCAAAAATAAACTGTTAAACCTACAAAATTTTTGCTATTTATACCCTACACCACTAGGTGGTCAGGGTATTATAAGTTTGTGCTGATGTTTGTAACACCAAAAAATATTGGTCCTAGACCCACCTTATAGTATACCGATCGGCTCAGAATTTTTTTAATTTCGATTTAACGATGTCCGTTTGTCCGTCTGTCTGTCTGTCTGTCCATGCATTCTTGTGCGCACTCTACAGGTCGCAAATATTGAGATATTTTGATAAAACTTGGTGCACCGACTTATGTCGGCCCAAGGACGACGCCTATTGATTTTGGTGAACATCGGTTCATGTTTAGACCTAGTGCCCATATAAGGGTCCTACCAAAATTATATTGTTTATACGCTGCAGATCGCAAATATTAAGATATTTTGATGAAATTTGGTACACCGACCTATATCAGCCCAAGGACGAAGCCTATTGATTTTGGTTAACACCGGTCCATGTTTAGACCTGGTGCCCATATAAGGGTCCCCCCAAAATTATATTTTTTATACGCTGCAGGTCGCAAATATTAAGATATTATGATGAAATTTGGTACACCGACCTATATCAGCCCAATGGTCGAAGCCTATTGATTTTGGTTAACACCGGTCCATGTTTAGACCTAGTGCCCATATAAGGGTCCCCCCAAAATTGGCTTGGTTACACACTGCAGGTCGCAAATATGAAGATATTTTAATGAAATTTGGTTCGCTGATTCACATTATAGAAAATTTTGACAGAAGTCCCATTTTAACCCATTCGAATTTGGGATCCAAACATTATTTGGCTTTTAACCAGACTGGTGTAGGGTATTGTATAGTCGGCATGCCCGACTTTAACCTTTTTACTCGTTTTAAGCTAAATTTAGTTGAATGCAAATAGCAGTCTATTCTGCTAAAATCAGCAGAAATATTTGCTAGAAAATTGTAAACTGCTGTTTTCAAAAAGCTCGATTTTTATTTGCATTTAAAAAAAAATCGAAAAAAAAACTTCGAAAATTTTAAATTTTTTGGTGATTTGTTAGGCTACTAATTATTTAGCAAAATTTTTTGCTGATTTTAGCAGGTTAATTTGCCATTCTCCATTTACAAAAATTTAGCTCACATATAACTAAAATTCTGTATATTTAACAGTTTTATTTTTGCTGTTCCTATATTACTAATATATAGCAAAAATAATCTGCTAATTTAGCAGTTTTTTTCTGCAGCATCATTTTTAACTAATTTTTAGTAGTTTTAACTAATTTTTTTACGGAGTTTTTTCTACTAGTGTATAACATATTTGTTCCTTTTACTCCTGCAAGGATAATAATACGACTTGATTAATAAAATATAGCTTTTTAGCCAAAAACTATTTCAATTTTGAAGACCGCTTTTTGGCGACCTTGGGCATTAAGGGTTAATCGGTATAAAATAGCAGAAAAAGCTACTAAAAATTAATTAATAACCTTGCAGAAAACACTGCTGAAATTAATAATGAACTTTTTGTTATATTTGAGTTAACTTTTAGTTAATTGAAAACGACAAATTATACTGTAAAATCTGCAGAAAATTTTGCTAAATATTAGTAGCCTAAAAATAGAAAAAAAAACTGTTATATCCATTTTTGTAAATTTAAGCTAAATTTTGTTGAATGCAAATATCACCTCTATCCTCCTTAAATCAACAGAAATATTTGCTAAAAAAATAGTAACATGCAGATTTCAGAAAGCTAGACTTTTATCAGCACTAAAAAAATAAATAAAAAAAACTGAAAATTTTTAATTTTTTTTGTGTAATTTAGTCTACAAATTATTCAGCAAAATTATTAGCTAAAATATTAGCAGGTTAAGTTGTTATTTTTCTATCAACTAAAATTTAACTCAAATGTAACTAAAAGTTTGAATATTTATTTAACAGTATTATTTTTACTAATTACTTTTTACTAATATTAACAAGGTCATTTTTAACTAATTTTTAGTTGTAACTAAAATTTTTACAGACTTTTTTCTATAAGTGCACTGTTTTGAGTGTATTAACAAGATTTTGAATGGGTTTATGAAAGTAAGGTGTAGTCATTTGAAAAACAATTGTTGAACAACTTTTGCAATTTAATATGTGTGAATGAGGTAAATTTAATAAGATACAAACAGATGCCAGACTTTTTTGGTCAAAAATCATTAATAATGCAAAAATAAATCATCAATAATTTTATTAAAAAATTGCTAAAAAAAATCATTAACAGTAAAATCTCATAAAAGCACTACCCAGAAGAAAAAAATACAAAAGCCGTAGAAAAAGCATCGCAATTAATAATAATAATCTAGATGTACTTCTATTGTAACGGGAACACTAATAATTTTAACATTGAGTTGTCATAGGAGGAGTGTACTCCAACTTCAACTTTTTATGTACTTTTTCAATGAACGCAAAGGAAACTGCTAATTCATTAATTGAAAATACAGCACAAATTAAAAAAAAATTACATTTTTATTTACAAAAAATAAATTTTTGTTGTCGCAACCGGGTACCGAATTTGCTACCTCAAGATTGTTAGTCTAGCCCTCTACCGCTATTGGCATAAAAACACCACTTTATCGTTGCGAGATATTGTGTCTTCTTCCTAAAAAAGTCAGTACTTATGTCACAAGTGCATAAAAAGCAATGTTTCATAATTTTCATATTATTTATATTTAAATATTTTAAAAAATATTGAATTTAAACAAATCAATTATAAATATTCAAAAAATAGTTTTTTTTTAATAAAAAAATATTAGTCTCGCCAGGATTCGAACCCTCGATTATCTGTTTGGTAATAAACTATCCAAATCACCTCTTAGGATCACTTTTAGAGCACTAGTGCTTTAAAAGCAATATTTTAGTGATTTTTGGATGTTGTTCAGCACGACTTTTAAAAAAACTTTGAAAATATATATGTGACGCGGAAAATAGAAAGGGACCTAAGCTCCCCTTAGGTCACTTTCTCAGGAGAGCCATTTTAAAGATTTAAAACGTGTATCTTTGGTGTACAATAAAAAAAAATTGAAAAATTTACTCTTAGGTCCCATTCTCTATGCGCTGTCACATATGTTTATTTTTACCAAAAATCGTCAATCGTCATTTGACAAATTTTCTCCAAAAAATCGTCAAAATAACATAAAATCTTCACATCTGGCAGTACTGGATGCAAAACAGAAATGAGCTGTTATTTATTACCGCAAAAAATAAAAAAAGCATTATTGTAATAGAAAATAAATTGATGTAATAATTGCGGGTGTTTATATGTAAACAAAACATATAAAATTTATTGAATGGAAAATTTTTATAATAGAAATTTTGAAATTGAATACAAATAAAATTGTGGATCTGGAAAGAATAACACAATTATGTGATTTTCTGTACATATAACTTGTGGTTTAATATCCGCATAATAATTTTTAGAAAAAAGGATTATACTCTACCGGAACATTTAGTGACTAACTATTGTTTTCCATTGGTTTATATTTTAATGAAAAGAATTAAATTTTATAAAAAAATGTGTACTAATATTTCCGTTTAGGGGGGGGGGGGGGATGAGGTTTTTCATAAAGGTGCACCTAGGTGTGGAAAGCTCTCTGTCTGCTATTCACTTGGGAATAGCAAGAAGCGATTCCTTTAATGACTAACCTAAGCAGCTCACTACGTCCGGTTTTTTTTAACCACGTATCTCCTGGAAATGCCGCCCAAACTCCCGTTTGTCGGCAGCTAAAGTGAGAAGGCGGTCAATGAGTAACCTGAATGGCATAAATATCAATGCGTCTCAGGTAACTAGGCCACAATAAATGTGACTGAAACTCAATTGATTTAAATTTGCCTGCCTAGAGGTTGTTGGTAGCCCCAACACTAGGATCGGATGCTGTGGTCCAATCAACCGCACATCTTAAAATTAACGGATTAACGAAACAACAGTTGCTAGAAGCTCCAATGGGAGTGATGTAATTATATTATTTATAAGTACATTAACTAAAATAAAAAAAAAAAAAAAAAAAAAAATAATATAATAATAAACGGGGCAAAACTATAGGGAAATATATAATAATAGGTATAATAAAAAGTGGGTTTGCTTAAAGGTAACAAACATCAGCACAAAGTCGTTATACCCTATACCACATAGTGTAGGGTATAATTCTATAAATGTGCGTTTACAAAGTTCGAATCCTGATTTATCCGGACTATGTGCTGTCTTTTAGGTCAAGTATTTTAGTTTCGTTGCGTAAATATCTGGTCAACAGTTTCCGAGATAAGGGCAAAATGACGATCGTGCAAATTCTCACTTAAAATTTTTGGCTGTCAAAGGTTAGTCTATCAGTTAAGTCTCGACTTCTACTTTCCGAATTGATCATTCAACAATATTATACAGAGTATAATAAAACCACGAAAAAGCAAGAACATTTTCGTAATTTTTCCAACTTTTTGGCCTTCAAACCGCTATAAAGAAGAACGGGGAGGAATCGGGCCAAAATTGGACCCGGGATCGAAATTATCACTATATGATTAATGTATAAAATTATATAGGACCCTTGCAAGAAATTACTTTGGTTAGATAATACAATTTAATATCAATGTATCTAATCTGAGATAGGACCTTTGCATGGCTATTGGATCAAAATATGGACTGATTTTAACCTTCTTCAATAGGATTCGTCAATACAAACTTATGTACCAAATTTCGTCCAATTATATGTGGAATTGCGATTGCAAGGGTCGTTCATTTCGATCAGCAAGCGATTCTAAGTTTGATAAAAAAGCAAAATCCTTTGAATTTAATGGAAAATCAGTAGTCCTCTTTGTGATTGTGTTTCAATTAATTTAATATCCATATTAGGTTGTTTTTAGCGATATAATAATGTGAGTGTGCGTTTGTTTTTAACTTAACGGAACACTTTCAAATTTAAATATTAATATTTTTCTTAGAAAATCACAATTCTGCCCACAGTATCTAAACCCAAAAATTTATTTGTATAACCAGTAAATTACAAAGTATAAACAAATATTTAATCTTAACAGCTGTTAAGTACAAAACATTATCATATCAATAAAATAAAAGCTCAAATAAAGTAGAAAAAATTAAATAATACACTTTAGCAGCGAAAATATAATTCTGTAACACAACAAGTAAATAATTATATTCGGTTTTAGCAAATTTATTTATACCCTTTATAGTGGTTATAAATACTATAAAAAATAATAAATGAGAAAACATTAAAGCAGACGGTGTCTATCTATACATCCCACTCACTCTCAACTTTCTCTCTCTTTATTTGTTCGTTAACTCTGGCAAGGTAAATTAAAACATGTTGCTGACACTTAATACTTTTAATTAATATTTTTTTCATATTTTTAATAATATTTCAACATATTTTTTAAATATTCAGTATTTTAATGAACAAATCATTAAAATAAAATATAAAAATATTAAATGTTAATAGACAATAACTTAATAAAAGCAAAATAAGAGTTCGTGTTGCTAGCAACAATTTTGAATTAAGATATTGCAGTGAATTTTTTTATATGTAAATAAATGTTTTCAATTGCTTTCCCGAGCCACTCAAACAACAAAAAAAAATCGTGAGCAATGCAGTCTCTCTACTATAATTTGTACTCCCTGATTATACACAGAAAAAACTAAAACCGAATTTTAATTACGAAATTGATAATATTAATTAAAATTTTAATTGATTTTGCACCTCTCACTCAAATAATACACTCACAATATATTTTCCATAACAGATTGCGCTTTATTTGAAAAGTAATAGGTAAAGTTTGTTTTCAATTGAAGAATCAATTAAAATACATGGAAACATTGTTTAACTTTTTTTATAAGTCAATAAAAAAACAAACTACAAAAAAATACGTATCGGATGTAGGAGTTGACATTTTCAGTCAAATGTTCTATTTTTAGTTTTCTATTTTTAGAAAAATAATTTCGTTGTTTTCTGTTTTAAAACAAAAAATTAAAATATTTTCGGTTTTCGTTTTTGTGAAAATATTTTGTTTATATACAAAATTATTTCAATTCAAACTACAAGAAATTCTTAACTCATACACACTAACATAGCCAATAAAAATATGAACGTGTGTGTAGTGTTTTGAAAATAAAAAAAAAAAAAACAACTTTCAAATATGAAAAAAACAAACCACAAAATGGTTTTTTCTAAAAATTGAAGATTGTTTTTCTAGACTTTTCAATTATATTTATTTCTTTTATGGATTGTTTAAACAATGTTTGAAAGTAGATAGCAAAATGGTTTGAATATAATGAAAAACGAGTAAAAAGGTTAAAGTCGGGCATGCCGACTATACAATACCCTACACCAGTCTGGTTAAAAGCCAACTAATGTTTGGATCCGAAATTCGAATGGGTTAAAATGAGGCTTGTGTCAAAATTTTCTATAATGTGAGTCAGCGCACCAAATTTCATTAAAATATCTTAATATTTGCGACCTGCAGTTTGTAACCAAGCCAATTTTGGGGGGACCCTTATATGGGCACTAGTTCTAAACATGGACCGATGTTCACCAAAATCAATAGGCTTCGTCCTTGGGCCAACATAGGTCTATGTACCAAATTTCATCAATATATCTTAATATTTGCGACCTGCTGCGTATAAACAATATAATTTTGGTGGGACCCTTATATGGGCACTAGGTCTAAACATGGACCGATGTTCACCAAAATCAATAGGCTGCGTTATTGGGCCAACATAGGTCTGTGTACCAAATTTCATCAAAATATCTTAATATTTGCGACCTGCAGCGTATAAACAGTATAATTTTGGTAGGACCCTTATATGGGCACTAGGTCTAAACATGGACCGATGTTCACCAAAATCAAACTTGTTCGTCCTTGGTCTGCGTACCAAATTTCATCAAAATATCTTAATATTTGCGACCTGTAGAGTGCGCACAAGATTGCATGGACAGACAGACAGACGGACGGACGGACGGACAGACGGACATCGTTAAATCGAAATAAAAAAAAATTCTGAGCCGATCGGTATACTATAAGGTGGGTCTACGACCAATATTTTTTGGTGTTACAAACATCAGCACAAACTTATAATACCCTGCCCACATAGTGGTGTAGGGTATAATCAGTAGCCCTTTTTTTGATTGTGTTTTTAATGAATTTATTATGTATTTTAGGTTGTTTTTAACGATAAAATATTGTGAGTGTACTATTAATTACTAAAAATTGTATACGATTAATTGAAACAATTAAAATATTAATTGATTAAAAATTTTTTTTTTGAGTTTTACTAATTTATTTTGCTACAAAAATTGTGCTGATAACCGCATTCTAGCGTGGACGACAACCAGATAGACTAGATGTAGATGTCGCAGCTTGTCTGGAAACGGAAATGACAAAAAAAGAAAGACAACTCTACACATATTCTATATTTAAATTTTCAGCAAATAAATTAACTAAAGTAAAATTTCGCTACAAGTTTTATGATTTTTTTCAGTCTACTAATATTCAGCAAAAAGTTTATTGATTTTAGCAAGGATTTTTTTCATTTGCAGTCGACTAAGTGTTAGCAAAACTTTTGCTGAAGAATACTATTTTTTTGGTAAAAATCAGCTCGCTGATTTTCAGCAAACCTTTGCTGAAATTACCAACTTTTTGGCAAGCACGCTCCTGACTAAAAATTTGCTGACACAGCAACATTTTTTGCTGACTTCACTGACTTTTTTTTGAGTGTACCAAAATACAAAAACTCGTATGAAAAATTTACAGATACCTTTTGATTTCCAGTCACAACTTTTTAACTGCTTGACCGATTTTATTCAATTTTAATACCAAACTGCTCACGAGGATAAAAATCAGCAAACCACTTGTCTTTACGCCATTATCGCCATGTCAACAGATAGACGCACATCCCTAGATCGGCTCCAAATTACATAACGATCAAAAATATATTATTCTGTACAGGGCCTTAGACGTATATTTTCACATCCCATGTGAGAATCGAAATAAATATATATAAACATACGTAATCAAAAATGATCATTTATATTTATTTATTTATTTATTAAATTTCTTCGGATATGAAATTTGAGGGTATTATGATCATATATGTTTATATAGGGACCTTATACATGATCACCTATGATCTTATATATTTCGATTTTATGTGGAATATTACAAACGATATGACGAACTTTATATATACATATACCCTATTCACATAAGTATGTTGGAGTGTAAAAAAAAAATTGTTGCAATCTCAAACTGATAACACCTCTACATTACTAAAATATTTTACTAAACAAAAACAAAAAAGTCTTATCACTCCAAATAAAAAAAAATATTAATAAACGACTTAACAAAATTTTATTGTTTTTGTCATCCACAAAACCTAAGTGGTTAGATTTGGAATCAATACGTAAAATAACGTAATTCTAAAACAAAAATCAATAATTTATTATTCCAACTGCACATACAAGAGAATTTATGATTTGTGGACATTGTTATTGAAAAGATTAAAACAAAACTGACCTATCATTATTATTTTCTTCTACTTCTAGGCAAGGAACCAGCTTTACGTTCATTTACGGAAATTAAACAACTTTTAGAAATTGGCAAAAAGCGTGATGTTAAAAATATTTTACGTGAAAATGCATGGCCCATCAATTCACCCATTAGATCACAATTATGGCCAACGTTATGTGGTCAACATAATACTAAACCACAAATGGTTGAGGGTTTCTATTGGGAAATGGTCCATCAGGTAAGAGAATTAACTTAAGGAATGTCGTTCAAGTTGGGTATTTATGTTTTTAATTTTCTTATTTTTCATAGGTTTTTGGTACTACCGAATTATCGGAGAAACCCATTATGTTGCCTGCATTTGTTGATGCAACCCATTGTATGCCCTATCATTTAACACGTACTGGCCGTGCTGTTGCCGATCGTATTGTTAATGTTTTGGGTTATGATTGTCCTGATATTACTTACAGTCCAGTATTGTATCCGATTACATCGATTTTATTGCATTTTATGTCTGGTAAGTACACTACTTTTTAAATGTATTGTAATATGTAATTTGTAATAGAAGAAATGACAATTACATTTTATTGGGAAGAGAAATAATGACAAAAAGCGCGAACATCCCGCCTACCCCAGCAAATTTTTTTTTTGCATTTTCTAATTTTTATTGTTAAAATTTTGCAAAATTGAATTGAAATCATTTTTAATTACAATTACATGTAATTTGTAATTGAAAATTATCAATTACAATTACATATAAGGGTACACTCAAAAAAATAAGTTAGTAGAAAAATTAGTAAAACGTTTTGTATATCAAGTGTACTAGTTTTCATCAATTTTTTTTTGCTGAAATTCCGTTTTCAGCTAAAATTTTAGTTATATTTTTTTAGCACTAAACTAATTCTGAACTAACGTTTTACTAATTTATTTTGCTACAAAAATTGTGCTGATAACCGCATTCATAGCGTGGACGACAACCAGATAGACAAGGTGTAGATGTCGTAGCTTGTCTGGAAACGGAAATGACAAAAAAAAGAAAAACAACTCTACACATATTCTATATTTAAATTTTCAGCAAATAAATTAACTAAATTAAAATTTCGCTACAAGTTTTTTGGGTTTTTTTAGTCTACTAATATTCAGCAAAAAGTTTAGTGATTTTAGCAAGGATTTTTTTCATTTGCAGTCGACTAAGTGTTAGCAAAACTTTTGCTGAATATTACTATTTTTTTTTGGTAAAAATCAGCTCGCTGATTTTCAGCAAACCTTTTGCTGAAATTACCAACTTTTTTGCTGACTTTACTGACTTTTTTTTAAGTTAAGTTAAGTTGATTTTTTTAAATATTTCAATTACATTTATTTGTAATTGTAATACAAAATTTTCAATTACAAACTATAGGTAATTGTTATTGTAATTGAAATATAGGGTACGTTCGTAAATGCAGTAGTTGCGCATCACTGCCGCATAATAAAAGTAAAACGTTCAAAATAGCAACACTTGACAGCACTGATTTACGTCAAACGTTTTTTTATGAAAGCAATTGGTAGTGCTGCCGCAAATTTTTGCAACTATCGCATCATTTTGATTTCTGATGCAATAATGTTCTTTTTCGTTTTAATTGATTTTTAATAATCAAAAGTCGTTTCATCTTTCTTTTAATTCTCTTTTTATTATAACTTAACAAAAAATTGTCATTTTTACCATCAAGATTTTCAATAATATTTGTTAATGTTATTGCGAAGATGTTTTCTATTTTTTGCAAAACGTTCTAAAAACCAAACTCTGTGCAGTTGTTGAGCAGTAGCAAAGCATCAGCAACAGCTGGTCACGCATCAGCAACAAAACTTGGCATAACTGCCGCAGTGTTGCATTTACGAACGTACCCATAATTGAATTTCCTCAGGACGGATATTCAGAACTAAGAATGGATTTTTTTTCTGAAATTTTGCTAAAAAAAGACATTTTTAAACAAAATTTTTTACTTAAGTATTATTTAAGACAAAAATCGTTCTTAGTTCTGGCTATAAAATAGACTGTAAATTGTAAAGTTATACCGAATTGGTTTAAAATGACCTTGCAGAAAAAACTGCTGAAATTACCAGACTATGTTTGCTAAACAATAGTACACTAATAGAAAAAAGTCGGAAAATTTTTTAGTTGAAACTACTTAAAATTAGTTAAAACTACCCTTGCAGAAAAAAATGCTAAAATTAGCAGATTATTTTTGCTAAATTTTAGGAACAGCAAAAACAAAACTGTTAAATATGCAGTGTATTTGAGACAAATTTTAGTTAATAGAAATTAACAACTTAGCTGCTAAAGTCAGCCAAAAATTTTCCTAAATAATTGGTAGATTAAAAAAATTTTTTTTTTTTAATTTTCTTTGTAATGTAAATAAAAATATAGCTTTTTTTGTTTAGC
Organism: Leucophora obtusa; assembly: GCA_949987735.1. Lineage (NCBI taxonomy): Eukaryota > Metazoa > Arthropoda > Insecta > Diptera > Anthomyiidae > Leucophora > Leucophora obtusa. The sequence goes on from OX465298.1 coordinate 195,666,706, forward strand.
AAATATTTCTGTTGACTTTAGCAGGATAAGCTGCTATTAGCATCCAACTCCATTTAACTTAAATTAGCAACAATTTCGTAGAAATAACAGTTTATTTTTACTGTTTTTAGTCTACTAATATTTATTTTTAGTAGCCTTTTCTGCCATTTTTACAGGTTTGGCTCTATGAGTATAGGGTACTGACTTGACACTTTAAAATATTGCGTCTATATGTAAAATATATAGACAAATAAATAATAAAAACTACATGATAAACTCACGAGTTTAACAACATGCCTGTATGGTGTCACGATAATAAATGAGAAGTGAAATGTCGTTGAAAAAAATATGTGTCAAAATGTAGAATTTAATATTTTTTCTGTACATACTCGAGAGATAAGCAGATAATAAAATATTATTGATAGTATGAAATGGTGACTACTAAAGGTCAATTGGATAAATGTAATAGTCAGTTCACATAAGCAAGTCACTTGATTTTCAATTGTAAAAAAAAAAAAAAAAATATGTATAGTTACACAGTGCAACAACCACTTTAGGGCCTCAACCAAAACAATTGGAAATTAAAGTACTTGGGTGTGGTAGTTAAACCCCCTCTTGGTTTTGCTCTTCCTCATCAAAATTATTTTTTACAGCCACGAAAAGAATTCAAAATCTATTGTGGTTTTTAAGCACTCTGATTGATTTGATATAAACCAATCGGAATGTTTGAAAAATATAATAATTTTGTAGGGTTTTTGTACACAAATTGAACAAAAATTTTACCGCTTGTTTTAATGGAAGACCCAAAATATATACCTTTTAAATTTAAAACATTTTCACAACTAATATGAAGTTGTTTGTAATGTTTTCGACCAATTTACCAAAATACACGACGACCATAATGTAAAGTAAATTTTGATGAGGTAGAGCAAACTCCTGCGGGGGTTTTACTATCATACACAAGTTCTTTTATTTCAATTTGTTTTGGTTAAGGCCCTAAGCAATGACCATGTAATTGTTGGGAAGTATTATTATTTCATTCATCCATGTAAAACAATATTTTGTGACTTTTCCCGTCAAAAATATTATATATATTGTCATATGCATACACTAATAGAAAAAAGTCCATAAAAATTTAATTAAAACTACTAAAAATTAATTAAAAATGATGCTGCCAAAAAAACTGCTAAATTAGCAGATTATATTTGCTGTATATTAATAATATAGGAGAAGCAAAAATAAAACTGTTAAATGTACAAAATTTTAGTTATATTTAAGTTAAATTTTTGTAAATGAAAAATAGTAAATTTACCTACTAAAATCAGAAAAAAATTTTGCTAAATAATTAGTAGCCTAAAAAATAAAAAAATTTTAAATTTTCCAAATTTTTTTCAATTTTTTTTAAATGCAAATAAAAATTGAGCCTTTTGAAAACATTAGTTTACAATTTTTTAGCAAATATTTCTGCTGATTTTAACAGTATAGACTGCTATTTGCATTCAACTAAATTTAGATTAAAAATAGGAAAAATTTTGTAGATGTATCAGTTTATTTTTGCTATTTTTAGTCTACAAATATTTAGCAAAATTTTCTGCCTATTTTACAGTACAATTTGTTATTTTCAATTAACTAAAAGTTAGCCTAAATATAACTAAAATTCTGTAAATTTAACAGTTTTAATTTTGCTGTTCTCATTTTAGTAGTATTTAGTTAAAAAAAATCTGCTTATTTTAGCAGTTTTTTCAGCAACATCATTTTTAACTAATTTTTAGTAACTTTTTCTGCTATTTTTACAGATTTATTTCTTTTTTTTCTTTATTTGTTGGCGCTATTTCTTTTCCTCCCAATTTTTTTAAATATCCCGTATCTCAAAAAGTAAGAGAAATAGAGCAAAATTGGCGAAAATTTCGACTACCCCTAACCATACAATACTCTCGTGGAAAGGTTATCTCTAGCCAAAAAAAAAAAATTTTAATAAAAATTTTCCACTTCATAAAATGCCCCATATCTCGAAAACTAAGCGAGATAGAGCAAAACGGACAAAATGCTTGCTCAACTGGAGTGCCCTTATATGACCTCACGTAATATGGACTAGGCCCGGGGAGGGTCCCGAGACTCTAAATTTGAATAAATTCTACCAGTCAATATTACACTCATAGAAATAAATCTGTGAAGATAGCAGAAAAAGTTACTAAAAATTAGTTAAAAATGATGCTGCAGAAAAAACTGTTAAAATTAGCAGTTTTTTACTAAATACTAGTAAAATGATAATAGCAAAATTAAAACTGTTAAATTTACAGAATTTTAGTTATATTTAGTTATATTTAGTATAATTTTTAGTTAATTGAAAATAGCAAATTGTACTGTAAAATCTGCAGAAAATTTTGCTAAATATTTGTAGACTAAAAATAGCAAAAATAAACTGTTATATCTACAAAATTTTTGTTATTTTTTAGCTAAATTTAGTTGAATGCAAATAGTAGTCTATTCTGCTAAAATCCGCAGAAATATTTGCTAAAAAATTGTAAACTGCTGTTTTCAAAAGGCTCGATTTTTATTTGCATTAAAAAAAAAAAATCGAAAAAAACTTCGAAAATTTTTAAATTTTTGGTGATTTTTTAGTCTACTAATTATTTAGCAAAATTTTTTGCTGATTTTAGCAGGTTAATTTGCTATTCTCCATTTACAAAAATTTAGCTCAAATATAACTAAAATTCTGTATATTTAACAGTTTTATTTTTGCTGTTCCTATATTACTAATATATGGCAAAAATAATCTGCTAATTTAGCAGTTTTTTTCTGCAGCATAATTTTTAATTAATTTTTAGTAGTTTTAACAAATTTTTTTACGGACTTTTTTCTATTAGTGTACAGATAAAACTGTAGTTTTACTAAATTTTTACTTAAATTTAGATTTGTTAAATTTGACAAAAAAAAGTGTTAAAATCAACTAATTTTATTTTAAGCCAAAAAAACAGGAATAAATTTTGTTAAAGTAACAAATTTTTCTGTTCAGCCAACAGACTTATTATTTTATATACTCCAGAGGAGTATATCTGTTTTGCTCCATCCGTTTTGCTCCATCTCGCTTAGTTTTCGAGATATGGGCCAATTTATGAAGTGATATTTTTTAATTCAAAATTTCCGAGACTCCAAGGCTTTCCCAAGGTCCATTTTCGGATAGAGATACGATTTTTAAATAGTTAGGGGTAGTCAAAATTTTTGTGAATTTTGCTCCATCTCACTTAGTTTTCGAGATATGGGCCATTTTAAAAAATCGAGAGGGAAAAAAATAGCGCCAACTTTAAAATTCGGATACACTAGTATGTCGATTAGACCGTACCACCTTTCAGGCAAAAACAAAAAGAAATTGCGCGGTACACCTTCAAATATAAAGTATTTTTGCAAAGCAATACGGTCTAAAGTCCATCGACCAGAAAGATGAAAATATATTTTAACAATAAATTGTGTAAAATTTAACAACGGGTTCCTAAACATAAGTTATAGATACTTTTAAAAATTAACACTCAAAATTAGTTAAAATACTGAGAATTAAGTGTACCTATTGTGTTAAATAAAGATCATTAAAATCTTTGTTAAAATTTGTGTTTCATCCAAAAATTTGTTAAAAATTAGTCAAATCGATTTTAAAGCTCTTTGACAGATTTTTTTCTGTCGTATTATTTTAATTGTAAAAGTTGAAAAAATATGCTTTTTTTCATGATATTAAAAATTTTGTGCTAAAATTCATATGTAGCACAATATGAAGTGTGATATATACGCAGAAAAAATACATTGTTGGACATGTTTACAGGCAATTATACATATAATATCATATACATATATGTTTTAAATTTGCTTCCAATTATTTTAGTCGTCATTATACATATGTTTTAAAGCAAAAATTGTAATGTTTGTATGCGAATTATTTTGTAATTTTATGACTATTATATTTATGGGATGCAAACATAGTAATGATGTTGCAGTCAATGATATATTTAACAATTCTTGGTAGATATGTTTCAGTTTATCCAAAAATATACTTGTACATATATGGTTACAGGTGGACAAATAATATTTGCAAGAAAATAGAATATATTAGAAACATGGCGAATATAGTTTTACATATTACTAGTAAATATGTATATTACCAGCAGGGCGTTTTTCGTATATTTTAGATACAGTGTTTTATTTGAAAAAATTTAAACTTTTTTCTTGTGTATTTATTATACATATTTTTAATAATTACCAACTAACTGAATATTGCAAATCAAAATAGAAATTTACATACGATAAACCACAAAATTTATTAAATGAATATAAATACGTAATAAACAAAAACAAATACAAAATCTGTATTAGTAAAAAAAAAAAATAAATAAACAAGTCTACATTTAATTTATGAAAATAAACAAGATTTTTTATTATTATTTTCTTAAACAAAATCAAAATTATGTTATTGTTCAATTTTGAAAAGAGCACGCCAGGTCTTAGATACGGACACGGATGATAACAGTCTAAATTGAAAAAAAAACTAGAGTGTTTTTTATAAATAATTATAATTTATGCTCTCACATGTCACAAAATGTGGTCGCTAAAGTGTGACTAAAAAGACAAAATCTTTAAAAGAAAAAAAAAAAGAAACAAAAACAGACATCATATGCTAAAACCAGAAACATTTCCCTAAAAACGTCGTCCCCTGTCTATTTCCTTAAATAATAATAATAATAAAATCCGGATAGGGACTAGTAAACAAAAAATTATGTTTTACAATTTGTTACACAAGTTTTGGGATTTTAGCACATTTAATTACTTTAATGTTCATCCCGATAAAAATAAATTTTTAAGTATTTATATCTTTTTGTTTTTGAAATAAATTTTAAATAAACGATGTTTATTAATATACGTACCTATGATAACACTGTGCACCATGATTTCCAGGCGTAGATGATTCCTATGAATGTGAAGTGAAACTGCCAAAGTGTTTGGTGCTGCTTTGGTACATTTAAATTATAACGCCGTTTAACCCTCTAACCGGCCTAAGCTTTTTTGCAATGAAATTTAGACCATGTGTTCCTCACGAAAAATAAACACTAAGTTCTTCTACAAATTTTTTTTTCGTTGCCTACTTTAGGCGATATGGGCCAAAATAGTTTAAGGGTGAATCTTGAAAACTAGCGCATAAAAATTACTAGGTTTAGGCACAAATTATTTCTCTTACCAAGAAATAATTGCAGTAAAAAAATTACATTTTTTGTGCTGTAACTTAAGAGGATGTAGCGATTTTCGTTTTTCGAAAAATGCGAAATTGAGCGAAAACGTACCAAAACTTGAATATATATTATTCAAACTTATAAGCTTGCCGGTTAGAGGGTTAAGGTTTTCATTTTTTGACCAACACTGTTTGAAATAAGACGCATAACACAGTTTAAAACTTCCTCTGAGCTTAATTCGGTATTCGGATGTTCACATTCAAATTTTATAAGGGTTTTTTGGTAGAACATTTTAACCCTTTATCCCCCTCTTTTATGGGCCTTTTAAGTCCTTTTTATAAGAAATACAAAAATTTACCCCAAAATGGTCGTTTGAAGGGTTAAAATGTTCTACGAATATTTTCAAATGGAAATTTTGTTAGGGATTAATAAAAATTAAAAACTTATTCAGGTATGTTAAACCTTAACACTTGTACGAGGGCAGTACGAAATGTTCTTAGCCTGACATAGAGATGGCGGTATAAACAGCAAAAGCTTTGTATAATGGAAACTTCCATCCGTCAACTCATTCGTATAGTAACATGTGTTCAAAAAAGGCGCTTCAGTGATTTTTTTTGTAATGGAAAAATTAGAAATTCGTAGTGTGATTAAATTTTTACATAAGAAAGGTTTATCGGGACAAGGAACTCATAATGATATGGTGAATGTGTTAGGTGAAAGAGCTCCTTCATATGCAACAGTAAAAAATTGGGTTGCTGAATTTAAACGTGATCGTACAAGCATTGAAGATGAACCACGAAGTGCACGTCCAAAGACTGCAACAACGCCAGAAATCATAGCTAAAGTCCATGATATGGTATTAGACGATTGACGAGTGAAAGTGCGTGAAATATGTAATGCCATAAGCATCTCAAATGATCGAGTAGATTTTATTTTGCATCAAGAATTACAGTTGAAAAAGCTTTCTGCAAGATGGGTGCCGCATTTGTAAACAGTTGACCAAGTTGACCGCATTCGAATGAAAATTTTTCATTTCTCTGATTTAGCTCCCTCTAACTTCTACCTGTTCCCAAATTTAAAAAAATTCCTTGCTGGCAAACGTTTTACCTCGAATGAAGATGCAATGGCAGCAGAAAACGATTATTTTGAGAAGCTTCAAATTATTTTAATCAAGGGATAGAATTGCTAGAAAAATGTTGGACTAAGTGTGTTGAAGTTACATGAGATTATATTGAAAAATAAAATAATTTTAAAAATCTAGCTCTTGTTTTTCATTGTTAGGCTAAGAACATTTTGAACTGCCCTCGTAGTCCACTGCAAAATCTATAATACTTTGCGAAGCTGTTTCCGGGCGTGGATGATTAAAATGCTAAATAAATTTATAAGGTTATTATAATAAAACGACCGTTTTAGGGGAGTTTCTGATATTTTTTGTAAAAACGGACTTAAATTACCGAAAAAAAGACAGATATAGGGTTAACATGTTTTACAAAAAAAACTAAATAAATAACTTTTAGACCGTTTTTGCATCTTATACAGTATTTTCTAAAAAATTAAAACTTTAAATTAACTTTTAACTTTAACTTGACTGTATCCACATAGTGCCAAACTCTTTGGATATTGTACTATACAAACCTAATACATAAAATCATCTGGCATAAGAATCGTCTACGTCCTCATTTTGTTGCATAGTGTAGTCTTACATATTAAATGTTTAATTTACAATATTATTTAGCTCTGTTTTTTTTATAAAATTTAAAAAAACTACGGCTTTATTTAAACTTATACCACATGTTTCTCTGTTTAAATCAACTCTTTATACCCCACACCACTACGTGGACAGGGTATGATAAGTTTGTGCTGATGTTTGTAACACCAACAAATATTGGACATAGACTCACATTTTAGTATACCGATCGACTCAGAATAACTTTTTGTTTCGATTTAACGATGTCTGTCTGTCTGTCTGTCTGTCCATGCATTTTTGTGCGCACTATACAGGTCGCAAATTTTAAGGTATTTTTATGAAATTTGGTACATTTATCTATGTCGGCCCAAGGACGAAGCCTATTTATTTTGGTTAAAATCGGTCTATGTTTAGATCTAGTGCCCATATTAAGGTCCCCCCAAAATTGGCTTGTTTACACGATGCAGGTCGCAAATACGAAGATATTTGGCTCGCTGGCTCACATGGTCCCAAGCATAAAGCCTATTGATTCTAGATAGGATCGGTGAATATTTGGACCTATCGCCCATATGGGCTATATTTCCGATATTCTTTTATTTTGTCATTTTATACAAATTGTGTCAATTCTATTTTGACCCATTCGAATTTCGGATCCAAACATTAGTTGGCTTTTAACCAGACTAGTGTGGGACATTTTATAGTCGGCATACCCGACTTTAACTTTTTTACTTGTTTTTTTTGTATAATAAAATTAATTTTCACCTTTAGTGAAAATGTGTTTTTCCATTATTTGATTTTAATTGTATATCATAAACAAATTAAAAAAACAAAAAACGTTGTGTAATATTTAACTAAATGTTTTATTTTTAGTAGGACGTATAAAATAATAGAGTTGTAAATAAAGTATTAATTAACTTAACAATAATTTGCACGGTTTATATTTAGAAATGCTATTTTTAAACAAAAAAAGTAAATATTTTTCTTTATCTTCTTTATGCGATGCTTTCTTTTCAGAATATACTTTGTTAATTTCTAGGCACATGTTTTGAAAGAATTTCATTTTGTAAATATTTTAATTTGGAAATTTCCAGTTTTGAATAATATCCGCATTTCAATGTAAATATTTTCGAACTTTGTTTGATGAATAACAAAAATTGTAATTAAATGTATATATTAAAACTTTACAACTGCCTTATGTAACTGAACAGCTTAATTAACCTTTAATTACACAATTGAAAACTGTAAAACCATTAGTTAAAACTAATAAAAATTAGTTAAAAATGGCCAGCTGCTAAGTAATTAGTAGGATAAAATTTTACAAACAAATTTCAATTCCAAAGTTTTTATTTTTTTAATGTAAATAAAAAGCTAGCCTTCTGAAATCAGCAGTTTACTATTTCTTCTGCAAATATTTCTACTGATTTTGGCAAGATAAACTGCTATTTGTAATCAACTAAATTTAACTTAAAAATAACAATAGTTTTGTAGATATAAGATTTTTTTTAAGTCTACTAATATTTAGCAAAATTTTCTGCAGATTTTACAGTATAATTTTTCATATTCAATTAACTGAAAGTTACCCAGTCAGAAAAATACAAACGGGAAAGCGGTGGCAAAGCACTTTAACAGGTGGTACACGTATTGGCAAAAAGTGCTTTCCCATTCCCAAAATGATAACATCATTAGACAAAAGGACCGGCTGTTGAAAAAGCGCCTTAAAAGCACTGGAGGAACAAAATTTTTAAACGTTTGCAAATCGCTGGCAAAACCAATAAATAGGTGGTCTGGAAATATATTTTCCAAAATAAAATTAAAAAAAAGTTCATATGTATTTTTTTGACCCTGCCGTGATTTGAACCCAGGCCGTCAGATTGGCAGACGATTGCTCTACCCACTGAGCTAACGAGACATATAATATTTAATGGCTAAACACATAAATGAGTGATAATAGCTGGACAACTACTAGCTGTGCCAAAATGCTAGTACTGGCAAACAATTTTTAGTAACTAGTATGCCAGTGTTTGGAGGGCAAAATAAAAGTTGGTCTTGAAGGAGCTTTCCCAGAAACAAAAAAATTAATTTAATGAAACAAAAAAAATTTTAAATTAAAAAAAATCGAAAAAAAATTTTTTGCTTGCAACCGGATTTGAACTCGGAACCTTCCGACTACAAACATTTTTTAACGAAGCGTCAGCATTTTTATAAAATCATTTGTTTTCCAGTGAATTGATGTTTGTACGCCTGGTAGCATTGGCTAGGTAGCACTGGATAACCACTGGTTGCAAACTCTGGCATATCACTCTAAGCCAATTCTTTGTCAGTGGTTTTTTTTATAAATCACCGAAATTTTTGTAAAAAAATACTGGTAAAACGCTTTTCGCAAACGCTGGCAAAGCGTACCAAATGAGTGTTCTGCCAGTCATTTATTTTTAATACCATGGTTACCCAGTGGTATGCCAGTGCTTGATTTTTTGTACCACTGGCGATTTCTGACTGGGTACTTTAAATATAAATAAAATTTTTGTAAATTTAACAGTTTTATTTTTTCTGCTCTTATCTCATTAGTATTTAGCAAAAAAATTTACTAATTTCAGTAGTTTTTTCTGCAAGGATATTTTTAACAATTTTTTAGTAGATTTTTCGTCAATATTTACAGGTTTATTTCTGTGAGCATATACAATGTTTTAATATGAATTCAAAGTATGAAAAAGTTGCATATAATCGCTTTTCGAATTGTGTGCCTTTGTTTTTTTAAACACTGACCCCAGAACACATTCTTAAAGACCCAATATTGCGAAAAGTACTATAACTCGTTTGTTTTTATGGATGTAAATTCATTCATAATCTTACTCTGTAAAAGGCTTGGCCTGGGTTCGAAAGAAAATGAATGACAAATGATGCTGTTATCTACGAAAGAGTAGGTAGGCTTGCAAGTTTGGCCCGGCTTGCTAGATACAATTTATCGTTATCCCCAAAAAAATCTAAAAATATTCCCAAAAATCCCCAACTAGAAAAAAATGTTAAAAAAGGCAATAGAGTTTATTTAGTTTGCTGAAATTAACCTTATCTGCCCTGAAAATTGTTTCTTAATTCGATACACTTAAAATATTTTGTATGTAAAGACTGCAGCAAATGTATTTAAAAACAAATTAAATTTCACTTGAAAACAGGACTATTAACATTTCATTAAATTCAGTTTCAATTTTCTTTTGTTTTTGACTGTTAATAAAATGAACCACAAATTTGTCAAAACAACTAACAAATATTACTCACATTTATTTGGTTTATTAAAAAAAAAACTGAATAAAATGAATGTTAGGAATTCTCAGTATTTTATATTATTTATTTCTATCAATGACTAACGAATGTAGTTAAAATCCATATTTATTCTACAAATGAGTTCAATTTTCACTTGAAGCAAGAAAACTGAAATACTACTTGAACAATTAACAAATTCTGACTGCAGAAGTTCCCTGAGTGTAATATGAGAACCACTTCCCTAATGCATTTGGAGATGTCCGTTCGCCAGCCTGTCTTTAGGTGACCAATGTAAAGACAATTCGATGACTTTTATTTAATTGTGGATTAAAATTTTTGTGAAATTTTACAGGGACTTTCGTATGATATCAAGTGGTCGGTCCGGAGCGATAACACTCAAAAAAGTTTCACAGTTACTACATGACAGTTGTTTGTAATCCGTAATTGTTGTTTTTAACTGTAATTATAGTTGTTGTTGTATTTTGTAACAGCTGTTTAAAGTAGCTATCTTTGGTATGGTAAAAAACAACTGCAACAACAATAGTTTTGCAGGAAAAAATTTCATTTATTAGTTATTTAAAAATTGAAAAAAATCGTTGAGTTTTTAAAAATTCTTGTTAAGCTTATATTTGTTATTATTGATATATTCTTAATTTGTAAAAAAAATCTGAAAATTGTTTATATCTTCAATGCATAAAATCTTAACGCTTATTCTAGCGTTGTCATATGACGACACAATTTCAAGATCCTACACTCAAATAAAAAAGTTTGTAAAAAAATTTGTAAACGGTTTCCAATTGCACTATACTATTTTTATACTGATTATTAGAACAATTTTTATTTTTAGTAATCATTTTTCCTATTCTCTTATTACAAATTACGGATTTTTTTACTAATTTTTGCTGCTGATTTCAGAAAAACATTTTACTAATTTTTCAAAACCGAGTGCTAAATTTAGCAGAAAAATATACTAATTTAAAAATATTTTTTTTTTTTTTATTTTTCACAATTCTTGTTTAGTTTATATTTGTTACTATTGATATATTCTTAGTTTAGAAATAACACCCATAAAATTTTATTGCATCTCCAATGCATAAAACGGCAACAACTGGAGAACCGTTTGCAATTTTTACTCTAAATTTCAAGTACTATGAAGTAATTATACGCTTGTTACAATCGGAAGAAAAAATTTTTTTTTTTAGATTTTACAGTTTTTTTATTTTTTAGTGCAATTTTTTGCTAATTTCAGCAGATTGATTTTAAATTACAGTTTACAGCAATTTACTGAAATTTAGTAGCTGCAACTAATTATTTATACTAATTTCATTGTACTAAAATTATGATATTTAGTAAGTTTTTTAACTGATTTTAGCAAATCGATTTTGAATTGCATTTTACATAAATTTTACTAAAATTTAGTAGCGGCTACTAATTTTTTCTACTAATTTTATTGTACTACAGATCAGCAGATATGTGTTGCTAAAATTAGCAAAAAATACCGCTGGCCTCAAAACAGTTAAATTTTCCGTAATAACAGCAAAATTTTCAGTAGCCATTACAGACTTTTTTGGTTGAGTGTATATGTATGTTCAAAACGCAGCGCAGTAAATAGCGTAACTTAGTATAAAATCTTGCCTATATCCAAAATAAAAAATTAGGATTACCGTTTCATTGTTACCAGACATTGATTTCAAAATCTTAATTTTGGATTTTTCTAAAAAGTTAAAAACAACAGCAAAACAAAAATTAAAAACAAATCCCTAAAAATTGTGTACTAAAAAATTTATTAATAATACAATTTTCAAAAAATTTGAAATGAATCTCACCCAAGTAAGGGCTTGAATGCAATATAACTAATTCATAGTTCGGTTTCCTTTTCAGCTTTCTGTTATTGTTTTTTTGTACTTAGAAGTGATCAACACAGCCACCTACAAACATTATATTTTTAGGTTTTTGTTTATCTGCCGATCTTCTCCGTTTTCGCATGATTTCTTAATTCATAAGAATATGAGTTAATATTTACAAAAAAAAAAAAAACATATTTTTTTATTCGAAAGAAAAATTTGGTTTTTTGTTGTCAAAATATATTATAAGAATATAAGAGAAATTAACTGTAAAACACAGAAATTGTTACCGATTTTGTCTGTTATTGTTTGTAGTAAATATTTGCCAGTTAATTTCTTGACATTGTTACTTATTTTAAAAGCATTTGTTAGTTATTTTTCAACAGTTAAAAGTAATTACATTTTTAGTTATTTTAAAAGTACTACACTCATAGAAATAAATCTGTAAAAATAGCAAAAAAAAAATTACTAAAAAATGATGCTGCAGAAAAAACTGCTAAAATTAGCAGATTTTTTTACTAAATACTGGTAAAATGAGAACAGCAAAATTAAAACTGTTAAATTTACAGAATTTTAGTAATATTTAGGCTAACTTTTAGTTAATTAAAAATCGAAAATTGTACTGTAAAATCTGCAGAAAATTTTGCTAAATATTTGTAGACTAAAAATAGCAAAAATAAACTGTTAAATCTACAAAATTTTTGCTATTTTTAAGCTAAATTTAGTTGAATGCAAATAGCAGTCTATTCTGCTAAAATCCGCAGAAATATTTGCTAAAACATTGTAAACTGCTGTTTTCAAAAGGCTTGATTTTTATTTGCATTTAAAAAAAAAATCGAAAAAATACTTCGAAAATTTTAAATTTTTTGGTGATTTTTTAGGCTACTAATTATTTAGCAAAATTTTTTGCTGATTTTAGCAGGTTAATTTGCTATTCTCCATTTACAAAAATTTAGCTCAAATACACTCAAAAAAAAGTTAGTAAAGTCAGCAAAAAATGTTGCTGTGTCAGCAAATTTTTAGTCAGGAGCGTACTTGCAAAAAAGTTGGTAATTTCAGCAAAAGGTTTGCTGAAAATCAGCAAGCTGATTTTTACCAAAAAAAATAGTAATCTTCAGCAAAAGTTTGGCTAACATTTAGTCGACTGCAAATGAAAAAATCCTTGCTAAAGTCACTAAACTTTTTGCTGAATATTAGTAGACTGAAAAAAACTCAAAAAACTTTTAGCGAAATTTTAATTTAGTTAATTTATTTGCTGAAAATTTAAATATAGAATATGTGTAGAGTTGTTTTTCTTTTTTTGTCATTTCCGTTTCCAGACAATCTGCGACATCTACATCTTGTCTATCTGGTTGTCGTCCACGCTATGAATGCGGTTATCAGCACAATTTTTGTAGCAAAATAAATTAGTAAAACATTAGTTCAAAATTAGTTTAGTTCTAAAAAAAATATAACTAAATTTTTTGCTGAAAACGGAATTTCAGCAAAAAAATTGCTGAAAACTAGTACACTTGATATACAAGAAGTTTTACTAATTTTTCTACTAACTTATTTTTTTGAGTGTATGAATAAAATTCTGTATAATTAACAGTTTTATTTTTGCTGTTCCTATATTACTAAATATAGCAAAAATAATCTGCTAATTTAGCAGTTTTTTTCTGCAGCATCATTTCTGACTAATTTTTAGTAGTTTTAACAAAATTTTTTACGGACTTTTTCTATTATTGTACATACTTTTGTGACCTTTATAAATGCATACCTTTGCTTTAACTGTCGTTTTCTACAGATTCTACCCGTAAACTTTTTTGACTGTATAATACTTGTAATTGTTTTTTTATTATTTAGTGCTGTAAATTAAATAATAATAGCATTCCCTTATTAAAAACTTTATAATATTTAAGTAATTATTTAAAATTAGTTTTAGATACTAAAACAAAACCATTATTAACTATTATTGTTTAATATTTGCACAAATAGCGATAAAAAACTGTGCATATTAGCCCAAGAAAAAGTGCAAGTTTGTTATAACAATAATTTATTACCCCTCATAAAAAAAAAAAAAACAAAATAACATAAATATTAATTTAATTAGAAATTAACAATTGATAAGACAAATAAAATAATGATTTCATTTCTGAACTCATTATATACTTATATATTTTTTTTTATTGTGAAAGACCATTTCCAATAACCGTAGAAATCCAATAGTAAATGGAATACAAACATTTACTATCAATACTTTTAAAAGTTAAAAAGGCCAATTATAAAATTTTAAATGACACTTATTTTAATACCTTTAATCTTTTATTATTTGTTAGTTTAATGAGTTCTGATTTCGCTTTGTTTTTATTTAAATAGTATTATTATTTTTGTATTTGATTTTATTGTTATCATTATCAGTATTTATTTGTATACACTCTTACACTCTAATTATTACCAACTAGAACTGGTTGTATTGAGATTTTTTTGTTCATCCTATTGTGCCCTATTGTGATTTGTGCACTCAAAAATATTTGTCAGTTGCTACATGAGAGCTGTTTGTGTAGTCGTTGTAGTAGTTGTTAATTTTAACTGTAATTATAGTTGCAGTTATTTAAAAAAAATTGCTAACAAACCAAAATATTGCATTTTGTAACAGTTGTGTACATCAGTTATTATTTTTACTATTATAACAAACAACTGCCAAAATAGTATTTTTGAAGTAAACAGTTATTTTTGTTAGTTATTTAAAAGATAAAAAATTTCCTGAGTTTTTGAAAATTATAATTTTGTTTATATTTATTTTTATAGATAACAAATAATAACTGAAGTACCGTTTGAAAGTTTGACTGCGAATTTTGTACAGGTTGCAGTAATTTTTTAAATAAAACGAAATAAATTGTTTTTTTTTTTTTGGAATATTTTTATTAAAATAGATTTTAATATTGGCCAAATTTAGTAGTTTTTTTTTACCAATTTTGCCAGTTGTTTGAAAAATTTTTTTTAGTAAAAAATTCAGTTTTTTTACTGCATGGGTAATTTTTTTACTGTATTTTTTTTATATGTTTTTTATACAGTTGAAAATAACAAAATTTTTAGTAATTTAAAAGGTACTTCACTATTTCAACTGACATTTTCAGTAGATTCTACGGACAAACTTTTTTGAGTATATGCATTTTATATGGCACAATAAGTTGACTATAATATGAGTATAATTAAATGCAAAATGCCATTACTTATATGGAATTTGTAATCTACAATGTATAATTAAAATGTATTTAACTATAAATATCGTATGATACGATATGTAAAAATGAGTGCAAAATCATCACTATTAAACAAATGCGTTGGAAAATTACAACGTTCGTGCTAAAAAACAATCATTTGCTTCGTTTTAATAAATGCACAACATTAGAAAAAAAACTAATAAAATTGGTCTTCGAACCGGATCAGAAATTTTACCGAAAATCAAATATAAAAATACTTTTTAATTGAATTTAAATTATACAATTTAAAAGAATTTCGAAATATTCAAAATCACAAATAAATCGATCCTTTAAAATTCACATAAACAGTTTGTTTCCCTTAAAAATTCGTTTTTGCATCTTAAATTTTTTTCACCTTAAACATTTATTTAACTATAAAAAATGTTTTTTTTTGGCATAAAGCATGTTTTTTGCCTTAAAATTTAGTTTTCACGTGTAAAAGTTTTTAAATTTTGGTAAAAAAAAACAGAAGTAGAGTTTATAAAATTAAATTGGTAAAGTTTTTACTTGAGTTTATTTGAATTGAGCGATTTTATTGAATAATAAAAAAGTTGTTTACCTCAATTATTTTAGAGAAATTTAAACTACAAAATTTGTTAAAGAGTTTTTAAAAACTTTTGCAATTCCTTAGTTTTTTTATATTTTAAGATTTTTTTTGCGATTTTCCGCATGCAGCGATTTTTAACCATTTTTCCAACCTTTTTCAAATCCTTCTTAGCGTTTTTATTTCTCAGATTTATTCATTTTACGATTACGCGTGAAAGTTGTCAGCGATCTTTGCATTTCTGAGGAAGCTTATTTTATATACACTTAAAAAAAGTCTAATACTGCATTTATACCATACATGAGACTAATTAATTATTTGGACAAATTAATTGGTGATTTCATTACCATTAAATTGAAACTAATGCAAATGAAATTTTTGGCTTTGGCATTATTATTACTTGGACTAATGCTAATGCTTTGAAATACATCGATTTCATTACTAATGCCAATTGTATAGTAAATTCATTACGATTACTAATGCCTCAATTATAAGAAAGAATTGGCATTTGTAAACGTCATTTTATAGATTTCAAATTCATTTCTGAGCTTGCAAATGCGGAATGCGAAAAGTGTTTTGTGGTATAAAAAATTAATTAAAATACTTAATCAGCGATTTACATTGTGCAAAGGAATATATTGATGCAAGAATTTTTATTTTTGCAAAATTATTTTCGCAAACTTTTTTTTCAAACTAACCACCAGTCTTTGGTGGTGAAAAAAGAAATCGCGAAAAAGTCGCGGAAAAAAAATTTACAAAAAGGAAAATTCTTACATCAGTATGCTTGTTTGCAGAATAAAAATCGCTGATTTAGTTTTTTAATTCAACTTTTGTACCATAAAGGCTTTTTTCGCGTTCCGCGGTTATTTTGGCATTTTTTTAGTGTGGTTTTTTAAAATTTATAATCTAGGGACTATAATACCCAATTCATAGAACAAAGTTCGGTGATTAATTGAAAAAAGAAATCGCGAAAAAGTCGCGGAAAAAAATTTACAAAAGGAAAATTCTTACATCAGTATGTTTGTTTGCAGAATGAAAATCGCTGATTAAGTTTTTTGATTAAATTTTTGTACCATAAAGACTTTTTTCGCGTTCCGCGATTATTTTGCAATTTTTTAAGTGCAGTTTTTTAAAATTTATAATCTATAATCCATTTCATAGAACAAAGTTCGGTGGCTAGTTGAAAAAAGCAATCTATCCATCCCCCTTTTTTTTGTAAACAAATGCTTTTTTTTACTCAATTGTTCATAGTTTTTAAGGCATTAGTGCGATTTCATTAGCATTAGTATTACAAATTCTAATGCCAGAAAATTTCAGTACCATTAAATGGTAATGAAATTTTTTTGCCATTAGCATTAGTCAACTAATGATAATGAAATTTCAATGCCAATGAAAAAATCCCAAGTATGATTTATACCTGAACAAAAACTACTTGGTTTTTGTCTCTTGTAGTTTTCAATTTGTCAAAATGCATACCAAAAAACAAGCAAAAACTAGTTTTCTACAAAAATTAGGTGGTTATTGCACAAGTATAAATGTACACTGAAAGAATTATCCTTCATGATATTAATGATATAATTTCACAGAATTTTTTTCATTGAATCCATGAAGAATTTCATTATGCATATAATATTTAATTAATATTATGAAATTTTTCATAACTTTTCTTTCATAAAATTTCATAATTTCGTTTAAAAAATTCATTGAATTTCATTAATTAGATCATCATAAATTTAACGAAAATATTTTTTATATATATGAAACTGTTCAGTAGTATTTACTTTTTTATAATTTTTTTTATAAAATTCCGTCATTTCATTAATTTTTAAAAAATTTCATATAATAAGAATTTTATATTACACATTTAATTCTCAAATACAATAGTTTTATGTAACCACAAGGCCGAGTTTTAGTGATGTGCATTAATTTCCATACTGAGAGAATTATTTTTTAAAATTTTTATTTTTTTAAATTAATTTTTTATTATTAATTTTGGTCTATGAAATTTTTTATAAATCATATTTTTTCGAAACATTAATAAGGAATTTCATTAATTGAATTAAGCTTATTAGAAAATTTTATGAAACTTTTTAATTTAATGAATTCTTTCATTAGATATATTTTATACATCCGTAAAATATGTTACAATTTTATTGCGCTTTTTGCATTTGCTAAATACTTTTTATTTATCCACTCCAGCTTAGCAACGACAAAAACCAACTATAATAAATAATAGTAAATGAAATTGCTTCATAGATTTTATGAAGCTCTTCATTGGCTGAATGATTTATTCATTGGAGGAGTGGCTTATTAATTTTATGAAGAGTTTCATTAATTTTATGAACTTTTTATGAACATTGAGTTTAATGAAACCTGTTTCATAGATTCTATGAGGAGTTTCAATGGACGAGTTTCAGTGACAATTTTCATTGAAACTATGAAGAAATTCATTTCTGAAGTGACGACAATTCTCTCAGTGTATATAATAGGTTTGTACGAGTACATTTCTAGTAAAACTAGTAAAAGAGAAAAAATATTCGAGAAGTTGTCAAAATATTCAGAAGTACTCGACAAAAAAATTGTAAAAATACTAAAAACCCAAACAAATTTACGAAAATCGCAAAAAATTATCCGCGAAGTGCAAACTTTAATACGCATCATAAGAGCTAATTAATTTAATAACCATTCACATAAAAATGTGTTCAATTTTATCATTTCTTAAAAAACATATTACTAGTTTTTGATGGAAGAAATTTTTCAAGTAAAAACTAGTAAAAGTTCTCCTTCAATTTTTTACTAGTTTTTACTATTTTTTTTTGTACTCGAACGGATTTTTGAGTAAAACTGGTAAAAAGGTTAAAGTTAGTAAAAAATAGCATGTAAACAAACATACTTAATGTTTAAAGAATAAAAATATTCGTACGTAGTTTTTTGGAGGCAGTCCAGGACGTTTTCCGATTTCATATGGGGCCCTAAAATATATACTTCCTTAGAAGGAATTAACTTTGCCGTTTTTCGATTTGATAAAATTTTAAATTTCAGATTTTTCTTCTAGCGCTTATGGGCCCGTGTTACAGTCAACACATAGTAGGAATTTTGACTAAAATGGTATTAAAAGGGAATTTTTTTTACATTTCTTGAAAATTTTAGTCGCCTCTATCACATACCCAAGTTTTACGAGTATTAAGATTTCGGTGGTACGGCCCAGGAGATTTCTCTTGTAAGTGCGGTCTACAATACTGGACCTTAGTATGTATTTTAAATCCATAGTGTAACAATTATCACCTACATTGCCTTTGTCGTTTTTCACTTTGCTTATCGCCCATTTTGTTGTAATACATTTAAATCATTCTTTTGTCTGATAACATATAAAAATGTATGTATATTGGTTAATTGCAATTTCAATATTTATATTAAATATATTTTTTTTTAGTAAATATTTACATCTGTTGTTCAAAATTGATTATGAGTATTTCTTTGTATTTAATTATTCACTTGAAGAATGTAATAAAAACAGTTATTATTACTAATGTTACCTCTAGACGAGTTTAAATGTATTTGTAGCATAATTATCATTACAGAGATAAGAAATTCTAACTAGACATAGACGTAGCTATAAGGAAGTGTTAAGAAAACTAACACCCACCAAATTAGTTCAATAAAAATTTCATTACAATACAGTAGACAGAAAAGTAAAAGTAAATATTTAAAAGGATCCTTCGGGTCGAAAATAAATTAAAAAAAAAACAGTAAAAAGAATTTTGAACGTCATAATGTTTTAGTGATTCATATTTCCTCTTTAATAATCTTATTTAAATATATCGTTTTATAAAAAAAAAACATTCCAATCCCGAGTAAAAATAGTTATATATTGCCATATAAAATGTGATTGGGCTATATCTGACAATGAATGGAGTAACATTAAGACACATATCATTATATACAACTACATCTGATATTATTTTTTCAACGAATTTTTTGTATGGTAATTGATATTATTACATATCCCCAAATCTGACTCCATATATAACTACATAAGCCTTATAAAACTAATCAAATTATATCTAGAGATCGATAAGATTATATATGATTTGATACTAAGTTTTATAACACTGTATGTGTCGTTGTACTAAAAATATATTTTAATTTTATATAACTTTCTATATAATCCAATACAAATTAATATATAGTTCAACATCAAATTTAGTTATCTGCAAATTCATAGTTAATTACTCCATAGCCAAATAATTTTCACATGATGTTTTTTGCATGTAAAATCATATTAAAAATGATGCGTACGATTTAGAAGACAAAAGTATTCAAATAAATTTTTATTTTATGTTTTAAAATTTGGGTCTTGAAAATTGTTAAAACCATAGACATTTCAATGTCAATTTAATAGCTGGTATACATAAAAAGTATGCCTACTATCAGACTAAATTTTATAAAATCAGATATTTTTATATCGAATTAGATATAATTTGATGTCCTGGATATGGACAAATCTCGGATCAAACTGTATCAAATTATATCTAATTTGATATAATTAGACACATGTAGATGACCCATTTTTCGGATCAAGTTGTATGTCGTTGTATATGGGGATTTATCAAAAAAGATATAATTATGTATGACACCATATTAAGATTTTTACCCGGGATGCCTCTTATATCTCTCCTCATTTTTTAAAGAATTTAAATTGCCTGTTAATTTATAATTTTGCTTTCTAACAAGAACACAGAAATTGTTCTGTTTTTTAAGCATAATTTTTAAAATATTTTGCCTATTTATTTAATTATATAAATTGTTTATTTTTTTTTTTGTTTATATCATTATTTATCATTAAAAAATAATATAAGATTTTGCTGTTTTTTAAAAATTCGATAATATTTATTTGGCTAAAAGCCAAACAACCGTTAATGTTTAAACACTTTATATTTTAGCGGGTGATTGTAATAAATCTTTTGCAAAAAAAATTTAAGAATTTTTAGCATATTGAAGCCAATTTGTTTTTTTTTTATTTAATTTATTTTTTTTATAATAAATATTTATAATTTTATATTAAAAAACAAATAAAAAAAACTATAAATTTTAATTATTTCTATTGTTTCTTTTTAAATTTTATTTGCAGAGGAAGAAGCTTATCACTGTTTGGCCGCTTTAGTGGGTAGCAAGGATAAAGTGTTCATAAATCAAACTAAATTATTACATGAAGTAACATGGAAAACCGTTATGCAAATAGCCAAAAAACATACAGTAAGTTTTTGATAATACTTACATTTAATTGATTTAAAGAAAAATATTTACACATTGAAATTTAAAGAAAAAAGATTTAAGCATAAGCAAAAACTTATTATTACCTGTCCACTTTGGAGGGTATACAAATTGCTAAAGATATTTATACCCAACATGGTATATTGAGTTTGTGCTGATGTTTCTAACTACCAAAAATAGTGTGCTTGGACCCACCTATTAGTATTTCGATCAAATTAGAATCACTTTCTGAGGCGATTTAGCGATGTCTATCCGCCTGTCTGTCTATGTATCCTTACAGTCGAACCACAGGTTGCAATTTTGAAGAAATTAAGACGAAATTTTGTCTGCCACAATAAATCTGTTTTCTCTGTGTATATGGGCCCAAGGTCGAACCCTTTTGAAAATGGTTAAAATCCATCTATCCATAATCTACGATATTGATGAAATTTCGACATGTTGTAGGAAAAAAAAATTCTAAGGTTTGGTGTTTAAGTACTTTTTTGTATTTTTTAGTTTTGAAAAGTTCCTAATCAGATCTTATTAGGTCTGATTGTAACACATCTAATAGGGACTCATAATTGCGGAGAAATTTGAGATTTAATTAAATCTAATCAAATCTAGGCAAATGTGGCGCACTATATTTAGTCAGATCCAACTTGCTCTGGACTTATAATACCTTATCGATATAACAAAACCCTTGAACTGAAATTAAAAATAATCTTTTTAATGGGTAATTCTTTAAACAATATATTTTTTTTAAATTTTTGTTTTGGTGCTGTAGAACACGGCTCAAATGGCTAACAAGGAAGGTTTCTATATGTGGTTCCTTCAGATTTGAATGAATTTTGGATATGTGATAGAGAAGATATAAAAATTAATCATGTTTATCTTTTTAGCGGCCCAATCTCATATTTAAAGGGGGGATCGAAATGACCACGATTTTCGTACTTATTTTGTATTTTTGTTATGTTTGTTTCAGGGTGATGTATACAAATTGGATATTAAATGAATGGTATTTCAAATATCTATGAAATAGACCCAGCAAAAAAAAAAAATTAAAGTAATGCTTTACAAACTACTTTTTTCACTGCTTCACAAGTGTAGTGTATTTTTACTGCTTTTTTTAGAAGTTATTCTGAACAACTTCAAAAAATCAATTCTTTCATTCCCAGTGTGGAAACGGTAATGACATGTCATTATTTTTTGGGCTACCAGTAATGACACCCAATTACCTTCTTCATTATTTCAAAACATATAATAATGACTTACTTTTATCATTATTTCAAATAGAAAATAATTTTCTAGATTTTTTTTTAAATTTTTGAAATCTATTTTTAGACTCAATATTTTTTAAACACTGGTAAGGATATATGTAACCACATATTTTTTGATTTTTCGTATGTTGGCGAGTAAGCTTACTTGTGTGCAGCAGGCCAATTATGTTTTTATCTATTAAATATTACATGTCGATATAGCTCAGATGGTTGAGCTATTGACTGGCAATCTGTAGACCCAGGTTCGATTCCCGTACCAGAAATTTTTATTTAAAAAAAAATACAATAAAAAATATTTTTTTTTATATAATTTATTTTTTTGAAAATCTATTTTTAGACTCATTATTTTTGTCAGTACTGGTAAGCACATAGGTAACGATATATTTTTTGATTTTTCGTATGCTGGTGTGTAACCATAACTCATTATTTTTCGCGACATCGCCATATAAAGGTAATAAGAAATGTAATAACAAAAGTAACTAGTTACCATTACCAAGTATGTAGTTACATAACCACATATCTGGTAATGATTTTCTACACTGGGTGCTTCGAAGTATCTGTTAGTATATTTTTACATATTTTTTGAATTACTTCAGAACAACATCCAAAAAAATCACTTAAGTATTTCTTCTTTAGAGTAATTGCTCTAAAAGTAATCCTAAAAAGTGATTTTGGTATCATTTGGCATTTCAAAACAGAGTTTCGCGGGTTCGATTCCCGGTGGGACCAATATTTTTTTGTTTTATTAAATTTTTATTTAATACCCTACTAAAAAAATTATATGACTTGATATTATATGTAATTATATCCGAAAAATGAGAACATCTAATTGTATCAAATTAGATCAAAGTATCATTCAAATGTATCGAATATAATATAATCAATTACACATTATATGTGGCATATGTAACTATATATAGGTCTATATATAATTAGATATTGTAATATGTTGCACTATATATTGTGCAATATATAACAAGATATAGTTATATATTTAGGATATAATTACGTAAAATTTCATATAATTATATCTTGCTATATATGTTCCAATATATAATTAGACAAATTTTTATATGATAATATATGACTATATCAAAACTTTTTTACTTGGGTATTTATAATTAATTTGCTTAAATTCAATATTTTTTAATTTTAAAATTTTTAAAAAGATATAGAGCAATTCCATATGAAAGCGATCACCTTTTGGACGACCCCTCTCCGATTCTAAAATAAATAGTCTCAATCGATTGCCCAGCAAAAAATAATGTACCTACATATTTTTTTTTTTTTTTATAGTGACTGGTTTAGTGGTGGTGTACACCACTGTCATGTGACAAAATTGAAGAATTCTTCATAAGGGACCTCATTGAAAGTTTTTTTTAAAAACTACTAAAGCGATCGCAACGAGTGATAGCTCGTTGGAAAGGTATTGAATCAGGCTTTAATTGAAAAATAAAATTTTCCTAATTTTTCTCAGAAATTTACCTTTTTTCCCATGCAAATTAAATTTTCCCATGAAAATTTAATTTTCCGATTTTCCACAGAAGCTCCTAAATTTTCCGGCTAATTTTTTTTTTTTTTGATTCCTCATAATTTTTGCTTTAAGAATCAGCAATAAAAAAATGGGCCCCGACTCCTTGTTTGGACAGGAGAGGAGCATTTAAGAGACCACCTTGTTCTCATTGTTTTTATATTTTTTATAATTGAATTATTTGTAATTATTTAACATTGTTTTATTATTAAAAATACATTTTAAAAATTATTTTACAGTTAAAAATACATTTATGAAGAAAAAATAAATTTTTTTTAAGAGCCCCAAGTTGAGTGTGTAGTGAATATGGTCTGCCTGCCTTCACAAGATCGGCCATAAATCCATGGATAATAGCAGCAGTGGCATGTAATGGCACACCAAACCCGACTGAGGCTATAGGTAGAATACTGAATTGTAATGCATCTTTTGCACTTGTTCAAAAAGCACTTTTATTGAAGAGAATAAGAAATAATAGCTCGCAATAACAAAGAGGTGTTCTTATGCCAATCGACTTTCATATCAAAGAATAGCTCAGCGGTAGAGCACTAGACTAGCAATCGTGAGGTCGCAAGTTCGTTATCTGGTGGCGGGAATAAAAAAACTTTTGTAAAATAAAAAAAAAATCAGGGTTGGCAGGCAATACCGCTAAAACACCGTTATCGATTTAAAACCCTTTAAACTGACTACCGTTACCCCTAAAATACCGTTACCGAAATAAATTAAATACCGTTATCAATAAAATACCGATACCGAAATAAATTAAATATCGGATCCCTTAAAATACCATTACCGTTATTTTTATTTTTCTGCGGGATGCATCGAAATAACTGACTACCGTTATCCCTAAATTACCATTACCGAAATAACTGAAATAGCGTTAACCTTAAAATACCATTACCGAAATAATCAAAAAACCATTATCCCTAAAATACCGTTAACGAATTAACTAAAATACAGTTATTCTTAAAATATCGATACCGAAATAAATGAAATAGCGATATCCTTAAAATACCGTTACCGAAATAATCTTAAATAGCGTTACCCTTACCGATAACCGCATCGTTTCGGTTACCATCCATGAAAAAATTAAATTTTTTTTGCTAAGAATTTTTTTTAACTTTTAATTGATGAAAATTGGAGCTTACTTTGAACACGTTCAAAAAGTACTGAAGAAATGTTGAAGTGGGAGTACTCCTCTCCTATGAGAACTCAATTAGTGCTGGTAAAAATATGAGTAGTGAGTATCGAGTATTTGTCGTTTTTTTTTGAGTACTCGATACTCAAAACTACTACTCGATTTATTCAGAGTTGCATTTTGGATAGACAAAATATATAAAAATGTGACTCCCCTAAAATATTTACCACAAAAATGTGACTCTGCTAAAATATTCGTCACAAAACGACAACTCTGCTAAAAGAAACAATCAGAAGCAAAATATTTAAAGTTTTATGTTAAAAAACTATGAAAAACGCAATGAATAGTTGGTGAAAAAGTTTAAAAATATGTTTGTAAATTTAAATATTGAATTACTATAAACATTTTCAAAGAATTTTAAAATTTAATTTAAAATTTAATTTTAAAAGTATCGAGTAGTATCGAGTATCGAAATCAAAAATATCGAGTATTGAAAAGTAACCGAATTTACCAGCACTAAACTCAATGTTAAAATCATTAGTGTTTATGTTAAAAAAGAAGTACATCTAGATCATCAATTGTTGTGCTTTTTCTGGTGCTTCGCCATCTCTTTTTTGCTGGGGGTTCTAAAACTATTAAAAAGTTTTCGAACAACTTTCAAACTTATTTTGACCCCCTAAATATCAATTTGGGTCGATATGTTTAGATCCGAAAATTATCTAATATTGTCCCCTCTATTACATATCCAAATTTCCGCGAAATATCCAGGAATCCAGAAAAAGACTCTCCTTGTAATACATATATAAACAGATATGATCCTATATGACTACACTGAGAGAATTTTCTGCATGATACTAATAATCTTCTGCTTTAAATCAATGAAGTTTCACTGGAACTCATCTATTAAAATTTTTCATTAAGTTAATGCAGCTTTTACAAAAATTATGTGAAAAATTTTATTTTATTTATTAAAATTTTTCACACATTCAATGAAAGAGTTTCATTAAAAGCTACCCAGTCAGAAATCGCCAGTGGTACAAAAAATCAAGCACTGGCATACCACTGGGTAACCAGGGTGTTAAAAATAAATGACTGGCAGAACATTCATTTGGGACGCTTTGCAAGCGTTTGCAAAAATCGTTTTACCAGTATTTGTTTTACAAAAATTTCGGTGGTTTACAAAAAAAAAATGATTTTATAAAAATGCTGACGCTTCGTTAAAAAATGTTTGTAGTCAGGAGGTTCCGAGTTCAAATCCGGTTGCAAGCAAAAAATTTTTTTTGGATTTTTTTTAATTTAAATTTTTTTTGTTTTATAAAATCAATTTTTTTGTTTGTGGGAAAGCTCCTTCAAGACCAACTTTTTTTTTGCACTCCCAACACTGGCATACTAGTTGCAAAAAATTGTTTTCCAGTACTAGCATTTTGGCACAGCCAGTAGTTGTCCAGCTATTATCACTCATTTATGTGTTTAGCTATCAAATATTATATGTCTGGTTAGCTCATTGGGTTGAGCAATCGTCTGCCAATCTGACGGCCTGGGTTCAAATCACGGCAGGACCGAAAAAAATACATATGAACTTTTTGTAATTTTATTTTGGAAAATATATTTCCAGACCACCTATTTATTGCTTTTGCCAGCGTTTTGCCAACGTTTACAAATTTTGTTCTTCCAGTGCTTTTCCGGCGCTTTTTGAACAGCCGGTCCTTTTGTCTAATGATGTTATCATTTTGGGAATGGGAAAGCACTTTTTGCCAGTACTTGTACCACCTGTTAAAGTGCTTTGCCACCGCTTTCCCGTTTGTATTTTTCTGACTGGGTAGTTTCATAAAAAATATGAAGCTTAAAATGAGGAAATTTTTCATTCACTTTTTGAATGAAACTTTATTAGTGTACCGAAAAAAAAATCATTAAAATTCGTACAAGAAAATGTTCTCTGTGAAGATCTGCTCATATTTGGCTAAGACAATCATTCAATTTTCCAATTCTCTTAGATATGAAAATATATGACATTGAATCTCATCAGATATCGCCAAAAAAAAGTATCACATATGCCATGTATTCTCATATATGCTAGATCTTATTAGATGCAATCAAATATAATTAGAGCTAAACAGATCTTATCTTTATTACGCGGGTTTATTTTAGGGTGCTTTATATTAAAATCACAAATCAAATGAGCGGAAACGTTATTTACGGTATCGTGGTGCTTCGGCTCTTATCGAATTTTTGACGAAGCCCTTTTTTTTGGTACTTTTTGGAACAATTTGGCAACCCTTTCTAAAAACTTAGGCATCATGCACATAAAACTTCCTCATTTGACGAATAAAAATTATTTTAATCCAGTTCTTATATCGAATATCGAAAGTTTCTGACATGTTACCGAACAAAAAAGAACCATAAAATGGTCGATTTTCTTTCGGCTATTTTGCCCCATAAATCCCAGAGATGGCTATAATAATGAAACAGGTTATTCTTAGATTTCCCTTCTCTACTATATGTCCTAATTTTCTAAAAATGAGATTAAATGTAATGAGCTAAAATGGTATTGCCAACTCAAACCTCGTGGTTTTATACAGCGTTTTGAAGAAATAAAAGTTCGGAAAGTTCTTAAAATTTTTTCTATTCTTCGCTATAAAGTTGTTAAATATATCGTAAAAATTCTCGATTGCTATTTTGGATTTATCTCGAAATCCGTCTAACCGATATTTACCCAACGTATAAATTCAGAAATTAGAGTATTTGAGCAAAAAACAGCATATAGCCCGGAACCACGATCCTTTCCAATATGTTTATTATTTTTTTTTTCAAAAATCTCCAATATTTTATATGAAGATTTTTGAGGTTTCTTGACGTTGTCAATCACAACTTTTTTTACCGCTACACTGATAAATTTTAACAAAACGCTGCTTGGGAGAAAAACAAACAACTTAGGTGAAAATGTAAGGTCGAAAAACTAGAACAATTCAATTTTGGGGTCTTGGAACCGTAATTTTCGAAGCGTACAGATATTTTAAAATTTATTAATTTTTTCATATACATATATATTTTTTTTTCATATATGTGACAGCGCATAGAGAAAGGGACCTAAGGGTAAAAAATTCATTTTTTTTTTTGATGTGGACAACATCTGAGCATCGAATGAGACCGATCCCATGCCCTCCTGAGAAAGGGACCTAAGTCTACCTTAGGTCCCTTTCTATTTTGCGCGTCACATATATATATTTTTTCATATATATTTTTTTTCATATATATTTTTTTTCATATATTTTTTTTTTTAATTTTCAGAAAAATGCCGTTACATATTTTCAACGCCTATGTCCGGGTGTTAAATTGGAACGTGTTTTTATGGATTGGTGCTGGTGGATATTAGCTGGTCTACCATTCCAGCATTTAGTACGCATTATGGATTGTTTTTTCCACGAAGGCATTAAAGTTTTATATCGTGTCGCTTTAGTCATTTTAAATCTCTTCCACAAAGAGTGTCAATCAAACAACGAATGGAGTCCGGATAATATTAAAAATGACATTGGCAGTGCAATAATAAAGTTTTGCAAAAAAATCCCAGTATCACCGACTAAACTATTACATGCCGCTTTTAGTATTAGGGGACTAAGGTAACAAACTGAATTTTTTTTATTACATTTAAATTGATTTTTATTAATTTTGTATTAATTTTATTTGTTTCAGTTCCACATATATTTCTAGAATATTTTTAAAGACTGAAATGCTATTAAAAAGCCGTTCCGTTTTGAATAGCGGTAATAAACAATTAGTAAAATCGCGTTCCAGCGATAATTTACCAACAAGTCAATCACAAGTCAATATACAAATGATGTCACATACACTAACCATTAGAGAGGTGAGTTTTGTAATATACATACGTACTTATTTAAGAATTTATTTTGAAATAAATATTTTATAGAAATCTGAACTAAAAGAAGGGTTAATGTAACTGATTAAAATATAACCATCACCACAAAATTACATTTTATAGGTTGCGTTATTTTTGATAAATTAAATAAATCAAAAAAAAAAATATAGCAAAAGTACAGAAACTGAGAAAAACAACAACAAAGTTCAAAGTTAAAAAACAAATAAACAATTTAAAGTTCAAAAATCTTAGGAAAAAACTATTTTAAAGCTAAAAAATGGAAAATAAAAAAAAAAAAGCAAAAAGAAGTGAAAAAGCTAAAACAGCAATTTTGTTTTCTCTGCTGATAACTGATTTGAAACGGTACTCTTTTGAATGAAACTTACATTTAAATTGGAATTGGCAAAAGCTCCGAAGCAATTCAAAATCCAGCTCATTTTATTCAGAAAGGTCGAAGACTTGATAATATGAGCTGCTTACAATATGAACCAGCTTCGAGTAAAAAAAATTATCTATTTATAAGCCAAATTTTTAGGATCGCTCATTTTTTATAAATAAATAAGAGCCGGAGCTAGCGACGTTATACCGCCCCTGATATAAATTTAAAAGAAAACAATCTTAGACAGATTTCAAACACAGTTTCTATTTAATTTAATGTTGTTTTTGCTTAATTTAAAATTTTTATCTCTGTGTATTTTTTAACACAAATTTTATTGAAACTTTGAATTAGTGCTGACTATGTGAAGTTTTATTAAATTTAGTTGACAGACATGTTTTCTCTTAAAACATTACATATTTTGTGGTGTTGGTTCTGATATAAAAGTCCATATAATTAGTATTTTTAATATGAAAAATTTTAGGTCTTTTATTAAGTCACTTTGAAAACAATCTCGATTATTACCCCCAATCCCTATTTTTTTAAACATAAACCTCATTTACATTTCCCTTAACATTTAAGGGGGGACATGACATTGGCCATTTTTAGAAAGCGACTTTTTTTATAATTTTGTAATTTAGTAAATATTCTTAAGATTCTAAGAAAAAAAATTTCATGGAAAAATTCCTACGGGTTCAAAAGTTACAGCCGGATTAGTGAGAGCGCATTTTTAATTTTCGCGCTACCTACATACGGCAGCTGGTGAATACTTGTTTTACTTGCTACCTGACTTTTGGTGGTTGTTATTTCGTACCTACTTGAAGGGTGAATTTTTTTTGTGTTTTTGAATTGCCGAATTGCTAAACGATTGCAAAAAACTATAAGAAACAGCACAACACAAGATAACGAAGGCATACAGTACGAAGCAGGCATGGCAGATTGTAGGTAACCTTTTTTTTCTTTGTTCACAAACTTTGAACGCGTTTATCTCGAAACCATGTTTTTCGTACTGGTTGCGGCACTAGCGGGTTCATTTTTTGACGAATTTTTTTAAACTTGATTCGCTATCGTATGACACGAGCTTTTTTTTAAAATTTTTTTTCGATTTTTTATGAATTTTTAAAGTCAATATTTTTTTCGAAAAAACACACTTTCAAATTTGGAACATCACCAAAAATTGAAAAAAAAAATTTAAAAAAAGCTCGTGTCTACGATAACCAATTTTGTTAAGATTTAAAAAAAGTCATTTTTTTCCAGATCGGACAATTTTTGGGACTCCCAGCGCTGCAACCACGAGGCCCCGTTTTTTTCTCTGCCGCCAGTTTGGAGCTCTATAAAACCATGTTGGAGTGAAAAATATATTTTTTTGAATTTTTTCTTGTAATTTGTTAATTCTCTGCAATAATAAAAAATTTTTTTGGAAAAATGTTTGTTTTTGACTGAGTTATGAATTTTTAAAAAACGGTCTGTTTTCTCTGCCGCGAATGTAATGTCCCCCCTTAAGCTTATATTATAAGTAGCTTTAGCTTAGTTAAATTATTAGTTTATTTAGTTTTTAATAAATTTATATTTTATGTAACTAACACACAATTTTTTGAAAAAAAATATTGAAAAATTTTTAGTTATTATAGTATTTATTACCTTTAAAACTCACCAAAATTTTCTTATTTTTTCTCTCTCTTTTTTTGAAATACAATAACATTTATCATATGTAAAATAATTCAATCAAATGAATCTCAATTTCAATTCAATATTACATATTATGAAAATACCACCTATTTTGTCGTATCATTGTTGAAATCATAATTTTTGGTATAGAAGGCACACCACACCGAGACCTGTCGCAACTTGGTAATAATAACTGGCTTGTTGATTTTTTTATTTCATTAATTGTTTATTTTGTTAAATTTGTTCGTTTCTTTTCTGAAATTTTTGTTTTGTTGGATTTAACTAACAAATTTAAATACCGCTTTTTGTTAAAATATTTTTTTCAAGAGCCAAAGTTTTCATTTGCTTTTACTACAAACCATTTTTTTGTGTTTTGAAAATCTGTCATTATTTTTGTGTGTTTAATCTAAAAATTCGAGATTGTTTATTTTTATATAACAAAAAATATGTTAATTCTTTTAGAAGTACTATTAAATAAAAGCTTTGAATTTGAATTAATATAAAATTTCTTTAAATTTTTATTCTCTTTTTTTGTTAAAAATTAATAATGCTGCCTTTAAAAAATATATGCGGAATATTGAAAAATAATCGCCTAAAATAATAAAAATTTGCGCGCTGTGCTTTTTATATATGAATAAATATTTAAAATAAAAATGCCAAAAAAAATATCTAAAAACCGCGCGCCTTGCTTGGATACTATTTATATAAATTTATCTGTATTTATTATTATTTTTTAAAATAAATTTGGAATTTTATTTTACTTTTGTTATAACAAATTTTCTTTTGTTTTTTAATTTTTGTTTTAAAATTTAAATTTATATTTTTATGTTCTTAAATTCTATAATTTTGTAACTTAAAATATTTCTTAATTAAATAAACTTAGGGTGAAAAATCCCCTGGCCATAGAGCCATTGCCATGGGTGTTTATCCCATACATAATTTAAGTTCTACAGTTTGTCAAAATGAGGATGTAAGTGTGATTTTGGGTGTCTTAAATGAATTTCGTTTTTCTCAAAATATCAGTGTTTATTTTTAGTCAAATTATAAGTTGTAGTAACTTTTGAAATTATTTTAATTTTCATTAAATAGTTTTTCTTTAAATGCACACCAAAACATACACTATCACAGAGAATTTCACACGGTTTTTAAAACTGTAAAAATCAGCAGTTTTTTTTTGATAACACAGTGCAACACACATTTTAGGTACTCAACTAAACCAAATGAAATTACTTGGTTATGGTAGTAAAATCCCCGCTGGTTTTTGCTGTACCTCATCACAATTATTTTCATATAGCCAGGGAAAGAATTTAAAATCTACGGTGTTTTTTAAGCATTCTGATTGGTTGATTTGTTTTGAACCAATCAGTAAACAGAAATAATATATGTATAGGGTTCCTGCACTAAAACGTTATTATTTGTTGTACTAGAAGATAGAAAAAGCGTATACATATGTATATTTTTGTGAATTTAAAAACTTTTGGCACTTAATAAGTTTTTTGTTATGTTTTTCGGCCAATCTGCCAAAACTAATAAGTTTTTTGTTATAACTCTACCATCTGAGCTATCTCGAAATGTTATATTTGTTAGATAAAAACATAATTGACCTGGTAGTCTAAAAAATAATAATATGTCATTACCATTTCTACACTGGGACTGGGTAAAATCATACTAACAGCGAAAATGTTTTACAAAATCTGCAATGTTGGGCGCCATTAAGAGTATAATACCCATATTTTACAGAAGTGTTAATCTAGTATAAGTCGAAATAACTGCTTAATCGGGCACTAAACAAGTCGATTAAACCATATTTTATTTCGTTTGATTAACAATCCAATATTTACTTTGATTACTGTTTCTAAACGACGCTGTATCCATTAGAGTGGGGCGATTTGTATGGACAAAAATTTTTTGATATTGTGCCATCGATTTTTCGATAGCTTTTATTAATTATTTTCTGCTTGTTTTCATCAACATCATCATCATCATTTCATCATCATTATCATCATTTCATCATCAAGAGAAAATAATTTTACTTATATACTTTTACCTCTAGTTGCCACATTTTTTATCCGATTTTCATAAGTAATACCTTTCTGGAAAGGTTGTAATGTTATATTGTTTACAACTTGATTAGTTGTTTCAAAAAGCCAACGCAAGATGGCGCTAATCTAGCATTTATTTAAAAATTGCAAAAAATTGACATTTGGACGCCTCGAAAATAATTTTTTTGATATGTCGTAGTGGCATTTTTTTTCCTTATGCCAAAAGCTATCGAAAAATCGATGGCACAATATCGATTGCTAAATCGACCCACCCTAGTATCCATTCTTCTTTTGTTAAAACGAAGCTTTCAATCAGTAAAAACACACACACACAAAGTCAGAAAAAAATTACCGTTGAAACGCTGCCCATAATTTTTTTTTCCAATGCCGACATTTGCCATGTTTATCTTATGTCGAATGGGTATCGGCGCAAACATGATATTTTAAACTGACAAAGTCACACTTTGAACTGTCAAGTTACCTTTAATCAGGTCTTTTAATTTCGCTGTCTAAGCGGGCTATAACACCAAGTAGCGAAAACAATAATTTAAGTTTTGTTTGAATAATTCTTAACATTCGGCGCCATATAGAACTTATCTTTTTCATTAAATAATAATAAATTTAACCACTAATCGGCAAGACCGCCTATAACTGATTATATTGTGAACAAAAATTAAGCTATTTCGTGCCTGGTTTAGAATCAGGAAAAAGACCGATATTCGGACACATTCCAATTACAGAAAAATTCTAAGATTCAAATGCATTTTTTCATATAAAAAAACCTTTAACTTAAAATTCACTATAACTTTAAATTTTAAAATTATTACACAATTATTTTAATTTTTTCATTAAAAAGTACGAAAATAGTTTTTTCGGACTTTCTATATTTTCATATTATTAATATTGTTCTACCTCAAGTCCAAATTCTAATATGATATTCTCATATTAGATTTTATTTGTTGTTTCAAAAAGTTAAAATAATTGTTGAACAAAGCACACCACGGCTAAGTCACATGCAAAATATTTATTTTGTTTGGGATAAATTTCGTTGTTTTTACTAATGTTATTGACAACGCACACACAAACATACATATAAATAGTACCCAAAGAGTACTTTTATGTAAATGTTGCTTTCAAAAAGTGTTGCTTTATGACTGGTTTTACCAAATCAATGACTAAATATATTATTACACATATTTAAAACAATTAAAAGCGAAAAATTATAAGATAAAATTATTTACATAAAATTTTTTCGATAGAACAAATTATAATTTTAATGTCAAATTTCCTTTAAAGTGTTCTAAAACCTGCAGTGTTTTTCTTCGAAAAGTTACCGATTTTTTCTGTTCAGTTTTCATATATTGTTTTCCTATAAAAATTTTAACATTCTGCTAATTTTTCTCATTTAAAAACCTAATGAATCCGATTTTAATTTTTCGATTCCATTTGTTTTGTCTACTACGTAAAATTAAGATTTTCTTGTCTATTAGATTTAACACATTCTTACACTCATAGAAATAAACCTGTAAAAATAGCAGATAAAGCTACTAAAAATTAGTTAAAAATTACTTTGGAAAAAATTGATAAATTTAAAAAAATGTTGTACAGTCACAAATTTGGACAAAATGTACAGTAAAATCTGCAGAAAATTTTTCTAAATATTAGGAAACTAAAAATAGCAAAAAAAGAAACTGTTATATCTACAAAATGTCAGGAATATTTGCTGGAAAAAAGTGAACAGCTGATTTTGGAAGGCTAGATTTTTGTTCTCATTAAGAAAAAAAAAAAAAAAAACAAAAAAAAAATGTTGAAAATTAAAAGCTTTTTTTAGTTTAGTTATTCAGCAAATTTTTTTTGCTGATTTTAGCAGGTTAAGTTGTTATTTTCTATTAACTCATATATAACTAAAAGTTTTTATTATGAACAGTTTTAATTTTGCAGTTCCTATTTTAGTAATATTTATCAAAAATAATCTGCTAATTTCAGCAGTTTTTTCTGCAAGGTAATTTTTAACTATTAGTTGTTATTTTAATTAAAATTTTTACAGACCTTTTTCTATTAGTGTATATAGGTATGCATATTTGATTGGTCGTTAAACAAATTATACCACCTGTTCATGAGTTTGGTCCTTCGAACCGTAAAAATATTTTAAACTTTATAAAATGCATTTTTCTTGCAATTTTCCCACTTCTTTTTTTTTTAAATACTTTCTATCTATGTTATCCCCCCAATTATGTTTTAAAAGTCTCTAGCTCGTAAAATCTAACAAAATTTGTTTAAAATTTTAACCAGCCAATTCGAATATCATATTCATAGTTTATATGTGTTTATTGATTTATTTTCTATAGAATTTGAGTACCGAGGATGTTAAAAATTTAATTAAAACCATTAAAGAGAGATTTAATGTAAGCTTCAAATGTTTATTAAATTTTAAACAAAAATATAAGTAACTCCCAAACAATAAATCCAATTAAACACAAAATATCACACCAAAAATATACTGATATACTAATAAGGAGAAGACCAATATTAGTTAGACTGTCATAGAATGTAATAATTTGTATGTAAATCATTTTTTAATTATTTTGTGGCAGTTAAAAAATTGTTATTAAGCGCTGAAAATATTGCTATAGCCTAATTTTGTAAATCGTCTGTATTTTATGCATTATCTACGTACACTAACAAGGGAATCTTACCAACGCTTACACATCGATTTGGATAAAACTCGGATATGTAATAAAAAATAAACGTCGAAAGCTTACGGGTTATTTTATGTGACATCTCCGATGTTTATGGGGTAAAAAATGGTGCTAAAAATTTGTACTTGTTTCACCTTACATATTTATTTCAAAATTTTTTAGTTGTGATTAGCGCATTGGACGGTTACACATAAATTTGGGGTTCGAGCCCCAGCGTCGAAAACATTAATTTATAAAAATAATATATCTGACTTTTCTATTCATAATACGTATCGCAACGCCCTCCGGAGTTCCTATTGCACTTGGCCCACCGAAGTAAAATAATTTAATATACGGCAAGCAACAAATTTTCTAAAATTCAACATTTCCCACAATTGTAGTGTTGCCATATTTGAAGCCTCCATCGTTCACACCTATCCCCTGGCCCATTTCCTAAGTAAATAACAACACATTAGTTAGTAAAAAGAATTTCCTGAGTGTTGCTTCTATTAAAAAAAAATAAATAAAAATAGAAATAAAAAAATATTAAGTTCCCAGGAAAATTTTCTGTTCCAAAGAATCGGTTGTAGAATAGCTACTTTTCATTCAAAACCCCTTCTACTGTCGATTCTAACACCGATTCTTTTTGTTTGAAATTGTCCCAAAAGCAACCCCTTCTATAGCTCCAAAGTGGAACCGGTTGCTCTAGAATCAGTTCTGGAACTGATTCTACGTCACCCACACCTTCCATATGGGATCCCAGGAACTGATTCCGGAACCAGTTCCATGGAATCGGTTGCAGTGGAACCAGTTGTAGAATGGGTGTGGTTGGCTACCGATTGTAAAAAATTTTCCTGGGTTGTTTATATTTTATATGGAGATGTATAGTCCAAGGAAGTTCAAATACCTATATATTATTATCTTATTAAATGTCATCACACACTTATTTGTTATTGTTGAGGCAATATGCGGATATACATTCATTTTATGCTGAAATTCGAGTGAAATTCGAGTTTCGAAAATATTCGACATTCAACCGAATAAAATAGTACTAAAAATGGCCTTTTTTGTACGCCCGTTTTTATTCGCTAAATGTCTGCGGTAAACACAAAAAATATGAGGTCAATCTTGGATTTTCCTTCTCTACTTATTACATTCAAAAAAGTTTGAGAGTTACTACTGTTGGTTTTTTAAAAATTAAACAACTATTAGGACCGTTATTTAAAAAAATTACTAAAAAAATTTGTATTGCATCTCTAATGCATAAAAATGTAATAGCTGGAGAATTAGTAAGTTAATTTTACGACATTGTTAACCACGAGTATTTGTAATTCATTTGTTAGTTAATTTCCAACACTTAAAAATAACTTAATTTTTGTTATTTCAAAGATAAATACCATAATCTACATAAACATTTGTTTTAACTGTCATTTTCAGTAGATTTTACCGACAAACTTTTTTGATCGGCGTATAAGCTTTGGATGAATTCCCTTTTGAGATAAGCGGCTTCATTATATTAATG
Organism: Leucophora obtusa; assembly: GCA_949987735.1. Lineage (NCBI taxonomy): Eukaryota > Metazoa > Arthropoda > Insecta > Diptera > Anthomyiidae > Leucophora > Leucophora obtusa. Next base: position 195,703,832 of record OX465298.1, read on the forward strand.
CAAAGTTGATTAGTTTATCTTTCTCTAAAGCTGATTTTATAGGAAGAATAAGAATAAAACATTTTTATTGAAAAATTTAACGACACAAGGGAATCACCAGACTGCCGCAATTTCGTCTCACCCAAAGACTCGTCAGTGGTTGGTTTATGTGTCAATTGCTCAAAGTATTTTTTAATTGCTAATTAGTCTCTATATGAAAATCTTTTTGTGTATTGCCACGACCGGGGATCGAACCGGCATCCCTCTATACAGGCTATGATCCGTAGTATCACCTCTTAGCGAGATTTTCGTTTAATGAAATGTGTCAATTGCTCAAAGTATTTTTAATTGCTAATTAGTCTCTATATGAAAATCTTTTTGTGTATTGCCACGACCGGGTATCGAACCGGCAGCCCTCTATACAGGCTATGATCCGTAGTATCACCTCTTAGCGAGATTTTCGTTTAATGAAAAGTGTTATCATATCTTTTCGTAGATATGACTATGAGATGAGATCTTTTGTCGGATCGAAACACATGTACCAACCTAGCTAAAAATAATAAAGCTGGCTATAAGTTAACAAAAATAATGAAGCTTTTCCTTAATATGATGAAGCTTTTCTCTCATTGTACGATCTTTTTTTTACAAAATTAAGCTATAATTGCCTTAAGTCTTTCCTTGTTAAGAATACTTACACTTAAGTTCAATCCATAATTTAATTTTTTTTTATGTAATTCAAGTAATCTGTTTGTTATAATTTTTATATTTTTATAGCATGATTTAAGTTCAAATTGTTGCTTTCTTTTAGTTTGAGTTATGAGTTTTCTTCATTTAACAATGTTTTTATGTAGAAGCACACATTTTCATAAATTTTAATGTTTTTTACGTTGTCTTTATATTATCTTTTTTCTTTATAAATTTAGCTTTTCACTTTATGGTCATGGCTTCCTGTTAGAATAACAATGTATCAGCCTGTATTATTATATACCACCGAGGAACATGGCTGCTCATTAACAACATTTTATGTACGAGTTGAACAACATGAACCAACATTGATGATGATTAAAACATGCAATAATGAGGTGAGTTATGCGGCAAATAGGCTATGCAAGTCACTTGCACAATAATGAGTTTGTTCAAGTCACCTTACTCGCCACACACATAGCAGCAGAAACATGTAGCGGATTTTAATTGCTATGAGGAAATATTAGTCTTTAAAAACTTTATTTCACACTTTGCGCAGGCCAAAATACCTGAAATTCGTTGGCAATGTTAATAAATTTATATTGACATTTTTACTTTACGTTTATTCATACTTTTAATTTTTTTTATCCGTATTTATGATGTTCACTTTTCAAAAATTACTGCTGAACTGTGCTAATTTCAGCATACACTGCGCAAATGACTTGCACAAGTTCCAAAATATTGCGTAAAAATCAAAATCGTTTTGATTTTTACTCAAGTCTAAAAATATACTTGTACAAGTACACAAACCAGGCCACACACTGTTCAACTGACCTGCACAAACTCATTATTGTGCAAGCAACTTGAGTGGTCTATAGGCCGGATTAAATATAAAAATTGAATGACAGGACATAAATTTATAAAAATTTATAACTAAAAAGTACCAAAAAATACTAGTTCAGAACCAATTATGTACTAGTTTATTTGATCCAGATAACTACATAGTAGAAACTCTACCGCCTCTCTAATATAAACAACTGTAGAATTTAACATGGATGTCATAGACATGGGGGTATTTATAGCCAAACTCCCACTTTGGTACTAGTTGTAGAACTAGTTTAAAAGAGTGGTACTAATGTGTCATAATATTGAAAATGCATGGACCGCTTAAGAGCAGAGCTTTGAAGAATTAATTCCTTAATTTAATTTTTCAATTCTGAATTAAAAATTCGATGAATTAATTCACAAAGCACCATATATTGAATGGAATTAATTCATATTTGTTTTCCTTCGATTTATTTTGTTACGAATTAATTCAATTGCTATAGTTCTTTTTATTAAATCAAATGAATTAATTCACTGTTGAATGCGTTCAATTTTATAAATCGAACGGAAAAAAAGTGAATTAATTCCTTACTGAATTAATTCACCACTGAATTCGTTCAATTTAATTTTCGTTCAGTGAATAAAAAAAAAATACGTGTGTGAACTTTGTTTTCACGCAAATTTAATATACAAGACTACTATTTTCTGGCGAAAAAGTGACATATTGTGTTTATTGTAATTGTGTCTTTGTTATAAAATTTAAAAAAATTTTAATTTAGTAGGTTTGAGGTTAAGAAGAAAAATAAACCTTCCTCAAAAGTTATAAACACATTAAATTTGCAAATCAGACTAGATCTAGTTTCTGCCTTTTTATGGACATGCTTCATCAGTGATCTTCCATTAAATTGTATTATTGTTTATATTTTTATTGTCAGATTGTCTCTATATGATAATTTACTCTCAGAAGTGATCAAACAGACATACAAACATTCTACTTTAGATTTTTTGTTTATCTTCCTATCTCCTCTTTGTCACCTTTTTCACAAATGTTGTCACACTGACATATGGTTTTTACGTACAAGTGCAGGCAATTTGTGTATATCGGAGACGGACTGCCAGCAGGGCATTTTTATTTTTTATACCCTACACCACTATGTGGTCAGGGTATTATAAGTTTGTGCTGATGTTTGTAACACCAAAAAATATTGGTATAGTATACCGATCGGTTCAGAATTTTTTTTTATTTCGATTTAACGATGTCCGTCTGTCCGTCCGTCCGTCTGTCTGTCTGTCCATGAAATCTTGTGCGCACTCTACAGGTCGCAAATATTAAGATATTTTGATGAAATTTGGTACGCAGACCTATGTTGGCACAAGGATGTTTAGACCTAGTTCCCATATAAGGGTCCTACCAAAATTATATTGTTTATACGCTGCAGGTCGTAAATATTAAGATATTTTGACGAAATTTGGTACACAGACCTATGTTAGTCCAATAACGCAGCCTATTGAATTTGGTGAACATCGGTCAATGTTTAGACCTAGTGCCCATATAAGGGTCCTACCAAAATTATACTGTTTATACGCTGCAGGTCGTAAATATTAAGATATTTTGATGAAATTTGGTACACAGACCTATATTGGGCCAATAACGCAGCCTATTGATTTTGGTGAACATAGGTCCATGTTTAGACCTAGTGCCCATATAAGAGTCCTACCAAAATTATACTGTTTATACGCTGCAGGTCGTAAATATTAAGATATTTTGATGAAATTTGGTACACAGACCTACATTGGCCCAATAACGCAGCCTATTGATTTTGGTGAACATCGGTCCATGTTTAGACCTAGTGCCCATATAAGGGTCCTACCAAAATTATACTCTTTTTACGCTGCAGGTCGCAAATATTAAGATATTTTGAAGAAATTTGGTACATAGACCTATGTTGGCCCAAGGACGAAGCCTATTGATTTTGGTGAACATCGGTCCATGTTTAGAACTAGTGCCCATATAAGGGTCCCCCCAAAATTGGCTTGGTTACAAACTGCAGGTCGCAAATATTAAGATATTTTAATGAAATTTGGTGCGCTGACTCACATTATAGAAAATTTTGACACGAGCCCCATTTTAACCCATTCGAATTTCGGATCCAAACAATACACCAGACTGGTGTAGGGTATTGTATAGTCGGCATGCCCGACTTTAACCTTTTTACTCGTTTTTTATTGAAGTGTGTTTTATATTCGATATAATTTTCCATATACTCCACACTAAACCCATTTTCGAACTTGTTTATGAATTTTACTTTAAATACAATGTGTTTCTTATTCCCTTTTTAAGGTTTTTGGAGCCTATTGCTCTTCTCGTTGGTTTGAACGTAACGTCAAAGATGACAAAGGCCAGAGACAAGCCTACTTTGGTACAGGAGAAACTTTTCTATTTTCTCTATATCCTGAAAGAGCTAAATATCCATGGGTGGGTATTGAGAATGAAAAAGATTTGGGCCATTCTTCGGAATTGTTTATGGCAGCTGATTCTAAAATGATAACCATAGGAGGAGGGTGAGTACAGACAAAATGTTCAATAAAAAAAAAAACAAATTTTAAAATATTTTGTATTTTTGTTTACAGTGAGGGTCAAGCTATATGGATGGATGAGAATATACGTTTTGGCAAAACAGACGGCTGTAAAACTTTCAATAATCCTCCCTTATGTCCTTCGGGAGATTTTGAGATACGAGTTTTAGAAGTTTATGGCTTTGTGGGAGTTTAAATGAAAAAGTTTTTATTAAAAAAGTAAAATTTTTGGACATAAACGTTGTTTAGACAAATGGTTTGCATAAATGATAATAAAAAACTTTTTTTAGTTTTTTGGCTTTTAGTTGAGAGCTATTTTTGAAATGTCTTTAGAGAAAAAAAGCCTACCCCCGCCGAGCAAATGAAAACAAAATGTCTTCTTCTTTACAACTTTCTATAAGAAAACTCTACATATAAGGAACTTTTTAAAGTTTTAGAGAGTTTTTTCTTCACAGAGAAAACAGAGTTCTGCTGACAACAGAAATTGTTGCCAATCGAATGGTTTGGTTGTGGCAACCGTATTTTTCAGTTATAGCAACTGAAAATATGTTAAGACAATAGTAATTTGGTTACGACAACAGAATATTGCTTGCCTTAATGATAATAATAAATTGGTAGTTACAACTGAAATATTCGGATTCCACAGCCGAACCAATAGATTGGCAGCAAATTCGGTTGTCAGCTCGAATCCGTTTTCTGGGTGTTGTATAAATTTTGCGAAAAGCATTACAATTTTGTTGTTTTAAAACAAAACAAAATACATTTTAAACCAAATTTTAGAAATTAAAAAAATACATACAAAAGCTAGAAGCTTACAAATAATATAAAGATTAATAATGAGGAAATATACAATATATTAATTTGAATATAGTTTATAAAAAAAAAAATCACATGCGCAAAATATTTCATTTCAAACATTAAATATTAATAAACAAAATAATACTCTTGAAAATAATAAGAATATAAAGATAAACCTTAATCAGTTTTAAATCTAAAGTTATTTTTTTTTTAACAAAAAAAACTATAATTTAACAGGAAATGTTTTGGCTTGAAACTTATTAAGGTTTCCTATCTATAATAAAATTTTCTAAATTTTGTATTAGTGTTTGAAAATATAAAATTTTTAATTTTTAGAGATTTAAATTAAAATTGGAGTACATAACAAAACTGTGTTAATTTAGTTTTTGAAATACTAATTTTTTTTTTCAAATTCAACTGCAAAATTTATGAATATTTTTGTTCAATTAGTTTATATAGAGTAAAAGTTTTGGAATTTGCAATTAATAATTAGGTTCGAAGGACCGAACTCTTTAAAATTTTGAGTTCATTTTTTATTCAATAATTTAGTTTTGAATATTTAAACCTTAAAGAACTTTTTTGAGTTTTGTTTTATACTAACTTAAAATGGTGAAATTCGGGCTACTGTTTGAAGGACCAAAATTTACAAAAAAAAATTTAGAACTAATTTAACTTAAAAAATAATTATTTTCTTTAAATCCATTTGTTTAATTTTAAATAAATTCATCCGAGGTATAAAAGCCTAAAGGAAATTAACGACAATCTTTAAAAATTCAGATTACTTGTTCACTTATTATATATTTCGTTCGAAAGACCAAAGTTTTGACTATTGGTCAAGATTTAAGATATTTAAATTCAATAAATATAAATCAGTTTTGCTAATTTAGTTTACTTATTTCGGATTCGTATGCCCATTATTTCTAAAAAATATAAAATTTAAAGAAACAATTTTTATTTCACAGGCAAAGCAGTGATGCGTTTCCGAGCAGGCCCATTATAATTATTATGAACCATAAATATTTTTAATCTTAAAACACTTTATCATGTTATTATTCGTAGATAGGCTATTAATGAAATGTCGAAAAAGCGATAGACCAACAAACATTTCAAGAATCTTAAGTGTTTAGCTGATAGTTTTACATTTTTCTGAAATTAAGTTTAACGTTAAACCGAGGCAGCAAATATGTATCATTATTGCATTTAATTTCTTTTTTTTCAATATTTAAATTTTTGAAAAGTAGTTAAGCATCATATCCACAATGTGGCATTAACTATTAACTGGGACTTTGATATATTTTGTTGTTTCCCATAAATTTTTTTTAATTTAATGGTTTGCTAATTTTTAACATCGAGTAAACAAACCTTAAATTATTTAATTTCTATGGGTTCGAAGGGTCAACATTTTTATGTATGTTAAATACACCTTAAAATTTGGAAGAAATGTTAAAAATTTAGCTTCTTTTGTTTGAAAGTTGTGTAAAAGTTCAGATATTTTTTGATTCAATTCGGATTCAAAAATGCAAAATTTCTATAAAATAAAAAACTTTCTTAAATTATATTGCATTTTGATTTAAAACATAAAGTAATATTTTCGAAAGGTTATTCATATTGAATTGTTATTGAACCATTTTATATCTCTTGGAGGAATTAATATTTTTATTGCAATTTAAGGATTTAAATAAACGAGATTTTGCAATATTATTTAGAAATTTATTTAGAAATTTTGAAATGCGATTAAAAAATTGGCACGCTTCTGGTTCGAAGGACCAATAAAAATGTCAGATTTTGTTAAATTTTAATTATTTTTTTTTAAATAGCAAGAAATTTTGCATTTGGAATTAAAACATTATAATAATGTTTTAATTCTTAAATTAATATAAAAATATAAATAATAGCTTTCAGTTCGAAAGACCAATTTATCTTATCTAAATTGATTAAATTGTTAAAATTAAATTTCTAAAAGATTTAGATTAAAAAATTGAGAATATGGTGCCTATTCTTATTTGTGACTCCTTGTGATTGTCCTAATACTATTTTTAAGACCGAAAGTCACAACTTTCCATACAAAACAACAATGAAATTAAAAAATTAAAATTTTATTTGTCAGTATTATGATTGTGTCGCTACCAGGTCTTAATCTTCTTTGAAGTTTTCAAACAAAAATTTTAATTAATAGAATTTATTGTGACTTTGCAACAACAAACACAAGGGGAATGGAAGCACAACTAAGAGTCACAGACTTTTCGTAGGAAGATCCACGTATATTTGAAGAAGTTTGAGATTTTAAAAATATTATTGAAAACTAAACCAACGGTTTCGGTTCTAAGGAAAAATACAATTTTATATTTTATAAATAATAAAATTGCAAATTTCATAACATTTATTGTATATAAACCAATTTCTCTTATATTAAAGCCTTTACAAATAAGGCTTTATTTTTAAAAACGAAAAGCATTATTAAAAAATAATAAAATTCTTAAAATCTATTTAAAAAGAAAGAATTGTCTGTTTTATATATTTTTTGTTATTTCATAAATTTATTATATATTTGTTAATTATGAATTATTTTTTTTATATTTAGTTATTCTTTTTTGTAATCAAAAAACTACTATGGACTGATTTCATTTATTTTTAAAAATTGTTTTGTTTTTTTTAATAATAAAAAAAAATTTTTTTTGTAAAAATTCATGAATATAACAATAATAAAATCTGTTTCATTATAATGTATGTATATAAAATTTTGTTATTAAATTATTATTTCTATTAAAATTTTTTGTTTAAAAACAAAATTATGAATTAATTTCGAAAAACGAAAACTTGGCTCAATTATTTAGAGCTTATTATTTTTATTATTATTTTTTTTTTATTTTTAATTTTATATTATAAAAAATATTGTGTTTCATAAATAATACATAAACATGTTATAACAAATTACATTGAACATTATTCATTAAAACTCATATATTAATATTAATTATCATAATAACTAGAAGAAAAAAACTGTTTTTCAATAAAAAAAAAAATATATATATATTTACTTTATTAGATTTTAAAATATAAATGTGTTAAAATTAATAAAAACAAAAACAATATAGAAAATAAATACATATTTATAATAATTCTATAAACAGAAATATACATTTAATACAAATTGTTTGTTTTTTTTAAGAAAGAATATATTCAATAATATATTAAAATGAACTAAATAAAACGCGTCTAATGAAATTGAGTAGTCAAAAGTAGTTTAGCTGGGAATAAGTTTTGAAAGGAATACAACATTTGGTTCGAAGGACCAATGATATATAAAACAAATTTCTCAGTACTTCTAATGTCTAATTTTTTATCCCAAATATAGTTTTCGCATCATATATGTGGATGTTTTAAAAAATGTTAATATTCTGAACGGTTCAAAAGACCAATGCTTTTTCAATAGCAATAGTATTGCTTAATTTTAAATAAATTCATCCGAGGTATAAAAGCCTAAAGGAAATTAACGACATGCTATAGAAATTCAGATTACTTGTTCACTTATTATATATTTCGTTCGAAGGACCAGCTGAAACTACCATATATTCTTCCAGTTTTTTTGATAACGTTTCGTAACATTTTTAATCAAGATTTTTATTAAAATAAAATTTTGTTGAAGAAAAATGTAAAATGTTGTATAATGTAAAAAAGTAAGTAATTGCAAAAACAAAAAATATATAATTTTCTATTTGAAAATTAAATATCTTTCTTAATAATTGCATATAATTTAATATATTTATTGATCTCATTATGTATATATTATGACTTCGGAAAAAAATTTAAAACCCATTTATGTACTTTTATTCCTAAAGTCTTAACATTTTTTTCTAGTCATATGTAAATTGTAAACATTTTCTACATACTTTTCTTAAATATATCGCACCCTAAATACAAAAGTGACACAACTCAAAATTTTCCAAAATTGACTTTTTTGCATAAATGAATTCACAGTACACATCTCTAACTACCTCAAAAATTTATTTTTCATCACTATCTTCTTTAATTGGAAAAATCCCGTTATGTCTGTTTTTATGTTAATTGCGTTGATTACTTTTGTTACATATGAAGAGTTTTATTTTGAGTTTTGCTGCTTTTACTCTAAAAAGTGATAAACTTTGTGGTGTATTATTTTGCATTTTGCTCCTTTAATTGAAAAAGTGAGCTCAATTGACCGTATTATTTTGTTATGCGCCTTTTCAGTTTTCAGTTAAACAGTCATAACTCAAAATTTTAACTTATTTCCACAAACCTTATAGGGGTTTTCATATAAACTCGTAAATTCCTTATATTTAACCCAGTATAAATACAAACCATAATTTTTATATATGGTGTTTGAAATTAAACTTATAAATATACCAGGTTAACACTATTCATGGGTAGAATACGAGTTTATATGAAAACCCCTAACATAAAATTAAAAATTTATTACAAAACCTTCTTCAAAATGGACTTTTTTCATAATGGAACTAAACCTTTTTTAATTCACAATAATTTTTACATAAACAGTTTTTTATTCGAAAGAAAAAGTTCACTTTTAAAACATATTTCGTATTAAAATAATTTTAGATTTTAAAGTACTTAGTATAGCGATATTTCACAAGGACCTACTAAAGAATTTACATGAAAATAAGTCCGATATGATCTACACAATACATCAATTCGAGAAACACGCTACTTTCATTAGAGATTTAGGAAAAACCCCTTTTAAATAAAAATAATTACCAGATTCTGTGTTAGTGTTTCTACAAAAAGCTTTCAGATTCTAAAATGGCTACCTTAAATAAAAATTTTATGACAAATATTTATGAGCTACTTGAATAAATTTTCAGATTTATAAATTTCGATAATGGAAAAATAACGTATTTTTAAACAACTGTTTCAATTATATTTCCTATTGAAAAAAATCGTCCTTTTGAAGAGGAAAATCGTCAAATCGTCATTTGGCTATTTTCAATAGTAAAAATCGTCAAAACTGGCAACATTGGGGCCGCCAGTTATTTAAACTAGTTGTTTAAGTCTTCGGTATTTGTTTACTGTGTGTCGATATAATTGAGCGCATTTATCAGTGTCCGTTTTATATTTGAGTACTATAGTATTTTTTTTACACACTGTTTTTTGTTGTATGAAAGCAAATGAAAACATTTTTTTACATAGAAAAAATTTCATTGCAACATGTTGACTAAAAATTGTGGCTATCAACACGAAATTTTATTTTGCTTTTTTTGTGTTATTTTCTATTAAAATTTTATATTTTATTTCAATTATTTGTTCGTTAAAATACTGAATATTTAAAAAATGTATTTAAAATTATTAAAAAATATGAAAAAAGTGAATTAAGAGAGTCCCGAGTGCCCGACTTCACGAACAAATAAAAAGGTTGAGAGAGGAAGAGAGATAGAAAGGCTACTGGTGATACGTCAATTACACTGTGAGACAAATGGTAGGGGTCAGTGATCGGGAAGGGTTCAAACTCCCGGGGAAAGTTATATCGGTAAAAAAGAAGTTATACGTGTCCCGGCGTTTCGCTGGGTCACCCCTAGGAATCGAGATATATCGATTTGACCTTTGGTGGTCTTTTGTTTGACATAACTCGAGAACCACAAGTCCGATTATGCTCAAACAATTTTAAAAAAATTAAAAATTACAATTCCTTTAATCTGTTCATATAACGTTTTTCTATATACTCAACAGTTTTGCCGGTAAAAATGTAAAAAACACTGAAAAGATTTTCTTTTATACTTTTTTGACAACCAGACAATTTCAGCATACTTTTTGTCATACTTGTGTGAAGAAAAGTATAAGCACTTGTGTGATAATATGAACGGGACTTAACAACTACCAAAAATGTAAGGTTAAAGTTATTTTGGACAACATCCATATCAGTTATTGTATATCAACATTAATAACATCGAAAGAAGTGATTTTTCAGAAGTTATGTGTTAAGTATTTCTATGTTTTGCATTTGTTGTATATTTAGGATAAAAAATTTTCGACACTGTAAGATTAAGTTTTAAGATTTGTAAAATCATGTAAAATTTTTCATTTATTTTTCCAAAGCATACGATTTTGAAAAAATAAACGAACAATAAATTTAGCATACGCAATAATTTATCAACTTTTTTAAATATTATCAAAAATTGCGAATCTTTTGGTATCACAAACAAATATAAACAAATATAACAAAAATATCACAGCTATTTTGGCATTTTGTTTTATTAACAACTAATGTTTAACACATGATACGTAAACAATAGGTGTGTTTCTTTACTTTTTGGGTAAAGTTCGGTAAAATGAGAGTAAGCACAAAATCCTCTCACAAAATGACAAAATTACCCAATAGTACGGGAACACAAAAAAAAACACTTTTCTAGCCCAAAATCTTATTTCAAAGAATAATGTGAAACAGTGATGGGACTTGAAAAATTTTGTTTTGTGCCAAGTGTGTGACTAAAATGTGCCAAACTCAATTTTCACTCAGTACCCGTGTTTTCAACTTTAATCTCATTTCGTAATCGCATTCTTATGGAATTAATTCTATTTTGAATGAATTCTAACCTAATGAATTAAAATTTTCTTGAATTCATTCAATTAAAATGATAAATGAAATTCATTCGATTCTTGTTAAAGATTTGGGAATGCAGCCAATGAATGAATTCTTTAGAAATGGTTACTCGTAATGGTGTACATAGAAACATTTTCTAAAACTGAATTAAATTTTTCATGAATTAAACTTAAATTAATTCTTTCGAAACTCTGAGCTAAATTTAAATCATTGAATTTTTAAAATTCTATGGGTTATTTGGTAATATCTTCGATGATATTTTTTAGTTTTGCTTTGTTTGAAAAGGTATTTTAATACGAATAAATGCTCAGAAACTAAAAATTAAAGAATTTTTAAATCCATTTTCTATTAAATTTTGTACATAACGAAAATGTGGCAAAATAGTATCGGTTGTGCCATTGTACCAATCAATCTTAGATTGTGTTACAAATCCCATCACTAATGTGAAAATGCGTATAATTTCAGTTTGCAAATTGGCACAAATACCCATATTTATTCGTATTTGAAAGTCAATTAATTCTTATAAAAAACTAGTTTCTTTTGATTATTTCTTTATTTAATTAAAATTTTAAATCTATTTTCACAATTGTTTTTTGTTTATATTTACAACAGCTGTTTTACCAAAGTTTACCCGAAGAAAAAGTCTGGGTAAATTTTGGTAAACAGAGACACACTAATACACTCTCATTAGCGCTCTCATTTACCCAATTTTCGAGTACGGGAACGCTTTTGGGTAAATTTCGGTAACATTGGGAACGTACGGGAACGCACTTAATGTAATTTTCTTTAAGATTTTTCGGGATACGATAAAATTTCATAATATGCAATTGTTAACCCCAAATCAAATCAAAAGAAAAGAAAACAATACTTTATGGTTAGCTATCAGGGATGGAAAAGTTCGTACGCTTTCAATTATTTTAATATTCAGGCATGTCACAGGTTTTTTACGGAATTGATTTGATTTCGCAATTTCACTTCCGCAATTTTTTTCCTAAAGCGATCGCAAACAATTTTTTTCTTTCTGAATTTGCAGTTTAGGGAGCTACAGATAATTTTGTATTGAAAATAAAATGTTCTGGGAAGTAACGAGTATGCTACAGGCTTAATAGTGGTACTTAAAATGTTAAAACTTTCTCCACAAAACGTAAAACGAAAAAAAAATTGTTTTCATTCCACTTTCAAAAACCAAAGTGGAATTGATATTTAGAGCAGCTTAAACTCACACAAGCTTTTCAATAGTGCTTGGTATGTATTCCCTAAAATGTCGTTAACTATTTTCCTTAAAAAAATTTACATTTAAAACGCTTTTTGTTGGTAAATTCAATCATTTTCTTGTTGATTAGCAAAACGTAATTTTTTCTAAAAAATTTAAATTTTAAATTTTGATCGGCGATCTTCTCTTTTTTAACTACAAATGCCAACTTATATCAAAATTTAGCAGTTGGAACACGAATTTACCACAAAAAGTCTATTTTAAACATTTTAGTATTTACGAAAACGCAAAAAACCTGAAGAAGCAAAAGTAAAACGTTACGAAATTGTACATCGAAATCATATTAATTTTATGCGAAATATGTGTTAAAACCTTAAATATGTTCTCTAACAAAAACTTTTTTAAGTGAAATTGTTAATTACAGCATTCTTAACTTATAATTAATTATGTTTATCTGTTATACTTGGTCTAAATATGCAAAAATACCATTTACTTCTGGAGAAGCAATTTGCGTTTTCAATTTCACTTTCAAGTGAAATTGAAGTCTGTGACATGCCTGATTATTTAATAATTGTTTATGATATTTCATTTAATTGCCTAATTAATAATAAAAACAAAAGAAAACAAAAAATTTTTTACTATTGCCATTAATAAAGCATTCTCTACTAATGCAATATCTTTTATAAACAAATTAAAAACCTATTTCTCATCTCCGTTAGTGTAGGCCTAGAATAAGAGAGCAGCGATTTTTTCCATACAATTTGACATTTAAAAATCGCTGGGCGTAGCTAAAGTGAGATAGAATCTATTTTATTTTAATGCCGGTTTTTGTTATTCTCTCATTTTTTCCCTCTCATACTCTCACCAATGTTGTCAACTCTATTGTTATTTTTGCTGGTTTTCACTACATTTTGTGATATCAAAGAGTACAACTAACAAAGGCAATCAATGGCTCTTCTGACTCTTTTTCTATTTTTTTGCAACAACAAAAAATAAAATTTTTAAAATTAAAATTTTGTTTTCTTTATTCAACTGAGATATTGAACATTATTAGTAGCTCGTTAGTTCATCGTTTAGCATTGTATATTATGATTGCAGTAAACTAAGAGACATATGAGTGGCATAAAGTCTCCTTGTTATATATAACACATGCTCAATTATGTCGCTGCCGCTGTACGTCGTTATTTCGGGCGCGTTTTTTCTCAGAGCGTAAATCGCTAGCCTCTGCCCTCTTATTCTGGGTCTACACTTAGCTATACATAGTTTAACAGTTTAACTGCAGCCAACTTCACACTAGAATGTTATGTTAATCTTGGACAGTGTTGCCATTTCAGTGCTTTTCGGGTATTTTTTGGTGCTTTTTTCCTTCCCGTACCCGGTGATTTTTTACAAATACCCGTTTATAAAAAGCGGGTATTTACAGTGCTTTTCCAGATTTCTGGCAGTGCTTTTAGTGCTTTTTGTACAGTTTATATTTTTGGTATTTGTTCTCCTTTTTTAATTTTTCTTGAATTTTCTGTCAAAGTTGAAAAAATAATACGAAATAAACAAAAAATAAATTTTTTCACAATGTTTGTAGTACAATTTTAAATAGCAACTTCGTTATATTTAAACTTCAAAATTTTGAAATATTAGTTTGGTCCTTTTCACCCCTTTTTTGGTTATTTTTGAACCTCTTTTACACGATTTTACAAAGGTAAAATGTGTTTTTAAAATCTTGACTTAAATTTTTCAAAAAATTATTATCGTGCTTTTTTACCCCATTTTTGGTAAATTTTTACCCTTTTTACCCGTTTTCACCATGCTCACGGTGCTTTCCTGACTTCAAGAGTTGGCAACACTGATCTTGGATATTAAATTGTACGTCCGATGAATTTATGGAGCATTCATACAAAATGTACTAACCAAAACTTTTTATGACAGAACGCCACGCTTGGCAATTTGATTTTGGGAGATTCTATAAATTAAAACTTATATAGAATGACAAAGTTATTTTTGAAAAAAGATTTAAAACTGTTTTAATTTGCTAACGTATTTGTTTTGTAAATATGTATAAATTTCCTCTTAAATCGTTGATCATTTTAAAAATCATAATAATTTAAAATTATTTTGAACTAATATTTGATTTATGGTTGTATTTTATGTGCGAATTTTTTGCATCAAAAATACAACACTACTATATTTGGGACAGGGTAATTCATTTAAAGTCATATTTATCTGGAGTTATGTAGAAAAAAATTATCGAAAAATTTAGCATTGTATGACTTACCCTGTCCTAAATAAAGCAGTGCTGTATTATTCGATGTGAAAATTACTTAAGGGGGGTAAATACTGTAACAATAGCATTTTAAAGGGCCAAATTGAACGATTGTCAAAAATTCAATTAACAATATTTTTAATATTTTATTTTTTTATTTAAAATCCATGTTATTGTAGTATTCTTAAAAAATATCGGTTTTATATTTCCCCAACCAAAATCGCAAGAGTTGCCACTTCCTTAGTGGCCTTTTTTAAAACAGGCAAAATCGGCTGCCACTGTGCAGCCTTCATTAATTATCGGAAAATAAAAATGAAAAGTGATTCTCAATCCCAGATTAATTTTTTAGTCCTTATTGTGGCCCGATTTTTATTTTCAATTTTTTTTTTTAACAAAGTTGCCATACAAACTTAAAAATTCCAAAAAAGGCAAGAAAAAACACATTTGCTAGGGGATATAAAATTTATTTGATCAAAATTCAAAAGAGGGCCACGATATGGACTACGAAAGAAAAAAACACGGATCGAAATCGGTTAACCCGCCTTGTCTGTACAGTGGCAGCCGATTTTGACCTCAGGGTTATGGGAAAACCCGTTTAAAGTTTAAAATTAATTTTACGCTAAGAAAACAGCAAAATTTACATTGATTACTTTTATGGCTTATAAAAAGCCATCAGTACCTGCTAACGTGCCTTCGCCCACCATCGAGGAATCGTCATTGGCCTTTCTATAAAGACTGCGTGCAATTTTTGCATCTTTGGATGTAGTTTTTTTCTTTTTGCAAACTTTATATATCTCGCAGTTTTCTACATGTGCACCAAATTTGGAAAGAATCGGATAAAGAGTATTTTTTATATTAACCCAAATATCCTTAAAAACGATGGTAACTGCCTCATATAACGTGCCTTCGCCCACCATCGGGGAATCGTCATTGGCTTTTCTTTAACCCTCTAACCGGCCTAAGCTTTTTTGCAAAGAAATTTATACCATGTTTTCCTCACGAAAAATAAACAATAAGTTCTTCTACAATAGTTTCTTTCGTTGCCTACTTTAGGCGATGTGGGCCAAAATAGCTTAGGGTGAATCTCGAAAACCAGCGCATAAAGTTAATAGGATTAAGCATAAATTATTCCTCTTACCAAGATGTCATTGCAATAAAAAAATTACATTTTTTGTGCTGTTACTTAAGTGGATGTAGCGATTTTCGTTTTTCGAGAAATGCGAAATTGAGCGAAAACGCACCACAACTTCAATATATATTATTCAAACTTATAAGCTTTGCTACTTATACCAAATATATTCTCTTTACCAAATTTCAGAAAAATCCGTCCATTGGTTTTCAAGTTAAGGCGATGTCCTTTAAATGTATCCTTATGGAATCCTGTCTATCCTTGGACCAAAGTAAGGAATTTTTTGAATAGCCGAAGCTTCAATCTTACTTTGTGGTCATTATCAATTGTTTTAGTCGATTTAAATATGTTTTTAAGATATTTGAAAATTGCGATTGTTTTAAAATATTTAATTTTCGAAATTTTACGAAATTTTATTTTTGACACTTTCTCGCTTCCAAACCGTGCACTGTATACAAAAAAATTCTTCACAAAAATTTTATAAATTTTGTTTTCTGTTGAAAAAGCATAATTTCTTATTTTAAAGTACTCGTTTGGCGCATTTCTGGTCAATTTAATATACCCCGCCTGGAGGCGGGCTTGCCGGTTAGAGGGTTAAAGACTACGTACAATTCTTGGATCTTTGGACGTAGTTTTTTTCTTTTTGTTCTGCTGTATTAAGCGAAATAAGATTTATAATAAAGACAATGATAAAAAACGCTCCTAAAAGAATTTTGTGTACAAATTTAATGCATAGAATATTACTTTTTGACTTAAATATATTTTACAAAAAAACATGTGGAAATTTTATTTCTTCGCATTGATATTTTCTGAGCATATACTGAAGAGTATGCTCTATCCAAATAAAATATAAAAAATCGAAAACTAAATTTTTCCTAGAGTCGATACCACCTTTAAACAGTTATGTCAGTAATTGGTGCTTATTACTAATACGTATATAATTAGGGTCTAAAGCATATAATTCAGTGTCAAAACTCATTATTTTACTTCGAAAAGATCGTTTTTGTAAGTAGTTGTCCATATTCGCTGCATGAAACAACGCACAAAATCTGTGTATCTGCTTACCAAGCAGCATTCCAAAAATATAAAAAATAAATGGTTACCAAAATATGTGGTTATACGTATGCAGATAAGCAGTTAAGAAATAAGTGGTCGCAAGTTGTTACACAATAAGGCTTACTCATATACTCATTAGTAGTTAAAAATCAGTAGTTATCAATATCACATTATTTTTGTCACTAAATAAGTACTCACAGAAAAAGCAGGGGGAATATTACCTAAGAGCTATGTAATTATCCAACAATTTGCAAGTTAGTTTTACAATTTTGTAAAATATATATAAGCCTTGTAAAACATATACATGTCTAGTAAAAAATATCTAAAAAGATATATATATTTTACTAGAACATTGTAAAGTTAACTTGGAAATAATGTAGTTGTACAATATAATTACATAGCATTTAGGTAATGCTACCCCTGATAAACAACTCTGCTTATAAAAATGAATTCGTCTAACAAAAATAACGAGGACTGACGTGGAATTATAAGTAAACCTTTTAGTTTTACTGTTATATATAACCACTTATTTGGTAATGAAATATTTTGCTGGGATACAACCGTTAATATTAAAGAGGATATTTTCTAAATCGGTCCATATATTTGCAATAAATTGTGTAAACATTTTGACCGTGTGTGTATTAAATTGTATTATGGAGTGAATCAAAACACTTTTGATTTTTATTTGAGAATTTAGTATATGTGACCTTCTCCGAGAAAAGGGACCTGGTGTGTAAAAATGAAGTTTTGAGCAGAACGCATTTAAAGTTTGTTTTTCTCATTTTTATCGATTTTCCCAAGTTCGTTTTGTACGTTTTTATGGGGTAAATAAATTTTTCTCAGAAATCTAACTCATTTCATCTTATTCTACACCCTTTTAGGTACCCGAATCCACTCTTAAGTCCAAACCCGTTTTTTGACACACTCGGTCCCTTTTCTCGGAGAAGGTCAGATATTGTATAATCAACAGATTATACACAGTTATGAAACAACTGATTTGGGCAATATAGCCGAGTGAAAGTGAGCACAATGAAATGTAAAAATTTAAGAAAAACACGAAAGAGAAAGCACAAAAGTCTAAAAAAGACAGATTTATGTAAAAAATGCAATACAAAATGTATGGATATTTAATATTGCTATCTCCCTCTAGATCTTCCTCTGTGGCATAATCCATTGGCAACATTGTCCAATTTTAATTTTCGTGTTGAAATTATCCCCTAAATTCATAAACGCTTTGTAAAATTATAGGAGGTTTATTGAACAAATTTTGTATGAAAATGACGTTTTGTAAACCTGCTATAATTTTACAAAGCATTTATGAATTGAGGGGTATGTATGTACCCTACGGGAAATTTTAACAAACTGTCACCGAACTCGCCCCTTTATATGAAATAGACTGGTCACTTTTACATGGCGTTGTCATAGGAGGTGGAAATTGACACCTTGTGACATGTCACAAGACAAATCGCAGGACAGGTCCCTGAACTTTGTTTTTTATGAGAGTTCAGTAACGTGTCCTAGGATTTGTCTTGTGACATGTCACAAGGGGTCAATTTCCACCTCCTATGACAACGCCATGTAAAAGTGACCAGTCTATTTCATATAAAGGGGCCAGTTCGGTGACAGTTTGTTAAAATTTCCCGTAGGGTATATATTTCATAAAATATTGTGGCGATATTTTGTTACATACACTGAGAGAATTATCTGCATGATGTTAATGAATTTTTGCACAAAAATAACGAAGTTGCACTGGATCTCGTCCATTGAAACTTTTCATTGAATTAATGGAATTTTTCATAAAATGTTTTAAAAATTTTCATTTCATTTATTAAAACTTTCATATATATAGGGGGCTTGAAGCACTTCGGTGAAGTGTTGCGTTCCCTTCACTTCACCGAAGTAATTTAAAAAATTTTGTACTAAGTATATTCTAATTTTAAAAAAATAAGTTGTTTTATTTTAAGTTTTGTTAATATCTTTTTAAGATAATATAATTATCATGAAATTAAATTAAAAAACAAATGCAAAATTTATTTAAAAAGAATAAAACGAAAAAGCATTACAATTACAATATTAAATGTTTAGATTGATATATTATAGAAAAATCAAATGAATCATTAATAAATGTATAAATATTTCCTTATATTAATATAACAAATTTAGAAAAACATGTTAAAATTAATAATTATTTAAATGTGTCATTATTTAATAAATATTATTAAAAGTTAGTTTTTATTATAAATGTTTTAATTTAAAATAGTTATAAACATTATAATCAAAATAATACATTATATACACATGCGTAAATGTTTATGGACTTTAATAATATAAAAAATACGAAAGAAAAACTCCAAAAAATATATATATATATATACATTTAAACAAAAACAATTAATATATACATATGTTGTTTTATTTATTGAAACTAAAAAGAAAAACATTATACGAACCGATAATGTTCCGTTCGCTTTATAAAAACAGGCGGTAATTGTATTCTGTTAAGGCATAGTTAGTTGTTTGAGTTTCACTTGAAAAAGCTGTTATACTTCATATGAAGTATAACAGTTGATTTTCATGATAAAGCACAGTGAGTTGTTTCAATTTCAGAAAAAATTGTTTACTTTTATAATAGCTGCGTTTCTGCGGCATTTCTATCAATGATATCTCTAACAATTTTGACAGTAGAAAGGCGGAATACGCTAAAAAACTGTCAAAATCGTTCTTGATAACACTGATAGCGACTCACACAAACACAGCTAATATAAATAAAGATTTGAAGCCTTTAAAGTTCAAGTGAAAAAGTATTTTTCCGTAAAGCACCGTAAGTTGTTTGAGTGTCACGTGAAAAAACTGTTATACTCCAGATAAAAAAAATTTTTTTTTCACGACAATGAGTTTCACGTGAATATTGTGTAGACTTTGTTTTTACGCAAATTTAATATACAAGACTATTATTTTTCTTGTGAAAAAATGACATTTTGTGTTTATTGTGATTGTGGCCTTCTAATTACATTAAAAAGATTTCCTTTTTCAGAATTTATATCACTATTTAAGGCCTTTAAAGTTTGAGTGAATTTTTTTCACGTGAAAAATAACTTACGGTGCTTAAAATTAAAAAATTTCATTTACTTTCATGAGTTAATTCAGAATAATTTCCTGGGACGAGAATAGGAACACAAAAACCGAGACAATACATAAAGTGCAAAAATTCAACGGGACGAGAAATTTGTATGTAATGTATCGGTTTGTGTGTTCCAATCATCATTTTCTTATTGCAGACAACTGAAGATTGGGGTGGTGCTCATGAAACAATTGTATTGTCTATCATAAAACTGGTCAACCTTTTTGAAACAACAAATAAAATCTAATATGACAATATGTATCATATTAAAATTTAAACTTGAGGTAGAACAATATTCTAACTAAATATATCATTAAATTAATTTTTTTCAACTTTTATACTCAATTTAAAAGATAAAACGAAATATTTTTATAATGAAGAACATTACAAAAATATAGCGCTTGAATATTTTTAATGCGTTCTTAGAAAGTTTATATTTTTTCTGGAGTATTCTGAATGAATCTTACAGAAAAAAATGTAGCAGTAATCAATGTCATAAGAATAATTTTTTTTAAATTGGCCATTTTTCACAAAAATCCATAATTTTGAGGCGAAAACTCTAAGAGAAGATCTCAGCCGATTAAAGAAAAATAGATCTGCAATGTCTATGAGGGTTCACAACTTTTTTCCGAAGATATAAAAAAACTGACCAACATATGAAGTTAATAATGAAGAAAGTTGAAAAGTATATTCGTTTTGGTACTTTACCTTATACGTAAATTATACGATTATCTTTATGTCCGACATTATTCTTATCCAAATTGGATAAAACTTTCGTAAATAATATACTTAAGTATGTATTATAAGTAGGGAATGCAAAATCCCGCACTTTTTGATTTCCCGGGAAAGCGGGAAATTTATCTTGAATTCCCGGGATCCCGGGATCCCGCAAGGGACATAAATTAAAGAATATTTTATAGTAATTTCAAATTTTTTTTAATAAAATGTCTTAAATACCTCAAATTTTCATGATCGTAAAAAAGCTGAGGTAATTTTTCTTGGAATTTTCGTAGTGGGAAAGAATTAATTTTATATTAGAAATTATATAAGTCTAATTATATATGTATTTTTAAAAATTGTAGAAACTAAAATTACCCAGGAAAATTTTCTGTTCCAAAGAATTGGTTGTAGAATAGCTACTTTTCATTCACAACCCCTTCTACTGTCGATTCTAACACCGATTCTTTTTGTTTGAAATTGTCCCAAAAGCAACCCCTTCTATAGCTCCCAAGTGGAACCGGTTGCTCTAGAATCAGTTCTGGAACTAGTTCTGGAACTGATTCTACGTCACCCACACCTTCCATATAGGATCCCAGGAACTGGTTCCGGAACCAGTTCCATGGAATCGGTTGCAGGGCAACCAGTTGTAGAATGGGTGTGGTTGGCTACCGATTGTAAAAAAATTTCCTGGGTTACCCAGGAAATTTTTTTACAATCGGTAGCCAACCACACCCATTCTACAACTGGTTCCACTGCAACCGATTCCATGGAATTCGTTCCGGAACCAGTTCCTGGGATCCTATATGGAAGGTGTGGGTGACGTAGAATCAGTTCCAGAACTAGTTCCAGAACTGATTCTAGAGCAACCGGTTCCACTTTGGAGCCATAGAAGGGGTTGCTTTTGGGACAATTTCAAACAAAAAGAATCGGTGTTAGAATCGACAGTAGAAGGGGTTGTGAATGAAAAGTAGCTATTCTACAACCGATTCTTTGGAACAGAAAATTTTCCTGGGAATTTTTAAAATAAAACACTTGTCCGTAAAAAAAATAAATAAAAAAATTAATATAGAAAATAATTTTAGAAAATAGGAAAATTTTTTAAAAAATTATGGGAAAAAATTCTAACTTACTTGAAAATTTTTAAAATCAATGGACAAATTTGGCTTTAATTCTGTACAGAATAAGTGCGATTCAAAATTTTTTATACCAGCACTATTTAGTTGTTTTCTTAAAAAATATACATTTTAAGTTCCTTTTAGTGCCTGTTAAAAAAAGGAACTTAAAAAGTTCGATCAAGTACACAAATTAATCAGTGTGTTCGTTTACTCGAAAATCTTACTACTTTTACTACAATTTTGTAAGTAAATGAGCAAGCCTAATGTACACTAATAGAAAAAATGCCATAAAAAATTTATTTAAACTACTAAAAATTAGTTAAAAACGAGTAAAAAGGTTAAAGTCGGGCATTCCGACTATACAATACCCTACACCAGTCTGGTTAAAGCCAACTAATGTTTGGATCCCAAATTCGAATGGGTTAAAATGGGACTTGTGTCAAAATTTTCTATAATGTGAGTCAGCGAACCAAATTTCATTAAAATATCTTAATATTTGCGACCTGCAGTTTGTAACCAAGCCAATTTTGGGGGACCCTTATATGGGCACTAGGTCTAAACATGGACCAGTGTTAACCAAAATCAATAGGCTTCGTTCTTGTGCTGATATAGGTCGGTGTACCAAATTTCATCAAAATATCTTAATATTTGCGACCTGCAGCGTATAAACAATATAATTTTGGGGGGACCCTTATATCGGCACTAGGTCTAAACATGGACCGGTGTTAACCAAAATCAATAGGCTGCGTCCTTCGGCTGATATAGGTCGGTGTACCAAATTTCAGCAAAATATCTTATTATTTGCGACCTGCAGCGTATAAACAATATAATTTTGGTAGGACCCTTATATGGGCACTAGGTCTAAACATGGACCGATGTTCACCAAAATCAATAGGCTTCGTCCTTGGGCCAACATAGGTGTGCGTACCAAATTTCATCAAAATATCTTAATAGTTGCGACCTGCAGCGTATAAACAATATAATTTTTGTAGGACCCTTATATGGGCACTAGGTCTAAACATAGACCGATTTTATCCAAAATCAATAGGCTTCGTCCTTGGGCCGACATAAGTCGGTGTACCAAGTTTCATCAAAATATCTTAATATTTGCGACCTGTAGAGTGCGCACAATAATGCATGGACAGACAGACAGACGGACGGACAGACGGACATCGTTAAATCGAAATAAAAAAAAATTCTGAGTCGATCGGTATACTATAAGGTGGGTCTGGGACCAATATTTGTTGGTGTTACAAACATCAGCACAAACTTATAATACCCTGACCACATAGTGGTGTAGGGTATAATTATGCTGCAGAAAAAAACTGCTAAATTAGCAGATTATTTTTGCTATATATTAGTAATATAGGAACAGCAAAAATAAAACTGTTAAATATACAGAATTTTAGTTATATTTGAGACAAATTTTTGTAAATGGAGAATAGCAAATAAACCTGCTAAAATCAGCAAAAAATTTTGTTAAATAATTAGTAGCCTAAAAAATCACCAAAAATTTAAAAATTTTCGAAGTTTTTTTTCGATTTTTTTTTAAATGCAAATAAAAATCGAGCCTTTTGAAAACAGCAGTTTACAATGTTTTAGCAAATATTTCTGCTGATTTTAGCAGAATAAACTGCTATTTGCATTCAACTAAATTTAGCTTAAAAATAGCAAAAATTTTGTAGATTTAACAGTTTATTTTTGTTATTTTTAGTCTAGAACTATTTAGCAAAATTTTCTGCAGATTTTACAATACAATTTGCTATTTTCAATTAACTAAAAGTTAGCCTAAATATAACTAATATTCTGTAAATTTAACATTTTTAATTTTGCTGTTCTCATTTTACTAGTATTTAGTAAAAAAATCTGCTAATTTTAGCATTTTTTTCTGCAGCATCATTTTTAACTAATTTTTAGTAACTTTTTGTGCTATTTTTACATATTTATTTCTATGAGTGTAAGATTTTTACTAAATAATTAACTTTATTATTTTAAAATGCATGTTTTGAAATCCCGGGATTCCCGGTCCAAATTCCAGGGAATGCGGGAACTAAAAAATGCCTAATTTCCCGGGAATTATAATTATAAGTTAATACGTACATATGTAAGTAATAAGATTTTCACCCTTGTCTATTTAATTTGTTTATAAATTACTTTTTAAGTAAGACGGTAGGATAATGACTAAATGTATTGCCGTTAATTTTATAAATACAATGGAGTAGGGTTATTATGAACAAATTTCCTATGATTTTTTTTTTATAAAAGAACAACTTTAAACTTGGGAGTATTTCACTACCATTAGTTGCGACTAATGTTCAATTAGTTCGCTCAGTTATATTATTAAGTAAAATAAAAATTAAAATCGAAAAATATGCATATAACAGGCATGTGTTTTCTTGTATTCTTACATGCTTAATAAATATGAGGAAGGTTTATTTAACAAATTTTGTATGTTAAATTTGTCCAATGAACCTCTTTGAATTTTAAAAAGCTTTCTAGAATAGATTTCACAAAATTTAAAGTTTCTTTTTTTGTAAACAAAAATTAATATGAACCGTAATCTTGTTATAAGTGTAGATACTCTTCTGTATTTATTAATAAAATATTTATCTGAAGTAATATATTTAAATTGTATGGTTACAATTCAGTCAAAGACTTATTGAGTTGTGAATAATCAAACCTTAAGCATTAAACAAAAAATTTAATATTCTTATAAAAACTAAAGTCTTGACAAATTGGATAACATTTTTAGGACTTTTCTCTAAAGGTGAAACCAAGTTTAGGTTTAAACTTTGGGTTAATAATTTAATAGCTTATAAATGAGACTGTAATATTTGTTTTCAAATGGAAAAAACATCACAATCTGGTTCTCAAAACAATTCGAAAAATGGTGCCACAAATCCAATTGGTGAACTTATATCGTCCGAAGTGGATTATCTTGCTCTATTGCATAATATAATTAATGGGTAACTATTTAGTTCATATATTTTCTAGAGTTGGCCATTTTTGTTCACAGTTCATTATTTTAGTCACCCCGTTCATGCGCCAATTTATTTTAATTGTTCATAATTTCATAGTGGTCATTTTATTTGTATGAAAATTCAGAATAAAATGAACAAAAATCGAAAAAGATCTGTTTAAATTAAATTAGTTTGTGAACGAAATTAACTAGAGTGCCCAACTCATATATTTTTACAATCAAATATATTTAAATTTTATGTTTATTCCCTAATCAATAGGTACTTAAGAGAATATCTTGATAAAAATAATAAAATATCACCGCCTAGGAATCTCAGAAATAATGAAGGCTTATTAGTATTTGCAAATATTGAAGCCATATTTGAATGGCATAGAGAGTAAGTATAATTTGATAATAATTTAATAATCAACAAACACCGCAAACATTTTTTTTAATATAACATTTTATTTTTGAGTTTTAATAAAACCCGAGGAAATTATTGTGCCATAGATTACAGAGATTTCTAACTCTTTGACATTTGCGATCAGTGAACATATCTCATGCGAATGTGTTAGACGTACGTCCTATACCTTTAGAGGAAATATTTAAATATGTGAGAACAAATGTATTTGTTGACAAAAGAAGAAGATTAGTATATCTACATATGTAATCTATGTTAGTGGCAACCACCGATTTGGGGAGAATTTGGATATGTGATAAAGGGGAGAAAACTACACACAAAACTGTATACATATTTAGCGGCCCAATTCCAAAGCAAGGCGGTAACAAATGGGATTAAAAAAATATCGAACTGTTTTGTTTCTAGATTTCTTAAATAGCTTTCTGTATTTTAAGATTGGTCTCTAAAATACCTTAAATGAATTTTGATGAATGAGATCAGGCCACTTAAAAATTTGAATGTTCGTTTATTTAGTCTTATCTATCACATTCCATCGCAATCGGTGGAAAACCCCGGGGATACTTTCTTTTTTACTTACGGGTGGTTTCTATGGGTTGTTCGTTGAATGAGTGACTTCATGTATTTTGTTTTTGCATTGCATGTATTTTGTTATTGTATTTTCGTTCGTGTGACGAAAAACGTCATTTTGGTTAATTCGGATAACTCTAATAAGGGGTTTTTAGAAGACGTTTATTTCGTGAGACGAATGAATGTCTACATATATTTTGTTTCAAGCCACATTAATAATGATGGAGAACTCTACACTGCAGAGATGGCATGATACAAAAAATGTATGTGTGCGAAAAAGAAAGATACAAAATCCACTCCAGCATTGTGGAACCCATTTTGCTATTGACGTATTTTTTTATTGTATTTTCCTTCAAGACACAATTTTATTTGGAAACATCAATTAAGTAGGAATTAATTCCGGAATTTTTTTGAAATTCCTTAAAGCGTTTTTCAGATATCGTGAAAATTTTACTAAAATATTATGATTTGGCTTAAATTTTCAGCTTATAAGTTTTAGACGAAGTAGTAAAATAGCCATTTAAAAAATTGCCAGTACATATTTTGAAAACTAAGCAAGTTAGCGCAAAAAGTAAAAAATTTTTGCTAATACACTCCTATAATACAAATAACCAGCTCCAAGAGATCTCCCGAGTGATCCATTTTTATACAACAGAAACTGTGTGACATTTATAAGTTTTGTTTTTAACAATTTTCGCATTAACACACATACACCTTAACTGTATAATAGGAGCGCGAACGTTGCCGAGCTTGCAAACATTTTGTCTGTTTTGCTCTACATTGCTTAGTTTTCGAGATACAGGCAATTTTGTAAAACTATCCAAGGCCTGGAAAACGAAAAGAGACCCGGAAAATTTACGATTACCATTTTGAAAACTATTAAGCAATATTATTTCGGAAACTGGAGTATCTGACCTAGCAGAATGCAGCTGGCAGCACCGATCTGTTCGAATGTTGGAGAAATCGGAATTTGAACTTTTCAAATCACTCTGTGGTATAGTGCTGATATTTATTAATACCAAAACACTTGACCTCGACTTAACTAAGAGAGTTATGTCGGTAAAATTACACTGCAATTACATTAAAATTAACTAATATTGCAGTTATTTTAACTCCAAACATTATTATTTAATTTTTCTATATTTGTTGCACAATTAATAATTAATAATAAAAATTCCCAAATCGTACTTCGGTGTAGAGTATCATGCTCGGCTCTAATTTTTTTACTTGTTTTAATTAATGGTAATAATTTAACCCTCTAATGCCCAAGGCCGCCAAAAGGCGGTCTTGAGATTTTAAATAGTTTTTGGCTAAATAAAAACAAGTTGTATTATATCTATAGAGAACTTAATTACCTACATTTTTGCCTTCAAACTATTTTTTTGTATCAGAAACGGTTTTCAAACGAGAAGCATGTAAAGTGAAAATTTAGTAAATTTGAAAAAATTAACTTTTTAAAAAAGAAAAAAATATTTGAAAAATTGCCAAAAATACATTTACGATCTGGTGTACATTATCGGTAATAACAAAGCTAGTTTAGAGTCTCTAATTGTAAAATCAGTTAAAAATTTTTCTCCAGGGCTCACAGGATAACCGCAGAATACGTCTTACGAATAGCTCTCTAACTCAAAAACTAGCGAACAAATTTTTTTTTGAAAACACAGAGCATATATTCAGAGGTAGTAGTAATTATTTAATTTAATTAATTATAATTTAAATAATTTATTCAAAATCTATTGATTATTAGTGCCAAATTTCGTAATTTTCAAAAAGCGAAAATCGCCATAACTTTGGAAATAATAACAATTGATCAACAATTTTCGGTACGTAATTATACCCTACACCACTATGTGGTCAGGGTATTATAAGTTTGTGCTGATGTTTGTAACACCAAAAAATATTGGTCGTAGACCCACCTTATAGTATACCGATCGGTTCAGAATTTTTTTTTATTTCGATTTAACGATGTCCGTCTGTCCGTCCGTCCGTCCGTCTGTCTGTCTGTCCATGCAATCTTGTGCGCACTCTACAGGTCGCAAATATTAAGATGTTTTGATGAAATTTGGTACACAGACCTATATTGGCCCAAGGTGAACATCGGTCCATGTTTAGACCCAGTGCCCATATAAGGGTCCTACCAAAATTATACTGTTTATACGCTGCAGGTCGTAAATATTAAGATATTTTGATGAAATTTGGTACACAGACCTATATTGGCCCAATAACGTAGCCTATTGATTTTAGTGAACATCGGTCCATGTTTAGACCTAGTGCCCATATAAGGGTCCTACCAAAATTATACTGTTTATACGCTGCAGGTCGTAAATATTAAGATATTTTGATGAAATTTGGTACACAGACCTGCATTGGTCCAATAACGCAGCCTATTGATTTTGGTGAACATCGGTCCATGTTTAGACCTAGTGCCCATATAAGGGTCCCACCAAAATTATATTGTTTATACGCTGCAGGTCGCAAATATTAAGATATTTTGATGAAATTTGGTACACAGACCCATATTGGCCCAATAACGCAGCCTATTGATTTTGGTGAACATCGGTCCATGTTTAGACCTAGTGCCCAAATAAGGGTCCTACCAAAATTATACTGTTTATACGCTGCAGGTCGCAAATATTAAGATATTTTGATGACATTTGGTACATAGACCTATGTTGGCCCAAGGACGAAGCCTATTGATTTTGGTGAACATCGGTCCATGTTTAGAACTAGTGCCCATATAAGGGTCCCCCCAAAATTAGCTTGGTTACAAACTGCAGGTCGCAAATATTAAGATATTTTAATGAAATTTGGTGAGCTGACTCATATTATATAAAATTTTGACACAAGCCCCATTTTAACCCATTCGAATTTCGGATCCAAACAATACACCAGACTGGTGTAGGGTATTGTATAGTCGTCATGCCCGACTTTAACCTTTTTACTCGTTTTATTTTACTGATAGTGTTACTTATAGCAAAAAGCGAAATTATTTGGCTACTGGGTTTCTAGATACGTCTTCAACTTTTGTTGTGCTATATCGCCTAAATAAAACGATAAATTAAAATTTTAATATTTGTTCCATAGTAGATTTTCAACGCCAAATATATAGTTTTAATATTTTCGTAATCAGAAGAAAGACATACGAGATTTCAGCCCGTATGACACTTGCTTGATTTTGTAATGACTTCATGTTGGATTGATAAAAAGAAACAACAAATATTAGAGAAAATAAAAAATACAATTTGTAACAGGGATGATAAAGTTGGTACTATAGGACTTATTATGGTACAAGTAGAATCTCAAAAGTACTATGGTACTCCTATGACTCATTTAGTACTATTTCCAAATTTTCATATTTTAATTCTTTTTTTTTTTAATTTTCATATTTCATTTTTTTTTTAATTTTTATACCAAATACTGTATTTAAAATGAACAAATCAACTATCGGAGTTTTAAATTAAAATGTGTTGAAAACCCCAAGTAAAAGAATTAAAAATTGAAAAAAAAACGTAATTAAATGAAACAAATTATTAGAATATAAAAAATAAGTTGAATTTAATTTTTTCGAAAATTTTCTATTTTTTATTTAAAAAAATCCTTAATAATAGCAACTTTTAATTGTTGTGATAAGTTGTGAAGTTGCGTTCGTCGAGGAATACGTTATTTAAAGTGGTACTTTATTTAATAGTTGAATAAATCAAATGAGCTTAATTGATTAAATCCCTTTAAAATAATATTCGCCTTCAAACGAAATTAAATACGACTTTATTCAAATAAAATTCTGAATCAAATGTCAACACAAAGTTATTGTATTCCATACCAGATAGACCATTGTATAATTCCTATGAAACGCGTTTAACCCCATAGCGGTGGTTAAAATATAAAAAAAAACATTTTTTGGTACTATGGGGGTCAAAAAAGTACTATTTTTAAGCTGGTTGGTACTATTCTATGAAAATCCCTGATTTGTAAACAAATAGTGATGCACACTTTGTTCTAAAGTAAAATCTCTAAAAATTTGGTAAAAATCGTTATAAACACAGAAAAAACTCTAGAAATGGAGAAAAACTCAATCACTAAATGTCATTTTAAAGTTGAACATTTTTACAAATTTTTTGACGGCTAGTGATTGATTTCTCTGATATGTAAGTATGGTTGTACTTTTTGCACTTATGTAATTTTCCTATGATTTGCACTGTTCTCAAAAAATTTATCAATACAAAATCAAGTTAGTGTCATACGGGCTTTAATGATTCGGTTTCATTGATAAACAATGCATCCATTGACAGATAAGCGTTTCGAGAAATTTTAAAATGGGGAAAATCGTTGAAATTATTTTAAAAAAATGAGAAAGCTCACATTTTTGTCTCACTTAATATAATGAGCGAGCGAAAACAAAACACACACGCAGAAAAAAAAGCATGGTGAACATTACCTAAGTGTTAAGTAATTAGGTAATATTCCTCCTGTTTTCTTCTGTGTGCATATGTGTATAGAAATTAATTTCCACTATATTTTGGTTTGTAACTAGGTACGAACGAAATGGGATGGAATGAGGAATGAGCGAAATAGGAAAACCCTTCATAGCGAACGATATGGAATGGAACAGTTTACGAAGTTAGTATTATCGGTGTGTGTTACTTTGTATTATCACAAAAATTGGTAAAAGAAAAGAACTAAATAAGTAATCCTACAGCTTTCAACTGTCTCAATACCACTCAATCCTCGTTTCACTCTATATCGTTCCGATTTAGAACGACGTTCTATTCCATGACATCTTTATTTATCAGAATTTTTTGTAAACAAATGCTTTTTTTAAATTAAAGTAGTAATTAGTTCTTTATGCATTAGTATGATTTAATTACCATTAGTAATGTTGTTTCTAATGCAAAATGTTTCACTACCATTAAATGGTAATGAACTTTTTCCCATTTGCTTTCAACTAATGGTAATGAAAATTGTTCAAGAATGGTTTAGATTTTGGGGATTTTACCTGTAGAGGTACTTACATATATTCATTCTCTAAATGATTTATTTTGAGAAAATTTTGTTTTTTTTAGTCACTTTCTAAAATCGCTGGTACTTTGTCAACATAATCCTCGTCAATTGGCAGATCTCTTTATCAACAATGAATCAAAATTTCAAATGTATGCTGTATATGGCCGAAACAAGACTTTGTCGAATTATTTAGTCAAGAAACATTCAAAATATTTTGAAAAGTTACAAAAGAAATTAGGATTTGTATCAAATGTAAGTATAAAATCTAACTAAAATGTAAGGAGAATAAAGTAGATCAACTTTGTTAATACAGCCCTAACAAAAGCTCTGAAACTCTTCTATATTTTGCAACACCTTTTGCAACTGAAATTTAAAATTGTAAATTAATTAATTAAACTTCAATGGATATTCTGAATTTCAAGTAATATTACCGGAATTTCAATTGATATTTTATAAAGTACAGCAGTGGTAAAAGGTAGAGAAATATTGAAGGCATTTAATTTAAAAACTTAATTCTCTCAAATTTTTAATATTATTTCTTCTAAAAACTACCAGGCACTAAAACTATGAAACTGTCTCGGTATTGCGATCAGAATACTGGGCTTAAAAACCAAAGCCCAAAGCGAAACCCTGCTCTATAAAGGTTGACAATGTATATTTTTGTTAAAGACGACTTTAGTTAAAATTTTGGGCATGCTATGCTTCGACCTCGCTTGTTTTAAAAGTAATTTTTTATTTAACTTTCTTTTAAATCGAAAAATTTTTGAAAATATGAATAGTTTCATATACAAAATAAGCAAAACCATATCTTTAAGAATAAAGTCGACTTTAAATTAAAAAAAAAAAAAAAATATTTTATTGTAAGGGCCAATATTTTCTAGCTAATTTTTTTAATTTTGTTTGTTTTTTTCTTATTTATTCTATAGTTAAGTCAAATGTTAATCAGTCCTATACGAAGATTAGCTAACTATAGTATTTTGCTATCTGAAATTATCAAATATACTAAAAAGATCGGTTTATATGATGAATTGCCCAGATTGTATGAAGCGGAAAATATCATAAAGGTATAAATAAATTAATAAAATGGTCGATAGAGATTTTAATTTTTCAAAATTTTTTTCTCAATTTTCAGTCAATTAATGCAAGTGTTAATGACTATATGATTCTAGAAGGCATACAGGATATTATACCAAATTATGGTAAATTATTACATCATGGATTTTTAAATTGTGATTATAAAAAACAAAAAGGATGTTTGCTGTATGTATTTCTGTGCAAGAAATTTATAGTTTTTACACATCGCCAAGATAATACAAATCCATTTGAAACTCCCAGTTACAAAATTTTTTTAGAAATACCGGTAAATATTACACATATTTTGAATGGATCCAACACGATTTGCAAAGTTATCTCGGATTTTTATTTTATGACATCTTAAAATATTTATACATTTTAATAGTGATCACGGCACAAAGATGCCATTGTTTTTACTTAGATTGTTTGTTATTTACCTAAGCTATTGAGTGTAAAATAATTTTGAAATCGGTTAAGCGGTTTAGAAGTTCTAAGAAAAATTGTGAGCACAAAATTTTCCATCACAACTTTTGAAGTGCTGAACCAATTTTCATAACTTTTAACACTTAATTACTGGGGAGAATAACTAATAATATGTGTAATATTGAGCAACTTTTCTTGTGTTTTCGCATTACAGTTGTGCTTAAAACAAAATAATACCTCAAGAGGCCATAAAATAAAAGTCGAAGTGAATTTGAAAAACCTTTTGAAATTTTTTCTTCAACTAATGTCATTCAGACTCTGCTTTCGCATTGCAATCACTGTGTATTTAAATATATAATGAATTTTGCTATATTTGTTCCAGATGACTAAAATCGATATGTATGAATTGCCAGAGAATAAATTCTTTCTATGTTCTAATTATGAAATAAATGAAGAATATAATATTTTGTGCTCGGCAGAAAGTGATGAATCGTATCACAAATGGATGGAGATTTTACGTAGACAATTACAATTGCAATACAATTTTATGATTAGTTTGGAAAATCCAAGTGAAGATGATGACAGTCACGCAAAACCTAAAGAAGTATTAATATGAGATGTTATGAGAAGCTTTGCACATTCCTTCTCTCTTCAAGACATATTTTAAAAGAGTTCTTTATTGAATTTAAATTTTTTGTAATTTCTGTAAAAACATGGTAAATATATGAGAAATATGGAAAAACATCTAAAAGCTTGTTTGAAAATTAAAAAATTAATTAGGAATAGTTATGGGATAAAATAAGTTGAACCGCTTTACTCTAAAAATAAAGATCCTTAAAACATAATAGAATTCGCTGTAATTTTCTAAGAAAATCATAATATTAATCCTAATAATTAACGAGTCGTAATCCTTATTTAATTATCTTTCCACAACGATGAAAATATCCAAGTTATTGTCTGTAAAATTTTTAGTTGAAACTACTAAGAATTAGTTAAAAACTACATTGCTGAAAAAACTACTAAAATTAGCAGATTATTTTTTCTAAATATTAATAACTTAGGAACACCAAAAATAAAACTGTTAAATATGCAAAATTTTTTGTTATATTTGAGTTAAAGGGCTATTTAACTTCAATAAAATTTAATATATTCTATAGTTTGCAAAACTGATTTCGAAAGCCGGTTTTGGCAGTGCATATATTTTTCTTTTTAATTTTAATATTTTATCTCCTTGCACACAAAAAATTGTTGTTAAGTACTTAATTAGGAGCATTTCAACTAATAAGCTTTTTCGCATTAATTATTCGAAATTTAAGTAGAAAAAACTAAAAACTTGGTCAAATGTTTCTAGTTTTCACATAATATATTCAAAAAACCTTATTAGTTTTAAGTGCTAATTCCTTTGTAAAGATTTCTTTGTGTGTAGTAATTGAAATAAATTTGACAAAAGTTACTTCAGTTGTGTCAAAAGTTTCTTCAATATGTTATAATATAAGGATTTTTAAATAAAAATTGTTTTAAGAGCCTTTTTTTGAAAGCATATTTTTTGATTTTTTTTTAGCATTTTCTGTGACTATAAGATGAATTTTTAGACTATATTTCTGGTTACGCTGGTTATAAGTAAAAGCGTGAAAAAATGTCGAAATTTTTACACATTTTCATGACATAAACTTGAAATTTTAATAAAAGTATGTGCTGTTTGTTATGGTATATTTACTTGTAAGCAGATTTTGAAATTTTAATAACAAGTTTGATTTGAAAATTTATTAGTAAGAAATTTGTTCGCTGAAAGTTCCTTTTATAAAAATTGGGTTGTTTTCCAGAATTAAAATAAAGTAAAACTAAAAACATAAATTTATTCATTAGCCGATTTTTCTAATCGCTTGGATTTAATAAATCCAAAAAGTATTTCTAAAAGTGCTCTACAGATGGGGTTAGATTCTCCCTATTTTTAAAAAGAATTTTCTGTCCGACACTTCTTTCACCCTAATTTTTAATACCGAATTCGATGATGAAGTATTTTACTTTAACTTTTAATTTTTAATTATATGTTTATGTCTGCCTTTTCAGTTTTTTCACTTCAATTTAAATTTTTACACAATTGAAAAATTTCATTGCAATATTTAATATTCACTAATTGGATTTAATTAAATTACTTACTGTAGAGTGAAAAATTGCCATTCCTATTTCAGCTATTTCTCCATGTCCACGATTAAAAATATGTATTTGGTGAGGTGTAGTTTTTTTCTAAACATATTTCATAAAAAAAATTTAATAAAAACCTTTTATTTGTTAGTTTTTCAATTTGTTTATTTCTCTTTTAATTTTCATTTGTATTTTTTTCTGACATCAAATTAATAGGCTGTTTCATATATTTGTGCTTTTATTATGGATTTATTAAATCCAGTTTTTTTTTTGTGGATTTAATAAATCCACTTTTTGTATGAAAAATTCTAAATCCAGGTGATTAAAAAACACGCTAATTGTTACGTATGAGTAATAAAAATAAATATCGTCGCTGCGCCTAAGAAATTAGCTATTTGTTTTCAAAAAATTTATGGGGCACCTAAATTAGGTCTTTATTTTGTGTCTTGGCTATGTAGTTTTGAAGTAATTCTTTTATAAACAGAAAGTTTGGAGTTTTGTTTATATAACGGTAAAAAAATAATTTCTATATAGGTCTACTCACAAAAAAGTTTTGCGACAAATAGCTATTTTCTTAGGCGCAGCGACGATTATTAATCATTTATTAAACTATTACTAGTCTATTTTTGTAATTTGAAACAAACAAAGAAAAAAATATATTATACTAAATTTAGTTAAATATTCTTGCTAAAACTACACTTAAACTTAATGCTAAAATTATAAAAAGTAATGGTTTTTGCAGGGCAGCATTGTCAGTGTTGCATAAATCTTCTTCACAGACATGACAGTCTAAAATATCAGAAAATGGTAAATATGGATCTTCCACTTCACAAGCTTCACGAGTATTTTGCAAATTGCCAAAATAGCAGGACCGACGTATAAAGTAACGGAATCCATCAACTGGAAGATATATATATAAAATTATTTAAAAAACGAGTAAAAAGGTTAAAGTCGGGCATGCCGACTATACAATACCCTACACCAGTCTGGTTAAAAGCCAACTAATGTTTGGATCCGAAATTCGAATGGGTTAAAATGGGGCTTGTGTCAAAATTTTCTATAATGTGAGTCAGCGGCACTAGGTCTAAACATAGACCGATGTTCACCAAAATCAATAGGCTGCGTTATTGGGCCAATATAGGTCTGTGTACCAAATTTCATCAAAATATCTTAATGTTTGCGACCTGCAGCGTATAAACAGTATAATTTTGGTAGGACCCTTATATGGGCACTAGGTCTAAAAATTGACAGATTTTAACCAAAATCAATAGGCGTCGTACTTGGGCCGACATAAGTCGGTGTACCAAGTTTCATCAAAATATCTTAATATTTGCGACCTGTAGAGTGCGCACAAGAATGCATGGACAGACAGACAGACAGACAGACGGACATCGTTAAATCGAAATAAAAAAAAATTCTGAGCCGATCGGTATACTATAAGGTGGGTCTAGGACCAATATTTTATGGTATTACAAACATCAGCACAAACTTATAATACCCTGACCACATAGTGGTGTAGGGTATAATAAAGTTTCAAATTAAAATTTTTATCTAAAGAGTTTTTTAGGTTCAAAAACGCATACTGGTAGAAAGTACACACATACAGAAAAAGGTGTAATATTTGCGGGTACAAAATTAGAGTAAAAGTTTACAAAATTTGCTGGTAGATTTTTTAATTTTTAAAAAAGAAACGAGTAAAAAAGTTAGTCTGGCATGCGAACTATACGGTACACTACACTAGTCTGGTTGGATCCGAAATTCGAATGGGTTGAAATGAACTTGCATAAAAAATAAAAAAAAATTATAAAAATTAGGAAAACGGTAAGAAATATTGGGTGCGTTCGGCAGATACAATTTAATAGTCAACAGTTCTACAACAGTTGTACAACTATCTGCTGAACGACTAGATCACTAACCGCTCTGTCTGAGCGCTCAGGTAGCGCTGTCATATTTTGGTAGCGTAAAAAATATTTGCTACTTTTGATCAATAAGTTATACATTTGTTGTTCTTCATTTACAATAAAATTTTTTTTTGTAAGAATGACAAATAAAAACATACAAACATAATTCGAAAACAAAAATTTTTAAAAATAAAAGAAAACTATAGAAAAAGTGTATTTAAAAATAAAACAAAGAAAACATCGTTCGGCAGAGTAAGTAATCACAAAGCATTACAAGTCACCGGTATCAGTTTAAGTTTTCTCTGCCGAATGCAACCATTGATGAAAGATTTTACCTAGCATTAGGTGTTTTTAAGAGAAAATCGGAAATATATATAGTTCATATCTAAAATCAATAGGCTTTGTCCTCGGGCCCATGTGAGTTATTGTACCAAATTGAATTAAAATATCTTAGAACTTTCCAACCTCTAGCAAACGCACAAGCCCAATTCTGGCTGTAGCATACGAAGAAGCCAATTCTGGTGGGACTTTTATATGGACTAGGTTTAAACGTGGACCGATTTTAACCAAAATCCACAGGCTTTGTCCTTGGGCCAATATAAGACAGTGTACGAAACTTCATCTAAATATCTGAATCTGTAGCGTGCGCACAAGAATACATGGACATACGGACATCGTTAAATCGAAACATAAATTGATTCTGAGTCGATCGGTATAGTAGAAGATCTAGGTCTAATATTTTTTGGTATTGCAAACATCAGCACAAACTTATTTTATTATACACTTTCCACGCAGTGGTGTATGGTATAAAAATGTTCAGTTTGAAAACATCACATAGTATTTTTTAAATTTCAGAAAAACTACTTTTTAACCATTCTTGGTTTTGGACAGCCACCACTTATTGGAATTTTTTTCTCCCTAGCGCAAACGTTAATAATTTTATGAGTTGCACTCTTTCATATCGTCACCTAAAATGCAAAAGGGCGTAGCAACACTTTTTATTTTTTTACACGAGAACCAAAAAAAAAACCTTGTAGAATTAAAAATATTCTATATTTTCTTCTCTTGTTTAAAACACGACTGTAGACTTATTTCTTCATATAAGTTTAAAGTTTTGTAGGGAAATGTAATTTAGTCTAGTGCATCATAATCAATCAGAAAATCGGCGTAAATTTTTGTTGTTGTTACGCCCTTTTGTATTTTAGGTAACGATATGAAAGTCCAACGAAAATTTCTAAGTTACGCACCCTATCTCAATTGGACCAAATTTAGTATAACTGGGTGTATGCTGTATAACTATATAACGCCATTGTTTGGGAACCTCCACGGTTCTCAAACAATGGCGTGTTAAATTTGGGGAAAATTACCAAATTTGCTAAAACCTTTTCTAATAATTCTGTAAGTAATCATTAGAAAATCTCTCAGGTCTTAATAGTTTTTTATTAAGGGCTCAGACAACTTTCTTCTTTCAACAAAAATTTATCCATCTTGTTTTCTATTTAAAAATATTTGACTTGTGGTTTATTTCTCGCGGTACTTTATAAATAAATTAGAACTCGTATGATATTTAAAATAAACTGAGTAATTGTATTAATTATTCTGTTTTAAATCTTTACATCGTTAAGACCATTTTTAATTGTTAAAAAGAAAACCAAAAAAAAAACTCAATGGAGAACAGATCAAAAAATTGTAAATCTTTCAAGGAACTTAAACATTTGATACCACCATTGGCTGAACTTATAGCGAGCGAAGTATATTATGTTGAACAGATGAATTTAGTTGTTAATGGGTAGGAAGATGAGACTGTTTTAATTATTTTTAGGGATAAAATAAAAAGTCACATATATTTTTTTGTAGTTATATAGCAGAATTTCGCGATGTAAATAGTGAAACAATAATACCAGAAGATCTAAAAGAACAGCCATGTTGTTTAATATTCACCAATATTCAAGAAATTTATGACTGGCATAAAGAGTGAGTTATAAAAACAATTTTTATTTCAGTTATTTAAAAAAACAAACAACTAATAAAAAGTACTGTATTTCGTAACAAGGTTTTTAACGCAGTTAGATATTCTTAATATTATAATAAACAACTATTTACCGAAACAGTATTTTCATAGTAAACAGTTATTTTTATTAGCTGTTTAAAAAATAAAAATTTCATTGTGGTGAAAATTCTTTTCTAATTTGTATTTGTTATTACTAAAGTATTCTTAGCTTGCAAATTAAAACCATAAAATTGTACGATATTGTACCTATAATGCAAATGCAACAAGTGTTCTCTACCGTTTCGAATTTTTACTTAAAATTTCAAGTAGGCTGAAGTAATTATAGATTTTTTTTTTTGTAATCAAAAGAAAATTTTTTTTACTAAAATATAAATTTATAATATAAAAAAAAAACATACTATGAAAAACAGTATTAGTTATGTTTAATGTTAAAAATAACAATATTTTTTATTTATTTTACAGGTAAATAATAAATTTATCGTCTTTTTAACTGTCATTTGCAGTAGATTCTACCGGGAAACTTTTTTGCGTGTAGAAAATTGAAACCATTAAGCCGCATTCACAATGATAGAGTACTCCACTCTGCAGAGTGGATTTGTTCCTTTCTTTTTCGCACTTACACATGATGCCATCGCTATTTTAGTACACTCCACTCTGCAGGGTGGAGTACTCCATCATTGTGAATGTGGCTTTAGGCTTTATTTTTCAATTTTTCCGGGTTTGTTGCAAAATCACAATATGAGAATTAGGTGCCAAACGAAAGTTCTTTAAGAAACAGATCTAATTTTGCAAATATTTTCCAATTTTTTTATTCAGCTACTTTTTAAATGCTTTAATACGAAATGAAAATTCACTACCAGAAGTGGGAAAGATTTTCACACAAAATGAAAAACAATTTCATATGTATTCTAAATATTGCAATTTCAAAGAAATATCCAATTACCTTGTTAATAAGCATATGAATTATTTTGTTGAAGTAAAAACTAAATTGGGTCATGCATTACAGGTAAGATGATATTAAATTATTTAAATATAATATCGCAGAAATAATTTGTAATAATATGTTCTTTCTACAGCTACAAGACTTGCTAATAACTCCGCTGCAGCGAGTAACGCGTTATCCAAATTTAATTCGCGAAATTATTAAATATCTGGAAAAACATAAAATGACCGAAGGCCTAGAGAGTTTAAATGAAGCCCTCAACACTATGCAGGTATGTTTAATAACCAGAGAAGACACATTTGCTTTTTATTGCTTCTTTTTGTTTTTTTGCTTTAATATAGCTTTTTCTTAAGATTTTTGAGCTTTAAATTGCATTTTTTTTAAAGATTTTTTTACCCAAAAATGAGTTTTTTGCCCACAACAGATATTTTTTTTTAATAATTTTTGCAAGTTTTTTTATTTCTATTGAATTTGGCGAAAATTAATTGCAATTTATTTCCAATTCAAATGAATTTGCCGAAAATGAATTGCAATTTATTTCCCATTCAAATGAATTGAATTGATTTTGAATTAATTCAAATGAATTAAAAATGATTTGCAATCAATCAAAGTAAACATGGTGTTTGGAGTTTATTTCTTCAGTAATTGGTTTGGTTTTGATATACGCTGAACGACAAAAACACATTTAATATTCAAGAATTAATTAACAATTTCATTGCAATTAATTTTTCATTTTTCTAATTAATTTGAATTAATTCAAAATCAATTCAGTTCAAATGAATTGGAATTGAATTGAAATTCACTTTACGAAATTCATTTGAATGGGGAATGAATTGCAATTAATTTTTGCCAAATTCATGTGAATTGATTAAAATTTCATTCAATTCGTGATTTTTGTGAAAAGAATTAATTCAAAATTTTGATAATTCAATGCATGAATGATTCGCGAATTAATTAAAAAATGAATGATTCATTTACAGCTCTGCTGTGTACCAGCATCTTCGAATTTTGGCCAAAACTAGAATATTGAGTATATGAGACTGAAATAAAAAATCAAAATGGCGGATCCAATTATTATAACATATATGCAGGCTTCGGGGCCGCTGATTACAAATTTGAAATTAATATTTTGAAATTCAAAATGGCGACAAACTATTTTTTTTCCTTAAATTTCTTATGTCGTCTGTTTTACTTTGATTTACTCAAAATTTCCATAAGGGGAAGTTTTTGGATAGCAGATTACGAATCTGAAATCAAATTTTAAGAACACAACATGGCGGATATAAATTTAAAAGTATTATGTATTGGTAAATAAATTATTCCTTATGAAGGTTTTCAGGTTTTCATGAATCAGAATTAAAAAAATTTTAATTAAAAATGGCGGATCCAAGATGGCGTTAATGAATCCTAAATCAAAAATTTTATATTTTAACTGTTGGATCCAATTTTAATTGTATCCGATTTGAATAAGCACTTAAATTTTCATAAGCAGTTATTAACCAATGAAAACGTTCTCAAAATCAAATATTTTTACAGGAAAAAATATCATAATCCGAGCATTTTTCTTAAGAAACGGATTTTCTACAGTAAAAAGTCTCCATAAGCTCTGTGAGAAAGGTTTTTAGAATCTGACAGTTTTTTGTAGGAATGTGTTCAGAATCTGAGGGTTTTTTTTCAGGAAAAAGTCTTAAAAATCTAAGATTTTTTTATAGAAACAAGTCCTCAGGGATTTTTGGGTTCTTTTACAGGCAAAAGTTTTCAAATTGTAAAGCCCATAGAGAATTCGTCAATTTCTAATCACCTTTTTCTATTGAAAATGCCTTAGATTATGTGATATTTATCACATAGAAAAAGCCTCAGATAATGGTTATCGTGTTGGATTGTTACACATAAGGTTGGGGGTTCGATCCCCAGCGACGGCAACATCAATTTAGAAAAAAATATGTTTCAGTTTTTTTATCCCTCACATATATCCCGGCGTCCTCCTTCCTTGTTCCCATAGCACCTAACCCCACCAAAGTATTTAAATACATATACATACATCCATACAAAATTTACAAATAATTCCCCAAGTCAAGTAGCAACTAAATGAAAAAAATAAAAAATCCCCGAATTTGTTACTTCAACCGATTTCACTAGTAGGATTCCCCTTTTCCATTTCAATACAGTGATGCCAGACCTAAAAGTTACTAAACTACTTTTTGGGATTTATTTTCTACAATTTCTGTTAAATTAAATATTTTTTTTAGATTGTTAACAAAAATGTCAATGACTACACCACTGTACAAGGTATTAAAAATTTTAATGGAGCTATATCTGCTCAAGGGAAATTACTATTTCACGGCAAATTAAACTGCAACTATGATGGCAGAAATCGCAAACTATATGTTTTCCTATTTAAGCAGTTAATCTTATTTACGGTTAAAAAGAAGGCCAAAAGTAAATATGTCAGTGCCACGTATGATTTTCGTTTTAAAATACCGGTAATTTTATTCTATACATATATATCAAGAGAAAACAGATTTATTGGCTCGTAGGAATAAAAAATGGATATTAATATTTAATAGCGGGATATATACGGGTTTTTAAGCAATTACTTCAAACTTATAGACTGCTTTCTATTAGAGCAAACATTTTCTTTTGACAAAAAATTGGGTTGTCATAATAAATCTGTTTTCTCCATGGATGTCATTTCTAATTAATTTGAATTGCTTTCTTTTTATATTTCTGCAGATAATAAAATTACATATAAAAGAACTGTCAAATCAAAGATTTAGGCTGAATTCAACGGCTCCAAATTTAAATATTGTTTGTCAAGCTGCAAAAATTGATTTGAATCAAAAATGGATAGATGCCATTAGGAAACAATTAGATATTAAAACTGATTTCCTTAATAATTTAGTTAATCCATCAACTGATGAAGAAGATTAAAAGGAATTTTCTATATTACACTACAATAACATTAATTTATAAAAAAAATTATATTTTATAATAATTTTCATTTATTAAATTCTTCTTAAATAAACACCTTCTTTTTCTACTTTTAACTCCACAATTTCCTTGAGCTTGAAGTTTGTTTTTATACCCTACACCATTACGTGGAGAGGGTATTATAAGTTTGTGCTGATGTTTGTAACACCAAAAAATAATGGTCGTATACCGATCGGCTCAGAATTTTTTTTTATTGTACCCTACACCACTATGTGATCAGGGTATTATAAGTTTGTGCTGATGTTTGTAACACCAAAAAATATTGGTCCTAGACCCACCTTATAGTATACCGATCGGCTCAGAATTTTTTTCTATTTCGATTTAACGATGTCCGTCTGTCCGTCCGTCCGTCTGTCTGTTTGTCCATGCATTCTTGTGCGCACTCTACAGGTCGCAAATATTAAGATATTTTGATAAAATTTGGTACACAGACCTATGTTAGCCCAATAACGCAGCCTTTGGTGAACATCGGTCCATGTTTAGACCTAGTGCCCATATAAGGGTCCTACCAAAATTATACTGCTTATACGCTGCAGGTCGCAAATATTAAGATATTTTGATGAAATTTGGTACACCGACCTATGTCAGTCCAAGGATGAAGCCTATTGATTTTGGTTAACACCGGTCCATGTTTAGACCTAGTGCCCATATAAGGGTACCCCCAAAATTATATTGTTTATACGCTGCAGGTCGCAAATATTAAGATATTTTGATGAAATTTGGTACACAGACCTATGTTGGCCCAAGGACGAAGCCTATTGATTTTGGTGAACATCGGTCCATGTTTAGACCTAGTGCCCATACAAGGGTCCCCCAAAATTGGCTTGGTTACAAACTGCAGGTCGCAAATATTAAGATATTTTAATGAAATTTGGTGCGCTGACTCACATTATAGAAAATTTTGACACAAGCCCCATTTTAACCCATTCGAATTTCGGATCTAAACATTAGTTGGCTTTTAACCAGACTGGTGTAGGGTATTGTATAGTCGGCATGCCCGACTTTAACGTTTTTACTCGTTTTGATTTAACGATGTCCGTCTGTCCGTCCGTCTGTCTGTCTGTCTTTCCATGCATTCTTGTGCGCACTCTACAGGTCACAAATATTAACATATTTTAATGAAATTTGGTACACCGACGTATGTCGGCCCAAGAACGACGCCTATTGATTTTGGTTGAAATCGGTCCATATTTAGACCTAGTGCCCATATTAGGGTCCCCCCAAAATTATATTGTTTATACGCTGCAGGTCGCAAATATTAAGGTACTTTGATGAAATTTGGTACACCGACCTATGTTGGCCCAAGGACGAAGCCTATTGATTTTGGTTAACACCGGTCCATGTTTAGACCTAGTGCCCATTTGAGGGTCCCCCCAAAATTGGATTGGTTTGGGATATATTTACGGTTTTCTCTTCTTTTATAATTTTATAGAAAATTTTGACACAAGTCCCATTTTAAAC
Source organism: Leucophora obtusa (assembly GCA_949987735.1). NCBI lineage: Eukaryota > Metazoa > Arthropoda > Insecta > Diptera > Anthomyiidae > Leucophora > Leucophora obtusa. Next base: position 195,747,789 of record OX465298.1, read on the forward strand.
CATTCGAATTTCGGATCCAAACATTAGTTGACTCTTAACCAGACTGGTGTAGGGTGTTGTATTGTCGGCAATAACCGAAGTCGATGGCGATCGTTATCGTATACGTTTCGTGAAAACAAAACTAATTTTTTTTCATTTCTAACAAAATTGTAGGCAATTCACATTATGACATTACTTTTGCTCCACCTGTTATTACCATCAAACATGTTTCCAGTAGGGCAATTTTTTCACAGTGTATTATCTTATTAAAAAACTTAAAATATTTTAGAAATTATACAGCAATTTGCTACAAACCTCCTTCATGAATTTTGGTTAAACACCCTGTAGCCTCAATACGTCTGCCATATTTACGCAAATATGCTGGCATTTCAGCATCATCACAATCGGTTTGTTGAACACCTTCTGCTTCAAAGTACTCATTACAACGAGGATCTCTCAGTGAATCACAATCATAACATTTTATAGTTAAAACTAGAAAAACAAACGTAACAAATTAATGGATTTAAAATAAATGTCAATACTAAAATATTTTATATAATTACCACTTGCTATAAAAATTGAAATTATGGTCAATAGGAAAAGCACACGCATTTTGTGTTTATAGCAATTTTACAAATTTTAACACAAATTTTTTAATGTCTTTTCCGGTTTGTGATTAAGAAACAACTAAATTTTTGTCTAAGATCTATTCTTTATTTTTTTTTAAAATACGAGTAAATATGTATATTTTTGTTAAATATTTTTGTCTATATTTTAAGATGTTTTAAAATAAAATTAGACCAAACAAACTGAACAGAAACATACAGAAATGACGTAGTAAATTTATTTAAAAGTGTGGGAGTCCTAACGGTAATAATGATGATAAAATGATGACAGTTTTGTTAGTCAACAATTTTAATTAACCATAAAACGTACTTGTTTTTCAGAAATGGTATTTATCTTTTAATTAAGAAATATGCATAATGCAAAATACTGGAGCTGAACTACAACAATGGCCTATTTTTGGAAAAAGGAGCATTTTGTTTGAAACTGCCAAAGTGCCAATATATTAAAATTTGAAAAAATTACTCTTTTTTACTTAATTTATTCATTTAGGGTGGGTGCGAACTGGCTAAATAATATCTAAACTAAATTCAAGTTTCTATGAAATTTAAAAAAGTTTTAAAAAAATTTTCAAAGCAATTTTAAACCCTTTTGTGGATTTGTATTTAGTTTCGAATGTATTTAGCCACCTCGCACAGGGCCTAAATATACTTAAAATTATTAAAAACTGAACTTTGGTTTCGGCGGATTTTATTAACCCGCTTTAACATGGAACGGAAAATGATAAAAAATTATTACAAAAATTATTCGCCATTCGAAAACTTTGTGTACGCTTCCAAAAATGAATGCTTCACTTGCCAAATCGATTAACTCCATACAGAAAAATGGATGAGACTCAACGAGAAAAATTAGAAAATAGTAATAGTAATATTTAATTCCCGTTAAATTATAGATTTTGTAATTTAGTACACTCTAAAAATTACGTAGTTGATGAACACTATTTTTTCAACTATGTCATAGGTGAAATAACCCTCACTATGTCATAGTGGGTACAAAGTAGTGAACACTAACTAGGTTTATTTTAAATAAACAAATCAACTATGGAGAATGTTTTTAGCAACGATTTTATAGTTAAAGTAGAATTAATTTTAAAAATAGTTGATATCAACGATTACTCATTTGAAAATCGTTAACAGAATCCACAAATCCAGCAGTTTTAAGTACATTAGAAAAGAAAATTAGAAGGAATCTTTCATTTTACACTTTTTATTAATATTTTCAAAATTTACAATTTAAATATTTAAGATGTTACCCTTTGCAAACCCTCTGAATCCACCATATTAATCGTATTTTATATTGGAAGTCCTACTTTTGGAATCTTTTCTTGATGGCTTCTTTTCTTTTCAAATTTTTAATCTGTAAACAAATTGTGATTTAATATTAACACCATTTTAAAAGACGCTAACAACATTTACTTACAATTAAATAAAATTTTTGTGTTGTGTTGTGTATATATTGTCTTAATTTTGTATATATTGTCTTAATTTTGTTTTTTTCTCAATTGCCTTGACAGATATTATTTTAAATTTCATTTCACAGGTCAATTAAAAAAAGTTTTATTTTTTCTTTTTCCATAGTTATTATTGATTATAATAGTGGATTTATATAAAGTTCAAATTGACTATGGATTTTGTTTACTATGCCACTATGTAATATTTTGGGTGTAGAATTAATATTTATTATCAGAGAAATTTGTTTTGAATTAATTAAAATTTTATAAAATTCAGAAAGTGGAGATAATCGATTTGGCAAGTGAAGCATTCAAATATGTCCTACAAATTAGCCTTTTTACACACATTTCTATTTATTAATTAATTTATAATAGCTTGTTATTTCTATTTATTTGAGAGAAGAGAGAAAGTAAACAATAATGTTGACAGTATTAAAACGAAAAAATAATGTATAGCAGTGTTGCCATATAGCCAGTTTTAACTGTTTTTTACAGTTTTTTGGGATGCCTAACAGTTTTCCAGTTTTTTCATGTAAAAAACAGTTTTTTTAAATTTATGGATTTTTTCACAGTTTTTTCATATTAAATCGGCGCATTTGTTTAATTTACAATTTTTTTATTTTTTTAACTAAAATTTAAGAATTAAAATATAAAAGTGCTTTATATATGAATTTTGTATAAAAAATTTATTTTATAAGCCATTTATAAAACTAGAAAGTGAAAAATTACAATAAAACTTTCATATTGTAAAAAATTAGATAAAATCGAAACATAAATAAATTTAAAAATGCCAATATAATACTGCAAAATATCTTACTGGAAAAACGAAACATTTTTATAACAAATTTCATCAAAAATTAGCACGGAATAAAATTGGCTAAACCAAATCTGACACGTCATAGATGCGACGGACATATTTTAGCAGAACTTTTTAGACATTTCTAAATGAAACAAGGCCGAAATTGATTTTTTATTTTTTAAATAAATATTTGGCAATTCTGGATAACAATTCATTACTATTTTTTTTTCAAAAAAACGTAATTTTTTACGGGGTTTTTTTACACACCGTCAAACAATTCCAAACATAACAATACTTAATCCTATGAAAGGCAATTTTATGTGGAATGCAAATCCATAAAGAATATTTTGTAGTCCAACATTGACCAGTAAAGTATTCTATCCTAAGTTAGGGGTTAATATAAAAAGGTTCACATCTCGGAAGATTGATTCGGTGAACTTTTTTTAACTTCAGATTCGGGCCTGGGAGACCAAAATTCTTTAAAAAAACGTTTTATTAGAAGGCTGTGCAAAAAAATTGATTACTATAAATGCCAACGCAATTAAATTATTTAAATTTCGATATTTTGAAAATTGAGACCCTGGGATAATATCTTAGTCCCATGATACTTCGGCATCCCAAAATTTATTCTGACTTTTAAAATTTTTTACAAAAACAGTTTTTCTATAAAGAAACAGTTTTTTTTACAGTTTTTCTAAAAAAATATATGGTAATACTGATGTATAGTTAAAGCAAAGAGTTTATAAAATAAAGAGTATGTGATTCTCTCAGTTAGTGAGAAAAAATTTATCAAATATGGCTGCAAATAGCAAATAAGATTTTTTTCGAGCATTTTTAACCTTTTGACGACCAAACTTGAACCGCTGTAGATTCTCTAACGAAACTTTTTGAGGAGATGGACATACGACTGAGAATTATTGTTACATCCAGAAAACAGATTCAGTTCTGACAACCGCATTTGTAGCCAATCGCATGGTTCGGTTGTGGTAACCGAATTTTTCAGGTGTGGCAAAAGAAAACCAATTGAGACAGGACTAATTTGACTGTGGCAATGGAATTTCAGTTGTATCAAGAATAATTCGGTGGCCGCAACCGAAAAATTCATTTGATGCAACTGAACCATTCGATTGGCAACAAATGGGGTTGTCGGCACCGAATCTGTTTTCTGGGTGTATGTTATTTTTGGCGCTTTACTCCATAAAAGCTATAAAAAAAAGCTATACTATTAATGGACTATCGCCCCTGGACGGATTAACATTTTTAAAAAATTTCAATTTTCTGTTTTTCTCTAAACTATGGCCAATCCAGAAATAAAAAATAATTCTCTGCGTATTTCAAATTGAATTTTCAAAATTAAGAAAACTAAAAACAAAAGTTCAAAATTTTAATTTTCGATTTCGAGCTGACCTTGTACTGCTCTGAGACTATCTGGCTACAAGTTATGGATATTCTTACAAAACTACATCTCTCTAGTGTCAACCACAACAAGATAGATAAAATCGTCTTACAAGATTTCCTAAAATACAAAAAATAAAAATGAGACTTATATTTGTCGTCAAAGGGTTAATAACGAAATGATATTTTTTAGTGTTGCTACTAAAAGTTTTCGTCATATTTATTATAATTTAAGTATAAAGTTTACCAAATGATCTTTGGTTTTCCTTGCCCGTGTTCTGTTCGCAGGCACAAGCTGTGAGAGAATTACATAGCCATTGGTTAAAGTACGATTATGAATCAAGAGTCCCCATAATTTTTTATTAAAAGAGATGTGTATTTTAACTATAGCAAATTTTAAAGACAAAATACAATTGTTTTATGAATTGGAACATAAAAATGCTGATTTCCACACATTAAATAAATAAAAAGTCAAACAATAAGGGTTTTCACAAGGGGTGTACTATTTGTTGTATCGTTGTATCGTCCTAACAAAAAACAGAGTTGGTAAAAATTAAATTGAAAAAATACAACATTTGAGAATAGCACGATACAAAATTTTTACGTATGTTTAGTGTCCTATGTTTGAGTGTGCTAACAGATAGAAAGCTGAATAGAAAATCGTTGTGAAACACAAATAAAAATTTTAACAACTCTGTTTTTTGTTAGGACGATACAACGATACAACAGATAGCACACCCCTTATGAACAACCTAAATATTTTCTACATACTAAAAATAAATTATATATTTTGGAAATGATTTTAATATATATTTTTAATCTCAATTTTATCTTTATAAAACAAAAAATTTTCTAATATAATATTTTGGCCATTAATACAAATACTACAAGAGTTAAAAGTTTCATTAAATTATGCTCGATGACCTTACTGCTCCACGCAATATTGCAATAATTTTCGTTATCACATACAAAACAATTGACATCTGTTATATCCATCATAGATGGATCCATGCGGCAGCCAATTTCTGTGTCATTGACATCACCAAAGTAACAGCTGCGTACATATTTTATAACTTTGTTTTCTGAAAAAGAGAAAAATGAATTTATATTAATTTAAAATAAACTTTTATGTGCAGTTTATTATTTTGCATCATCATTTTAGCCCAATTTTTAGTGTTCAACTTAAGGCAATTTTAGTGCACTAGAACGCCACAGATTTTATAAAAGGAAATTCAAAAATTTTGTAGAAAAATATTTGAATAAAAAAATTGCCGATTTGTGTTTGTTGAGGTCGATGTTTAACACTTATTATCCTAGCGTCATCATACGACTACACAACTTCAAGAAAAGATATTTTCAAAAAGGTTTTTGATATAATAACGCGGTATAAAAGTTTGGCTATAACTATAAATAAAAAACTTTATTAGGGTATTATTATATGGTTGTCACATTCTGATTTCAAAATTTTAATGTCGAATTTTTTTGAAAAAGCTTAGAAAATTTAAAAAAAGTCCTCTAAAATTAATATTACTTTTATTACTATAAAATTAAAAATATAATTTTGATAAAACCTAAATTCATTGAAGAATGTTAACGTTTCGACTTTGAAAATATATCCGCTAGAAGGCGTGGTGCAATAATACAAAATTCAAGAAAATCTTATTTGAATTCGAGCACATTGAGCTTAAGTATAACTCTCGCAATGCTCAATAAAGACTTTTTTAAAAATATTCTCTGGGGAGCCTAAAAAAATTTTCCCGTGTGAAAAAAATATACTTTTCTCTAAAATTTTCTCAATCGATTAATCGTTGTTTTGAGAAAAATTGTTCGAATAATTTAAAATGATTAAATTTCCATTAAGGAATAATTCGTATAATTTAACGCGTTTAATCGAAATTGATAAAAGAAAAATTACAAAAATGTTTGGAAAATATTTTTTTTTATTATCTGAATTATTCGTTTATCGAAATTTTGTCATTTAAATGTGATAAAATCCCAATTAATTTACTGTAGGCTTGTTCATTTGTTCTTGCCTAAGTAAATATTTTTAGAAATATTTGTTAGGTTAAAGTACAAACTCAATGAGAATTTCTTGTTTTAATCTCTGAGCGTTATTACAGTGTTTATCGTGCCTATTCCTACGAAAAGCCAGTGACTCTTAGTTGTGACTGTATTCCCTACATATTTGTTGTTGCAAAGTCACAATAAATTATGTGGATTAAAACTTTTGTTTAGGGGGTAATTTTCTAAAACACTTCGGTGAAGTGTTGCGTTATTTCTATAGAAATTGTTTTTGTTACAAAAACAATTTACATTGAAAGTTCCCTTCACTTCACCCAAGTGTTTTACGAAATTAGGTACTTAAAAAAATAAGACCTTTTATCGGCACAATCATAACATTGAGAAATAAAATTTTAATTTTTCGATTTTTATTATTGTTTTGATGAAAAGTTGTGACCCTCATTCTTAAAAATAGTCTTATGATGGTCACAAGCAGTCACAATTAGGAATATGCACCTAAATGTCTTAAGCCCTTATGACACTTGCTTAATTTTGTATTGACTTGATATTGCATTAATGGAATGAAACAGCAAATATTGGAGAGAGTAAAAAATACAATTTGTAAACAAATAAACAGTGATGCACACTTTGTTCCAAAGGAAAATTCGCTAAAATTAGTTAAAAATCTTTACAAACACAAAAAATTATGTGGAAATTGACAATATTATAAACAATCAATAACTAAATGTCATTTTAAAGTTGAAAATTTTTATAAATTTTTTGACAGTTAGTGATTGATTTCCCTGATATATAAGTATGGTTGTACTTTTTGCACATATGTAATTTTCCTATAACTATAGATTTGCACTGTTCTCAAATAATTTATCAATACAAAATAAAGCTAGTGTCATACGGGCTTTATATATGAAAGAAAAAACAAAAACAACAAAAAACTGTCACAATTTACTTTGTCATCTTCCAAAATATTACTCTGCTGTTTTGACAGATTTAGCAATGTAATGACATTTATTTACGCGTAACCAAAATTTAAATAATTTTTGTAAGATTTTATAAATGTTGACATTAAACGAAAGCTTTCATAAATAATGCTCAGTGTTATATAAAACTTGTTTAGTGAGCATACACACAAATTATTTTGAAGATAAAATTAACTAAAAATACAATTTAAAACGAATAGAATTCAGTTAAAAACCAATCTACTCACATTTTCATTTAATTGAACAATTTCTTTATTTGTTTTTGACTATCAATAATTGACTATCAGAAATCGTAAAATCAACTTAAAGTCTATTTATTTTTACTACAAAAGTAAAAAACAAAACGGTGCGAAGAACTAAATTTATATTTGATTTTTCTAAAATTAAAAAAAAAAAACAATTCGGGTAACTGTATTGTTGTTTTTTTATTTGAAACAACTTTTACTACAAAATACCTTTTTTTGGTTAATTTTTTTAGTTTTATTTGAAAACAATAAAAATTTACTAGAATATTTGACTATTGCAAAACATCCGTATTTTTATTTAGTTAAATTTTTAAATAACTTCTGAAAAAAGTTAAAAATTATTTTTCTTCTACGAATAACTGTTTTTATTTTTAAAAATAACTCAACGGAAAAACTTCAGAAACAACTAACAAAAAGTGTATTTATTTTGTGAGTGTATAATTCGACTTTAGAAAGGGCGAATTAAAAGATAAATGAATTCTTTTTTCTACCGCAAGTAAACCAAAGATATTTAGAGATAATTTTTTAAAAAGATTATAGTCAATATTAATTTTTATTGAGACCTAAATAACCTTTAATGGGAACTAAATAACTTTCATAAATAAATGCCTCTGAAACAATTTTGAAAAAAATAATCACAACGCTTTTTCTTTAATTCCCAGCGAAATACTTACTAAAATCAAATAAACGGAGGAAATGACGTAAACAGCGTTGTCAATTTAGCGATTTTCGGGTATTTGTTTTTGGCGCTTTTTACTTCTTCGCACTCGGTGATTTTTAACAAATAGAGATTTTTCAAAAATGAGTATTTAAAGAGCTTTTTCTGATTTTTTCAGCGCTTTCTGTATAAGTTATAATTTTGGTATTAGTTCTCATTTTAATTAAATATTCTTAAGTTTTTTTTTCCAAAAGTTGAAAACATAATATGAAGTGCATAAAAAATACACTAAACAGCAATTTTTATACTATTTTTTATTACAACTTCCTTAAACTTTAAAATTTTAAATATTAATTTGGTGTTTTTGTATCAATTTTTTTGTATGTTTTGAATTCTTTACTTAGTTTTTTGAAAAAAATTATTTTGTTAAGTTTTATCTTAGTTTTAGCAAATTTTCTGTCTTCATGAGTTGGCAACACTGCACGTAAAAGTAGAGGTAAAATATATTCTCAAAAGAAATTTTGTCTACGTTTACCTTTTTTATATGCTCAATGCAAACGGAAGAGACAAAATTTAAAATACGAGCTGTTTTATTCTTATGCTTATGCATTAAACACATAGACGACTGCAGCTACACGACTACAAATGCTGCTGGCTGCAATTGTAGTCGTGTAGTCAGCTACTTAATTTTTTTGAAAACGACAGCAACATGTAAACAGATAATCCTAAATATTTGGACATTTTGATAAATATTAATCTTTTTTGGTTTGTACTTCTAAAATAATGGCTGAGGAATATTTTGTTAATTTTGTAAGATCCATTTTTTTTTTACAAAACATCACAATAAAGTTATTTCCAAATATAAATTAATGAAACCTTCAAACAATTGTAAAATATATACAGCTGTTTCTTCAGTGTTCCCAAAACGGTGATTTTCTAGTCAGAACTAGCAATTTTATTTCGCCTCTAGCGGGAAAAATTGTCCTGTTTTACATATTTTGTTATATTGTCAACACTATTTTTGTTTTGTAGCCAACAAAAATAGAAATTATCCTAAGTTGACTACAGCGGCAAAAGTAGTCGTGTAGCCGTGTAGCTGTGTTGGTGTCAAAATAATCGTTTTCATATAAACGTGTGTATTTTATTTTTGACAGGCTGTAGTCGTATAGCTGCAGTCGTCTATGTGTTTAATGCTTTATGCATTAAAGAGTATTACGTTTACGGCTGGCTAACCCAGGCTTAAGTTTATCGAAAGAAAAATTTACACGGAAGGTCTGCAAAGTGGTTTTTTCTGATTTGGAAAAAAAATATTATGTAATAGAGGGAACAGATAAGAAAGAAATTGTGAGAAAATATTATCACTTTTTTTTTATTAATTTTATTATTTTATACAAAAATTTTGTTCGATTAGTCGATTAATTTCTTAATTTTATTCGATTAATCGGTTAAGACAAAAATCTGAATAATTATTTCCATAATAATTTAATCGATTAAAACAAAAAGTCGATTAATAGACCCACCTTATAAAAATCTTTTGTGGTCCAAAACATTTTTGAGAATTTTTTCAGAATTTTTGAAGGAGGAAATTCTGAATATTTACTTTTAAGGCCATCACATCAATAATCTAAGTTGAACCCTTGTGTATTGATTTATCTGATTTTGTGAAAATAAAGCAGAAGAGAAAAAAAATTAAAAAATTGTATGTTTTATAACCTTATTTTTTGAATAAAATCCATTTCAGTGACCCTATAAGCATTGATATTCCGCTTTAAGAACACTGTGAGATAAATGGTAGGCATCAGTGATCGAGAAGGGTTCAAACTACCGGGGAAAGTTATATCGGTAAAAAAGAAGTTATACGTGTCCCGGCGTTTCGCTGGGTCACGCCTAGGAATCGAGATATATATATTTGACCTTTGGTGGTCTTTTTTTTGACATAACTCGAGAACTACTAGTCCAATTTTGCTCAAACAATTTCAAAAAATTTCAAAATTACAATTCCTTTAATCTGTTCATATAACGTTTTTCTATATACTCAACAGTTTTGCCGGTAAAAATAAATGTATGAAGAAAAAAATATTTTTTGCCTAAAATATTAAAAAAAAGTAATAAACAAAAGGTTATTTGATTTTTATGGTAGCGGTAACAAACATTTATTTTTACCGGCAAAACTGTTGAGTATATAGAAAAACGTTATATGAACAGATTAAAGGAATTGTAATTTTTAATTTTTTTAAAACTGTTTGAGCAAAATCGGACTAGTGGTTCTCGAGTTACGTCAAAAAAAAAATATATCTCGATTCCTAAACGTGACCCAGCGAAACGCCGGGACACGTATAACTTGTTTTTGACCGATATAATATTTCCCGTTGGTTTCATCCCATCCCGATTTTGACTGTCGCATAGTGGAATTAAACAAATTCAAAAAACTCTCTGGTGAAACGCCCTAATGTCCATATAATATTCGAAAGTGAATGCGCCAAAATTCAGCGAAAAAACTTTATGTTAGCGAAAACTATTCACAAGAAAAACTCGTTATTACAAAATTAGTTTTTTGTTTTTATCAAATTTTAATATTTTTAAGATTTGAAAAAATTAGCTAATACCAACGTGTTTTCGTGGTCCGATTTTGTTTAAAATTGCAATAAATTCGGGCCACAAATCCTATATGTGGTAAAAATAGGTTGAAATAGGTTTAATAAGTTAAAAAAAAAATTATGATTATAAAAATATATTTGAAAAATATTTCAAATTTGAAGAATACAACAAATTTCACTGATTTTGTCGGCCAGATTGTCTGTTGATCTTATACAATCATATCAAAAGTTGTCTGTCAGATACTAGAATATTTTTTTGTCGCGTAATTCGTTCTACTTTTGAACAAAACTATTACGTTTACCCTACTTAAATATAGATTAATTACAATTTCCTGTTTTTTTTAAATATTTGACCAAAATAAATAATAAACACCCACATTAAGACAATTTTATTGTTTTTTGTATGACATTTGCTTGAGTGCAATAAAATACATTTCAATGTTGCCAAAAACAACTTACCTTTATAGGATTTTTTCATACATGCTGTTGCATTTAAAGATTCCAAATCATTAACCATATAACGGGCAGGTGCTACTTGATCACAATCAATTTTAAAATATTCTTCCGTATCAAAATCTTCACCACAAGTTGTTTCCGAAACTGATTCACAGTTGTAACATTGTATAGCGGAAGCTAAGGGAAAATTAATAGATTTTATTTGAATAGAAGAAAAGAGATTTCTGAACGATGAAAGCGATTTTAAAACGAACCTGTGGTAATTAATGGTGACAGAAGAATTATTACAATGAAAACATGCATCTCTGTGGGATTTGAATACTAATAAATCAATTACTTTGTTTATTGTTGTTATTTCAATTAAAATTTTTAAAAATAACTTTTGTATACGATATGCTCCAATTAAATTTTGTTTTGATAATCGTTTCACCTTTTAAAATTTTTAATATTTTGTTTACTTTTTTCTTAATTATATAATTTGTTTCTTATAAATTATAATTTTGCTTAACTTGTATAAACATTTATTTATCTATTAAATTTTGAAGATTTTGTTAATATATACACACACAAATACTGGCATTTCGGAATATTTTCAATATAAACTTAGGTGCTTCTGCTAGTACTCTTATTATTGTACTTGTGTCGATTTTTTGTTATTTTATTTTCTTCACCACAAAAATTTAATTCAAAATTTTAATTATTCTTTATGCTGTTTTCACGTTAATGCTCAATTTTATACTGAATATTTTGTTTTTAAATGTTTATTCCAAATTTTCCTCTTTTGAAAATTTGCTTGAATTTCAAAACTATTTTGGAGCGCCACATCTGTTGGTGTATATAATTGGCATCAACAGTTTTTTACTCACTCATTATTTCTCTTTTCTTAGCCATTTTCCAATGACCGCTCCTTCTTTTATTTTATTTTTTATGTTTTAAATAGTTATTTTTATTTAAGAGCAAGAAGAAGTAGTATTAGTAAGAATTTTCTGTATTTTTCTTTCTAGTCCGTCCTCTTTAAAATGTTTCTGTCTGTATATTTTGTTTCATTTATTACGTTTGGTAATCATTCAACAAAGCCTGTTTCTTAGGGTGGCATTTACTTTTGCGAAATTAATTTTTATTAAATAAAATTTAAAAGAAAATGGAACGTTTAACTACACTCAGCGAACTTCGGCACTCAGAATTTGTTAGTTTTTTAAGTAGTATTTTAGTTTGATTGCTTTAAAAGAAAATAACATTAATTTTTGGAAGAAATGATAATCTTAACTACATTAGTAAGTCATTAAAAAACAACAACTGAGAATCCGGAACATTCATTTTATTCAATAATTTTGTTTCTTAAAAAATAAACAAAAAAAAAAAAAATATAAGTATGTAAGTAATTTTTGTTAGGTCTTTTAACTAATTTGTTGTTCATTTTATTATCAGTCAAAAACAAAAGAAAATGTAAGTTGAATTTAGTGAAATGTTAGGAATCCTATTTTCAAGCGAAATTTAATTTGTTTTTCAATACATTAGCTTAAAAACTTAAATGTTAAAAAAAAAATATATTTTAAAAACGCTGACCTGCAAATCTAGGAAAAGTTTCTGTCCACAGAATGAATTTTTCTATGAAATACCATTTTTAAGCGATCGATCATTTAAACAAACCGCTATTTTGGGAATTTTTATAAGTCTAATACAATTCCTTCGAATTGAACGAACTAGGTGAAACAATATTAGGCTCAGTTAAGCTTGAGCTTAATATTATTTCGCTAAAGTAGATGTAAGTTCCAAAAGATCCCACCAGCGCTTTTTTTTTAATTTTCAATAACGATTTTACAAAAATGGCAAGCAATAGGAAAATTTGGAAAACATATTTGGAGTCAGGATGCCAATATCTTTCGACGTCAATTATTATTATTACGGCCACAATTTAAATGTGCACATCTACGTATCTTTTAACATTCTTAAAGTTACTTACTTTTACTGGTCATCCATATTGACCAGTAAAAGTGTACTTTGAAAATAAATACTATCCTTTTGAAAAATTACAGTTTTCTTAATTACTTTGTTTCTGGGAGTGTCTGGACTATACATATTGTTTTTTATTCAAGGTTTAAATATTTTTTACTTTATTTTTAGTATATATTTTGTTTTGCATAAAAAAGTGATAGTGAAAACATTTCCTCGTAGGTAAGATTTAATTTAAGTTTTTTTTTTTTTTTTTTGGCTAGAACTATGTACATTAGGGTATAACTTTTTTTGGGGTACAAGCTCCCAAGGCAAAATCTAATAGATAATATTGTCCTGATAATAAAAACTGTTTGTTAAATCAATTTGGTGAACAAAAAACCTCTTGCACCGAAAGCGATTTCTAAAATGCCAAATAATGCATTAGAATGGCGATTTGGTAAAATTTTCTTGTAAAAATTATGGGAAATGATGTTTGCATTATAAAATTAGAAAAATCTCACTAATTTGGAGTAAAATATGAGTTTTTTTAAATTAAAAAAAAATCATTTATATAAAATTTAAATGCGTTTGGTGTGGGAACTTTTTAAACGATCGCGAAAAAGTAAAATCGTAGTTCTTAATATTTTCCCAAGTTCTACTTAATTTTGCCTTGGGAGAAATTATATTTGCAAAAATTGCAAAAAGTTATATCCCTAATATACATACGAGTATGCATACGTAAGCACTTTTATTTTTCATTTAAGTTTTTAACCCTTAACATTGACGAACTGCCAAAAATGCTTTTAGATTTTTTCCAATGAAATGTAATATTAATCAAAAAAGGTTTCCAAATACAAATAAGTTTTATTATAATTCTTCCATCAAATTGCAGCAAACATGGGAATGCAAAGGCGATTCTCTGACCATATCACCTAGAAAAAAGGTGAAAGCATTACTTTCTGAAAATACAAAAGCAATTCCTTTGGAGAATAAATCCGCGACACTTTTAAATTTATTAACTCTCGAAATTATCATTTGGAATAAATAAAGAAGAATATTGCGGACAACTGATGAGTTGGGATGATGCTCACGAAATAATTGTATTGTCTATCATGAAAATGATCAACCTTTTTGAAACAAAAAATAAAATCTAATATGACAATATGATATTAGAATTTATACTTGAGGTAGAACAATATTCTAACTAAATATATGAAAATATAGAAAGTCCAAAAAAACAATTTTTATATTTTATAATGCAAAAATTAAAATAATTGTTGAACGAAAGCAGACCACGGCTAAGTCTCATTCAAAATATTTATTTTGTTTGGTATAAATCTCGTTGTATAAACAGTAACCAAAAGGTACTTTTATGTAATCGTTGCTTGCAAAAAGTGTTGATTTATGACTTGTTTTACCAAATTCTCGTCCTGTTGCATTTTCGTACCTTATGTAATGTCTCGGTTTGTATGTTCAAGTCATAATTTTTTTACTCCTGTTCAAATGACTGTTACTTTTAAGATCATCCACTTTTAGACACTTTTTACAGAAAGATTTGTGGTGATGTGCCATATTGTCTTGTATGACATATCAACAATTCAGAATGGGATACCCATAACATTGAAAAATTTTTATTTTAGTACGAGATCCTCATATTATTTTCTTATAATTGTTAAGTTTTTAAGTCTTTGGCGTTCTGAATCCCACTCAGATGTAATATTCTTCTATCTTATCAAGTTCTTGACGATTTTTCGTCATATTCGAGTCTTTATTTCACCTCGATTAAATTTTTTTCTATATCATTACCCTACGGGAAATTTTAATAAACTGTCACCGAACTGGCCCCTTTATATGAAATAGACTGGTCACTTTTACATGGCGTTGTCATAGGAGGTGGAAATTGACCCCTTGTGACATGTCACAAGACAAATCCCAGGACAGGTCCCTGAAATTGAGAGTTCAGTAATCTGTCCTAGGATTTGTCTTGTGACATGTCACAAGGGGTCAATTTCCACCTCCTATGACAACGCCATGTAAAAGTGACCAGTCTATTTCATATAAAGGGGCCAGTTCGGTGACAGTTTGTTAAAATTTCCCGTAGGGTAGTTATATCATCTATAAATACTTTTAAATTTTTTATCAGATGTATTTATCCTGTAACGACTTTATTTGCTTATACTCTGCCTATGTCCAGTAATAGTTTACAAGAAAATATTGACTCATTTTATTTCCATTCATAGCGATTCGACTTTATTTATTATAATGATATGTTGTATATTGCATAGAAATTTCAACTGCTCCACGTCGTGTTCCCAATCTTCCTTGTTACTGGCATCTGGTTAGATTATATTTGATACCTGTTGCTAACTTGGCTCAATTCACTTGAAATTTTGACCCTCTACAATCACTCCGAGTTTAGCGAAAAGTCAATGATACCAATTCATGTTTGAGAATCACTGGTGGATTTCTACAGTCACTTCGTGCTTTGCTAAACACTAAAAATACCATTCCGTGTTTGGTAGATTTCTACGATTAAGTCGCGTTTTCCGAAACGCTAATTATATCACTTCGTATTTGAGAATAACTGGTGGATTTCTATAATCACCTCGACTACTTGCCTTTTCACTTTCATTCTACTTTTATACTGCGTTCACAGTACGATTCTTAAACATGTTTATGTAAAAGTTAAACATATCAGTTCACACTAAAAAATTAAGTGTTTAAGTTAAGCGTCTGGAACAGCTGTTCCTTAACAATTGTAAAAAAAAACACAAAGATTTAACAAAATTTTGCAAAAAGTTATTGTTTCTTCGGCCGACGAAAATAATTAATAATTTTTGGCATTATCTAACGTTATAATTGCTATAAAAATTGAAATATCTTTGTCCGCCTCAGTCGGGAACAAGATTTTCCAATTTCTAGTTAAGGGACAATTTCATGGCCCTTTTTGAATTTTTCGTTCTCCGGATCTAATACTTTATTAATAAAAAAAAAAAACACATTTTAACTGATTTTTATTTAAATTTAGTTTATTTTATTTAATTTTAATTTTCCTTGTTGATGTCTTCTACTTCAAACTTATCCTGTTTGACAACGTGTTTAGAAATTGAACATGATACCTTAGCATGTTTAAGGGCAGTAAAATGTTCTATAAAACATCTCATGGATGGTTTTAGTCATGTATTAGTCATTCTATAAACAAAATACACAAAACACTGACTTTTGGTAAAAGTTAATATATTCAGTTAAAAACAAACAGTTATTATACTATAATTAATTTTAAAATAAACGAGAAATCTATTATTTTTATCGACTTTGGCAGTTAATTAATTAGCAATTAAAAAAAAATGACAAAATACGGTTGCTTTAAATGAAAAATAGGTACTCCTGTTTTAGATTCTTTTAATTTGTTTTTAAGTACATATTTAGCAGATTTTATCTTATCGTCACAATCTTGTCTGAAACAAATCGTCCGTTGAAAATGAAGTAATTCCTTTTCATATGAGCTTATGATCTCGCACTGGTTATTAATTTCAATCGACAAGAAAAATTAATACCCCGTCCGACAGAAGTTTGCACCCATAATAAAATCTGGTATATTCTGAAAGGAAGACTAATAATAAAATATGCGTATATTCCAGTTTTTCTAAATTAATTTGTTTAGTCGCGTAAACTTCATATTTATAGTTTATTACAATTAGAATAATTCCATGTGTAAATATTAGGGTATTCAATCGATTAATCGTTATTCGATTAATCGAACAATTTTTCTCAAAAATTGTTAGAATAATTTAAAATGTCCAAATTTCGAATAACGGATAATTCGAATAATTTCATACGATTAATCGATTAATCGAAATTGGAAGAAATTGCAAAAATGTTTAAAAAATATAAATTTTTTATTTAAGTAAATGTGCCAAAAACTAAAAATTTTTTTTAAAAATTGTGATAAATAATTTTCTTTTGGCTTCTTCCTATCCGGATTTCATTCTGGCCTAAGGAAATAATTAAGGGACGACCTTTTAGAATTTCAAAAATATTTGTTAGCTTCAACTCAGCGAGAATTTCATGTTTTCAAATAGGAGCAAGAATAAACATCTTAAATCCTAAAGAAAAAATAGAAACAATTTAAAATTATCACAGTTTGCTATGTCATCTTCCAAATTACTACCCTGTGGTTGTGACTTATCTAGTAAAGTAGTGGTATCTATTTACGTATAATAAACATTTAATAATTTTTTACTTTTTAAACGTTGATATTAAATAAAAGCATTAATTATTATTGTAATTAATGATTATTAGAATTAATTATAATTAATGCTCAATGTAATAAAGCATGTTTAGTAAGCACTCTGAGTTAATAAAATAAAAGAATGGAGATACGGAAACATAGAGTGAAAATCAATTCTCAACAGAATTCCTCACTACATTTATATTTTTTATATGTTCAATGCATACGAAAGAGATACAAAATTATTTACGGGATCTTATATTCTTCTTTCGGGTGTGGTTCTCCCCGATTTGGATAAAACTTTAATATTTGAAAGATGGGACAGAAAAATAAAAATATTGACAAAATCTGATCTCAATTATTAAATTTTTTTTATTTTTATGAATTTCAGAAGAGTTACTGAATTTATTTTTGTTCCTTTTTGAAATAAAATTATTAAAAACACACCAAGTATATGCATATTATTTTACAGAAAATTTATTCGATTAATCGATTAATTTTAAAATTTTGTTCGATTAACCGGTTAAGAAAAAAACCCGAATAATTATTTGCACGATTAATCGATTAAAATAAAAAGCCGATTAATTGAATACCCTAGTAAATATACGACATAGCGGCTTCTTCTGCGTTTCTTTTTTATATGGAGATTTGACACTTAAAAACGCACTGCGGATTCTCTCTAAATTAAAACTTAATTTAATTTCTCTGAGTTTTCCCTCATACTCACATATTTTCATTCTCACTCTCTTTTCGATGTTGCCATATTTTCGAAAACTAATTCCATTATGTGGTGATGCTCAGAGATGGAAAAGTTGAAACGATTGAATTTTTATTTTGAAAAATCCTTGTTTTTCATGTTTATTACTAGTTGCGAACTCATTAGCCTATCATTTTAATTTAATGATCTTTACAGAAGTAAAAATTAAAAAAAATTAATTATTGTTCTATACCGAAACAAAAACCTCATTGGTGCTCTACACACATACACTATAAGTACAAATATTCAATTAAAGAAAATGTGAAAATAGCAGAAAAAGTTACTAAAAATTAGTTAAAAATGATGCTGCAGAAAAAACTGCTAAAATTAGCAGATTTTTTTACTAAATACTAGTAAAATGAGAACAGCAAAATTAAAAATGTTAAATTTACAGAATTTTAGTTATGTTTATGCTAACTTTTATTAATTGAAATTAGCAAATTGTACTGTAAAATCAGCAAAAAATTCTGCTAAATATTTGTAGACTAAAAATAGCAAAAACAAACTGTTAAATCTACAAAATTTTTGCTATTTTTAAACTAAATTTAGTTGAATGCAAATAGCAGTCTATTCTGCTAAAATCAGCAGAAATGTTTGCTAAAAAATTGTAAACTACTATTTTCAAAAGGCTCAATTTTAATTTGCATTTAAAAAAAATCGAAAAAAAATTAGAAAATTTTTAATTTTTTAGTGATTTTTTAGGCTATTAATTATTTTGCAAACATTTTTGCTGATTTTAGCAGGTTAATTTGCTATTCTCCATTTGCAAAAATTCAGGTCAAATATAACTAAAATTCTGTGTTATTTACCAGTTTTATTTTTGCAGTTCCTATATTACTAATATATAGCAAAAATAATCTGCTAATTTAGCAGTTTTTTTCTGCAGCATCATTTTTAACTAATTTTTAGTAGTTTTAACTAAATTTTGTACGGACTTTTTTTCTATTAGTGTATGTATAAAAACAATCGTCACCGCAGTCACTTAATTTGTTTTTTTTCTCGCCGCAGCGGAAGGTTAATTACATTTTAAACTTGAAAATTGCTTATTTGTTTGTTGAAATTAACTATTTTTACTAAAATTTTTAAATGAAAAAGAAGTAAAATTGTGAAAGCAGATCAAACCATTAGAAGTCACAAATAACAAAAAATCTAATTTATTTTCCTATGAAAATTTAAATAGGCACAAATTTCAAAAAAGAATAGAGACTGGATAATTTGATCACTTTCAGAATTACTCATCTTTTTTTCACTTATTATTAAAGCTATAGTGGCAGTCGCTAAATAAAATACAATATTTAAAAAAGTGGCAACGCCGGCATTTGTTATAAAATTTATGAGGATTATTTTTGATTTATGTTATTTAAATTTTATTGCTTGTATGTAAAAAACAAAAAAACTTTCTTTTATAATAAAGCTTAAATATCCAATATTATTGTAAAAAATACTTTTAATTGAATTAATAAAAAACTAAAAAGAAATGTACAAAATTTTAAGGCTTACAAAGGCTTTTTATGTTATTTTATAAAAATAATTTAAGAGAATAGGCGAGCCAAGGCAAAGAAAGCCAAAATAGTCAAGGCAATAGGAGCCATGGATGTGGAACTATTACACAAGTCACCCTGACAAACATCGCATGATAATTGTCTTACGAAGGGTAAGGTGGGATCAGATTGACAACCAGATTGGGTATTGGAAATATCACCAAAATAACAAGAACGTATGATTTGTGGATGACCACTGACTGAAAGTAGAAAAAAAGTAAAAAATAGATTAGTTAAATAAGAAATTTTAAAAATAGTTTATAGAGATGACTCATAATTATCAATAATCTGTTAAATAATTTAAGCTCGAAATGTTAAATATCATTGTTTCAATTTATAGACCTAAAACCTAAAAAATTTCACATGCATTTTATTATCAAGACATTAAACTTTTCACAATAATGTAGTTTGTTTATTGTACTTTGAATGGATCCCAGCAAAACCTTCTATTACCAGGTAAAGGGAAAAGGAATAAGAAATCAAGAATTGTAACTACTTACACTTTGGTCGCATAACACATTATTTTAATATGGGGGTGTCATTGGGGGTAAATGGTTGCCTAAATCGTACCGGTATAGGTAAGTGATTATGATTACCGGTAAGTGATTACGAAGGAAGTACTGAAATAAGTTGTTACTTGTAATATTAAATTCACTACTTAGCTAAAATAAGTACAAACTTGTATGGACTGAAATAAATCGTTACACATTAATACATATTTCATTGGTTACATATAGAGAATAAAATCAGACGTTACCAGTAATGACTTTGTTTAAAAGTACACCGATCCGAGC
The DNA here is from genome assembly GCA_949987735.1 of Leucophora obtusa. Taxonomy (NCBI): domain Eukaryota; kingdom Metazoa; phylum Arthropoda; class Insecta; order Diptera; family Anthomyiidae; genus Leucophora; species Leucophora obtusa. The sequence goes on from OX465298.1 coordinate 195,768,249, forward strand.
AATGCAATTATATTATAAATTTTTATTAAATCGTGCTTTCGCATAATAAGTAGTTATATAATGCAATACTAAGAACTTATTATTATTTTTACCCTTATTATATAACACAATATCAGTAATATATTATTTTAAAGCCTCCAAATAAGTAGTGATATATCTCTATATCGGTAACTCGTTATTTCATACCTCCCATATAAGTATTGATGTATCACATATTAGTAACGTATTACTTAGTAAAACCAACGGTAAAGTGGTACCCATTGCCAGGCAATGCGTGAATAAGGTCCAACCCATTACCAAGGTTTTGCTGGGATATTTTATTCAAATATCTGTCTTTATTATTTTGCGTTTTATGACTTGCTATTGTTTAATATTGCATTGAAATTGTTTTTAAATTTATTAATGCTCATCTGAAAAACATTTCATTTACAAACCAGTTTAGGCTGTACGATCTACTGTTTTGATGCCGTTTTCATAAAAACTTGTAAATTTTTAATTAAATATTTGGTATAAATGTTAAATAATTTGACACTTACATTAGTTAATATTTACAAATGTCATGCGTAGAGGTTAATATCATTTGAATTTTATGTATTTCACAAAAATTATTAAAATAAGTTTCTTCAACTTTAATTTTAAAATTTGAACATTTTTTGGTCAAACGAGATACTTCAGTTAATTAAAATGATGTCATATTTAATTGAAATAATAAATTTAAATTTCTAAATTAATGTTTTACTCGAACATTTTGAGAAAAGTTCAACAACAACTGTAGTGACTAACTAGTATATAAAATTCCATATGACATCATATATTATTTGATCCGAAAAATTGCATACATAATCTTATCTTATGGAATATAATTTGATCCAAAAAATGGGTTAATCAAATTTGATCAAGTTATACATAATTTGATATAAAATGCTTTAATATTACGAAATTTTTTTGAGTTTTTTTGAAAAATTCACTAATATGTATAAATTAGACATATATAATTATATCATATTATACGAGTATCAAGTTATATAAGATTGTATATAAACTTTTATCGAGTTTTTGTGAAACCATACAGTGAAATGTAATTATTTAATATCTTACGAAATCACATTTAAACTTGTGGTTTCGAAGATTTCAGTTTGGCAATTTTTATCTACCGAATGAAACTTGTAACGTCTTCGAACGGTGGTGCTACTGTAGCTTTGATGAAGTCTAAATTTTGTGAACCTTTAAATTTTACTCAAGAAATTAAATCCTGGTTAAATCGCAAAAAATCTTCTTAGATACGAGTATACGAAGGAACTAGTGCGGAAAGGAAACCAACTTAACTTTTACGAAATTCAAAAGAAGTTATGTATGTGTTTTTCTCAACAGCAGCGGAAATAGAAAGTGCATAATAGGGATGATAAAGTACTTTTTGTGATACTATAAGAAGCTTAAAACTGATATGCATGCACAGAGAGAAATTTGCTGATCGAGTTTCAATGAAATTTTTAAGTAAACTAATGAAGTTTTCTTTACAAAGTAATTCTTGAATCTAGAAAAACCTGCATATATTTTAAGAATTCAGTTTTAAAGAAACTTTTACATTGAGAGTATGCAACTTCTAATAAATAAAATTAAATTTTTCACAACATTTTATGAAATATTCCATTAATTCAACGAAAAGTTTCAATAGACGAATTCCAATGAAACTTCATTGGTTTAATACATAGATTCATTAATATTATGCAGATTATTCTCTCAGCGTTGTTTAACTAAAAATGTTATAGGTTTTTGGTTGCCATACAGCTTTGTGAGAAAATTCCAAATAATATTAACGAATTTACACATGGTTATATGAAAATAAAATTCGGTATAAATCTGTGCATTCAGCAGATACAAATTAATATAGAACAGTTCTAAATAGTTTTAAAAAGGTGGTCCCAATTTTCGAATTTTGTGACGTAAAAGCACTCAAAAATGTGTATTATTGCACTGATGGTGGGAAAATAACAAGACAAAATTTCGAATTTTTCAGGAATTTTTGGACAAACCATGGCACAGAGGTTTGGTAGAGCTAAGCATATTATGATGAAAATATTTTTAAAAATTCCGTAGAATAATTTTGGCCACCACAGTAACATATAGTTTGCAACAAGTAATTTTTACTTGTTTTTGGAATGTATTTATTTATTTTCCCATAATAAGCTCTTTGATACTCATCGCTTGATACCCTGAACGACTTCATCACTGAGCGCTCACTGAACATATTGTGCATTTTGGTTGCATAACATTGTGTGCATAAAATTGACTTTTTAGAGCATATTTCTGGTAGCACAGATCATAACATTATTTTACATGATGATAAAATCAGTTACAATTATATGTATGACGTTAAGATCACATAAGCAACACATTATGATCATTAGGATCACATTATTCAATAAAATTTTCTCTGCGTAGAGGGCCTATGGTGAGATTAAGGGTCAGTATTATGGTTGTTCCTAATGGAACCATAGGACATAATATAAATATTATGGTCGGCATCACCAGGGAAGGTAACTCCAGGGTAACTCCAATTATAAAAAACATTACAATTAATGATCAAGATGTACCTACTTCTTTTTTTTAGAGAAAAACTAATAATTTAACATTGAGTGGTCATAGGAGAAGAGTAATTCCAATACAAAATTCCTTCAGAACTTTTTGAAAGTGAAAGTTAAAAAAGTTTTTTATTGTCGCAACTGCTTATTGAACTTGCTACCTTAAGATAGCTAGTCTAGCTATCTACCCCTGAATTTTTTCAGTACTATTTTCACGGGTGCATAAAAAGCAATTTTTCATCATGTATTTTTAAAATTAAAAAATATTGAATTTATACAAATTATAAATATTAAAACAAAAAGAAATGAAAAAAAATTAAAAAAATTAGGTCCCACCATGAATCGCAACTTCGGTCATCTGTTTAAAAATAAACTGTATCAAAATCACTTTTTAGGATCACCTTTAGAACAGTAATGCTTTAGAAATTATACATAAGTGACTTTTACGATGTTGATTAGAACTACTTCTAAAAAGGTAGTAAAAATACACTAACGGATACTTTTGAAGTAATGAAAGAAGTGTTTTGTAAAGCAGGCATCCCAAGAGTTTCCGATTCCTCAATATCGATACCACGCATTTGTATTGATGATATTGAAGATCCCAAAGCGCCATTGGTCAACATACAACATTGGATCTGATGTGGATTAAAATCAACCGTAATTGCGAGACCCCACTCAGGGATTGTCAATAGGTTATGATTGAGCGCAGGGATTGAACAAAAATCAATAACAAATATTGCCATCTTCTGCGAAATAGTAGATTATGTTAAAAGTTTGATCAAGTATGTCATTAAGAAAGATGGAAAAATAGAAGGAGAACAAAACCTTGTGATCAGTGTTGCCAACAAATTTTCAAAATAAATGGCTAGATCAGGTCCAAAAATCGCTAGAAAATCACTAGATTTATAAACAGTGCAAGAATTTAGCGATTTTATCGCTAGATTGTTGAAAAATGGTACTTAAATGACTTTTTTACTCAAAAATTTTTTTCATATGTTCATAAGAATAAATAAATAATAACAAATAATAAATAATTAAAAAAAATTTACGATTAAGCTGCAAATAACGAATCTCGATTTTCATTGAATTAATATTAGTATTGAAAATATTCAAAAGAGTGCATTCTACGGTGAAAACTACATACATACCCATATTTTATCGAAATGTGTATTTTTTAGAAAGTTTTTTTTTACTAAAATCGTTTAAGAAGTTGTTTTTTTTATAATAAAATAATATCAACAATTCTTTTAATTTTTGCACTAAAAAATACAAAAATTGTTTTTTCGGACTTTCTATATTTTCATATATTTAGTTAGAATATTCTTCCACCTCAAGTCCAATTGTACATTATGTAATGTCTCGGTTTGAGTAAGAAAGTTATCATTTTCTTATTGCGGACAACTGAAGAGTAGAGTGATGTCTACGAAACAATTGTATTGTCTATCATGAAAATGATCAACCCCTTTTTCAAACAACAAATAAAAATCTAATACGACAATATCATATTAGAATTTGGACGAATATTCTAACTAAATATATGAAAATAATATCAATATAGGAATTTTATAATATTTTTCAACATAAAACTGATTTTTAAAAATTGTATTACGGCTGATAAAAAATCGCTAGATTTTGGGCTAATAGCTACAGGACCATTTTTACCCCTAGGGGCTAAATAAAATCGCTAGATCTGACGAGAAAATCACCGTTATGGCAACATTGCTTGAAATGCCACTGAAATAACTTGTTTATAAGTGTGTGTGAAGTTTAAACAAAATTGTAAACTATGGTATTAATAATATCAATTAACAAATATATGATAATTTTTACGTAAAATTAATTGAAAATAATAGTAATTAATCCTTTACCGTACACAGTCTGATTTTTTAATATAAATTTTTAACAATAAATATTCTGAAACTTCATGAATCCGGTGATAGAAGAATAGTTTGTAGAATGAATAATAATAGAACTACATTTACCACCATTAGTTTCGAAAAATATCATAATCCTAAAATTCTTAAAAAAGTTTTTAAATAGTATACTAAATAAATTTTTATTATTTTCGAAAAGAGCTCGGATTTAAAGTAGAAATTGTGTAAAAAACAAATAATTTTAAGTAGTCTTTTCGCATTTAGACAGCGAAATTAATATACTTGGTTAAAGTTAATCCATTTTTTAATCTTCATCTTTTACATATGAATTTTTTGACAGCTACAATAAAATATAAAATTTTAGCGATCCGGCAAAAAATTATTATAGAAATGTCGGCATTAACAGAAAATCTGTCGACAGTGCCAAAATATTGTTGTGGTATTTTCTTTACGTTAATTTTCATCTGACTTTGTATGTGTGTTTTTTAGTGTTGGAAAGCGTAGTTATAACAAAATACGGAGTTGCACACAATCAGTAGTATGAATAAAAAGTCGTTTAGGAATATTAATCAGATTAAAGGTTGGATTAACTGTTAATCAAATAGATTAAAATTTAGTTTAAGCTACTTGTTTAGTGATTGATTAAGCAAATAATCCGACTTCAAATACGAAAATATTTAAAATTAGAAATTATGTATGTGGTTGTTTTGTTTTATACCGGTTTAACAAATTCTATGGTATCTAAATATGGGAGTGGTTCAGTAACATTTAATGTGAATAACACTAATTTAAGAAACTGATGATTCAAATGCCTACAAACAAGTAATTTTCTTCGTGAAATTACCAACTTTTAGTCATTAGGTTGTCTAATAAGCCGTTACAGCGATTTGTAACTAACATTAGCCGAATAGACCTTAACAACGCAATAATTTATTATTACGTCTGCTACGAATTGTTTTGACAATAACACTCCCCTTCTGTCACTCTGCTAAACAATCCAAATGACATCATCTTTGGAATAACAAAACATATAGACAATGCAAAACAACACACTTGGACTCAAAAACATAAACAATAACATATTTTGATTTGGAGCAACAAATTATTAAATTTCAAAATAACAAAACTGGATTTACTGCATACAGTGCGCCCTCGCTTAACGCAACCCTCGAAAAACTTCTCGGTTATCGCAACAATGAAATGTTGCGAACACTAGACTTTTTTTCAAATAAAAAATATTACAGTAATTTTGACTTAGCTGCACAACCAACTTTTGCAAGAATTTTTGTGCAGGTAAGCCAAAAACTCAGTTAAGTCAAATTTTTTACCTGCCTTAATGTGCAGGTATATCAATACAGACTAAAAACAAACAAAACAAGATAATGCTGACCACTTTGTGCTTTGCTTCAGATCTTGCGATTTGGTTAAAAAACGACTAAAGTAGGATATTTTTGTCACAAAAAAAGTTAACAACACATTTATTTTATGTGTGTTTTTTCCCTAGATTTGAAAAACAAAGCAAAACACAAGAGGCAGCTAACGGTGATCTTTTTTATAAAAATAATGTAAAACTGCCAAAATTATGCGCAGGTACAAAAAGTGCACTTAAAGAATACAATTGCGTACATAATTTAGTGAAATAGAAACGAAACCAAAATTTTGTGCAGTTATAGCAAATGTGCACTTAAGAAAAAGGCAGTTAAATCAAAACTACTGTAATTTCCAAAAAATTGCGATAATTGAATAGTTTTTTAAAGAAAAAATTAAAATTTCAATTTTTAGTGGTTTTCATTGACCAAGCGTATAACTATATAGATAAAACAGTTCATAATTATCGTTAGTTTGGGAAATTTTGGTCTATTAGTTGTTCTCAGCAAGGTCACACTGTATTTGTAACTGATAAAATTTCAAAAAAACATAATCTATTGATGCAAACTTACCGGCCTCCAAAACTTTCTTCATGCAACCAGTAGCATTACGTAATGAGGATAAGGACTGCAAGAAACGTGATGGAGCAACTCGAGCACAATCCATTTTAAAAAAATCATCACCTTCAAACGCTTCACCACATTTGGGGGTAGATAGAGATTCACAGGTATAACAATGAATGGCAAATACTATAATGAAAAAAAAATATATTTTTAAAATAATTAGTTGGCATGTAAAGTTTTGAAACTTTTCCAAAATTTATTTTTGGAAATTTTTCAAATACGTGTATTGAAAATTGTATGACTACGTACCAGTGCTGGCAAAACAGGCCAATATTGAAACAGCCAATAAATTTTTTGTATTCAACATGATTTTTTATTTTTTTTTATAGTAATTTTCTTAATCCAAAACAACTGCTGTGTTTTTCAAAACTTTAATTTTTTCTTAGTATTTCTTGAGGTTTCACCACCGAGCGATCTTTACCTACTAACCAAATTGAAATATTTTTTTGTTTCTTAAACTCTGTTAAAATGTTTGTTAGCATCCACTGAAGCATCTGACTTGTAATAACGTCGAAAACACTCATTATGACTTAGATTTTGTCACACTCATTGAGTGCTTGTATCAAATGAGTGTATTATTCATAGATTACATAGATATCCCACTCTTCTTCTTCTTTTGTCAACAAACAAATTTTTACACACACATTGAAATTTTTTTGTATAGGAATACCATGTATGTCTAACACATTCTCATGAGATACGTGCACTGACAGCGAATGTCAAAGAATAAGAGATCTATGTAATCTATGGTATTATTTGAGTTGACTTTATTACTGTGTTATTTACGCTGTCAGTTTCATTAATGACATCATAGACGTATATTAATAATTTTCTTCGTGTTTACCCGTGGTTCCCAACATGGGGCGCTCGCCCCACTGAGGTGTTATTGCCATATTTTATGGCGGCAATGGCCATCTTCTTGATTCTTTGCTCAAATCATAATGTTTTTGTTTTTAAAACTTGCAGAAAATGTATTGACTGCAGAAAATCCTTGACTGTGAAAGAAAAACTTGGCAAACCTCAAACAGATCTCAACACGAGGAGGGTAAGTTCGCATTTATAAAAGTTGTTTTATGCAACATAATACCATGTAATATCACGATGAGCTTTTAGAATTGTACAATTAAAAATCTTTTCAAATACTTTTTAACGTAAAAATGCAATAGCGCGGCGAAAGCAGAAAAAAATTCTGCAGTATGTCAAGATTTACCATTCCCATCGTCTTATATAGTGATAAGCACGGGAATTTAACACTGAATTTGACAAATTAGTATCTAATATAAAAACCTTTTTCAGCTCTCACTACCATGGAATATGTTTCAAACTACACAGAAAGAATTTACAAAATTCTAATTAAATTTTTAAACACCTTTCTCATACCAAATTTGTAAATACAAAATAAAAACTTTTTAAAAAGGCACCAACAAAAAAATTTGTAAATCCAAAAAAAATTTTTTTATATAAAATTTTTTTTTTGTAATTTTGAATTTTTATTTTTAAATAATTTGTATATGAAAGATAACAATTTACAAACGAGTTACAAATATTTTAAACAAACAAATTGTTGGAAATAAAATTTCAATTTAAAAGAAAATGTGATTACTTCCACAAATTCCCATTGTTGGTGCCTACTTTTTTTTCTGTGTATAAAGCTTCGATGGTGATGTTGTAAAAAAACAATTAAAAATCGACTTGTATCGGCTTTTGGGGTACCTCAGGAATTTATGTGGTCAAAATGCTGTTCAAAAGTGGAAGTTTAACAACTTGGTAACAACTTGGTAACCCTGTGCTAAAACATAAGTTTTCTCTTTTAAATAATACATTACTCTCACGCAGGGTTTCGTAAGTTTTAAATATGCTCCTGAACATAAAGTACAAACACTGGACTTTTTCATCTCCTTAATTCCCGAGGAGACAAAAAAAATGAGACAGGCTGTTCTAAGATTTCTTTTCTCTGTCAGTCATCGAAATTTACAACAAATCTGAGAGTATAGCTGGGAATACTTTCCTTGTGGGTTCAAGGATCTCACTATGAGATGTCGACTTATGTTATGATCATCGCTATATACAATCTATTTTTTATAATATTATGATACAATGGACAATCTTTTTCACTCTGAGCCATTGGTTTAACTTTGTGCTTATCCAGTCTACCCACAACTCATGACAGGATGAGGAGGAGGGACGTGGAAGTTTTTGAAGCTCTAACTTGGGACATACCACAAAAAATGTTGGGAAGCACTCGTGTATACAAAACCACCCAGTTGGAAATTATGTACTTTAGACTGTTATAAAAAAATCTTATTTTCTCGATATGATCCTATTAAAAAAAACTGCGTAACTATGGACGAACCTAAAGTTGAGATTTCGCACCTAAAAAATATGTGTCTCTTTATTGTCCCCTGCTACATATCACTCATTGTTATTAAGTTAGAGGTTTTTCTCACAAATTTAGGGAGTTTTCAGTCGTTTAGAGTAATCTTGACAATACTATTTCAGCTTCGCACAAATAAAGTTTACAGGGGGTTTCTAGAAGACGTTCGTTGTCACACGAATGAGTGACTAAATTATTTTGTTGTTGTATTGCATGTATTTTGTTATTGTATTTTCGTTCGTGTGAAACAAAACGCCACCTTACTCTTGTTGATTTATTTTATTAAATTTTTTAGATCTGTTTTACAAAAAGCTAAATTTTGACAAAAATTATATTTTAACATTTGACATATATTTAATCAAAAAATTTATAAAATGAAAAGAAAAAATTAAGAATACCACAAAATTTCGAAAGCCTAAAAGAGACAGTTATATATACAGCTACAAAAAATGTGCAGTACAAAATATATGTAGATTTTCTAGTTCTATCTTCCTCTGCACATTACCACGATATAAACAACACCATACGGCTTGAGATTACTAAAACCAGTGATGTGTGTATATTTTTCCTAAAGGGGTCTTTTTACTAGACCAGTATAATATTTGTTTCGTTTCAAAAATTTGACAACTTGTTGTTTCTCGATTCTTCGTCTACTCAATTTGGGGCTGAGCATGAATAAATGAAAAATACAATTTGTTTATTTGAGTCATTTCAATGTTGAAATGATGTCAGTTTTGGTTTATTTTATAATCGTATGCACGACATAATATTTTTCTAATGTATGTTATTGTGTATTCTATTGGAATTCTATTTTAATTTGAATATATTTTTTTTTATTTTTTTTTTTTTTGTTATTTATTACTACTACGAGTTTATGATTTTGTAAATACATTTTAAGGGGTGAATATTTCAAACTATTTATTTATTTATTCTCAATAAAGTTGTATTAAAAAAAACTTGATGATGTGATAAACATTTAAAATTTTTTGGGGATTTCATGATTTCAATTTAAAAAATTTTTAAATATAACTAATCATCGATCAAAATTTAACTGATGCCAGAAATTATTCAAAACAAACAGTGGAACATGGAATTAGGTGAAAAATATTTTCCATACGCACCGAAGTAGTGTTGCCGTACTCTCTGCAAAAATCTGGCTTTAGGCCATACAAAAGATAATATGGTTTGAATTGGAATAAATGATTAAATATCGAGGGATTATTTATATTCAATAAGGTCTATCTACAAATATACAATTGTTCAGGAAAGCTTAAAAACCGTTTAGTTCTCATTTTATGATTATTTTTCCTACTTAATCTTGTAAATAATTTATAAGAAATACCTACTAATTCTTACCTATACATTTTTTGTTAAGGTTTTATGTTTTTCGCGGTTGTATTGTAAATAACCCTAGTTGCCTTCGGATATATTCTATGTTGATATACGAATTTGTAGATAGCCCTTTTTTTGGGTAAATTTTCTATAAAATGTTACTGAAATGAGAATGTTAGATGCGTTATTCAATATTTCAGTTTTGTTAGGACACATATATGTAGATACCTCGGTAATTTTCATTCCCAAAAACTTAAAAGATTTGCAAAATGGTCTTAGCCCGCGTTAACAAAGAATTACAAATGCTCTAATTTTAACGAAAACAAATAATTGGCTATTTGGCGCCTTCGTATGCATTTTTTGCACTATCATGTTTCCAAATTCGTTAATTCATTGAATTCGGAAAAATGTTAAATTCATTTTTCAGAAACCGCTAATTTGTAAATATATTTAGAACAATTTCAAAATATTTTTCACCAATTCTAAAAAACAAAGTCCATTGCTAATACTAAGTGCTATAAAGTGTGTAAAAGAATTTTTTTTTGTGCGGTGCACGGACATTAAAAACAATAAAAACACGAATTTCAACCGCGTTTTTTCTCAAATTTATTTTTTTTTGTGTTAAGAAATGAAATGAAATTTGAGCTGATAGCCCATATAACATTCATAAAAAATTGTTTTGTAAATTGTTTCAGGTTAACAACTGAAGCGTTTGCCATCAAAAACACATTTTCTTCAAAACGTCAGATATTGAATATAAGACCTCGATATACTTTTCGTAGCCTGTATTTTAAAATATTTTATAATTAAATTAAAAAACAGGATTGGCAGGCAATATTGGTAAAATACCGCTATTAATTCCAAGGCCTTCCAACTGACTGCCGTTAATCTTAAAATACTGATATCCAAATAAATGAAATAGCGTTATCCTTAAAATACCGTTACCGTAATAATCTAAAATAGCGTTACCCTCACCAATATCCGCATTATTTCGGTTACCACCCATGATAAAAAATTATGTTTATTTATTCAGTACGTAAGCACTCAAATATACATAAAGTATGAGTTTATTCCGATTCTGAAATGCCTCATATGAATAGTTTGTTGAATATTTAATCTAAGCACGCAATTTTTTAAAAGGATTCATTCACACATAAAACTATTGCGGAAACGTGACTTCATTCAACAATTATATTTCAATGTAAACAAAAAGGGGATGTTTTTATATATAACTAAAATCACTAAATTATTCAAACTCCCTCCTGACTGTGATGAGTGGAGTGAGTTTTATAAACTAAATATGAGTCAAATTATTTAATTTGTTAACTGAGTGTAAATAAAAAATTCCCCTTTGAAAAGAACTATAACAAATTAAAACCATTAAAACTAATTAAATTAATTTTCACGATTTCGTTTGTTAGATATTTTGCTGTAGTTAGTAAATTAGTATTCAGATGTGCTTAGGTTAAGTTAAAATTCAAGTGATTCAATTAATTATAGTTGACCCGATAGGAAAATTAAGATGGAGTTTACAGTTTACGCTTTGACTCAGACGAACGAAGATACAGTAACAAAATACAGACAATACAAACAAAATTCTAGCTGTCACTCATTCTTGTCACGACGTAATGGAAATAGTGATTCTTAAAATAAATGCTGGCAAATCACTTACGATAAAGCCAACGTTTTCCCAGTTGTAAAGTTTGTAATCCAAAAAAAAAAAAAAAATGTTAATTGTGCTTCAAAATAGGTCTTTCCTAAATATCTTTCTTTGCAACCCTCAGATAAAAACGTTAGTAAAAAATTTTGTAAATAGTTTCCAATCGCACTTTACTATTTTTATACTGTTTTTTAGTACAATTTGTTTTAGTAATCATTTTTACTAATCTCTTATTACAAATTACGGATTTTTTTACTATTTATCGCTGCTGATTTCACCAAAACATTTTACTAAGTTTTCAAAACCGAGTGCAAATTTAGCAGAAAAATATACTAATTAAATTTTTTTTTTATGGATTTTTACAATTCTTGTTTAGTTTATATTTGTTACTATTAATATATTCTTAGTTTTGGAAATAACACTCTGAAAATTTAATTGAATCTCCAAATCTCCAATGCATAAAAAGGTAATAACTTCAGCACCGTTTGCCATATTGACTCCAAATTTCAAGTACGATGAAGTAATTATACGCTTGTTACAATCTAAAGAAAAAAAGTTTTTTTTTTATAATTTTTTTTTTTTTTTAGATTTTACAGTTTTTATTTTATTTTTTAGTACACTTTTTTGCTAATTTCAGCAGATTGATTTTAATTTACAGTTTACAACAATTTAGCTGCAACTTATTATTTATACTAATTTCATTGTACTAAATTTATGATATTTAGTAAGTTTTTTTAGCAAATGGATTTTGAATTGAAGTTTACATAAATTTTACTAAAACTTAGTAGCGGCTACTGTTTTTTTCTACTAATTTTGTTGTACTACAGATAAGCAGATATGTGTTTCTAAAATTTGAGCTGGGCTCAAAACAGTTAAAATTCCCGTAATAATAGCAAAATTTTCAGTAGCCATTACAGACTTTTTTGGTTGAGTGTAGTTTAAAAATAATTCTGGAAAAATTGTTTGTATTTTATTATGAATTATAATCTGGAAGTTTCTTATTGCCGCATTCTTATCAGTAGGGCTCGCAAGTTCATGTAAATATATGTTTGTTATAAAATATGGATACCACAAAAAACTGCACATTCACTAGAATATAATTATTTAAAAAAAGGGCATAAAAAGCTGCTGTAATATACAATGTTTATTATTTATCAAAGACAAATGATACTAAAATTGAATAGTTTAAAAATTTTAAATGCATCTTATTCGATTTTAAATACGTATTTCATATACATAAAACATGATTATAAATGCATCAACTTCCGAGCCCTACTTACCATTATAAATGTTATATGCATTTTTTAGTTTGGATTGTAATTTTTTTTTTTTATTCTATCCAGTTGAAAATCTATCTCGTTTATGTGCTGATAAGCCAGCATTTGTAAAATTTGTATGACTAAAGATAATTCTTTGTAATTAGATGCTAAATGCATTTTCCATTTGGGTATAAATTACAAATATTAATATCAGAGTTGGAAGAAATTAATTTTTTTTTTGTAATGATCATTACTCATATTCATTATCATTACATATAAGTTATTGCAATAAAAAAAGTTAATTATGTATTATTTTTCATGAAATATTTTTTCTTTTCTTTTTTTGTGAAATTGTAATGAACGTAATTTAAATTTACACTACCTTCATGAAATTGTAATTAAATTAATTTTGATTTCCATTATACAATTAGAAATAGATTTTCATTACCATTACTTTGATAGAAAGATAAATATTTTTCGCTTCCTTTAATTTGAATTTATGGTATGCCAATTCTCCGCTTAAAGCCCAAATAAAAAATGAGCTTAAGTTTTGAGATCTGAAGTTATAAAATGCCCCAAAAGTGCTCTCCACGACAATATTTTATAAGAAAATTAATAGCTTTGCCAATAAAAATGCAACTTTAGAAAAAATCAAACGAATTTCCCTTTTAGCAAAGTAATGATGTTTTTTTTTAATTTCATTACAATTTAAAAAAAGTAATGAACTTTATTTTCAATATATTTAAATTTAAAAAAATATAATGAACTTTATTTGCATTACAAAATTTCATTACCATTGCATAAATTAATGGTAATGATCAGGGCAAGTTTTTTTGGCATTTGCCATTAAATGCCATTTTTGCCATTTTTTCACTTATTGTAAAAATGCCATTTTAACAAATCCTTGCCAAAAAAAAAAGCCAGTTTGTCTACTTTTTTAGACTTTTCATTAAAAAATAGTCTAAAATTCAGTAAAAACTAAGCCCTAGTTTATGTATTATGAAAATACTCTAAACGAAAGCAAAGTAACGAAAAGTTGTTTTTGTTTCCCATATATTTTTGACGAAAGTGATTGTCAATTTTTTCGTTTAGACTCTTTTCGTAATATATAAACAGGCCATCAATCTTTGTAAATAATTTTTGGAAAAGATTTACAAAAATACGATATTTTTTTCTTAATATTTAATAAAATTCCAGATTTTTTTTTTAATCATACTAATATACGGCAATTTAGCAGTTCAACGCTAAATTCCTTCATTATTGTATTTTTGTTAAAAACATTCAGAAAAACACTTAAACCAACTATTATACTTTACAATTTTTGGAATAACCGTGCCATTTTTTTGTGCCAATATTACTATTTTTCGTGCCATTTTGCCTGCCATTTTCAACTTTTTTTTGTGCCATTTTAAACTTGCCCTGGTAATGATACATATATATGATACCACTACATAGAATAATGGTACACTCGTAGAAATAAATCTGTAAAAATAGCAGAAAAATTTACTAAAAATTAGTTAAAAATTATGCTGCAGAAAAAACTGCTGAAATTAGCAGATTTTTTTGGGAAATACTAGTAAAATAAGAACAGCAAAATTAAAGCTGTTAAATTTACAAAATTTTAGTTATGTTTAAGTTAACTTTTAGTTAATTGAAAATAACAAATTGTACTATAAAACCTGCGGAAAATGTTGCTAAATATTAGCAATTCTTCGCCCCTAAAAATGGGCGAATATGGTTGTTCGCACGATACAGTTTGCCAATATTTTAATGTTAATGAAATTTGGAACACTGGAGGGCCAAGGTTAAAGCATGTTGATTTCGTATACAATCGATCCATTAAGCCAAATCAAAATTTTTACTGATTTCCTTATTGTTAATCATTATTGTTATAATTGACGAATTTGGACGCCAGTCGATTTTAACGCATTAAAATTTCGATTCCAAACATTAGTTGACTTTCAACCACCATGGTGTAGGGTATCACATAGACGCCATGCCCGACTTTAACCTTTTTAATCGTTTTTTATCCATTTATTATATTTTGGTTAAAAATAATAAATTTTGAAATTTATTAAATTTGATTAAATTAACTACAATTAAGAAATATGTTAATGAACTTTTAAATGATATTCATTCAGTGAGGGAGTGAGAGTTCAAAAACTCACAATATACATATAATGCATTTTAAACAATGTTTATGAATTGTATGACTGACGTGACCAACTGTTTTTGAACGTAATGCTGGTTTCGGAAGATAAAAAACATGATTTTGGTGCCTAAATCGCGATATTACATTTTTTTTTGCTGAAAATTTATATTTTATCAAATTTAAATCTTTTTTCATATAAAAGCATTCACAAAGGAAAACTTTCGAAAAAAAAAACATTGTTGTATAGAAAAAATCTCAGAAATCCCAAATTTTTCGAACTTTGTCCGTTTTGTTAAGAATTACCCTGCAAAGCAAAAATTTTTTGCTATCGAAATACTATTGAATTTTGAGGAAATATTTCATAATAAAAAAATCTTTATATATGAAAAATTACAGTTTTTACAGAAGAATTGTGATATTTTTAAATATTTTTGTTTCGGCGGAGTAATAATACACTCCTATAATACAAATAAACCGGTTTCAAGACAGTTCCCGAGGGATCAATTTTTCTACCACAGAAACAGGGAGACATTTTTAATTTTTGTTTTTGACAATTTACATGATAATAAACATTAATACACTCCGACAAGGGATTGGAACATCGGTGCAAATCGGAACGGTATGGAATGAAATGTGGAACGAGTGAAATTGGAACATGAGCCACAGGGAACGAAATGCAATCAAACGGGGAATGAAATTCTTTTTGTCTTAGTGTTTTAATTTTTATTGTCCAATAAATGGAAAAAATAAGTCACCTTGTGTCTGTTTTATGTGAATAATAGGAGCGTGAATTTCGATTGCAACTTGCAAAAATTTTGTCCTTTTTGCTCTATCTTGCTTAGTTTTCGAGATACGGGCCATTTTAAAAAATCGCCATTTTACAATTCTAAATTCAGTAATTCTAAAACACCCTTAGGCAAGAATGAAAGCCGGAGAGGGATATGCTTTCAACAGATTATTTTTCACAGTTTGTTAAATAAGTCTTAGTATTTTAGCACATTTAATTCCTTAAAAGCAATTGCTCATTATGCCGATAAAAATAAATTTGATATCATGCAATTAATTTCAATAATTATTGTTGGTCTCCGCCATCATCTAATTTTACGATAAATCTATATTGATAATGTCAGTAGGTGTTTATTATATTCTAGATATAAAAAAACATAATTTGCATAAAATTAATTAAACACAACACAAATTTTTTTCTATGTGTGTGAAATGTAGAAAGAATTCTTTTAATTGGATTTGAAAACAACATGCAATATTCTACATTTTGTTTAAAATTTATTACATTATATTAATTAAGGACATTTTGTTGGTTTGTTTTTTTTTTAGTAATTTTTTTATGGCCTTTTCATAAACAGTTACTATAGTTATACAGGGTGATCTAGGTTGTTCGTACAAAGCTTTTTAAAACATAAGTACAGAAATTTCAGAATATTTTAAAAAATATGCACTTTTATTGATCAAATCATACTTAAGATCAATGAGTTTTTTGGAAATGATAATTGTTTAAAAAATCAGTACCAAAAGAAATGGCAGTTAAAAAAATTGTAGTTTGCATTCTAATTAAAAGAGAATTAAAATAATGGAAAAATAATTATTCAGTGTGTTCATTTACGCGAAATTCTTACTAATTTTACTATATGTGTTTTGTCAGATTTGAGATCATACAAGTAAACTACAGAGAAAAAAATTTACAAAAATCGATAAGGCCAGCAGGATAGAATACGTATTTTTGGGTACCACTATAGACCCATCCTCAGTATCCATGCCTTTGTGGGTTAATAATTGATAATGGTCTACTTATATTGAATTCGAAACAAATAAACTACCGTAAACACAACTCAATTAGACTAACATTAACGAAATTTTAACAATACTATTTTTATCGTCTGCTATTTTTTTTTTGTTTTTAAGAAAAAAGAGTAGTATTTTTAAGCAAAGAAAATTATTAAAAAGAAATCCGTTTTACGAATTTATTACCAAAGCATTTTAACACCAAAGTGTAAGCAAACAACAAATATTCGTGCTAAAGTCCAGACCCCTGATTCCCATTATATGATAAACTCATAAATACTATTGAATAGACTAAAACTTATCGGTGTGTTTCAAGATATATCTTGAATATACTTTAATTATCTGACATTACAGTATATGGATGCTTTAGTTGCCAAATCAATTATATCCAATTTCTGAATTTTATAAAACTTCAATTTCAAAATACTTTATTGACTCTTAACTTTATAAAATTCAAAAATAATTTCTCTGCTAATAAATATCAATACCGTTTAACGAAATTTATCACTTAACAAGAATTTGAAAAAATTATATGTAAGTACTATTTTCACATTTTTTTCATTGAGACTCATTCAGTTTTCTTTAAGGAGTTAATCGATTTGCCAACTGAAGCATTCATGTGTCTGCTAAATTTCTACATCACCCTGATAATTCTTTCAAGTAGTAGTAGTAGTAGTAGTAGTAGTAGTAGTAGTATCTGATACACAGACTTTTGAATGTTGGTCTTAAGGTTCTTCAGCAGTAAAAATTTGTCGGAGTAGAGATGACTTTCCGTGAATCCCCATAAAAAATTATTTAATGCTGTTAATTTGCTCACTTCAGTAGAAAACTCAGTCAAACCGGTTTTTTTTAGTAGAGAAGCAACACTCAGGAAATTCTTTCTATTAATTAACGTATTGATTCCTTTGGAAAGGGGATAGAGAAGAAGTGAAAGATGGTGAAAGGTTAACGGCTTCAAATATGGCAACACTGTTTTTGCGCGAGATATTAACTCTTAAGGTGCGTACAGAGTGGCCGCTTGTTGCCGAGCCGAGCCGACTGACGCTTATTACGAGAACTTGTTCATGCGAGCAACAAGTTTGGGTGTGCATAGTGCATGCGAGAATCAGCGCTGATATTTTATCTATTATTTGTGTTTTATGTATGTTTGTATGCATTTGGTTTTGTTGTTCATTCGTGTTTGTGAAAAAAAAATTTTACTTATTAACGCATTTCTTCAATTATTCTTGAAATTTTTATTAAATTTTTTTTAAAATTTTGTTTATAAGTTTTTTTTTAATTTTTTTATAATTGTTATAATTTTATTTAATTTTTATTATTTATTTGAATTTTTATTTTTTTGTTTAATTTTTATTTTATTAACATAACATAAACAATGTTTTCGGCGCTGAAAAACGCTTTGGAACTGTTTTCTCGCATTCAATCAGCTTTGCGCTCTGACCAGCTCGGCGCCCACTATGACTTGTTCGCGCTTATTTGTACTAATTTGTATAGTACCAGTTTTCTCGCATTGGTTCTCGCAATAAGCGTCAGTCGGCTCGGCTCGGCAACAAGCGGACACTCTGTACGCACCCTTAGATCAGTTGTTGCGGGCCATCTGATGAAGAGTTGGCGAACTTTATTTAAGCTTTTTAGTTCACAGCCTTGTTATATTATTTTATTTCGGTGGGGTTAATTGCTATGAAAACACCGAAGGATGACGCTGCCATATGTATGAGACATCGAATAAACTCATACATATTAGTATGTTTCATAAATTGATTTTGCCTTGGTTGGGGATCGAACCCGCAACCTAACGTGTAAAAGTCCAACGCGCTAACCATTTCACCACAGCGCCCACAAAAGGATTTGACTAATTTTTAACAAATTTGACAAATCTAATTTAAACAAAGATTTTGGTTATCTTTATTTAACACAATACTAAAAATCCTCAGTACTTTAACTTATTTTGTGTGTTAATTTTTAAAACTATTTATAACAAATTTTCTAGAACACATTCGTTAAATTTTACAAAATTTATTGTCAAAATATAATATTTTCATGTTACTGTTATTACGCGGTGGATGGCGCCACCAATGTATCCGAAGTTTTAAAGATTTTTTCCCTCCCGATTTTTTAAAATGGCCCATATCTCGAAAACTAAGAGAGATAGAGCAAAATTGACGAAAATTTCTATTACCCCTAACCATACCATACCCCCGCGGAAAGGTTATATCCAAAAATTTACCATGGCGGGGCTTTGGACTCTCAGAAATTTTGAATAAAAATTTTCCACTTTATAAAATGGCACATATGTTTAAAACTAAGCGAGATAGAGCAAAACGGACAAAATGTTTGCTCCTTTGGAGTGCCGGGGACGGTCCCGATACCCTAAATTTGAATAAATTCTACGGCTCAATATAATTACAGATAACACTGTAGTTTTACTAATTTTTTATTTAAATTTAGATTTGTTAAATTTTATTTTAAGCCAAAAAACAGGAATAAATTTTGTTAAAGTAACAAATTTTTCTGTTCAGCCAACAGACTTATTTTTGTGAGTGTAAAATCTTGCAAATTTTTTTCTTAGTGGGACGATAGATCTTGATTATTTCTGTAGTTTGAACAATTTTATAGCGTTACGCGGTCAATTTTGGAAATGTTTTATTTCGAGCTTACTTCAAAACTTTATAAAATCATAAAAATTTACAGATATCTAACTGATTGAGCTGTCAACATATCAAACACAAATTTCACCACCCTGTATATACATATCTAATGCCACAATTTTCAAAAAATTTACTTTTCATAAACACATATTTTTTTTATAAACTGCGTGTTCTCATTTTGACCTTGACTGTGTTTCTTTAATGGGTTCCTTGTTGTATTTGAATATAATAAAAAATGCTTATTTTTTAATTATTTAAATATGAACGATTGTAATCTAAATACTTACGTGTATTTTAATTGCAATAAATTTTATTAAAAATTTATATTTAATTTAAATGAACTTTATTTTTATATGATTCGTAATTCGGAGGATTTTTTAATACATTGAACATCATATTTTTCATTATATTAATTTTTTTTACTTACAAATATTTGAGTTTTAATTTAAAAAATATATGTAAAGCTATCGTATAACTAATTTGAAAATAAAAGCGAAATAAAAAGTGAATTAACAAAAAAAAATGTAATTCAGGAATACAACTCCCATATATGGGCAGGAGCTTCAAAGTCTATTTTGGAGCTTCTGGACCGTATGCAAAGCAGGGCGTCTACGCTTATCAATGACAGTAGGGCATCCAGCTCTATTGACTTATTGGAGCATCGTCGGAATGTGGGTTGTGTGACCCTATTCTATCGATATTACCATGGGAAGTGCTCTGCTGAGATAAGTGACCTTGTCCCCAAAGCCCAAGTTTTTATTCGTAATACTCGCTTATCAAGTGGAGCACATCCGTTTGTAGTCGATTGTCCAGTGGATCGCACAACGCATTACAGAGAGAATTCGTTTATCAGTCGCACTAGCCGTATGTGGAATAAACTCCCCGCAGACGTTTTCTCTGTTACTTACAATGTTGAGAAATTTAAATCAAATATTCACAAACACTACTCCCTCTTTCCTCCTCCTCAGAACATATTTTCCTAGTACCAACACAATGCACTGCGTTAATAGGGGGCATCCCCTGAGTGTTGGCCTATAAAAAAAATACAGAGTTTTTAAATATATTTCAAAATGTTAATAAAAAGAATTAGGAACAAAATTACTTATTACAAAATTTCTTGCCAATTTACATGTGAATTGCAGTAAGGAGTCGTTTAACTGTCTTATATTCTTTTCCTCAAAACCGCCATAAACCATATGGAAGTCATCCGATTACTATACATTTTTTTATTTTGCCAAAATTTCTAAAATCGGGGCAAGGAAATGGACACTTTCCATACATTCCAAATTTTAAGTATTGAATTAAAGCTACAATTTTCCTTAAATATCATAAAAATTGGTTATTCATCGAGGAATTAAGTATTTACACATTAATGCTTTTGTAAATTTTTATTTCGATCGCAGCAAGGAATCGTTTAACTCTCATATATCAGGGTTATTAAAAATGCATAAATGCTTTATCCGATTGCTATAAAAAAATTTTTTTTTTCAAAACTAGAAAAAAAAATTTTTGACAAAATAATGCGCAAGGACTCGAACTTTTTTCATATATCCTGAATTTTAAATATTGATTTAAAACTACAATTTTCCTTCAAATATAGTAAAACATGTTTATTATTCCAGAAATTTAGTTATTAATTTTAATCGCAGCAACACTCATAGCAATAAATCTGTAAAAATAGCAGTAAATGCTACTAAAAATTAGCTAAAAATGGCCTTGCAGAAAATATTGCTGAAATTAGCAGATTTTTTGCTTAATACTAGTAAAATAAGAACAGCAAAAATAAAACTGTTAAATGTACAGAATTTTAGTTACATTTGAGTTAACTTTTAATTGATTAAAATGACAAATCACACTGTAAAATCTGCAAAAAATGTTGTTAAATATTAGTAGACTCAACATAGCAGACACAAATTGTTATACCAAAAAATTTTTTTAATAAATTTGGTTGAATGCAAATAGCAGTTTATCCCGCTAAAATCAACAGAAATTTTTGTCAAAAATTTTAAACAGCCGATTTCAGGGGACTCAATTTTTATTTGCATTAATTAAAAATGAACTAATTTTTACTTGCTTTTTCTGCTATTTTTACAGTGTAAAAAATCGAAAAAAACTTCGAAAATTAAATTTTTTTTTGTGATTTTTTAGGCTACTAAATAAATTTTTTTTTTCCTGATTTTAGCAGGTTAATTTGTTATTTTCTATTAACAAAAATTTAACCTAAATATGACTAAAATTCTATATATTTCACAATTTTATATTTGCTGTTCCTATCTTACTAATATATAGCAAAAACAATCTACTTATTTAGTAGTTTTTTTATACAAGAAAATCAACTGTAATTACAGTAAAAACCACCACAAAAAAAAACACAAAAAACTGACACCCACTTTTCAGATTGTGGGTCTGGGCAAAAGAAACAAATGAGAGATTTCATTAAAAACGACAACTAATTTTTATTCATTCTAGTATATAAAGATTAGAGTTCGTCAGAAATATATAAAATTTCTTTGATTTTCGGATATCATCACTTTTTTTTAAAGTTTTTGCATAGAAAAAAACAATAGGGTTTTTTTTTCTTTTTTTTTTCAATTCCTTCCACTGGCGCAAGTCGGCCAAAAACGCTGATTTTAAGACCCTTTTCCTCCAGAGCAAAAACAGTTGCATTTATAAAAATCTGACTTTACCATTCGATTCTACAACAAAATTTAATATAAAAAACTTTTTTTTTGCATTTTCAAAATACACCAGATAGTCATTAGAGTGGTTCGAAAACCCACTTTTTTCAAAAATTTAAAAAAAGTTTCTTTTTTATAACACACAATGAAAATGTATTCCCTGCTGAGAACATTGATGCCAAAATTGTTGATATAGCGCGACCGGTTAAAAAGTTATTTAGTAATCAAATATGTTTAATAAAAAAAAATCTTTGTAATAAACCTTACAAAAAATCACAAATTATTTTGTCTTTAATAAAAAATAAATTTATAATGCGGCAGCGAGTATCGAAAGCTGCATTTGAATTAGCTCAAATAATTTTTCATTGAATTAAAAAAAATCCAAATTTGATTAGCTAATAACTTTTTAACGGTTCGCGGTATTTCCAAAATTTTGGTACCCATATATTCAGCCGGAAATACATTTTCATTGTGTGTAATAAGAAAGTAACTTTTTAGAATTTTTTGAGAAAAAGTGGATTTTCGAACCACTCTAATGGCTATCTGATGTATTTTGAAAATGCAAAAGTTTTTTATATTAAATTTTGCTTTAGAATCGAATGGTAACGTCAAAATGGTCTTAAAATCAGCGTTTTTGGCGGAAGGAGTTGAAATAAAAAAGAAAAAAAAAGACGCCATTCTTTTTTTCTATGAAAAAACTTTAAAAAAGCGGTGATATCCGAAAATCTAATTTTTATGACGAACTCTAATAAAGATATAGGTTTATTTTTTTAAATATTCCATCAAACTTTTATAACTTGCAGTTGTTAACAAAAAAAAACATATTTAAAAAAAAAAAAAGTAAACACGTTTTAGCAACGTGCATTTTTGTGCCATGTCACTCCAGCAAAATCAGGCATTTCTTTTTTATTTTGAAGGAGTAAGTTGCATATATGTATGTTAAATTTGATCAAAATCGGACCACGGATTCTTTATTTGGTAACAAATGGGTTAAACATTTAACAACCGCCTGAAAATATGCAATTTTGAGTAAAAAATGTAAAAGTGGTCGGACACTGAAAATTTAGTAAAGTTACAGTGGTGGGAGAAAATATACATACTATTTTTTTCTGAAATTAATCCCACAATGATTACGAATGTTACAAAACTCACTCACGGAAAATTTAATTGGGAATCGGTGTAATTTTTTTTACTTGTCCGGTATCTCCAAAATGTAACTCATAAATATTTATTTTCTAGTATTATTATCCTTATTAAATTTGAAATTTTCCTATAATTTTTAGCAAAGCATAATCTAGAATTTTGAGTTATAACTATAGACTAAAAATAAATTTGCATTATATTTAATAAACTATAATTTGAAATTGAAATTAAATGAGTCTCAACCTTTGTTGCATATTTTTTGTTGTAGCAATTTTTTCACAAAATAATAAAATCTGTATAAATAATATAATTTAATAAGTTGTTTTTATGAATTTAAATACAGGAAACAGGAAGGAAGATTGTCGAGGCAAGTGTTGCATTGTTAAACAATATTTAAATTGTAGTGAAATATTTTTAGAAACTAAGTTAAATAAATTAAAAAACTAAAACAAATAACAGCTTAAAGCTAAATTTAAAAGTAAAATATTTAATTAATAATATGGATGCATTAAAACAATATCACAAACTTATGAAACAGAATTTCAAAATGAATTAAAAATTGCTAATTTAAAAGCTAGAAACTAATATAAACAATGAGAAAAAAAAAATATTTTTCAAATACTTAATTATGGAATTTATGTTTTCGTCTTCTATTTTGCTTAAATACTTTTTTAATTTTCTAATTTCTTTGTTAAATAAAATGTTGTTAAAAAAATGGCAGTTAAAATGGTTAATGAAGTTTTACATGTTGAAGCTCCATTACATTTTTCAGTCAAACAATCTTCACAAAAAATACGATTTACATTTTTTTCAGTTGTTTCGTGTCGACAATGATCCACTGCATCCGATTTGTTGGTATAGTAACAAAAACGTTTAACCACTTGTCTGCCATTAGCTGGAATTGATAGAAAGAAATGAATTATAAAAGAAATTAATTTTAATTTTGCTAATGAATTTCTCACTCTCTTCTATTGTCTTACGACACACGGCCCTCTCATGTTCGGCATTAATGGTACTATTACAGCTACGCAATATACTAATATTACGCTCTTTAAGTAAATCTGGTATATTACTTTCCTTAAATTCATTGCCACAAAAATCTTCAGATCCTATGGTATCAGAACTACAATGCCAGCATTGTAGATGAGGTTCAGCAGCTAAAATTGATTAAAAAAATAGATGTACATATATTAATTATACATAATTACTTTTTAATAATGTTTAACTACGTTGTTATAAACTGAAAGTGTTGTAAGTTTATGGAATTTATCCCCTAATTGAGGATTTTTCGTTAATGGGGATACAAATTTACGTTTGGGGATCCAGGGATTTATTGGGGATGACAAAAAATTTAAGGGAATTCTGGGAATCTAGCCGGCCAAAATTTTTATCACAATAAAACTATTAAAAACGTTTTTAATAAAGAAATAAAATGACTTGTAAAATGCTGAAAACGGAATTTCAGCAAAAAAATTGCTGAAAACTAGTACACTTGATATACAAGACGTTTTACTAATTTTTCTACTAACTTATTTTTTTGAGTGTAGATGTTACTACATAAATAGATGTTACTACATAAATAGATGTTACTACATTGCTAGATCTGTCAAAACAACAGTATATTGGAAGATGATAAAGCAAATTGAAATAAATTTTTTGTTGTTGTTTTTGTTTTTTATTTATTTTAAATGTTAAATAATACTCCTATGCGAGAACAAGAAATTCTCATTGAGTTTGTAATTTAATTCAACAAATATTTCTAGAAATTCTAAAAACGTCGACATGCCTTCAATATATTGTTTTTCATAATTTGCCAAATAAGTTTTGGGATTTTGGCACATTTAATTCCTTTAATGCCACTAACAATTTATTTGAAAGTGGAGACACATTATATAAGGATGTTGTCAGAATAAAACGAGAAATTAACAAACTGTTATTTAACGATTATGCATGGCATTTTTTAATAAACTTTTAATAAGGAAAATTAATACTTTACCAATTGTATTCCTTAACGAAAAATTAAGAAAAGTTTATGCATTAGAGCTCAGTAAAATGTTGGCTGGGATATTATTGAATCTTGAATTTCGAAAAGGGCTTAGCTCCTATTTTACAAAATTTTGCATTTAATAGTACACTGAAAATATTATTACAATGACTATAGTTTATTTAAAAAGTTATCCTTACATATATTTGGAGTTTACAGTTCAATTGAAAAGAAATATATTTTTCAACTGTTTTTGTCTTTTATTTAAAAAACAAATTACATATAAGTAAATACATATTTTCAGTTAAATTTAATATTTTCATTTAAAATGTTTTGTTAGAAAAAGAAACACTTTCGCTTCATAAAGGTTTTTGTAAATTTTTTTCCTTCCGTTTAATAATAATGTACATAAATTTCATAAATTAAAAAAATATATTTATATATCTAAGTAGAAAAGGAACGAAGTTCCTAAACTCTTTGCTTCCAAGTCAAATGTAAATAATATAAATATTATAAGAAATAAATTGAATTGAATTGAAAAAAAGAAACCCTTTTAACTGACCTAGAAATCTAACACGTTTACTTACTACACGTTACTACTTTTACTACAGCTCGAAAAATTCAATACAAAAAGTAAACAAAAATTTCCAATTGCAGTAAAAGTAGTAAGAAATTTGAGTAAACGAACACACTGTACAATCATTTATTCTTACGGATTTTGTAGTTAATTTTTTGAAAGTTAAAAAAACGAAATAAATGAAAAATCATTATTTTTTTTAAGGATTTTGTAGTTAATTTATTAACTTTTAAATATAAATGAAAAGTTCTTTTGAATTAAATGAAAAGTTAGTAGACCGGTTTTCAAGTGATTTTTCATTTATTTTAAATTTTTTCAGTTAATTTAAACTACAAACTATTTTGAGTGTAATGAACATTTTCCCCATTAAATATTAATTTAAAGAATTTTTGAATTTTAATGAATATATTGTTTTTATTCTCATTTATTTAATTATTTTAAAGCAATTCTATTAATATTACAAAAAAACCGAAAAATTAGCGAAACCGCGGTTTTTATTATGTTGAATAACCGAAACCGCTGTTTTAAAATTTCTTGGTTTTTAGCAAACTATAATTGTTACCATTCTAACATTGACATTAAGGTTGTTCACAAGGGGTGTGCTATTTGTTGTATCGTTGTATCGTCCTAACAAAAAACAGAGTTGTTAAAATTTAAATTGAAAAAATACAACATTTGAGAATAGCACGATACAACATTTTTACGTATGTTTAGCGTCCTATGTTTGAGCGTGCTAACAGATAGAAAAACCAATAAAAAATCGTTGTTAAAGTCAAATAAAAATTTTAACAACTCGGTTTTTTGTTAGGACGATACAACGATACAACAAATAGCACACCCCTTGTGAACAACCTAATTGTTTATGGAGGAAAGTATTCGACCTAGGTAAGTAGTCCGGGCAAATTGTGATTGTCAAACAACCTTTAAATAAAGTTATTACTTATTGTGCATTAAAGTGTTTAGTGTTACAAATTAAGTAAACAGTGATAAAATATGATTTACTTTTTTAGTTTTTTGTATCCACGTAGAAAAAAAATAGTTTAAGAGCCTCTGTAATAAAGCGTGTGACAGATTTTTGTTTGTTTGAAAGTAAAATAGAGAGAGTACAAAATTAAAAAAATGTGGAAAGTCCTTACAATAAGAATACGATCCTAAAAGATCACAACATTTTCCACATTACCATACTATGAGCACAAGGAAATATTGTGGTCTTTAGGAGCATACTATGATCATTAAAAATATATTATGATCATTTCGGATGTATTGTGAAATTGTATTCTTACAATATCCTTCTACACGCTGATAATAATTTATTTTTATTTATACATAAATATATAAGTGATAACTAAAATTAATATAAGTTATGTAAATGTGTAAATTTTTCATTCAATAAATATATTTGCTATTTTGAATAAAACAAAACGTGCATATCTATTTAACTGAGCTTAAAAAAATGCTGGGAATATACTATAGGGATCATAGCATGATATGCAGAATCACTGGGATCATTTTGGAAATATAATGCGATAATTTAGGATCATATTATGATAAAGAGGGTATTTCATAATATGAGTGTCGCAATCATAAACCCAATAATATATAATGCTCTTTGAATATGGTCATCCTAACCATTTTTTTTTTTGATGTGTTGTTTCCTTATAATTGGGTAATCGATTTTATTTGAGTACAAACCTAACTTTCTTTTGAGCACTGGTTTTCTAACTTACTTTTGAACTTCTTAAGAAAAACGATAAATTGTATGTGTATTTCATTGTATCCCTTAAAGTGATTTTTACCTTCCCTATAACCTAGATTTGCGCAGTCCTGAAATCAATCATCTCTTACTTTCAATTTTATTGTTCAGCCTTCAGCGAGTAAAATAATAACAGGCGACATACATAATTATAGTCTCCTGACGTATGCATACCAACGGCCATAAAAATAAACACTTGCGCCAAAAAAATAATATGAATATTTTAATATGTGGAGCATAAAAATATAAAACCCACACTGCAAAGAAAAAATCGAAAAATAACTTATAAAAAAGAAGAAAGTTAAAACATTTCGTATGTTTGAATGTTCCATAAATTGCAAAGAATCAAACAATTACCCTTAACATAGTTTCGGTGGGCGCCAAAAAGACTAACATGTCTTTCGACTCAACCAGAGACACCAACTCTCAACACCAACTAGTAACAACAGTATCTCCGATGATGTCAACTTGTAAAACAAACAACCCATATATAACCTTTTACCAGAACAAACAAAATTAGACAATAAGTAAAATTCTCACGCGTAAGAATGAAAATAAATATACAAATATGTATAAAATGCCTCCTTTTTACATGTTTTTCTTTTTTGCTGACAAAATTTTTGTTTGTTAGCAACAAAAAAACAATAAAAATTTGATATTTTGAACTTTAGTTTAAGACCTAAATTATAGATGTTTTTATTGAGCTCAATGAAATGGAAACGATTTTAATAAAATACACAGAAAAACGATGGGATTATATTGTATTGGCAACTCTGTCCGTGTAGCTAATTAATCAATTTTGCACACATTAAGAGGACAGGCGTTGATTTACTGCCTTAAAGAAATCGTGATTTTTTTTAAATAAATCGATAGCAATTTTTCCTTAAAATTAAAACACTAAAATATCATACCAAATTTCAGAATGAAATTTTAATCAAAGACATACAATCTGACTGAAGTTATTAATTTCCAAAGAAGCTACTTTTATTCTGAAATTTTAGTATGATATTTTTGTGGAAAAGTCCTACCGATTTAAGTAAAAACAATTCCTCGTTTTCTTGACAGCTCTATATCAGGTTGACCCCTTAAAAATAATATTAAATTTACAGAAAAAAATACTTCAAAAGAAAACTAAATAGTTTTATGCTTTCAATAAATTATCATTTAATGATGACTATTAAGACATTTTATTAAAATTTAAGATTTCCTGTTAAAGAAAACATAAAAAAGATTTTTGTGTTTGTGATTTTTGCCAGAAAACTATATTATAAAATTTTCATTTTGCCATATTGGTTGGCTTATATAATATCGTACACAGGTTCCACAGTGTTAAAAAAAAAATTGATAATTAATTTAAATGATGATCCATCACGGCAGGCATCATTTCTATAATGATAAATATAAAACTACTGTTCATATATCCGTGCATACTGTGTTGAGAATTTATAGCAAACAATTTGTTAAAACAAAACTCAACAAGGGATTATTTTTTGATTTTCTTTTGTAGTATTTATTAGGACATTCAATTAATTGGCTTTTTATTTTATACGTTTAATTGTGCAAATAATTAATCGGATTTTCTTCTTAACCGATTAATCGAATAAAATTTTAAAAAATAATCGATTAATCGAAAAAATTTTATGTAAAATAATATTCATATATTTGCTGTATTTTTAATAATTTTATTTTAAAAAAGGTACAAAAATAATTTCAGTAAATGTAATAATTGAGATCATATTTTGTCAATATTTTTATTTTTGCTGTCCTTTAACCAAACGCAATGAGTCAAAAAGTCAAAGAAGAATAGAACAACTCATAAATACGTTAATTTGTAACTCTTTCGTATGCATTAAACACATAAAAATTCTGTTGAGAATTGATTTTCTCTCTACGCTTATAAAAATTCATAAAAATAATTACAAATAGCGGTTAATTGATTGAATACCCTAGTATTTATATATGATTTTTGTGACAAAGAAAATGAAGATAGTTTTAGATTTCTTTCTATTAACCCTACACAGATAAAAATAGTTTGTAAATACAATTAAACTTTTTGCAAATACAATTAAACTTTTAATTGAAATTGCGGATGCAATTGAGTTTGTAAATATAAACACCATGTTTGTTACTTGTTGAATTTATTGACCATTCCGGAAACACCTTGCCCGGTCACGCGTACTTATGTTGCAATTTTTGGGCGAGTCCGCAAATGATTACTTTGAATAATTTTATGCACTTGTCTTTGATTCGCCATTTTAAATTTTTAAACCACTTTTGATCAAGGAAATTATTTTCATTTAATTTACGCATGTTTACAATAATAGAGTTGTGTCGTTCATGAACGAACTAGTTCAATTGAACGATTCACTATATTAATGATATGAACTGACCATCATTGTTCGATCTTGTGACAATTGTTTGTATCTACATATTTCCAAATAAACTGTCAAAGTTCATAAAGAGAACAAAACTCTTACCGAAATCATTTTTTGTATTTTTAATCACTAAACAAAAAAGAACAATTTAAACTTTTTTACGCACTATTCACCTTTTACATGTTTTTTCAGCTTAGTTGCCTACAAGCTAAAGGCATCAGAAAAGCTGCAACTTTATTAAAAAATAAAAAAAATTGGTTTCAGGAAAAAAAAATTATACGGCCTATTTTGTCAAAAAATTCGAGAACAAAATTTTCAAAAAATGCGCTATAATGCCAATTTTAGGACACTCTAAAAACCAAGCAATATATGTTATAGTACTTTGATGGTTCAGATAAAAATGGGTATCCTGGGAGGACACATAGATGGTGCCACTAACGAAAAATCCATTTGATTTAGAACTACCAAGCCCCAGACGATACATGTTAAAATTTAATGACAATTAGTTCATTGGTGAACAAGTTACAGCTGTTTTAGTGACGCTACTTTTGCAATTTTTAAAACAATGGATTCAAGCAATTTCGTGTGTTTATTCATCATTGCTTTTTAATGCGAAAAAAAGACACCGTTCAAGCCAAGGCTTGGCTTGATAAATGTTATTCGGATGTATAAACACCGATGACGCCGAACGCTCTGGTCGCCCAAAAGAGGTGATGATACCGGAAAACAGCAAAAGAGTTAACAAAATCGTTTTGGCAGACCGTAAAGTGAAGGTGAAGGGGACAGCTACTAACTAGGACTTTTACTGACACATTTGTTGTTGTTTTCCATATAAAATTTGAATTAAACTGTCGGCTAAATTTTAACTGAACATTCAGTAATCGGGCCTAAAAATAGAATATTTGAATGAAAATAACAACTCCTAATGACTATACATATTTTTTTATAGTTTGTTTTTTATTGATTGATAAAAAAGTTAAACAATATGTTTCAATGTATTTTAATTGATTCTTCAATTGAAAACAAACTTTACCTATTACTTTTTAAATAAACCTCAATCGGTTATGGAAAATATATTGTGAGTGTAGCTTTACTTTCAATTTATATTAATTTTAAAATTGCAAAGTAAATTCCGTTCCATATAAAAGCTTAATCATATAATTGATTTACAATTTCTTTGCTTTCTTTTGTTAAATTTACACTCTTCTACAAAGGAGTGTCAAAGTAATTTCATTTATGCTCTATTTACAAGATATTATGGCAGGTAATCAGACCTTATGTTTGCAAATTCTCAGCTATTTAAGTTAACATATTGTACGATGTATATAAATGGTATAAATTTACAA
Organism: Leucophora obtusa; assembly: GCA_949987735.1. Taxonomy (NCBI): domain Eukaryota; kingdom Metazoa; phylum Arthropoda; class Insecta; order Diptera; family Anthomyiidae; genus Leucophora; species Leucophora obtusa. The sequence continues at coordinate 195,799,777 of OX465298.1, forward strand.
ATTTCAATTCTTTATATATAATTGTATATATTTCTTTTATATGTAGTTTAACCCCATGACCTAAATTTTTTAAGAAAAATTTGGTTACTATATAACCAGTTATTGTTTGCGTAAATATTTTTCAATCCAAGGATATTATAAATATAAAGTTTTATATTTAAATACATATTTTTGCTATAAAAAGGACAAGAATTTACACTTTAAATCAAAAAACTAATACTGAATTTAGACTGAGCAAAAATTACCTAGATTTCGTAGAAAACTAGGTTTTGCTGTTTTTTATATATGCACTTTGACAAGTAAAAACTAGCAAAGCTCAAAAAGTAAATAGTTTGTGCTCAGTGTAAATGCAGTATAAAACAAATCTCTGTGATTTGAAAGTATAACAAAATTTTGTTGGCATGATTTTGTATGAAATTTTATATTTGTCGTCTACTACACACAGAGAAAAAATATGCCATTTTCCAACTGAAATTCGATTACATCTACTAAAATAGGTTAATACAACTGAATATTGGCTAAACAACAAAATTCGGTTTATACAACTGAATTTTAGTTGCAATACCCAAAATATTTAGGAATCGCATTCCAATATGGTTTCACCAACCGAATTTATTGGTTGTAGGAACCAAAATAGGCTTAGCAATTCGGTTGGCAATTTTTTTTCCTGTGTGTATGTATGAAAATTATCCAATCAATTGTCTATTTGTCATGGTCATTTTACGTATAGCCATTATTATTATTTTTTTTAAATCCTTTGTTAGTTCATAATCAAATTGCACTTGTTTTAATAATTATCATTATGAATCCTATTACCAATTTATGGAAATCCTTTTCATATTATTATTATCAGTTAACCATCAGCAACCATTCAACCAACCATTCTTTTATTTTTTCATTCATTCAACCATTAGTGTTTTATGTACACTGTCTCCAATTTATGTCTGGCGCCATTTAGACGCCTGTTCTAGATAATAACAGTAGTAGTAAACTAGATAAATAACATCTCTTCTTGTATCTTAACAACCCTCTAAAATTATCCAATATAAATATTCCAACAACGCACTTTATTTAAAATTTGTTTGTTAAGTAGTAGCACAGCAAAAGCTTTCAAATGTGCTCTTAAACATTTCAGGTCAGTTAGAATTAGAACGATAAACTGCAAAAGTATAAAATTTTTAGGTTAAAGTCAAGAAATTTAAAGGAAAATAAATTCATTCTTTACCAACAAACACTCTTGTTACTATTTAATTGGGACAACCGAGATTTACCAGTCTAATTGAGTCGGTTGCCACAACCTCGTAATTGCCCCAGCCGAATCAGGGGGTTGTGACAATCGAGTCAATTTGGATGAAAAATTATTTTGAAATTTTTTTTTTTTTTTTTTTGAATGGAAAATTATTTTTTGGGTTTTTATTGCGAATATATAAAGTCTACAACTACTACTATTGTCATATTTAAAATATTGTGGTCTTCATTATTATTTTTGTGTTGCTTCGTAAGGAAACTTTGTTGTTCCCCAGCAAGTCATTCGATTTTGAACAACTTCGTCTAGCAGCCTAAATATGTTTTCTCTATGTGTGTATGTTATGTTTCTAAAGTTAAGACTATAAATGAAAAGTTATATGTACCCTACGGGAAATTTTAACAAACTGTCACCGAACTGGCCCATTTATATGAAATAGAGTGGTCACTTTTACATGGCGTTGTCATAGGAGAGGGAAATTGACCCCTTGTGACATGTCACAAGACAAATTCTAGGACAGGTTACTTAACTCTCATAAAAAACAAAGTTCAGGGACCTGTCCTGGGATTTGTCTTGTTACATGTCACAAGGGGTCAATTTCTCCCTCCTATGAAAACGCCATGTAAAAGTGATCACTCTATTTCATATAAAGGGGCCAGTTCGGTGACAGTTTGTTAAAATTTCCCGTAGGGTACATATGTTGACATGTTGTGTTAGTATTCATTTTATTTTCCATTATTGATCAATTTTCTTGATACACAAGGGATTTTTATCTTCGATAAAGTATTCGTATTATATTTGTACGCATTTTTATTAATATGAACTTGTATTTACGTACTAAATAGTTTATCAAAATCATGTGTTTCTCACCCTTTCAAGGATATATTTTGTGATGGAAACTCCTTAAGGACCCAGGAAAATTTTTTACAATCGGTAGCCAACCAGACCCATTCTACAACTGGTTCCAGTTCAACCGATTCCATGGAACTGATTCCAGAACCAGTTCCTGTGATCCTAGATGGAAGGTGTGGTTGACGTAGTATCAGTTCCAGAACTGATTCTAGAGCAACTGGTTCCACTTTGGAGCTATAGAAGGGGTTGCTTTTGGGACAAATTCAAACAAAAAGAATCGGTGTTAGAATCGACAGTAGAAGGGGTTGTGAATAAAATGTAACTATTCTACAACCGATTCTTTGGAACAGAAAATTTTCCTGGGGACCTTTATGATGTAACTAATGACCAGGGCAGCGACTTTCATGCAAATTTATGTTTGTAGTCATTAATTCAAAAATAATTTTGATCAAATACTTTTCCGACTCAAAAAATTTGCAACAAAATGGCATCGATTTGTTGTTGCATATTTTTGCAAATTTTATTATAAATGCATATTTTTGCATATTTAGCTTTTAAGTGCATATTTTTGCATATTTTATGATTTTTAGTGCATATTTTTCATTAAATTGCATATTTTCTTCATATTTTTTAAAAAATTTAAAGTAAGTTAATAAAAAATAAAGAAACAGAAGAATTGGCAAACCTTAACGCAGCATTTAACTAGAAGGAAAACATCAAGTTGTCATCTACTTAGACATTTATTTTGGATTTAATTTTGAACCAAACAGTACCGAGTAATAAATATGATTTTTAAAAATCGATAAACTTAAAATGCATTTTTTTGTTTGAAGCATTTATTTTTATTAATAGTGCATATTTTTTGGCTTTTAGTGCATATTTCCAGTTGAGTGCATATTTTGTGTTTTTAAATGCATATTTTAAGCGGATATTTTTGATGAAAAATCAAAAAGATAGAATTTCCTTGGACGAGTGAAGTTGTCTTTACAAAGTGAGTGGAAAATTTCTTCATTTTAACGAAAAAGTTTCATTATTTTTACCAAATTAGTTTTTAATTAGACCTTTTCATTGAGTACATGAAATTCTTTTAATAAAAACTACATTCATTTAATGAACAAAAAAAAAAAAACAACTGAAGAGCTTCATTAATTTAATACAAAAATTTATTAGTATTATGCAGACAATTCTCTCAGAGCATGCATAAAAATAAAATATCAAAATAACGAAATTAGAAATTTATTAGTTCAGTTCGAGGCCAATTTCCTTATTATGAATTAACATAATAAGTACTTTTTTCAAAAACTGCTATTTTTCCTCATCAGGATACTCTCCTGACAAATACTTCACAGAGTTTTTGCTTTCAAAAAGCTCTATACTTTCAGGAATGAAAATGCGATCGTTTAAGGGACTTTCCAGGTCCCCTTTATCAGTTTTCTTTAGAAAGTGGTGGCAGTAGTGCAATGCAATTTGAAACATCAAAATCTTATATTAAATGTAGTCTGCTACATTAACAAAATGGAAATGGAGCAAACAATAAAATATGTTTTCGAAGTCTTCTGCAAAGCATAACCAACAATAGAAATATTATGAAAGTTTTTTGTTTTTCTATTTCATACCATCGGTATTAATAAAATACAAATTTTATTTTTACCCTTCTTCTTTGTTAATACAAGAAGAGGCAAAAACATTTTCTTCGTACTGTGAGTGTTGTCAAAGTGTTGGTTTTTAATTTTTATTTAAAAAATAAAAATTTGTTTTTTTGACCTTTTTAATTGATTAATTAGAAATTTATTAATTCAGTTCGATGCCTATTCCCTTATTATGAATTTACATAAATTATATTATCCTTTGCACATTCAACGAAAGTTTTTGTTATCTTGACATAATTTTCGTATTTTTATATATGGATTATATTTGAGATAAACTGGGCCACCGTTCTCTACAATATTGTGTATATTTCAATGAACGATTTTAAGTTTCAAAAAGAATTGATTTATGGCTGGTTTTACCAAAACAGACAGTTCATTCACAAATGTACAAAATTTTCGTCCCGTTGAATTTTTGTACCTTATGTAATGTATCGCCTTGTGTATTCAAGTTATCATTTTCTTATTGCGGACAACTGAAGAGTTGCAGTGATGCCCACGAAAAAATTGTATTGTCTATCATAAAAATGATCAACCTTTTTGAAACAACAAATAAAATTTATATGACAATATCATATTAAAATTTGGACTTGAGGTAGAACAATATTCTAACTAAATATATTAAAATATAGAAAGTCCGAAAAACAACTCTTGTTTTTTATAATGCAAAAATGAAAATAATTCTTAAAAATGATTTAAAAATATTTGCTTATTAATGCCGAGATGCATTTTTTAAATTCATTATGGCGGGTCCAATATGGTGGACAATTTCTAAAATTGATTGGCATTAAAAAATAAATATTTTTAAATTATATTTCAAATTATAACGGATAATTTTAACCTACATCAATTTTGAAGAGAGGGCTTTTTCGGTTATTCGAATTCATTGTGAACCTAGCAACCGATCGATTTTATCCGTTATATTGAATTAAAAAAACATCACTAGGCTTTGAAAAATAAACATTTTAATTTTTTCTTTAAGTTATAGCAACTAATTTAAACCTACACCAATTTTGGACAGAAGAAAACCTCACTCTCTCTGAAATTGGGGTAGAATAAAATAATCGCACATAATTTTATACTAATAGCCAAATAATGCATCAAAATTCGCTGAAACCAAATAGCTGCTACCGTTAAATTAATATTTGTCATTTTGGTTTTCTATGATGTACTTATGTATATTATTCAAAAGACATATGCCTAATTTACATATAAATGTACGAAATTACTAACTTATTATTTTGAGTGTATAAAGTTTTTTACTATTATTAGTTGCTGGAATCGCCCACGATCCAACACAATTAACTTTTTATGTGTACTAATACAGTTGTAAAATTTGGATGTTCGTATGCTACTCTAACGTATGATTAATATTTTAAATTATCATATTACGTATACGCCCAAGAGCCAAAGAACCGCCTTCAATAAAATTTATAATTGAAATTTGCACATAAAATTTTTCATTGAATTAAAAAGACAATTAAAAAAATTGTGAAACGAAATTAATCTCATTGGGACATAGATGTATTTTTGTTCAAATTCGAGCACCGTAAATAAGTGAAAAATAATACTATTTGTGCCTCTGCCGTTTTCAAAATTCTATTTGACAAATAGTTTCTGGAGTTTTAAAAATGTCCCAAAGCAATATACATAAATCATCAAATATTATTAATTATTAAAATATCGAACTTTTTTTTTTTTTAATATGAAATAATTTTCTGCCAACAATTGACTGTGCATTATTTGGACTTAAATTCAGGTGTTTTTAATGACACCACTTTTACTTTCATTGTTTATAAATGTGTTGTTATTAAAGATTTTTTATAGCATTTATCCGCACAAATTTCTTAATTAAAGTCCAAACAAATTAAACGTACAATGAACTAAAGATAAATACACAGATATATTGGCAGACATTTCAAAATTAAATGTGTATGACCGAGTTATGAAATGGATTTTTTGGCAAAAAGAAACGCATTGCTTACTAAACTTAAAATTTAATAAAATATTGTACATAAAGTAATAAAATTTTGAATAAATTTTTAAATTTGCATGCAGATAATAAAATAAAAATAAATATAATTATTGTAGTTAAGTAATTTAATTAAAATATGCAGAATACATACATATAAGAACATTAAGTTTTAGTTGATTTACGTTTGCTATTTTATGTATGTTTTAATTTTAAAAATTTTGTTTGTACCTACTTATAAATCACTGAAATTTTTAGTGATTTGCTTTCCCACGTTTAATAAGAATGATTTTCTTAATTTTTTTTTTTCTAAATTATACAATTTTAAAATTTGTATAAACAATAACAAACCTGAACACATAAAAAAAAACCATACTGGAGAAATACAAATATTTTTTATTATTATAAACTAAACCACATTAATGTGTTGTTTTTTTGAAATTTTATGAAAAATGTTTTAGTTTGCTATATAAATTGTTCCACTGCAAAATAATTTTAAAATTTCTGTGAATATCTTAGAGTTTTGAGGTAATATTTAAATAAAAGACAAGACATATCTCATGAAAATCCCTGGATATATGCCGAAGTTTTGACCAGTTGTGTTGCTCACCAGTGAGACTTTTCATATCTGAGGTTACTGGAGGAAATTTAAATAGTATATGTTAAAAAACAATAGAAATTAATTAATGTGTGCGTATTGTGTTTTCGTAAATATCGAATTTGGCTAACATTTTACGATTTATTTTGTATAATATCCGCTAAGATTAGAAGTTTGCAACTCTCTGATTATCTTTAGAAAACTCGGCTTGACACACACTCATACAAAAATAAATCTGTAAAAATAGCAGAAAAGTTACTAAAAATTAGTTAAAAAATGATGCTGCAGAAAAAACTGCTTAAATTAGCAGATCTTTTTGGTAAATACTAGTAAAATAAGAACAGCAAAATTAAAACTGTAAAATTTACAGAATTTTAGTTATATTTAAGTTAGCTTTTAGTTAATTGAAAATAACAAATTGTACTGTAAAATCTGCAGAGAATTTTGCTAAATATTAGTAGACTAAAAATAGCAAAAATATTTGCTATTTTTAAGCTAAAGTTTTATTAAATATTTTTTTCCTGTATATTTTTAAATATTTTTTGAAAAAAGTGCTTTGAAAAATAACAAGAAAAGTTTTTTTTAAATCATTATATGGCAACCCTGGAATAATAATTTTTATGAAAAGACCTGAAATCTACATACCTTTATATATCTCAACAAACTAGATGCATTGAAAAATATAATTTAATATGCCTAATTGTTTACTATCAACATGAATTTATACTTATTGTAGGATAAAAATAATTAGTTTCGTTGATGTTAGTCTAATTGAGTTGTATTTTCATTTGTTGGTCTGCTTCGCAGTCAATTTAAATAGATCATTATCAATTATTAACCCATAAAGGCATGGATACCGAAATATGGATACTTAATGAAAAAATTTATTATTTTTCGTCCAGTAAAATTCTCTCTGTGTATGTAAACGAAAAGAATTGGTCATTCTCCTATACTTTATTTTAGAAACTCTCCCTTCATCGGCGAACACTTCAAATGCTCATTTATAACTTTAGAATTAACCCTCTAACGCTCTTTCTTATGATTACAATAATATTTAAACCATATATTTGGTATTGAAAATCTACTATGGAACAAATATTAAAATTTTAATTTATCGCATTATTTAGGCGATATAGCACAACAAAGGTTGAAGATGTATCTTGAAACCCAGTAGTCAAATAATTTCGGTTCTTGCTGTAAATAACACTATCAGTAAAATAAATTTACGTTGTTATTTCAGAAGTTATGGCGATTTTCGCTTTTTGAAAATTACGAAATTTGGCGAATTTGGCACCAAACATCAATAAATTTTGACGAAATTAGTTCTGCTTACTACTACCCAGAAAAATATTGGTAATGACACCTCATTGCTGTCTGCATTACCAATAATGATATATCATTACCTTTTGCATTATTTTTTAATATAAAATGACTTCCTAATAACGGCCTATTGTATTCATTGCTTTTAAATATAAAATAATGACTTATTCGCAATAGTTTAAATAAGTACTTTTTACAAAGTTAAATTTTATACATTTATATTTATTATTTGTGTTAAAATTTTTATGACGAGTACTAAAATTACACACTAGCAAAAACTTTAATTTCTCTGAATGTATTTCCTGAAGCTTATAGTATTTGTGTAACTCCTTATTTTTAAGAATCAAGTAAGCAGTCGGATAACCACTTATAATTCAACTTTTTGTAAGCATGTTTGTAACCACTTATTATTCAGAATCTCATAACTACGTACTTCTCATTTTTTCGTAAGCGAGCGGGTAAGCGTGACTACTTATAAAAACGACCACGCCAAACAAAAATAATGAGTTTAGATGTCAAAAAATAAGTTGTGCGGAGCTATGAATTTCTATTATATAACCACTTATTTGGTAATGAGATATTTTGCTGGGTATCTCTGAGTATATAATCTGTGTTTAATTTCAAAAAAATTCCGTTGGCTTGTTTTTGAGTTAGAGAGATATTTGTAAAACGTATCCTGGCGTTACCTTGTGAGTCCTGGTGAAAAATTTTTAACTGATTTTACAATTAGAGACACTAAACTAGCTTTGTTACTATCGGTAACGTACGCCAGATCGTAAATGTATTTTTGGCGATTTTTCAAATATCTTTTTCTGTTTTAAAAAGTTAATTTTTTCAAATTTTCTAAATTTTCACTTTACATGCTTCTCGCTTGAAAACCGTCCGTATACAAAAAAGTTTGAGGGCAAAAAATTAGGAGGTTAAGTTTTCTATGGATAAAATAGAACTTCTTTAATAAAATATTTTCCTGAAGATGCTACACAATAGAGTAGCGAAATATCGAAAATAAAAAACTTTTTATATATAAAAAACAAACCTTAAGCTCAAGGAAATTGTGGAGCTAAAAATTAAAAAAGAAGGTTAAATAAACGACAAGAATTTAGAATATTGTTATTTAGACAAAAAAAAAAATATTTAAAATCTGAAGACTGTCTTTTAGCGGCCTTGGACATTAGAGGGTTAATCAAGTGATTTTCCTAAAGTATTTCATGTTTTCTTAACTAAAAATTTCATTTTGCTTTAAGCACGACTAATTTGACTGTGGCAACGAAATTTCAGTTATACCAAAAATACTTCGGTAGTCGAAGCGGGGAAATTCATTTGATGCAACTGAACCATTCGCTTGGCAACAAATTGGGTTTTCAGCGCCGAATCTGTTTTCTGGGTGTATATGAAATATTGACTCTCAGCTATTATTGGAGAGTTAATGCTTTTGTTTAACCACAAACATAAGGTTTCCCAAAGTGACAGTCTGTAAAGTTCTCAAAAATTAAAAAAAAGAACTATGGTTAACCTTAAAATACCACTAACGAAATCACTTAAAGTACCGTTAACCTTAAAATAACCGAACGAAATAGATTTCAATAACGTTAACGCTAAAATAATTTAAAATATCAATAACCGTAAAATGCCTTAAGGAAATAATTTTGAAATATAATGTCTGTTTGTTTACATGGTAGTTTTTACTATTTTTACTAGTTTTTTCTAATAATTTCATTTTTAACGTGCAATGTGCAAATTTTTAATTCAGTGGCATTTATTTACTACTTCTGATACCATTCTCTTTCATTTTATTTGTAAAGAAAATCAGTTGTGGTAATTCGTCGGCACTTTCAAAGTTTACTATTTTTTACTAGAAATCTAAACGAACGGACCCATACTTTCGAAATAATTTTATGCATCGGTTGCCAACCCTGCTTTATATACTTCAAACATTCTATCAAAAATATACTTATAATGTAGTAGTTTCCTATAGTCGTTATGGACCAAAAAGACATTAAATTCATGTAATTTGTGTAAATAATAGAATAACAAGATGGAAATATTTCGTTCATAAAACTGAGAATGTTTACTATTTCTCACATTTCGCAAATCTATTCGTATTTAAAAATTTGAGGTAGTAAAGTAAAATCTACGTACACAGTAAATAATGTTTATTTGCATTAAACTTGAATCTTCATTTAGCACTGGTGTCGTATAAAAATTTTCTACTTATTTGGCTTAAATCATAAGATAAAATCAAATTTTAAAAACGCATTAGAAATTTAGGAAAAATAAAATATAATATAAATTACAAACTTTTTGCGGTGGGTCTCATACTGCAGCCTTAACTAATATTTAACCCAAAAATTTGTGGTTGTTTTGTATATAAACTTTTGGCATTTTGTGTTGTTTATTACCCAGTGTAGAAACGGTAATGACATATCATTATTTTTTGGACTACCAGTAATGACACCCACTTACCTTCTGCATTATTTTAAAACATGTAATAATGAGTTACATTATTATTTCAAATAGAAAATAATTTTCTAGATTTTTTTGAAAATTTTTTTTAATCTATTTTTAGACTCAATATTTTTTAACTCTGGTAAGGATATATGTAACCACATATTTTTTGATATTTTGTATGTTGGCGAGTAAGCTTACTTGTGTGCAGCAGGTCAATTATATTTTTATCTATTAAATATTACATGTCGATATAGCTCAGATGGTAGAGCTATTGACTGTCAATCTGTAGACCCATGTTCGATTCCCGCACCAGCAAATTTTATTTAAAAAAAAAAATACAATAAAAAATATTTTTTTTTATATAATTTATTTTTTTGAAAATTATTTTTAGACTCATTATTTTTGTCAGTTCTGGTAAGCACATATGTAACGATATATTTATTGATTTTTCGTATGCTGGTGTGTAACCATAACTCATTATTTTTCACGACATCGCCATATAAAGGTAATAAGAAATGTAATAACAAAGGTAAGTAGTTACCAATACCAAGTATGTAGTTACATAACCACATATCTGGTATTGATTTTCTACACTGGGTAGTTAAGTTAAACCTACAGTATGAGACCCACAGTTAATCACTGAAAGTATTAATAAAATCCGCTAAAATTTTGAAATAAATTTTTGAATGATTTTATTAAAACTGAAATAATATTTTAATATTTAATAAAAAAAATATCATTTGATTAAATAAAAATTTAAATAAATGAATAAAGGTATGTATAGTTGATCTTTTAATTGGTAAATTAATGTTATCCATTCGATTTGAGATAATTTAAATATATTTTATTTTCGAATAAATTTTAATTAAACATTTGTGTGTTCTCAGTGTATATTGTGCGATTTGTTTGCAATTTGTTAAAAATATTTTTCTATTTAAGTATTTTCAATTAATGTGTGTATTTTTGGTTACTTTTCTAAAAAAAAAAAAAAATTACCGCCAGGTGATTATTATTGACCTTGCTTAAGTAGATGAAATTACAAATTTATACAAACTTTTAACCCATTCTCAGGCACTCTTAAATTTTTTGACACATTTTCAGTATTTTATAAGAAATCATTAAAAAATATAATAAGACCCTTTTTTAAAATTTACCAGGACTAAATTTTAGTCATTATTAATTTTATAATTTTATTGTGAATTTTTCTTTATAAAAGAGTAACGAAAATCGAATTACGAAGAGTTAAAGACATCGTGGTTTTCCATATACTGATGTCACATTCTCTCGAATGATCTTTAGTAGAATTTTAATATCATAATATTTTTAATTTTAATGGTGAAACTAATTTGTATATTTCTTTTAAAATCCAGCCACGCACGGCATGGGTTTTAAAAGACTCTTAAAAAGTGTTTTACTATACCCTTTCGCGGTAAATTCATAATCCAGTTTAAAACCAACATATAAGTATTCATTCGTTGACTTGTGTAAACTTACACGTGCTGGCATATGCAGTCATACATGCCCATATACTCCCATATATATTTATATATATTCATATGTGATCGTACATGAACATATTATCTAAATTTTCGTGATCATTTATATAAATATTAGGTACCTCAAATTTCGATAATCCGCATACATGAAGATATATGGACATTCATATGAGCACATATGATTTATTTATTCACACATATGAATCATGTATTGGTGCATAAGAATATGCATGAATTATATGAGTTCATGTATAATCGATTTTTAACAGGGAACATATATTTTAGAAATATTTAAAAAAAAAAAAAAAAATCGCGAAATGGCAAAATAACAGTGTTTTTTTAAAATTCTTCTAAACAAATTCTGTGTCTAGCTGGATTTTTCAGCTTGTCAACAACAAGACCACGGTTTTCAAATTCTTGATAAATAATTTGATAAAGATGTTAATAAATGTACATGCAGGAAAATATAATTAATGAAAACGCTTTATTATTTTATATTTAGTAAATAAGAAAGTTGAATTAACTAAAATCAAATAAAATTTGCATTACTCTTAAGCAATTTTATTTATTTCAATGTAATATTATTTATTTTTAGTCAAACCTCTCCATATATGGTTTTAATAAGGTGAAAACTTAATTTTAGTTTATACGTTTTTTTTTTGAGTGTGTGTCTCCCCCTAATAATCAGCTTCTGTTAGCATTTAAATGATGTATAAATTTTTAATCTTAAACACCTGAGAGTTAATTGTTGTTGTGGTAATATTATTTAGCTTTGATTTTAAAAATATTCTTGTAGATATTAATTGCTTTTTGCTATTTTCTTTGTAGAATTCTTTGATGTATTTGTAGTATAAATTTTGTTAATGCATAAACAAAATTTGTGTTTTTTTTTGCAAAAAATAACAAAAGTTATTTAAGTCTTATTGTTATTTAAAATATTAATTATTATGTAGATTCATATTAATTTAACCTAATTAACCTTTTTTATAAATTAATAAGGAAGAGTAAAAAAATAAGAATAAGAAAATATCATCAGGTTATTAATGTGGGTAGTTTTGAAGTATGCTCAAAGTAATATATCAGTAGATATAACTAAAAATTACACAGTACAATAAACTAAGAGAAATTTGATGCATCGGAGAAATTTCTTAGGCCCGATAAAACAATGTCCCGTTAAAATAAATATAAAGTTAAATTCAAAATTTATATGGCAAACAACAGCTAGACGTCAGTGAATGTCCCAAATAGTAGCTAACAGGACATTGTGTTAATTGTTATAAAGTTGCACTCAAAAAAGTTTGTCGGTAGAATGTACTAAAAATGACAGTTAAAACAAAGATATATGTGACGCGCAAAATAGAAAGGGACCTAAGGATAGAAAGGGACCTAAGGTCAGGAGAGCATGGGATCGGTCTCATTCGATGCTCAGATGTTGTCCACAAAAAAAATAAAAATGATTTTTTTACCCTTAGGTCCCTTTCTCTATGCGCTGTCACATATGCAGTTTAGAAGTCGGCAAAGATATTTATCTTTAAAATAACTAAAAATGTAGTTATTTTTAACTGTTGGAAAATAACTTAAAAATTTTTTAAAAGTGAGTAAAGAGTTAAAGTCGGGCATGCTGACCGGTCTAATTGAAAGTCAACTAATATTTGTATCCGTAATTTTAATGGGTTGAAATGGACTCGGGTTAAAATTTGACTATGAATTGGAAAACAATTAGGAAATCGGTAGTAAAATTAGATTTTGCCTAATAGCAGTTATATTTAAGTGAAAATCTGACCGTCAAAAGTGGACCGATTGTATAATAAATCAATGAGCTTTGTCGTTTGGCCGATATAAGTATGTGTACCAAAATTCATTAAAATGTCTTTATATCTCCGGCTTGTAACTTGCGAAAAATTATAAAAGCCAATTTTTGGCGGAGTATTTGTCCATGGACCGAAATAAGTCGATGCGCTGAATTTCATATCTTAAAATTTTCGAACTGTGGCATGCAAAAAAGCATAGGACTCATTTTTGGGTGATCCTTATATGGGCACTAGGTCAAAACATGGACCGACTTTAACCAAAATCAATAGGCTTCCTTACATTGGTAGAATGTAAGTTAGTGAACCGAATATCATCAAAATATCTTAATATTTCCGTGGCATCCATAGCAGAATACATGGACAGATATCGCCAAATCGGCTCAAAAAGTGATTCTGAGGTTAGTTGTTAAATACGTTTGGGATTTTAGCATATTTAATTCCTTTAATGCAATAATGTATATCCCGATAAAAATAAATTTAGAAAAAACTAATATGCAAGTGCTTGTGCAAATTTAGATGTTACTGACACCTTGGAAAACATTGTTTTCTATTGTTGTTTATACATGAATGGATGTCACTACATTGCTAGATCTTTTAAAACAACAGAGTAGTATATTGGAAGATGACAAAGCAAATTGTGGTAAAAAAAATTTTGTTGTTGTTTTTGTTTTTTCTTTGATATTTTAAATGTTTAATAACGCAGAACAAAAAATTCTCATTGGGTTTGTAATTTAACTTAATAAATATTTCCAGAAATCCTTAAAACGTCGCACAGTGCTTTGATCCCATATAACGATTGGACAAAAATAGAAGGAGTGGAGAGAGAGTTTTGAAATTTGGTATACTGACAAAGAACCCCTTAGTTAAGAAAAATTTTAGTTTTTTGAAATATCGGGCCAAGGACACGCCCACTTCCCATAGGTCCTGAAATTTAAAAATATTATATTATCTACATAAGTGGACGTAAAATTACAAAAAGTATCCATTGAGATGCACATAAAACTGGAAACGTTTGTGTCAATTTTTATCAAGATCGAAACAAGGACTCTTAGTCCTGCCATATATTCTTTATTTTAAAACCTTTATAAAACCTGCAAAAATTATCCGATTGCCACAAAATTTAGCACATGAATTGACATAAGTTTAAGACATATTTGTGCCTAATTTGGGTAAAATCGATTCATTAATAAAAAACGGCCCTTCACAAAAAATGGGTTTTAAACGCTTAAAATTATTTTTCTAAAACAAAAAAATTAAATGGGATTAAAATACGAAACCATGTGAATCCTCCATTTTAGGCATAGGCTATGTTCAGAAAACTTAGGTAAAACACAACGAGGAATATTTTTGTGGATCATTTTAACCTTCTAACTCTTTAATTAAAGGGACTTTTTGGGCCCCTTTTTAAACCGGACAAAAACGACCCGTAAGTTGAAGAGTCAGAGGGTTAAAATGTTCCGCAAAAATATTTGCCATGAAATTCTACTATAAGTCTTTGAAGACATCAGCATTGAAAATTTAAATGCCATTAATAAGTAAAAACTTAAAATGTGTTTAAGGGTTAATTTCGTACTTATTCAGAATTGGCGCTCAAATATCCATGAATCTGGATTTTAAGGAGAAACCATGGGAAACTTCCATTTTAGGTGTAGGATGTTTTCAGCGAACTTATGTAGAACACTACGAGGAACATTTTTGTATAACATTTTAACCCTCTAACTCTTCAACTTACGGTTCTTTTTTGTCCCTTTCTAAAAAGGAGCCAAAAAATTCCCTTTAATTGAAGAGTTAGAGTGTTAGAATGTTCCACAAAAATGTTCCTCGTAGTGCTTTACATAAGTCCGTTAAACACATCCTATACTAAAATGGAAGGTTCACATGGTTTGAATACTAATGCTCGTTGATTCTCTCACCACATGTTAACAGATTGTGTCTGCAAACAGGAAACGATTGCATAGTTCAAGAGAATTAAATTTTTGAAAAATATGTAGAAATAATAAAAAATATGTAAATAATCATAAATTAATAAAGTACGTGGAAAAAATTAACTAGATATTTTGTTTTTTATAGATAAAAAATAAAATCTCTGATAAACTCGTAATCACAAATGATAATCTAGTTACGAATAAATGATTTACAAAGGAAAAAACCAACATTATATATACATTTTTGAAAGTCGTTTTAAAGCACGTACTTTCGAAGTAGAAAAACCGCATTTATTGCTACAGGAGGGGGAGGGTACAAATATTTTATATACATTTTTCTAATTCGAAGACCCTTAATAAGAATCTGAAGTAAAAAAATAGTAATATATTCACAAATAAGAAGTCACCAGTGAAAAGGGTTACATTTTAAGTTACTGTCGAACCCTCGACTTATGTAATTTTAGTAAAAGTCCTAAAATATTAGCTAAATTATAAATACATATGTTTACCAACCTTTTATTTTAAAAACAGCTGTCAAAATGACGAATCCCATAACCATTACTTTTTTCATATTTATGCGGTTTTATTGTTAGAATCAACCAACACTTGTGTCAACAAAAAGAAATTATTTTTCTAATATTTATATTTGTTCTGTAGTATCTTCTGAACACTCTGCCTAGAGTTTAACAATTGAGATTGACACGTCAGATATTTCAAAAGTAAAAAAATAACGGAAACACTTGCACCAATTATCAGCAACTGCACTTAAGCTTATTGTCTTGGTTTTCTTTTGCAACAAAAAACTTAAATGCAAAATAGACAATATCTGTCAATAACTGTCAATATATTAATAAACAAAATTGTTTATAAACATGCACTTTTTTACACACAAAATGTTAATTTGTGTACAATTTTTCTTTAACAACAATTTTTTTTTCTTTAACAGTTCTAAAAATTGTTTTTTCTTTTAGAATTTTTATATTTTTTTGAGTTTAGAACTTTTCACGATGCAAACACTATCTAAATTGAAAAGCAACTAAGTGTAGCAGCCATAACTGAAGGCGGAAGAAGCTCAAACGGAACAAAATTCGTTGATATTTGTTTTTCCATTCGTGTATTTCGTATATGCTGTATGTGCTGTGAAAACCCCTTCGTGTTGAGACTGTTCTGTGGGAAAACAGCATGATGATGAGGCGGAAGATGCGTGAATTCAGAGAAAAAGCATAGTTTTTTTTTAAATTACTGCCACAACTAATATCACTGTTACTGGCTAAAGGAATTTTTCAATAAGGATTTCTACTTTTGTGTTTTTAAGCTTCAAGGATAAATTTGGCGCCAAACTGTCGTCTAGTATCTTAGTGTGTATAATAAGTAGCCATGTCGTCGCCATGTTAAATGCAACAGCATAGATAGACAGAAAGCTTTAAATGAAAAGCTTTTTTATTAAACATTTAATTGCTACACTCACAGAAATAAATCTGTAAAACTAGCAGAAAAAGTTACTAAAAATTAGTTAAAAATGATGCTGCAGAAAAACTGCTAAAATTAGCAGATTTCTTTACTTAATACTAGTAAAATAAGAATAGCAAAATTTAAACTGTTAAATTTACAGAATTTTAGTTATATTTAAGTTAACTTTCAGTTAATTGAATATAGCAAATTCTACTGCAAAATCTACAGAAAATTTTGCTAAATATTAGTAGACTGAAAATGGCAAAAATAAACTGTTATATTTAAAATATTTTTGCTAATTTTAAGCTAAATCTAGTTAAATGCAAATAGCAGTATATTCTGCTAAAATCGGCAGAAAAATTTGCTAAAAAATTGTAAACTGATGTTTTAAAAAAGCTCGATTTTTATTTGCATTAAAAAAAAATCGAAAAAATCGAATTTTTTTGTGATTTTTTAGGCAACTAATTGTTTAGCAAATTTTTTTGCTGATTTTAGCAGGTTAATTTGCTATTCTCTATAAAAAAAAATTTAGCTCAAATATAACTAAAATCCTAATATTTAACAGTTTTATTTTTGCTGTTCCTATCTTACTAATATATAGCAAAAATAATCTGCTAATTTAGCAGTTTTTTTCTGCAGCATCATTTTTGATTAATTTTTAGTAGTTTTAATTAAATTTTTTACGGACTCTTTTCTATTAGGGTACTGTTAATTAAGCTTTTTACAAGTTTTGCTCTACATATTAAAAAGTTTCTTATTTCCGGTTGTTAAATGAAATTAGCTAAGCTTTTAGTTTGGGAGCCATTGCTTCTTTGTCACAAAACTAAATCATTTTGGGCATTTATTATTATTATTAGAATAGAATTGGGAAAACGTATTTTTTCCTGTACAAATTGGGTTTGATTTATTTATATAGAAGAAATTAGATTTTTTTAAATGTAACTTATTTTACTTTAAAAAAATATAACGTATTTTTAAGGACCTCAAATTTTTTAGTTAAATTTTTAGCACGATTGATTTTTTTTTTCTTATATGTGCACTCAAAAAATAAGTTTATAGAAAAATTAATAAAACATCTTGTATATAAGATCTACTAGTTTTCAGCAAAAGTTTTAGTAATATTTTTTCAGTACTAAACTAATTTCGAACTAATGTTTTACTGATTTATATTGCTACCAAAATTGTTCTGATAAACACATGTAGTACACACGATATAAATTATACTAAAAAAGTAACTCCTGCATATGTATATTTTATTTATAATTATTTTTATATACCCAGCAAGCATGGCAATACGAAGAAGATTCCCCTATCATATTGCCAGGAAGAAAACATTTATTGCCGGCAATATCAATTTCGTATTGCGGAAGTTTCCTCCGTCGGGAACAACTGTTAGCCGAAAGCAATACTTCCAGACAACACGAAAGCAATACCTCAGGAAGATAAATCGGCGATATCACCCGGAAGATAAAAAGGTGATATCGCCAAATAAACTTCGCGGTGCAAAATAAAGGATTTATTTTTTTCATTATAAAATCTAAGCCTGAAAAAGAATATCTGCATACATAATCCATTGATCAACACATTAATTATCTTGATTTCATCGTAGCCAATTTTTTCCGCGCATTAAATCTTGATTCTTTCGAGGAATTTGTTTCCTATGTATCTGTTGATTATTTTTGTACAAATTTTGATTTAATTTTTTCCAAAATGACAAAAAATTTCAAACAAATTTTCTTTATCTTCCGGATGATAAAAAGGTAATATTGCCGCAATATTATCATAAAAAATTATGACAAAGAATTAAATTTTTAATTATTTTTTTCAAATATCATCGAATTATCTTCCAAGTGATAAAAGGAAGATAACTTTAAAATACTACTTGATTATTTTCATTCAAATGAAAAATAGAAGATATCGCTTTAATATCTTCTTGGAAGATATCTTCCAAATGCTTGCAGGGTATTTTTAGGATCATATGTATAATCAATTTTTATATTTATAAGTGACTTATAAAACAAATTTTCCATACAAAATTCATTTTATAAATGTGTTATAAGGTTTTCAAAATATTATGAGTAGGCACTTTAGACTTTTAATTAAATCATATCGACAATGTAATGCCTGGGCATTTTTATATTTTACAAAGTTTTCTAAATAATTTTCAAAGAATAAAAAAAAACGCAATTTCTAGATTTAACTTTTCAGCGAATGAATTAACTAAGGTATGATATTTCTACACATTTTTTAGTTTTTCAGTGTACTAATATTCAGCGAAAAATTTTATTGACTTTAGCAAGGACTTAGTGTTTTTTATCTCTATATGTGACAGCGCATAGAGAAAGGGACCGAAGGGTAAAAAATCAATTTTTTTTTTTTTTTTGTGGACAACATCTGAGCATCGAATGAGACCGATCCCATGCTCTCTTGACCTTAGGTCCCTTTCTATCCTTAGGTCCCTTTCTATTTTGCGCGTCACATATACATATAAAAGAATAATGTGACTGAAGTATAAATTTGGTATGCTGTTCCTCCTTCGGCGTAGACGTCCTACTGGGATGGACAAAATGTTGAAAAATTTCTCCTTGATGGCCTGCCAAACCACTTTGGCTAAAAGCCTGAAGTTTAAAATTCGTACTCTCTGTAGTCAGAGTTGGGAGTAATTAAGTTTTTTATAATGATCATTACTAATTTTCCTAACATTATATGAATGTAATTGCAATGAAAAATTACGATAACGCTATACCGTTACCGAAACCGTCATTAATACACTCAAAAAAAAAAAGTCAGTAAAGTCAGCAAAAAATGTTGCTGTGTCAGCAAAATTTTAGTTAGGAGCGTGCTTGCAAAACAGTTGGTAATTTCAGCAAAAGGTTTGCTGAAAATAAGCTAGCTGATTTTTACCAAAAAAATTGTAATCTTCAGCAAAAGTTTTGCTAACACTTAGTCGACTGCAAATGAAAAAAATCCTTGCTAAAATCACTAAACTTTTTGCTGAATATTAGTAGACTGAAAAAAACTCAAAAAACTTGTAGCGAAATTTTACTTTAGTTAATTTATTTGCTGAAAATTTAAATATAGAATATGTGTAGAGTTGTTTTCCTTTTTTTGTCATTTCCGTTTCCAGACAAGCTGCGACATCTATGAATGCTGTTATCAGCTATGAATGCTGTTATCAGCACAA
This sequence comes from Leucophora obtusa, assembly GCA_949987735.1. Classification (NCBI taxonomy): domain Eukaryota; kingdom Metazoa; phylum Arthropoda; class Insecta; order Diptera; family Anthomyiidae; genus Leucophora; species Leucophora obtusa. The sequence continues at coordinate 195,819,727 of OX465298.1, forward strand.
TTTTTGTAGCAAAATAAATTAATAAAACATTAGTTCAAAATTAGTTTAGTGCTAAAGAAATATAACTAAAATTTTTGCTGAAAACGGAGTTTCAGCAAAAAAATTGCTGAAAACTAGTACACTTGATATACAAGACGTTTTACTAATTTTTCTACTAACTTATTTTTTTGAGTGTACCGTTACCTTTATCGTCACCCTTACCGTTATTCTTTTCGGTAACCAACCTTGGATTAAAGTAATTGTAATGAAGCTAGTTTTAATTTCCATTACGAAATTAATTAAAAAATTTTCTTTTTTTGTGTCCTTTAATTTGGCTTAAAGCCCAAACAACAAATAAGCTTCGAATCGTAAGTTGAAAAATAAGGGCCACCCTAACGAATATATATATGATCATATATGGGTAAAGCTGATTATATATGTCCTTATATAGTTCCATGTGCGAGCATATATGGTCTCATATATGACCATATATGCTCGGATATATGGCCGTTTATGATCATATATGAGCATTTGTTAATCACATATGGTCACATATGAGACCATATATGGGCATATCTTGTAATATATATGGACATATATGACCAGCTATAGCCATATCCCATTTTCACCTGGGCTGTGTAATTTTTAAAGGAAACAGAATTTTTTTTTTACTTAAAAAGATAATTATTTTAATTTTTGCATTAAAAATATCAAAAATTGTTTTTTCGGACTTTATATAATTTCACATATTTAGTTGGAATATTCTTCTACCTGAAGTCAAAATTTTAATATGATATTGTCATATTAGATTTGATTTATTGTTTCAAAAAGTTTACTAATATTAAGCAAAATATTTTTTGATTGAAGCAAATAAATGTTCATTTGCTAAGCAACGAGCAGAGTCTTCTTGTGTGTGCCCTCAGATTGCGATGAAAGTTAGATATGCGATAGATGACATAAACAAATAAGTATTTGTACGTTTTAAGCGAATTATAAATTTCTTATGCCCGGTACTTTGTTCGTACTTTTGCGAAAAAAGATGTCAAACTCCATATAAAAAAAATGATTTTTCACTTGTGTGGTATTGTTGCGAAATTGCGGTGAAATTTTTTTCGCATCAATTCAATAGACAGGATCATTTGAAAATGTAGCGAAAAAGTTCTATTTGGATTAATTATTATTGTAACTTTTCATAGACCGTAAAAAATTTGTGCATGTGTGTTTTTATTATAGTTTTTGAGCTCCAAATATAGAGCGAAATTTTTTCGCTCTTTTGAACAAAATACTAAGCTTTAGGATTGAAAATTGAGGTTAGCAATGACTCCGATTGTATATTTTTAAGTTTTTTCTTGTTTTTTCAAAAATATGTAAACAAAATTGATATCAGATTGAAGGTATTGAAGTATTGAAGTACTACACATATTAAAAAGTTCTCAAACCAAAATTTTCTAATCAAATTGGAAGTTTATTTTTCACCCGAAATATAAATTTGGACCAGAGAAGACAGAAAAAAGCAAAATCCGATGTGTTTAAAGGAAAAATATATTGTAAAAAAAGCAATAAAAAGTTATGTAAAAATCTTGGAAAAACAAAAGTTTTTTAAGTGCAAATTTAAAAACGAAAAAATTGTTTTTGTGAGCAAAAAAAGTAGTTTTGGGCAAAAAGTCTTAAAAAAAACCCAGTGTAAACCCGGTAATGACATATCATTATTTTTTGGACTACCAGTAGTGACACCCACTTACCTTCTGTATTATTTTAAAACATATAATAATGAGTTACGGATAATGACTTATTTTTATCATTATTTCAAATAGAAAATAATTTTGTAGATTTTTTTGAAAATTTTTTGAAATCTATTTTTAGACTCAATATTTTTTAAACACTGGTAAGGATATATGTAACCATATATTTTTTGATTTTTTGTATGTTGGCGAGTAAGCTTACTTGTGTGCAGCAGGTCAATTATATTTTTATCTGTTAAATATTACATGTCGATATAGCTCAGATAGTAGAGCTATTGACTGGCAATCTGTAGACCCAGGTTCGATTCCCGCACCAGCAAATTTTATTAAAAAAAAAAATACAATAAAAAATATTTTTTTTTATATAATTTATTTTTTTGAAAATTATTTTTAGACTCATTATTTTTGTCAGTTCTGCTAAGCACATAGGTAACGATATATTTTTTCATTTTTCGTTTGCTGGTGTGTAACCATAACTCAATATTTTTCGCGACATCGCCATATAAAGGTAATAAGAAATGTAATAACAAAAGTAAGTAGTTACCAATACCAAGTATGTAGTTACATAACCACATATCTGGTATTGATTTTCTACACTGGGAAGCAATTCAAAACTCAAAAATCTTAAGAAAGAGCTATTTAAAGCTAAAAAACGGAAAATCTATAAAAAGCTAAAAGAAGCAAATATGAGTAAAACAAGCAATAAAAAGCATAAAAAGCAAAAACAGAAATTTTGTGTTCTCTGATTTGGACCGATGTTTTATAACTAAATTTTTTTTTAATTTGTTGCCTTCTATCAAAATTTTGATGAATTTAAACATTTTTTTACTAACAATCAACATGCTGATTTTCAGCAAATCGATTTTGCTACAAAAAACTTATTTTTCTGCAGGCACTATCCTGAATGAAAATTTGACTCTTTTTGCTAACTTTATTGATTTTGTTAAATATATGCCGACTTCCTTTTTTAAGGATAAAATTTAACAAACACGCACCTTTACTTTACAATATATTAAATTTAAGTGCTGCCAAATTTAATAAAATTGCAGTTATTCATTTTCTTATTAAAACATTGTACTTTATGAATATCCTGCCGTAATCCTGGTAGCATTTAAACCAATATCATAATTTTTGTTTAAAGAAAAGACTTCAACATACTTTCGTGTTAATTCGTCTCACAAAATTTTTTATTAAGTAAACTGCACTTAGCACTATTTCTACAATTTTTTTTTTTTAACTGTCAACAACATTTTAAATATTTAACACGCGAGTGTAACCTCCAATTAACCCTTCGATGACAGCACTTCACGAAAAAATTTAAAACATATTTTACTTTTAAAAGACATTCATTAAAACCTCCAAATTTTAACCAAAAACAACATATTAAAAACGCATGAAATATTTTTAACATATGTCGTTAATATTTTAGTATGTTTATTTGTTTGTTGTTTTCAAATCTTTAATACTATAATATGTGTCATTTTTGTTAATCTCGGCTTTAAAATCTCGTTAGCCATTTTAAAAAATTGCTAATAGAGAATTGAAAAAAATGCGTGTGACGCAGTGAAACACGATTGGCAATAATACAATGTCTTGCATAAAAATTTAATTCTAATGCATATTGCTTGCATAAACCAGCGACATTTTTCGATACTATGATGAATCATATTAAAGATGATATTTGAAAGTCATACAAAATATACCAATTCCAGTAATTTCGAATTTAATGCTGAATTTTTTCAACAAAAGCTTTTACTGTTGTTAATATACAGATAATATTATTTATCTAAAATATCTAATTAATAGGGCAAGGAATTCCATGCAAATGCATGTTTTTTTTCGATAGTCCAAAACTACTATGGACTAAATATTTTTCCGAATTATCAAATTTAGAACAAAATGTAATCGATTTGTAGTTGCATATTTTGTCAAAAATGCATGTTATTGCATATTTTGACTTTAAATGCACATTTGGTGCCTTTTAAATGCATATTTTGTACTTTTTAATGCATATTTGTGCATATTTTAATTTTTAGCAACATTTTTTACTTTGTAAAAAAATATAGAAAATTGATACGTTTTCATATTTTGATTCAATCAAAATAAAGATTCTTTAAAACCTTTTTGACCTATGGAAAATCTTCGAGTTCTTTGTCTGTTTGCAAAATAACTAAATTAAATATATTTTTAAGTTTTAAAGTGCATTATTTTTGCAAAAATAATAGTTTTTAGTGCATATTTCTTATATTTTTAATGCATATTTTTCTTTTTTAGCCACATATTTTTGGCGCATATTTTCCAATTTTAAGTGCATGAAATTCCTTGCCATACTAATTAAAGATTTTTTCAAATTCAATTTCTTAACCTACTGTCTTAATATGCAGTAAAGCTATAGCAAGCAATTGGCACAATAATTTCAGTGCATGTAAAGACACTTAATTTTAATGTTATTGTTATTATAATATCGTGATATCGTAATGTCTGCCATCAAATGTCGCTTTTAGTTTTCCAATTTGGCAAGTAAGAATGGTGAGGTGTTTAGATATTTACTATTTGTAAAAAAATCTTAATTTTTGATCCCAATTTGATCATATTTCTTAGTCATAAAATGGGCAAGTGTTCCCCATTACAGTGAAATTTACATTATTTTGACGTTTCTCTGCAATCGATTTGATATTTGTCATACTGTAATATATTGCTTTTGATTCGATGAAGTTTGGCGGGAATTCACACTGAAATATTAAATAAATTCAGTTCTTCATAAAATTTTATTAAAAATCTCATATTACTTCTTAAAAATTTCATACATTCAAGGAAAAGGATTCATTAGAAATAGTTTCATAAAAATGATTAAGCTCTTTCATAAAATTTACGAATTTTTTCATTTTCTTTTGGAAGATAACTTCATTAGTTTAATGAAAATTTTCATTAAAACTCCACCACGAAAATTCTCTTTGTACTGGTAATTGAAATGCGTTTTTAGTTTTTTCTGTGTATATTGTAGAATGTTTGGAAATATTTTTTAAATAACTTTAGTTAAAAAATATTGCTGGGATGTAAGTAAATGTCGAGATTTGCATATTAAGTAAAAAAAAATAAAGTAATTTTTTTATATTTTGGTTAGACAAAAAAATCTAACAAAATATTAAAATAAATGGCATGTATTTTCAAACAGAAACAGCAATAAAAAGCAACAATAACAACAGCAATAGTAGCAAGATATACTTTTAAGGTGTCCCCTCATAAAACTTATCTCTGTACGATTTGGGTAATATACCGGGAAACAAATCAAATTCCGCTAAGGGAACGGTGCAATAAATATGTGTATTAGAACGCTAAATCATGTCTTCAAATTGAAAGGAAATCGGAAATTGTAGTCCCTATAGGCACCAACCTTCCCGATATATTAACTTTATTTAGATTTTTCATTATATTGCACCAATCATTTTTCCGTCCATATTATAAGGATCAGGTTCCTTTCCGGAATATAGCTCAAATCGTACTGAGGTGTAGATTAAAAGTAAGAAACCGTTTTGCTGATACCGTTCAGATTTGGAGATAAAGCTACCAAGCGAGTTCAGCCATACACATTCTCCATCCCCGATCCCAAGACATGGAAAAACTTTTAGGCTGATTTCCAATCAATCTTCAAAAATTCGACTACATGTAAAGTGCCTACTAGGTATCTTTGAACTACAACCCAAGAAAAAAAATTGGAAGTAATGCTTTACAAACTACTTCTTTTACTGCTTCACAAGTATCCGTTTGTGTATTTTGACTGCTTTTTCAGAAGTAATTCTGAACAACTTCAAAAATTTACTTCTTTCATTGCTTCCAAAGTATCCGTTAGTATTACTGCTTTTTTAGAATTACGAGGGGTACTATTTATTTTTCGGGACCTGGTAACACTAATGCCAATAGCTAAAATCTGGCAACACCATAATAAAATTTGACATTTTTTAGCATAAACGTTTTCACAATGTTTTGATGTAAAAGTGATATTTGTTTTGTTTACAGTGAGTTAAGAAAATCAATTTGGCCAAAAAAATGGAAATTTCAAGAGAAGGTTTTCGTTGGATTATTTTTCGGAACTTTCGACGTGGATTATCTCAACATGAACTCTATGAACTCAGTTCTTTGTATGCGTCTATGAACTCAGTTCTTTGTATGGCGATAAATCACCATTAAAAGCCACAGTATATCGCTGGTTTAGTGAATGCAATCGTGGTCGTGGTTCGGTCGCCGACGAATTCCGTGAAGGTCATTCAAAATCGGTTGTTGTGCCACAAAACATCGATGCAGTGCATGAACTGATAATGCAATATCGTCATGTGACATATCGTCAGATAGAGGCATCCTTACAGTTTAACAATTTGGCGAGTGGCGTACATTATAATGTACGTCGACTTTATCAACTCGTCACTGATTTGAATTTTAACCAAAGCGCTATTCATTTACTGTTATCGGTTCGTTATTTTGTTCTTCTTAAAATTTTATGCAGGCTGTGAAATTTCAAAATAACATGAGATCAGTAGAGTGCGTTTTGTCTTGTGATCGTCAACGCTGCAGAGAATGTGTTGGAAGTTAGGATTTAAAAAAAGACAAAATTTTAGTCTCAAAAATGAATCAAATTCAAAAATTCAAAGGATTTCATGTAAAGATTAGTAATAGAAAAAATATAAAATTAAAATTTAAAAAAAAATTTTAACCCGCCGGCAGAATGTTAATGTTTGAACTTTAATTTCAAATATCTCCGCTAGGGGGTGCTGCAAAGCCATAAAAGTAATAAACAATATTTCTTGGGCATAGATCTACATTTCCACGAAATTTGGTCGGAAAATTCCCAGCCATTTAAATTCCCGTGTCAAAGGGTTAATTCCACTTCAATATATTCGATTTTGCATGAACACTTAGTTGTAAAAAAAATTTGCTCTCGTTGAATACCCCATAATTTATCAATCGCTCAAAAAAAGGCTCGGGTCGATTGGTGTAAGTGAATGATTAAAAAGTTCGTCCGTGGTGCTTCAAAAGACGTGTATAAAATCATGACAGGTAACGAATCATGGATATATTCGTATGAGCCGGAAACAAAACAGCAATCGACCGTTTGGGTATTCCAAAACGAGCTAAATCCAACAAAAGTTGTTCGGGGAAGAAGCATAGCGAAGCAAATGGTCGCTTGTTTCTTCGGCCAAATGGCCACTGTTCCGCTTGAGCAACGTATGATGGTGGCACACGACCATTTCTTTGCCGGAAGTCTTCGAAGAAATTCGTAAAACCAACCGCCAAAGACGAATCATTTTCCATCATGACAATGCGAGCTCTAACACATCTCGTCAAACAGGTGAATTTTTGAGCTGTCAAAACATCGAATTGGTGACTCATTCTCCATACAGTCCTGATTTGGCACCCAACGACTTCTTTTTGTTCCCGAATATCAAAAACCATGTTTTGGAGGTGTCTCAAGAGGAATGGAAAAATTGCTATGACAAATGGTTTGAACGAATGCATAAGTGTATATTGATCATCAAGGGGAATAATTTGAAAAACAATAAAGCCATTTTCATTTAAAAATGTTTGTTATTATTTGCTATTCCCGAAATATAAATAGTACCCTCGTACTTCTGAACAACATCCATAAGTAATCTAAAGCATAATTGCTCTAAAAGTGATCCTCAAATGTGATTTTGATATCATTTGGTATTTCTAAACAGAAGATCGCGGGTTCGATTCCTGGAGGAACTAATATTTTTGTAATATTTTTTTAATTTTTTTTTTTTATTTTTTTTTTATTTTTTTTTTTTATTTTTTTTTTTATTTTTTTATTTATTTTTTTATTTTTTTAATATTTATAATTAATTTGTTTAAATTCAATATTTTTTTTAATTTTTCAATTTTTAAAAATATATAAAAAGTGGGAGTCAATGTTAAAATCATTAGTGTTTATGTTAAAAAAGAAGTACATCTAGATCATCAATTGTAGTGCTTTTTCTACGACTTCGTCATCTCTTTTTTTGCTCGGATCTCAGCGCTTAAAAATATCAATATCGGAAGGGGCTCACCATTGTGTAAAAACTTTAGGTATGTTCTAACTTGTATTGATAGATTCACTAAATGGAGAGAAGCTTTACCACTAGAGGCATCATTGTATAGTCAGTTACTTCAGCTATGCTAAATGATTGAATTTCTAGATATGGTATTACAGAAAACGTTACTACCGACCAGAGGCGTCTGTTTGAAAGTCAACATTTCGAAAAATTTCAAAACTACTTGGTATTAAAGTATTAATTCTTAGAATTTGGAAACCATAGCAGTATTCTTCTCCATATAAAATACCCAACATTTTTTAAATTTTTACTACAGTAAAATTAAAGAAAGCAAAAAGAGCCAAAAGGTGGTACCATCAAAAAGTGCCCAAAAATCCCTTTGCGAACAATAGCGCACTTACATATGGTTCCTTTCGTTAAAATGCCTTAAAAAGCAAAAACAAAGGACAATTTTCTAATAACTTTTTCACCACTTAAAATTCTGAGGTTGCCCAAAACCAATACAGGCCAATCTAAGATTTTTTCTCTATCATATATCCAAATTTCATTAAAATTGGAGTGTTTAGGATGGGGTTACTTCTTTGTAAGCAGAACGATAGCGTTTTTTTTTTTCATAAGGAATATATTTTGTGTGATCTACGATAATGAGCCACACAGAAAGCTAAATTGGAGTTGTTAATTTACGAAATTTAATTTTACATCTCGCTTGAAAGTCGTTCGTTGTACGAAAAAATTTTGGAGCAAAAAAGTGTTGAATTTGTTTTCTTTCTACACAGAGAAAACAGATTCATTGCAACAACCGAATTTTTGGTTAACTTAATAGTTTTGTTGCAGTAATCGAGTAATTTAGTTACTAACCACAATTCTGTTGTGTTTATCGAAAAAAATCGTTTGCCACATTAAGTCTATTTTCTCTGTGTGAATAATATAATTGCTTTAATAAAATATTGTTATCTCGATAAAACTATTTATGACTGGCTGTTTGCAGCCAGAAAATAAATTCTTCCTGACAATCGAAGTTAATGCTAATCGAGTTCGGTTGTAATAATCAGAAATTTCTCTTGTGACTACCAAATTATTATTGGGCAACCGATATTCTGTTGTTATTACTAAATAGCTATCGACTTAACCGATTTTCAGTTGTTACAACCGCAAAGTTCAGTTACGACAACAGAACCACTTGACAGGTAATAAATTCGGTTGTCGGCATGTAACTCTCTTTTCCATGTAATGCCCCGAGGGTTAACATTATCTTTTATATGCTTGTATTCCCATGTCCAGCTGATAAACGCGAATTGTTAAATATAAATTCGAAAGATATTTCTTCTTGGGGACACTCTGACTAGCATCCAGCAGCAACAAACAACAACAATTATTATCAACTTAATTTGGTTTAACTACCAGATTTGGCAGTTTTAACAGGTTTAAATGCGTTTTATGGTAATTTTTTTAAATATAAATACATTTTTTATAACCAAATGCAAAAAAAAAATGGTCGCAGAAAAAAATTATAATAATTGTGTAAAATGAAAAAAATACAAACGATTTGCGGTTAAGATATAAATATTGAAAATTAGTTAAAATATTATTTATTGAAAAATTTGCAACAAAATTTTCTAAATCAAAATAACAACACGATTTTATTTTTTTCTAAATAGTGTTTGTAATCGTCACATAGGACAATCGTAATTGATGAACTCCCCGACACGATCGTAATTTTATTTCTGAAGTTGTAGAATATTTTGAAAACAAAAACTCTGTGAAGTATTTGTTAGGAAAATATCCTGACGAAGAAAATGTCAGTTTTGAAAAAGTACTTATTATGTTATTTCATAATAACGAAATACTTGGCCTCGAACAAGAATAAATAAAAACGAGGAAAAAAGTTAAAGTTGGGCATGCCGACTATATTATACCCTACACCAGTCGGATTAAAAGCCAACTAATGTTTGGATTCGAATGGGTTAAAATGGGACTTGTGTCAAAATTTTATATAAAATGATAAAAGAAGAGAAAATCGGATATATAGCCCATATGGACGATAGGTCCAAGTATGGACTGATCCTATCTAGAATCAATAGGCTTTGTCGTTGGGACCATGTGAGTCAGCGAATCAAATTTCAATGAAATATCTTTGTATTTGCGACCTGCAGCGTGTAACCAAGCTAATTTCGGGTGGGGGGGGGGCTTATATGGGCACTGGGTGTAAACATAGACCGATTATAACCAAAATTAATAGGCCGACATAGGTCGGTGTTCCAAATTTTAGCAAAATATCTTAATATTTGCGACCTGTAGAGTGCGCACAAGAATGCATGAACAGACAGACGGACGGACAGGCGGACGTCGTTAAAACGGAGTAAAAAGTGATTCTGAGTCGATCGGTATACTATAAGGTGGGTCTAAGTCCAATATCTTTTTGATTTAACAAACATCAGCACAAACTTATTATACCCTCTCCAGGTAGTGGTGTAGAGAGAAAATGATAAATCTAAGTCTGTATTGAGCTGACACGGATTCTACTTACTGCAAAATTTAAAATGCTGTGGCGTATGGTTGATATTTGCATTTCATATTACTCATTCGTCAACAACACTAAAAAAGGTTACAAAGTATTTAAATTAAAAGAAATTCTACTTTTAGCATTCTATCAAATCACTTGGTTTTTTACGAGGAAGAACAGTATATTTTACTACTCCACCGTTTTTTTTTTTTTTTTTTTTTTTTTTGTTTTGATAAATATTAATTTTCCTTGTTATAGTCTCGTTATAGATTTACCATTATTAAAATTAAATTATCCGGATGTCCTTTTCCCAGAACTGCATTTGTTTTATAGTTATTAATTACTTTAAGAAATTGCTTACGTTTTTTATATCACTTATAATAAATCAAATACTCAAGTACTGTATAATTAAGCGTTAATATTAATTAAAAAAATCACAATTAGTTAAATTTGGTTTTATTGCTAAAACTGTATATGCATATCGCATCACACATCCGCTGACAATGACTTTGTGTATATTTTCCACTATGTAGTAAAATTAATATTTCCCAGACAATATGGGGTATAATAAAAGATCGAGAAAGAGAGATAACGGAAATACTAAAAAATTGTAAAAAAAAAATTAAAATTGAACTATTAAAAAAACATACAAGTCAAATTAAAAAAATTATGATTTTAATTCTTTTGAAAATTTTATTATAACAACCAACGCAGAAAATTATATTGCAACTGTCCGCTTATTATGTATTTCATTTGTAATTAAATGCATACGCAATGTACTACACCCAAAGAGAAACATTAATTGGTGGAAACTTGCCAGTCATAAATGTACGATCGGCACAGTGGTGGTTAATCTGCGCGTTGGCAGAAAATAGGATTAACAATAGTGACAGTATTGTCCTATCACCCGATTGATAATAGCGGTCAATCGTTCATTGAAGTAAACTAGCCACCTTTGGTATAATAAATTATAAAATAAATTTATTATTACTGATGGTATGGTACTGGAATAACATTAGTTTATCAAATACAATATGATTTGAAACTTTGGTAAATTCCGACAGGGTGGAGTTTCCAAAAAAAAAAAAAAAATAAATAGTGGTTTGCCAGTACATTTTTTGTGGGCTTTCTGATAATATCAGTTCTTTCTTTTATATTTAAGAATTTGCTGTTTTCTATTCAAACAATTACCTAATTTTTCATTTATATTTCCATGAGTGTATAAAACTTATATGTAGCAGTAGTTTTTATGACATTATTTCATATTGTATGTTAGTTTTTATGAATTTTATTGTTAATTTCTGTATAAAGTCAGCTACAGGGCAATATTTGTATAGAAGTATGTTCTTTAATCAACATAAATCTGTGACTTTAATTAAGTCCCAAGCCGCTCAAAAATGACCGTCTGTTTGTTACTATGACAGTGACATTCTAATTTAAATGTGCAGTTTTCAGTAGAGGATAAATGTGTACATTTGTTAAGAACATTCCCCTCCAGTCTCTATGTGTGGTTTAACTTTAACTTATATTCAAATATAATAATGTTAATTTATAAAGAACCACATTCCATTCACAATAAAAAAAACACATATTTCAGGAGATCCTGAAACTAAAGATTTATAATATAGCGATGTGACGTCGATAACTTTTTAAACAAACTGTAGATGTCGCTAACGTATAGGAAATTTTGTTCAGGAAGCATTTTATTTTCTCAAATGAGGTTTTAACAGTGTTGTCAGGTAAGGCGATTTGAGCCCAAATTAGGCATTTCGACTTCGGTATTATATATCTTGAAATAACGAAAAGCAACCTAGCTAATTATTATTAAGAAAAATCTAACCTCGAGCTCAAATATCTGAAGTTTTATTTACAATTAAAAAGGTCGAATAATTACAAATTTTAATTTTAAAAATCTTTTATTTTCAAAATACTGAAATTGCTACATGCAAAGGACTTAGAAAATATACATTTTGTGGAGTTTGAAAAAGTACTAGGTATTTTTATTTAATCTCGTATGTATTTACCTTTTGGATCGTGTATACTCGACTTATGCAAACTTAATGTTCAAAAGAGTTTACAAACCAAAAACTGGTAGTTTTTGAAAACTGCTCGTAAATACTTGCCAAATTCCATACAAATTTTGGGAAAAAAAAGATTTTTCACAAAAATGAGTTTCGTGTGAAAATTGCGTAAAATTTTTTCTCTAGAAAATTCAGTGTACAAGATTATTTTGAAAAAGTGACATTTCAGCTTAATTGTGATTGTGTCTTTCCTACTCGTGTAATAAAAAATTGTTTACTTTCACAATTTAAACAAAGGTTTGAGGCATTTAAAGTTCGAGTGAAAAAGTAGGTATTTCTTAGTAAAATATTGAATTTTATTTACTTTGCTGAGTCATTTCTTTATAATTCTCTTTTTTCTTTTAAATTGGGTTCTTTTTTGTATAAATTAATACGAATTGGGTATAAAATTTGGGCTTTAAACTTCCAAAATGGGAATGAACTTAAACTTTTCGGCAACACTGCTCCCACTAAAGAGAGCAGTATTGCCAGAAAAAACAAAACAGCAGTCAGCGCCATCTGTTGTATTAAAACCCGGTAATGCTTTTACAGTAAAATTGTTTAGAAAGTTGTCTTTTATAATAAAAGAATACACACAGGAAAAAAATTTGCCAACCGAATTGCTAAGCCAATTTTGGTTGCTACAACCAATAAATTCGGTTGGTGAAACTATATTGGAATGTGATTCGTAAATATTTTGGTTATTACAACTAAAATTCAGTTGTATAAACCAAATTTTGTTGTGGTAACCAATATTCAGTTGTACCAACCTATTTTAGTAGATGCAACCGAATTTCAGTTGGAAAACGGCATATTTTTTCTCTGTGTGTATAAACATGGGCATTTTATAATATTTTTCAACATAAAACCGATTTTTAAAAATACATTACGGCTGACAAAGAATCGCTCAATTTGGGCAAATAGCTACATCACCGATCACCCAGCACTATATCGCAAAAATTTTCGACATTTTCGGTCCAGATCTGATTTTTACCGAAAAAATAGTAGTCTCAGCAAAAGCTTTGTTAACACTTAGTCGATTGCAAATGAAAAAATCCTTGCTAAAATCACTAAACATTTTGCTGAATATTAGTAGACTGAAAAAAAACTCAAAAAATTTTAAGAGAAATTTTACTTTACCCAGCAAACAAAGATGATCATTAATGACTCAGAAATGAGCTATGAAAGTGGTCCGTCCAAAAGAGCCCCCTGTGTACTCAGAAATGACTCAGAAAAAAGAACGTATAAAATCGAAATTTTCTTCATAAATTTAAATAATTTTGGAATCTTCTTTGAGTCTGAAAAATGAACCCTCGTTTTGAGACAGCTTTTTAGATTGTAGAGACAACTTTTTGGATTGTTTTCTAAGGGTTCGTATTTTCTACCAAAAAAAGAGTGTTTTCAAAAAAACAATAATCATTTGTATGAACCATTTAAAAATCTTATTCATGAGCGCTCCGAAATTGCTGGCTGGGTAGTTAATATATTTGCCGAAAATTTAAATATAGAAATTCTGTAGAGTTGTTTTTTTAATTATCATTTCCGTTATCTGTACTATATCTAGACAAGCTACTACATTTACATCTTGTCTTACTGGTTGTTTTCCGCAATATAAATATGTCTATCAGCACAATTTTAATAGCAAAATAAATTAGTAAAACATTAGTTTAGTACTAAAAAATATAATTAAAACTTTTGCTGAAAACGGAATTTCAGGAAAAAAAGTTGCTGTAAACTAGTGCACTTGATATGAAGACGTTTTACTATTTTTTCTACAAACTTATTTTTTTAACGTAGGGCACTCATAAAAGAAGTTAGTAAGCCTGCAGAGTTCTGGATGGATGTTATTTTTGCTGACGAAAGCAAATATAATCTTTTTGGCTGCGATGGTAAGGTTCTAGTATATCGTAAACCAAATACAGAGCTAGAAGAGAGACATATGGTACCAACTGTAAAACACGGTGGAGGTGGTGTTATGGTCTGGGAGTGCATGGCGGCATCTGGTGTGGGAAATTTAGCATTTATTGATGGGATTATGGATCATCGACAATACATTAACCTTCTGAAGCAAAATTTAAGACCCAGTACAGAAAAATTAGGATTAACGAACAAGTTTCAATTCTACCAAGATAATGACCCTAAGCATTTTGCTATAAATACAAAGCTTTGGCTTTATATAATTGTCCTAAAATAATAAAAACGCCGCCACATTCACCAGATCTTAACCCAATTGAACACCTATGGAGTCACTTGGAGAAAAGAATCAGATCCCATGTGTTTACAAATAAAAATCAGATGAGAGAAATCCTGCAGGATGAATGGAACAAAATTGATCCTGAATATACAAAATACTTGGTAAAATCTATGCCAGAACGTTTGAAGGAAGTTATACGCCGTAAAGGCAAAGCAACACGCTTCTAAACTAACTACAAGTATTTAATATACTAAGAAAATTAAAGATGTCGAATCCTTTTTTGGTCTTGTTTTTTTTATTTATGTTTTAAATATTGAATTTTTTATATTAGTTTCTTTTGAAATCTTATTTTTTGTACTGAATACAATTCTTCTTTCTTTTAAGTTAATTTTATCATATTATTCATTCTGACACTTTTTATTGATTAATACATAATATTTTTTGTACATGTCGAATACTTTTTTTGACCAGTGTATATAATTGATGGTCAGAGCTCTATTCATTTTTAAAAGTCAAGATTTTGTCATGCAGTGTTATTTTTCCCTAGTAATCCGCTTTTCAAATATCAAATAAATACTTCTTTCACGGATCTGGTCATAAATCAGAATTTTTTTCCTCCATAAAAGGTTGGAGAGTCTTATTGTACACCTAAAAAATACGAGTCTAACACTTTTTGTCTTTTACATGACCAACTTTCATTAACCAATAGTAAAGCAATATATAACAAGATAACTCTTGTGATTAGATTTCAGGGCCTTTTTATGACACTTTTTGTTTCTCCATACTACTTTAACTGGGAATCAAACCTCGGTGGCAAACAGATATTGACAAACAGTCAATTTCATTCTTTTTTATTTTATTTAGTAATCAGTTGATTAATTTCCATAAAATGTGCCTGTTGCAAAACTCTCAAACTTATTATACATACGAGTATGTCCATTACACTTCAACTTTCATTTTATATCCTTGACAGTAAAATTTTCAAATAAAAATAAACTGTTACTAGTTTTTTAGATTTAGTTTTTATTGAACTTTATAAAATAATACTAAAAAATTTATATATGATTGTAGTTTTTTTATTGCATGATTTACTGAGTACATATAATATGATGAATTCCCAAGTTTTTTTTTTTTTGAAAATATACAAGAAAAAATAATTAAATATACATTAAACTTATTAAAGTGCTATGATTAATTTTTATTTGTTTTAAGATGAAGAATATAAAGTGATATTTCTCTTATTATTTTAACTTTATTCTTGATATATAAATATGTTTTTTTTATGTTAAAAAAGACAACAAAATGTATTAAAATTACATAGAAATTAGAGATTTCATGCGATATTTTTATATTACCTTAAATTTATAAAAATATAAAAATAAACTAAAAATTAAAAATTTTTATAATTAAAAAAAATATATTTTTGGGGTCAAGAGTTTTTAAAAATAGTTTAAATTTTTATTAGTTTTTAATCCATCACTTCTTAAATTCACCAACCTTGTTTTTGAATAAGAAAATGCTAAGAATGCTTTCTATCAGTGTTGCCAGATAAAGGAATTTGGTCTGGCATAGTTTTAAGCCGAGGATAATTGGGGATTTTATAAAATATTGGGGCTTTTTACCCTATCCTCGTATGTAAAAATTTTTGGGGTTTAATTTTTTTATAATTATAAATTTTTAGCTGAAAAATTTTAAGATTTCAACAGAAATCAAACAGAACTAGAAAAATGTAACTAAAAGTTCTAAATTTTCTATAAAAAAATTTATAAATGCTGAAAAATTACGAAATGCAATCTTTAGATTATTTACAGCTTCTGTCATACACAAGTTTTTTAATTAGTACAAATTTTTAAAATATTTTGTTAGATTGTGGGACATTTTAATTTACTAAGGGCGAGTAGCTTATTTCCAACATAACCAAGGTTATAGTTAACCACAGATATTTCCATATAAATTTGACCTTCATAACTATAGTTAAGTACTAAATTCAGTTTATTTATAGCTAAGTTAGCAGGTCTAAATTAACTTTTTGGTATTTGGAGCAAAAATTATTCTTTGAAATAAAAAATATGGGACGAAAACAAATATTTTACAATTCGAGATGGTACTTTTACGATAAGAATTAGTGCCAACAATATTATAGATAGCAAATTTAGCTCAAACTGTACGAGATTTCTATCCCGTGTAGATGCGCATTTATAGTTTGAAAAATATTTTTAATGAAGTTACTTTTCTGAATGATTTTTAAATAATTTTTTTGATTAAATAATTTCCACCAGAAGTGCATTTAATCGTTCTCTTTAAACGGCTCATATTTTTGTTCAAAAAAATTAACATATTTTGAACAACATTTTTTAAGTCTCAAAAATATGTGTCTAAATTCTATCGCTTTTGCATGTTAAATTAGAATCTTTAAAAAGGCTACCTATTGCAAAGGCTTTTGTGAGTCATAATTTCAGACAGCTCGAAAATTTGTTGGGATTTTTTTTAATTAGATTAAAAACTAAATTATGAACAAATTTGGGCATTCAACAATTTTTTGGGGGTTTTGGGTATTTCAGCTTGCTGAATGTGGATATCAGATAAAACTTTTCTGGCAATACTGATTTCAGTGAAAATCAATAGTGTTGCCAATTTAAATCAATGTAAATGTAGAGTAATAAAAAACTAAAGATTTTAGCTAAATTTTTGGTGAATTTTTATAAAGTAAAAGCAAATTAATTTTTAAGATAATGATTTATGTTTTTGTTTTTCTGTTTTTTTTCGAAATTTTATTTAAATAATTTAACTATTAGAGATGTCATCAAAACTAATGTTACATAGGGAACTATACCAGAGACACCATTACAACCATCTGTACTACAAGTGTGACAATAGGTAGTTTTAATATATGACGATGTCGTATCACGGGCGCATTTATCAGCTGGATCATCCATATCTTCATAGAAACAAGAACGTGTGACCACACGTTTACCATAAACTGCAATTGAAAAAAAAAAGAAAATAAATTATGTTCACGAATAAATATTGTAAGTATAACGAACGCATTTTTAACTGCAAACAACTATGCTTCTAATGACTATAAATTCAATCGGATTTTAACTATTTCATAAATATTCAAATGTCAGTTTAAGATATGTATAATTTTTTCCCTAATGGCTGTAAATAGATTTCTATAATAATAAAGTGTTTTTCTTTTCTATTCTACTTAAGTCTTTAGTGAACTTTTAATATTTTTTATATTCAGCTTAGGCTTATAAATTCTAAATATACTTAAGTTTTTGTTTTTTCATTTCGGTGTTGAAAAACAAATTTTTGTTGCTGTTTCTAATAATTTCTTAAGAGTTTTTGCATATTAAAACCATTACATCTTAAATGGCAATTATTTGAATAGCCACTTTATAAGAAAATATTGACTCAATATTGCTAGTGCATAAATTTTAAGCAAAGTATAAATAGTGACATTTCAACAAGTCACAAACTTCAACGATTAAAATTTAAATTGACTTTTTTTCGAAAAAGATTTGTTGTTTTTGTGGCAAAAGAATTTGGTAAATGACAAAGCAAATAAATAAAAAATTTTTAAAAAAATGTATAAATTCCAAAACTAAATTCCTTTTTCACAAAAATTTTCCTAAATTTGCATGAAAATAAAATAAAAGCAAATTCAATAAAATAGTGATGTATTTATAATAAAACTATACTTGAGATTCGAATAATTTTAGTATTCATAATATAAAAAATTCTTTTACACAATTTGTTCCCATTATTATTTCTTAGCTACTAACTGGGACTTTAACTAACATATTTTTTTGTTGTTTTCCATGTAAAATTTTAATTTAACTGTTGGGTAAATTTTAACTGGACTATCAGTAATTGGACCTTAGTAATATTTAAAAAACGTTGTTAACATGTATGTCACTGAACATTTTAATTTCCAAAATTTTCAACAAAAAAAATTTATTCATCTACAATTACCTATTCAATCGCTCCCTAAATTTATGTGTCACTAACTCAGTGTTGCCACCAGTAAAAGAAAAAATTACACAGCTATAGGTCAAAAATTATCCAAAACCGTATGAAATTACACAAAAAATGTTTAAAATAAACTCTCCTGAGCACAGTGGGGAAGAATAAAAATATTTTGTAAAAAATTTCGCCATTTCTTACCAAAGTTTTGCATTTTTTCTATTTATAAACCAATTTTTAAAGACTTAGCATTTTTTCATCTGCAATGTGCAAAAGTTAATTGCATTTTAAAACTAAAATTTTGCATTTTTGCAATAACCTGGTCTGAGTTTTTGCCTTCTGCAAACCAGGCCAATTTCCCTGAAAAATATAACAAATTTTTCTATTAACTAAAGGGAATTTCAATGCAATATCTTTTTCAGGCTTCAAATGGCGTGCTTTTACATTTGAATATTAATAAAATGGTATTTTATCGATATTAAAAGCTTTTATCAGAAAAAAGTATTTATGTTTTTTCAAAAAGGGTACTTCATTCAGAGATGCGTTGCATGCAAAAATATAACCTACTTGCTAATTATTTTCTCCCATACCCCTCAAATTTTAACCATAAATAAAAATATAACAATTTCACAAAAAATTACCCATATTTTTTTTCAAACATTTTATACGATTCTGGAACATATTGGATTTACCGAATTCTAAAATATTTTGATTCTGCTCCACCTTGCTGCGTTCACAAAATTTTCGTCTGGTCAAAGCCCAGTGTCATGTTAACTACAGCCAAAAAAAATTTCAGAGATTAGAAAGCAACAATCATAACAAACGTAAATTTTCCCACTCTTTTGCTGAAGTTTTATATGGTTTTGCAAACCAAGAGAATTTTTAAAAGAAGCTTGACAATTATTTTCGCAAAAAATAAACAAAAGACGGAGCTTTAAACAAAACAAAAAAATACATAGCACCATTTTTAGTTTTTCTAAACTCGGTTTAGCGTTGAAAAAATTTATAAAATCATGCACCAGAAACTGGAGATTTTTGGTAAATGGTTTACATACAATCTCGTTTCGTCTATATCGACTAATTTTTCTTAACTTTCAAAAATTTACGGAACTTTTAAAAATTTGCGGAAATTTCTGTAAAAAGTGAAATTACACAAAAACTACACAAAAATGTCATTATTCAAAAATTATCCAACGAATGTGTAAACAGTCCCGTTTTTGAATAATTATTCAAAAAGTGGCAACACTGCACTAACTATATAAAGAGAGAAAATGCAAAGTGTT
Organism: Leucophora obtusa; assembly: GCA_949987735.1. Lineage (NCBI taxonomy): Eukaryota > Metazoa > Arthropoda > Insecta > Diptera > Anthomyiidae > Leucophora > Leucophora obtusa. The sequence continues at coordinate 195,839,504 of OX465298.1, forward strand.
GCCAGAGTTAATTAAAAAATGAATAAATTTCATTGTATGTTTGTTTAATAAAAATTTTTAGTAAAGGTTTAATAGAGATAATGATCATGTTTTAAAGCTTAGTTAAGAAGTTTTTTTTTTTTTTTAATAACAACGAGAATTTGTATTGAAATTTTCATGTGATCAAGAGTTTATGTGAGTGAACTTGTAAACATTTGTAGTGTTATTAAAGACGTATGAGCATTATTAATTGAATAATTAATATTGCTCATACGTACCGTATTTCTCTCAAAAGGGTTATTGCTTCTATTATAACATTAGTTTTTTTTTTTTATTTTAGTTAACGAAAATTAAATTTCAATTCAATTCAAGTTTCGTCACTCCATTGGAGCATCTAGCAAATTACAATATTAGTATTGCTCCATAACCTTCGAAATAGCATGGAAAAATTGATCAATATTTTTCTCAAATTCATATTGGACACACTGTTCTATTTTTGACCAATCTTATGCTTAGAGATTAAAAATTAAAGATTTCTTGGAGATGCATCTAGAGCCAAAGTTGAAATTTGGATGGATCTAAATCAAAAACTGTTCGAGGTATTTAAAAAGTTAAATTTATTTTATGGTGTTGTGGACAAATCTTTACTCAAAAATATAAGAATTTTCAATTTTTGCAAAATATGGTAGTTTTTGTTTACAATTGTCATATGGCAACCCTGACATCATAATTGCTATAAGTGTGGTAGTATTTAAAAAAAAAACGTCATTGCATTTGGAAAATTTAAGCTTCGATCGGCAAGATTTTGGTAAATTATATTCAATTGAAGAACTAATTTTTACCACAGGAAGAAATTTTCGCATTTTCTCATCAACATGCTTGTTTTTTTTCTAATTTTATATAAATATTCCATACAAATTAACCCCTAAATTCATAAACGCTTTGTAAAATTATAGGAGGTTTATTGAACAAATTTTGTATGAAAATGACGTTTTGTAAACCTGCTGTAACTTTACAAAGAATTTATGAATTTAGGGGTAAATATTTATAAAATTTTTAAATACCCAACAAAAACAGAGATACCAAAGAATTAGAAAAAGTACTACAATTAATGACTTAGATGTACTTCCTTTTTTACAGAAACACTAATGATTTTTACATTGAGTTGTCATAGGAGAAGAGTACACCCACTTCAACATTTTTTCAGTACTTTTTGAACCAGTACAAATAAAACTATTTTTCATCAATTAAAAGTTAAAAAAAAATTCTTCGCAAAAACAATTATATTTATTTTCTTTAGAAAACTTTTTTATTGCTGCCACCGGGTTTCGAACTTGCGATCTCAAGGCTGTTAGTCTAGCTCTCTATCGCTGAGCTATTCGTTGATATGAAATTTGACTACTTAGCATAAAAAACCACTTTGCCATTGCGAAATATTGTGCTTAAAGCCGGATTCACAATGCTGGAGTACTCCACTCTGCAGAGTAGATTTTGCCATTTTCTTTTTCGCACGTAAGTAGGGCATACATGTTCAATATTGTTGATAAATTTTTCAAAAATCAACCAATCAGAACATTTTATTTTTAAATACTTTGTTCTGATTGGTTGGTTTTTAAAAACATTGATCAATAATATTAAACGTGTATGTTTGCCTTTACGTATTTTTCGTATCATGCGATTTCTATTTTAGTACACTCCACTTTGCAGCGTGGAGTGGAGTATACCAGATTGTGAATGCGGCTTTATTCTCTTCAATAAAAGCACTTATTAAACAAATGAAAAAAGAGGACGCTAATTCAGTTTTGTTTTAAGTACTATTTTTACAGGTGTATAAAAAGCATTTTTTCATAATTTTTTTTATATATGTATATATTTTAATAAATTGAAAAATTAAGAAAATATTGAATTTACACAAACTAATTATAAATATTAAAGAAAGAATATAAAAAAAAATTAATTAAAGTAAAATTAAAAAAAATATTGTTCCCGCCAGAAATCGAATCATAATTTTGGAAATAAATTATATCAAAATTACTTTTTATGATCACTTTTAGAGCAATTATTCTTTAGAAGCAATACTTAAGTGAATTTTTGGATGTTGGTCAGAATTACTTCTAAAAAAGATGTAAAAATATACTAACTGATGCTTTTGAAGCAAAGAAAGAAGTGATCTTTTTAAAATTGTTCAGAATTACTTTTAAAAAAGAATTAAAAATACACTAATGGACACTTTTGAAGCAGTGAAAGAAGTAGTTTGTAAAGTATGACTTCCAATTCTTTTTTGCTGGTTACCCAGAGATTTAACACCGTGATTACCCACTGGGTAATCACGGTGTTAAAAATATGTGTTTTACAAAAATTTCGGTGGTTTATAAAAAAACAACTGGCAAAGAATGGCCTAGAGTGCTATACCAAGGCATGCAACTAGTGGTTATCCAGTGCTACCAAGTCGGAAATTGAGACGGTACAAAAATCAATACACTGGTAGTGCAATGATTTTATAAAAAAGATGACGCTTCGTTAAAAAAAGGTTTGTAACCAGAAGGTTCCGAGTTGAAATCCGGTTGCAAGAAAAATTTTTTTTGGGATATTAGTTCCAAAAAACTTTTTCCCAATGCTAGCATTTTAGTACAGCCAGTAGTTTTCCAGTTGTTATCATTCACGTTTTTGCCACCAAATATTATATGCCCCGTTAGTTCCGTGGGTAGAGCAATCGTCTGCCAATCTGACGGCCTGGGTTCAAATCACGGCAGAATATACCAACTAACTTTTTTTATATTGGAAAATATATTTACCGACACCAATTTACTGGTTTTCCAGGGTTTTGCAACGTTAAAAAATTTTGTTTCTACAGTGTTTTTCCGCCGCTTTTTGAAGACCCGGTCCTTCTGTCTAATGATGTTATCAATTTGGGAATGGAAAAGCACTTTTTGCCGGTACTTGTACCACCTGTTAAAGTGCTTTGCCATCGCTTTCCCGTTTGTATTTTTCTAACTGGGTAGGTATAAGTTTAGCTTCAAAAAAAAAAATAAGTATTTATAAAAATGTTACCAAGCCTTGAAAATTCTTGGCTTGTCTATTTTAAGTGTAAATAAAAATATTTTTAGGACAAATACCTTTGTTTACGTTGATTCAATATTTAAATTCATAAATATATTTCTAAACTGTTTTACCAACTTCTTTTGTGATAAATATTTCAGCAGAGTCGCATTTTTGTTATAAATATTTTAGCGGAGTTACAATTTTCCCTCCAAAATGCAACTCTGAAAATATCGCGTAGTAGTTTTAAGTATCGAGTACCCAAAAAAAAAAGACAAATACTCGATAGCCACTACTCATGTTTTTACCAGCACTACATTAAGTAGTAGTTTATCTCCTATAATATATCCTTATTTTCATGCATCGGTGTTCTATTCCGAAGAGAACTTCCTTGTGAAAAATGAAAAAGTCTTTTACTACGTGTTACGGATAATTTATACAAAGTGCCACAGGGCTAGTTCCTTTATATTAAAGGAAAGTATTGCCTTATTGTGGGGTTGTCATAAGGAGAAAGAATTAAAAACAAGTTTCAATTACGGAATTGATAATATCAATAAAATTTAAATGGTTTTACACATATTACGCAAATGATATCGTACTATCAGTTACTAAAAATTGTATTCGATTAATTGAAATAATTGACCAATTCAAATATTAAACTGATTTGATTAAATATCTGTTTAAAAACTAATTTTATTAAAAAAATATCCTTAATTAGATGCTTTAATATTTAATTTTTTTTTTTTTTTTTGTAGAAGGGCCTTTTTGACATATCACTAAACTAATATGAGACATATCACTGACCTCACTTGAAGGAAACAGGTTAATGACATGCCCCTTGTCTGTTCAATGAACTGTTTTGTTGTAGTTCGCAGAAATTTCCTGTAGGGTTGCTACAAAATTAGTATTATTTAACAAAGGCAAATATTCAAATATTTCATTAAAAAAAATTCACATAATTTAAAATTCAGATTAACCAAATAATTAGTTTAGTTTTTAAATAGAATATTTTGAAATCACATCAATTTCGTATGCAGAAATTTTTAATGCAATTTTGATTTCAGTTTTTGTTTTTTAATTTTATAAATTTACATGCAAACAGTCAACAGGTGAATAAAAAAAAATAAATTTACATTTACACGATTTTATAATGAATGATATGCCTAGATAACTGTCAAAACTCTAAAGCTGAGGTTTGTTTTTTAAAGTGAGTGAGTGATGTGGGCGCAGGTAAAATGAATTTTTTGACACAATTGTTAAGCACGCACTTGTTAAATGAAAAATTTATAGCATCTGGGCGCAAAAACCATGCTATAGTAAACCCAAACTGCCAGTAACAATAGTGACCAAAAACCAAACAAATATCAACTGCACTGCATATAGACGACATTATTTGAAAACAGTTTTTATATAAATTGCAACAAATTAGCGCCACATGCAGGCAGTCATAGAAACCACCACAGGCCATATGTACTTATGACTTTTGAGTGTCATGGCACTCATTTGTATTTCGGATATGATACGCTAAACATACATAGGTGTGACCCTAGAAAAACATATACACACAGAGTTAGAGATATAGTTATACAAACAAATCCAGAGGGGGCATTTAAGTGAACTAATGAAATCGAAGAAAATTTTTATTTCAGCGTTTAGACTACTGCACAAAATTATGAGCTGGTTTGTTAACAGAAATACATAAAATTTTTGTAACTTATAGCGAATTTACATTGTTAAATTTTTCACTAGATTTCGTTTTGAAATCCAGTTCGAAATCTATATCGTTTACATTAGTATATTTGACAGATGAATGGGATTTCGATCGACCAACAACAATTTTTTGTAAACAAACTAACCATAAAAGATAACCAAAATTACAAGATTTTCTAAAAACCATTTTATGTAATGGCGGAACACAAAAATCATTTATATTATGAAAGATACAATGTTATATTTGCTAAGAAATGTGTTTAATTATAGGGATGATTAGTAGAAAGCTAAAATATTCTATGTTTTGTCAGTGCTCTTGCCAGCGCAATCAAATAATTTTTCATAGTCTCTCTTCGTCGGATGCAATAAAATAGCCCTTTTCAACTTTAAATATTTCTTTCAATTAAAAATAACAGACTTTATTACTCGTATGTTATTTCTTAATTTTTTAAAGTTATTAAAATTTATAATTTATTAATTTTTTATGACATAAACAGCTGCTGAATGTTGCCACTTTTTCTGCAAACTTCCCTACTTTTCTGCAAATATGGGGGAAAAATTGGATTTCAATTTGGATTTCGATGAGATTTCGCTGAAATCTAAATTAAATTGGGATTTCATTTCCTATGGGAAATCTGTTTGAAATCCCAAATTTGTATTGGATTTCAGTCGAAATCTATCCAAATCTACTTTTACCTCGATTTCGATCATAATGTAAATTCGCTATTAAATAAAAATTTTGAGGTTCAAAAATTTTATAATGTATTACATTGTGGGTACAGGTTGAGGCATCACGGATATATAAATGCCACCCTGTTATACTACGAACGTGATGACAACTCTGTGGTGCAAAGAAACTTAAAGAAACTAAACGATACTAACTAGCGCAATATCAAAGAAAACAACAACTCATCATTTATGAAAGAATATTGCGTCATTTTAATCAAATGAATTTGAATAATACAGATTAAAAAATTCACTTCAAACTAATTTGTGTAATACTGTGAATTAAATAAACTTTATTAAATAAATTTAAAGTGTGTTAATTTTAACGCATGTCGCGGCAATTTATATTTAGTGGTAAAATGCCATTGAACGTTTTTTCTTTGGATCTTATTGTACAATTATTGTAAATCGTTCTTTTCATTTTTTTTTTTATCTGATTAATATATAAAGCTGGCCATACAGTATTCTTGTGCAACTTTTGGTATTGTGGGACAAATTGCACTCTGTGTATGTCATATTGGAAGGTTGTACAATATAGTGTAAAAAATCAACATTTATTTGATTCTTATGGAAAGTATGAAAAGTGTAAATGTTGCATTTATTTACAACCAAACATATGCGGAGTTGCATTTTTAATTGACCCTTTAATGATCTATATTTAAAATACAACTCTTCATATGAGTGGTAACAAATAAATGCAACACTGGTTTCTGAATATAATATTGCTAGATCTAAAGGTTTAAGTATCCCTAGTAAAAATGATTTTTATATATTCATATATGATTTTTATACAATCATTTATGATTTTATACAATTATAACTTGTCGAGTATTGTGAAACATATATTTTTATATGATTATATCAAAAGATATTTAATTATATAAAACTATATTAACCAGATCCACCATTTTTCGGATCAGATAATATATTTTTTATATAATTATATTAACCCATACATGATTTGATCCGGAAAATGTTGGATATGGTTAATATAATTTTATATAATTAAATATCTTTTGATATAATCATATAAAAATATATGTTTCACAATAGTCAACAAGTTCTAATTGTATAAAATCATAAATGATTATACAAAAATCATATCTGATTATACAAAAATCATTTTTACTAGGGATATTATCTTTTTTTTAAAAAACTTTCCTTAGAAAAACTTCATTATATTGCAAACTAGTTATTAATTTATTTATTCTGTTAAATTTTAAGACAATCTAATCCCTTTAAATCAACAATCCCAGCAAAATATGTTTGTTATTTAAGTTTGCAAAAATTTGCATGTGCAATAAATTTAAATAATGTTGACATTTTACTGAGCAACTGTGTTTTATTGAATAGAGTGGCAAAACTATAAGGCGGTTAATAAATAACAAAAATATTATAAAAAATTTTCAAAAATTTTTTAAAATACTATAAATTTTAATATTTTTAATGAATAGCATTAAAAAAAATTGTATGCCCCCAAAATTAACAAAAAAAAAAAAAAAAAAAAAATATTATTGAAAAATATCTTAATGTTTTTAAATAAAAATTAATTAAATTTTTAATACAATTCCTATCACGTTTTAATTCTGCCAACTTTATTATTAAAAAAAAATTTAACAAGTTAGATAGTATCGCAAAAATACTCGTACATACAAACATTTTCAAGCCATAAACATATTTTCCTCAATTTTTTAGCAGACGTACGTACGAACAAAAATCATATATATGATTGCAAGAAAAATTGCATTCTTGTATTTGATTTTTATCGTGAAATATATACAGAGTCAGTCAGAAATGTTAGAAAACATAAATAGTTGCTTTATCTGGTTGTGACCATAAATTGTAAACGGCATAAACCAAACTATTCCCAAATTATGCTTTAACTTGTACAACAGTAAAAACAACTTTACGCACTTTTTGCCATAAAAGATATATTTGTTATGAATTTACTGGTTAGGAGAAAATGTCATTTCGTACAAAATTTACTTTCACAGAAATTAATTACCAGTTATAATCTGAGGAAATGAAATGAAAGTATGAGCAACACTACTATATATATGAGGTATTCTTTGTCAACCGATCCATCTTTTTTAATAAACATGTGGTGTATTGGGCTTTAAAGGGAAAAAAGCACCACTTTCAATACCTTTTGTAAGCCCTTTAAGCTGAAATTGTGCAACCTGAATTTGAAACATCGACAAGGCAAGAAAGAATTCCGGAGAGGGACATGACTTCAACAGATTATTTTTCACAATTATAATAAGAGAAAAATTATTATAAGAGAAAAATCAATAGAAAATAGAATTAAATTTCATTGTAAATATATTGCGATATTTAAAATTACCGGTAACGAAGTGTGTCGTGCTTTTATCCCATAATTGGTTATAACTTCGGTATTTATTGATAGACTTGAAATGAATACAGCTGATTTTTTTTGTGAAAATTCATATTAGCACCTAAAAAACTGTTGCAAATTTTTTCGATCTGTTTGGCTTAAAAACTATTACTTTTTATGAATTTTTTAGTTAGGGGACAATATAATTTCCTACTAAATTTGTTTACAAGAAATTTTGATATCGTATTGTGTGAGATAATAATAAAAGAATGAGTAACTATAAAGCAAATATACAAAATACTACGCCGAGTGGTTCTTTATCATATTTTTATAGAACTTTAATCACACATTTTGTAACAAGTTCGGAATATATCGATAGAATTTCATTGAATATAGCTAAATTTCTTTGTAAGAATGCATACTGTGATGATTTTAATTTTGGGAAGATTTTTCCTCCATTTTGGTTTAACAATTATTACTTTTTCAAATAACCACTTTTATAATTTTTATTAGTTAAAAAGCATATGATTTTGTTTGATCGACGAAGTTACTATTTCCCTTACCCACTATACTAAATGATTATCTGCAATCCATACAAACTTCACAAAAGATCATTGTACCTCAATTAACTAAAATTTCATGCACATTCGTCGTAGTGTGTCACTCAAAAAATAAAGCAAATAAAGAGACTCCTCTATTACTGGCCTAAACATACATTAAGTCTAAATGATGCAATCTTTTACTATTTTGTCAACTATTCTGAACATGTTTAGAATTCATAATGCCAGAAAACTTCAAACGATAATCAAAGACAAAAAAAAAATAGTAATTAATTTAACGCTTGATTTTAGTAAATGAAACTACTAAATGATAATTTTAATGGTTAATTTTTAAGGAAAAAATAACTAAAAGACTCAATAAAAAATTTTTTTTTTCTTTTACTAATTTGACAAAAACAAATATATTTTAAAACTGTAATACAACTTAATTATTATTTTTTTAGATTTTTTACTACTACTACTTACACTTGGTGTCTAAAAATGTTTATTTTTTAATTATTAATATTTAGCCTTAGTTTTTTCTTCATTTTGCTTTGTAAATTTTTTTCAATAAGCCATATTTATTAAAAATATTTTGCCATTAATAGACTAATGGAAAAAATAAATGAAAAAACACAAAAAAATAAAATTGAAATTGAAAAAAATGATTATTAAAAAAATATGTCTGTTGCAATTTGTTGCTTTGAAAAATGTCTATAATTGTGGCAATTATATATTCTGTCTAAAACAAAATATTATACACTTTGAAAAAAATTTAAATAATTTTATGATAACAAATTGTCAGTAGCACAAAAAATCAGGCACTGGCATACCACTGGGTAACCGCGGTGTTACAAATAAATGACTGGCAGAACACTCATTGGGGATGCTCTTGCAAAAGGGTTTGCCAAAAGCGTTTTGGGAGTTTAAAAAATGGCAAAAATGGGCTTAGAGTGCTATACCAACGTTTGCAACCAATGGTTATCCAGTGCTACCTAGTAAGAAATTGTAGCTGTAAAAGGTCAATTCACTAGTAGACCAACCAAAAAGGTTTGTCAGATGGTTCCGGGTTATTTTCCGAGTTATTTTGTGTGTTATTTTCAAATTTCTATGCACATTACATTGCATTTGTAGACACTTGGTAAGTGTCATACGGGCTTCAAGAAATTTATGAAGCTTATTTACAGGACGAAGAAGAAGAATAAAATATTTCTTTTGAAAAAGTTAAGGGACAAAAGGGAATTTACTGCCGCAGTTCCGTCTCATCCAAAGACTTGTTTTTGTGCCAATTAACCAAAGTATTTCTAAAATTGTTAAACTGTGTCTATATGAAAAGCTTTTTTGAGTACGCCATAACCGGAAATCAAACCGACAACTCATATACGGCATTCAGACCATAGATTACATAGATCTCTTACTCTTTGACATTCGCTGTCAGTGCACGTATCTCATGAGAATGTGTCCAACATACGTCCTATACGTATACAAAAAATATTTCAATGTGTGTGTAAAAATTTGTTTGTTGACAAAAGAAGAAGAAGAGTAAGATATCTATGTAATCTATGATTCAGACATACGTGTTTAACTCAATTTTATGTGTTTAAGTGTTAAACATGTTTAAGTGAGATTTTTCTGTCCTTAAACACGCTAAGTTATCATGTTTAATTTGCAAACACGTTGTTAAACACGATAAGTTTGATATCAATTGTTGTTGAATGACAAGTTTGAAGCGGAAGAAGACACAACAAGAAAAATAAAAAAATTAAAATTGAATAAAATAAACTAACTTTTAATAAAAACCAGTTAAAATGTGTTTTTTTTTCTTAATAAAGCGATAGACGAACAAAACAATTAATTAAATTTTGCTTCCGGGAACATAAAAATCTAAAAACAGCTATGAAGTTGTCCCTTAAGCACCGTAATTTGTTTTTTACGTGGAAAATTTTCACTCAAACTTTAAAGTCTTCAAACTGCAATTTTAGTTATAAAAATGGATAATTTTTTTATTTTATAACAAAGACACAATCACAATCAGGGGTATGGCATCACCAAAAAAATAAGTTATAAAAAAATCGTTATCACTATATGGCACTTTGTAAAAAAAATTGACAATTTTCTTTTTTTATTTAAATTTAAATATAAACAAACAACAAAGGAAAAACTGCGTTTGTTTTTGCGTTTGTTTTTACCTTATTTTGAGCAGTTTTTGAGTTTTTAAATATAGGCTCAGCTGATACTAAACTGATACTAAATAGTTGGTCAGGTAATACTAAATATCAGCGCCCTCTATCGGTGAGTAGTTCAAGTTTTGATTTCCTATCTCTATAATTGATAGTCTCTGATCACAATATACACAAAATGTCAATTTTACACCAGATTTTGCATGAAAACAAAGTACACAATTTTCACGTGAAACTCATTGTCGTGAAAAATTATTTTTTTTATATGGAGTATAACAGTTTTTTTACGTGAAACTCAAACAACTTACGGCGCTTTAACTAGAAATTTAAAAAATCTTGTTTCCGACCAGGGCGGACAAGGGTATTTCAATTTTTATGGCAATAATAACATTGGATAATGTAAAAAATTATTAATTCTTGTCTCCGGCTGAAGAAAAAATAACTTTTTGGGAAATTATGTTAAATTTTTGTTTTTTTTTTTTGAATTGTTAATGGACATTAGGGTTATGACTTTTTGATTTTATTTTGCAAATACCAAGTTTTACATACCCTACCCAAAAAGGCCATAAAAAATATTAAAAAAAGCAATTTTACTTTTTCGCTGCTGTCAAAAAAGTTCCCGCACCAAAAGGGTGTAAATTTGGTCTATACTTTTTTATTTTAATTAAAATATTTCTCCGAAGTTTTAAACAAATGAGACTCAAACGATGCGTATTAAAAGTTATTTGCGGTAAAAATTACGAAACCTTTTTGGATACATTTTTTGTCATTTACAATAATTCTTGTAATAATTCGTTATGTAAATTAAACAAAATCCCCGAGCAAAAATTATTTTTAGAAATCGCATTTGGTGTGGAATGTTTTTTTTGCCAAAATGACCCGCAAACATGATTTTTATTATTAATTTAGTATGTCTTATCACGTGTTGATAGGTAAAATTTTTGTTAAAAATGAGTCATAACCCTTTGTAAAATTATAGGAGGTTTACTGAACAAAGTTTGTATGAAAATGACGTTTTGTAAACCTGCTATAACTCTACAAAGCATTTATGAATTGAGGGATTAAATTTTATGTGTTAATTGATATGTTTATCTTTTACGTAAACGTGTTTAAGAAGCGCACTGTGAACAGCGTATTAGCGCCACCTCTTAACGAGATACATCACGGTCGGCACAGCGATGAGTGTTGCTAAATAATTGAAGTTTTGTCAATTACAACCTACACAATGTATGTTTTTGTAATCAAAAGAGCCAAAATAAACCTACATAAATATGAGTAATTTATTTTTAAATTAGATTGTTTTCTTCTTATTAATCCTATTGTTATCTCATTATCACAAGTAATTGTCGCATTATTATACGCCTTATTTTGTATTTACAAATTAAAAAATTTAAATAACAAGATGTTTGTTACTTGATTGTTGAAATTATTTCAATTAAATAGACAACAAACACACTTGTTGAAATTCAATGCAAATTTCAGCAAACGATGTTGTCATATCAACAAACGAGCATAATTTAGCAAAAGAATTTGTTGGTTTTTATTTACTTTATAAATAAAAAATACCCTTTGAGTAAAAGTACCACTTTTTCAAAATTTCAATCATAAAATATTTTATTTAAATAAAATCATATGATTTTAAGTTCTAGTTTTATCTGAACATGGAAAACACTTTCCATTTAAAATTTTCTAAATTTTTATATAAATTCTGAACTTTTCTTATTTTTTTCAAAGTATTTATGTGTGTGTGTGTATAATAGAGTTGTGTCGTGCTTGAACGAAAGAGTTCAATTGAACGATTCACTCTTTTGAATGATAGATCAAATAGATAGATCTTCATTAAATATAACGATTTGAACTAACTAGTTTACTGACTCGAATTGACGATAGTGACTGATTCAGCAAAGAACTTGTTGAGTTTCAACATACAAGTTTAATTGAAAAAATTTGGAAAATTGTCACACCAACAAAATATTTAACTGATTAAATTAAAAATATTGTTGAAATGGAAATTCTATTTTAACAATTATTTTTGTCACTTAAAATTTGGTAATATTTTTTTTGTCTAAAAAAAATTTTATTTTGCCAAATATGCATTTGAGCGAAAGTTTTTTTTTTTGTTTAGAAAATGCCTCTAATTTGAGTAGACTTTTAGAAAATATAAATGCTAAATTTGTTCTGAAAGAAAATTTTAATGAGAACACAAAAATGTCTACAATGCAGTTTTTTAATTTCAATTTTATAAGCACTATATTTTATGCCTGAGAAAGATATTGCATTGATATTTTGTTTCGCTAATAGAATACTAAAATTGCTACAAATACATATAGCCAACATTCTTAAAAAAAATTACCTTCGTAGACGGCAAGAAACTTGACATTAATAGTAAATCCACATACTATATAAGCATTTTTGTTGGTCTTTACCACCAGATTATAAAAATATTTCGCTTTTTCAAATCGGTACATAAATCGAGAAATGGCTATGAAAATTTTCACACTTTTTAACTACCCTGTATATTTCCAAAATATTTCGATTAGGCCCCACTGTGCGCCCTTACGATATTTTTACACGATTAATATCAGGAGTAAAAATTAATATCAGGATATATAATTTTCCTTTTGTAGTTACTTGCCATAATGTTGCTAATATTTTTTCTCAGTGTTTTGCGTTAATAATGTGACAATATATTTTTTTTGTGGTTTAAAATTTTCCTCATGTTTGTACAAGTTTGTCTAGTTATGCATGACAATATGACTGCATGCATGTGCTAAATTTATTGATAGAAATCAAAAACAATTTAATTTTATAACATAAATAAAAATAAATAAAAGTGAAATGTCTTATACGAGTATTATCAAAGTAATATTTATTGATTTTTTTTTTCTGTCTTCAACTCCTCCATTAAAAATAATCTAAAATGCGGGTCAATTAGTTTTTAATTAAGCTATAGATTATAGAGATAAGAAGTTGCTTTGAAAAGAAAATTAATTGTAAAGATAGATAAGGCATAAATTTATAAATTTTATAATAGAAAAAGAACTCACGTAAGAGTGAAAATATTAAACATTTAACAAAGTGGTTGATATAGTGTCGTGGTACAAAAAATAAAAGAATAATGATTGCGATCGCGAAGATGGGATTTTTACATTGAAATTTTCATAATGTACACTTTCAAAGCCTACATTTTTTTTAATTTTAAAATTTCCATAAGTGTTGAATTATAAATGTAGTAAGCATAATTTTTAATTTTGTATGAAGCTGTAAATCGAAACGAGATTTCATTAATGATGGCTGCTGAGATGATCCTTACCTAGTGTCTTGACATGCAATAAAATTATAGCAAGCAATTGTCAAAATGATTTCATCTCAAGACACTTAATTTGAATTTTCAAGCGGCTCTTGCAATGATGCCTGCCATCAGATGTCACACTTAGTATTTATTTTAATTTAGCAATCAAAAAACAACATAAATTTTGGTAAACAAGAACGGAACAAGTGTAATTATTTATTATATGTAGAAACAAAATAAATTGTTGATAAAATTAAGTAATTTCTAAGAAAAAATTATAATATTTTTTAGCCATGAAATGGTTAATTGTTCTCCACTTCAGTGTAATTGATATAATTTTGATGTTTCTCTGCAATCGTTTTGACATTTCATATCATATAATTTATTACATTTGAAGACACCGGGTTAGGAAACGGTCAAGACAGAAATTTGTGTATTTAGATCATAGATTACATAGATATCTCACTCTTCTTCTTCTTCTTTTGTCAACAAACAAATTTTTACACATACATTGAATTTTTTTTTTGTATAGGTATACCACGTATGTCTAACACATTCTCATGAGATACGTGCACAGACAGCGAATGTCAAAGAGTAAGATATCTATGTAATCTATGATTTAGATATCGACATAAATTTTATTCACAATAGTGAATAAAATTTGTTTTTGTTAGAACAAATTTCCATTCACAGTAGAAATAAACTAGTTTATAGAAAGTTTGTAGAGATTTGAACACATATCAAAATTATATTTCGATATCTTTGATATGACATTAAAATCTAATATCTAATTAATTTTAGATGCAATTTAATCAGTTTCTTGTACGATTAATTTATATATTTCTACCAAATTTTTTTCTCAACTGAAATCTTTGATTAAATATAATTTGTTTAAAGATAAATACAAACTAAAAATCTTTGATTAAAAACTTGTTGAATGTTGTTTATTATTGAGTAATTGTAGACCCAAAAAATAGACAAGCGTAAACTTGCAAGATAAACCTTGAACCTATTCTCTGTATGAAGTTCTCCAAACAGCAATAGGCTGGAAAATACCAAAATGATTTGCAGTGATTTATAAAAAATAAATAAATAAACTCAAACAGATCGCAGATCACAGCGGCAAGAATATAATATAATTCCCAGCGAAAAAAGAGAAATCAACAATCAAATTTTTTCCAAAATAACAAAGGTTTTGAAAACTGATTCTGGCAGAGGGGACAAGAAAAAATATACGTGTATCGGCGTTTTGAAACTCTATATCTGGCCCTATGTTTTTTTTAGTGGGTTAAAGTTTCCCTGCTTTTGGAAAAGTTTATTGTGAATCGGCATTGGAAAACATGTGAATCTTCCGATTTAGGTATAGTAAGTGTTCAGCGAACTTATGTAAAACACTACGAGGAACATTTTTGTCGAAAATTTTAAACCTCTAAGTTGTAAAAGAGGCCTTTTTAAAAAGTGGCCAAATAAGTCCCTTAAATTTAAGAGTTAGAGAAATAAAATGTTCTACAAAAATGCTCCTCGTAGTATTTGTATTAGGAGAGGAGTAGTCCTACTCAAATTAAAAGCAAAAAAAATTTAAAAAAAAAATAATATTTATTTACTTTTAAAAAAGTTGTATTGCTACCACCGGATATCGAACTTGCGACCTCAAAATTCCTGGTCTAGCCCTCTATCGCTATATACTATTATATTATATATATATTATTATACTTTGATATGAATGTTGACTGGCTTAAAATCGCCACTTTCTTATTGGGAAATATGTACAAAAAATGCACTGAAATTCAATAGCTTTTCGGTACTTTTTCCACTATTCATTAAAAACAAATTTCTCATAATCTTTATTTTATTTATTTTTAAAAATTAAATAATATTGGCCCTTACTATAAAAGAGTAATTTAAATTTAAAGTTGACTTTATTTCAATTTTTTTGTTTTGTTCATTTTCTGTATGACAATCCTACAAAAATATTTATATTTGCATGCATTTTGATTGGTCGAAAATCAGAATGCTCCAAATATAAACCCAACATTATAAATAAAGTCAATTTTAGAAAGTATGGGCGACTGCATTTAAACAAATTAATTATAAATATTAAAAAAATTAAAAAAAATATTTAAAAAATATTGATCACTCCCGGATTAGAACTCGTAATCATCTGTTTGGAATTTATCTATATCCAAATCACTTCTTAGGATCAATTTTAAAGCAATAATGCTTTAAAAGAAATAATTAAATAATTTTTTGGATATTGTTTGGATTTTGTTCAGAATGACTTCTAAAAACGCTGTAAAAATATACTAACGGATACTGTGTAAGAAATGAAAGATGGGATTTTTTGAAGTTTTTTGAAATCATGTAAAGCATGGTTTCCGATTTCTTTTTGCTGGGTAGTACTGCATTTAGATTGTAACAAAATTTTACGAGATTTTGAAAACTTACGTAGTGTCTACAAATTCAACGAAATATACAAAGAAATTTGAAAATAACCCACAAAACAACAACAACGAAAACAATTTGTTGTTGCTTTGTGAGTAATTTGTAGATTTTATGGTATTTTTTATTGCATTTGAAGACACTAGGTTAAGTAAAATTTGACAATTGCAACAAGCTGATATGACTCCATTAAAAAATCAATCACAATAGATCATTCACAATAACTATGCTGTACTACATAATGGGAATATACAAGCTTGTATTCGAAATGTTTTCTTATTTAAATTTTAAGGAAATTTGAATTCCATTATATGATAATTTTTTAAAATTATGTAAACGCGTCATTGTATTAGTCTAAAAGACAGACAAAAGTTAGACATAAAATAATAAACATATAAACCAAATGTAAATATATTTAAAAAGGAAAAGTAAAGCTGGTTTTTTTTTATAGATTTTGTGTTTCTATACCAGAAAAATCTAAGCAACACCCAGTCTGGAAAATGAGCATATTTATATTTGAGTGCATGCATGTGTAGTATTTTTAGCGTAAATTATTTATTACATACAACAAGTATTAATATGTCAAAATGAAGTTATACAAAAATAATTTATCATATTCGAAATGAAAATATGGCATTAAAAAGACATTATGTGAGGCTATATCACAGCTACAATTGGGTTGCAATCATCACCTGTTGTGATAACGGTATAAGAGCGGAAGGGAAAAAATATTTAAATTTGTGTATATTTAAGAAGTTATTTCCAAATCAGTATTCTTAATGTTATTTGTATTTTCGTAAAGTGATATTTGAGGGTCTACGAAAAGTCTGTGACTCTTAGTTGTGACTGTATTTGTTTTTGCAAAGTCACAGTCAATTATATTTATTCAAATTTTTGTTTGAAAACTTAAAAAAAATTAAGGCCTGGTATCGATATGGGTACTAGGTCAAAACATGGACCGATGTTCACTAAAATCAATAGGCTTCGTCCTTGGGCCAAAATAGGTCTGTGTACCAAATTTCATCAAAATATCTTAATATTTGCGACCTGCAGCGTATAAACCATATAATTTTAGTAGCCCGACTAAAAAAGATGTTATATAATCATATATCACCATATATAAACCAATATATACGTCCATATCTAATTTGATCCGAATATTGGAATATATAATTATATCAAGCGAGATAAGCATGTTATCTCACCTGATACAATTTGATCCGAAAAATGGGTCTATCTAACTGCATCAAATTATATATAAATACTAGGCTGGGTCGATTTGTGGGGAGGCAAAAAAATCGCCCATGGCTCAGGGAAAATCGCATTCTAGGGATCAAAATAAGAAACTTTACCGAAGGAACCATACCTCTAAAACGAATTCTACTACCCCTAACTGTTGACTTTTGTCCCGTAGGGTCAAGTTTTGAAAAATCCCACTTTGACCCATTTAGAGTGCCCCAATCGAGTCCAAATGTATGACCGACCCCCACTAACTTTGGAGGGCCGATCCACCCATGCCAGTGGCACACCCCCTGGAACTCCCCTGGGGGGTTCCCCATACAAACATTTTAAAAAATCACCATTTTTGGCACTTTATTTTATTATTTTTTATTTATTTTATTTATTTTTATTATTTTATTTATTTTTTCTCCTTAGAAATTTATTTAGTCAGAACATATGTAAATGAAAAAATTAATTTAACTTAGTAATAGAAAAGAAAAAATGCCCAGACTTGAAAGCAAAAAAGACTTCAAACAGTAATTTTTTTTATTTTCTTTTCTATTACTAAGTTAAATTAATTTTTTCATTTACATATGTTCTGACTAAATAAATTTCTAAAGAGAAAAAATAAATAAAATAATAAAAATAAATAAAATAAATAAAAAATAATAAAATAAAGTGCCAAAAATGGTGATTTTTTAAAATGTTTGTATGGGGAACCCCCCAGGGGAGTTCCAGGGGGTGTGCCACTGGCATGGGTGGATCGGCCCTCCAAAGTTAGTGGGGGTCGGTCATACATTTGGACTCGATTGGGGCACTCTAAATGGGTCAAAGTGGGATTTTTCAAAACTTGACCCTAGGGGACAAAAGTCAACAGTTGGGGGTAGTAGAATTCGTTTTAGAGGTATGGTTCCTTCGGCAAAGTTTCTTATTTTGATCCCTAGAATACGATTTTCACTGAGCCATGGGCGATTATTAAATCGACCCGCCCTAATAAATACATATAATTTGATGAAGATTTTCAAAGAAAATTTTAGTAAATATTATTGAGATCACTTATTTCATTCATATTAAATCTAATGCTTAATGTTTAGAACAATTTTTGCTAATAAACTTGGAAATAGGTGACAAAATAAAACACTACAAAAATTTGTCGGAACAACTTTTTCTAGGTTAGAGTTTTTATCTTTCTTATAAAATAACTGAATTAACTAATTAGAAATTTTTAAATCAGTTCGAGGCCAATTTCCTTATTATGAATTAATATAATAAGTACTTTTTTTCAAAAACTGCTATTTTTCTTCAGCAGGATACTCTCCTGACAAATACTTCACAGATTTTTTGCTTTCAAAAAACCTCTACACTTTCAGGAATGAAAAGACGATCGTTTCGGGGATTACGCCACCACTTTCTAAAGAAAACTGATGAAGGGGACCTGGAAAATCCCCGAAACGATCCTCTTTTCATTCCTGAAAGTGTAGAGGTTTTTTGAAAGCAAAAACTCTGTGAAGTATTTGTCAGGAGAGTATCCTGATGAAGAGAAAAAAAAAACAGTTTTTGAAAAAAGTACTTATTATGTTAATTCATAATAAGGAAATAGTCCTCGAATTGGATTAATAAATTTCTAATTAATGAATTAAAAAGGTCGAAAAAAACAAATTCTATTTTTTAAAATAAAAATTAAAAACCAACATGATAAAAAATTAACTTTCACAATTAATTTTTTTTTACGGAAAAATAAATTAACTTAAACCATATTTATTTCAACATATGTTTGTCTAATTTTTAAATTTAAAAGTAAAAATAATTATTTCGACCTTTAATTCCACAATAAAAAAAAAAATCCTTTATTTCTTTAAAATAATTTTGAGTTTAATAAAGAGTATTTCGCTAACTATTTGGAAAATATATGTTAAATTCAATTATAAACATTTATTTATATGTCAAAGTGCAAAATT
This sequence comes from Leucophora obtusa, assembly GCA_949987735.1. Taxonomy (NCBI): domain Eukaryota; kingdom Metazoa; phylum Arthropoda; class Insecta; order Diptera; family Anthomyiidae; genus Leucophora; species Leucophora obtusa. The sequence continues at coordinate 195,858,922 of OX465298.1, forward strand.
CAAAACCAGATCCACAATTTCTGAGTTTTTTTTTTTTAATTTTTATAGTGCAATTAAACTTTATAAAATTTTGTATAATTATATATCATGTCAGATAAATTTATACATAAAATTATTACAATTTTATATTAACTTTGTTATATATTTTGATATAAGATTGTTTAGAGAAGCTTATACGCCATTATATATAATTATGTATAAACTATATTTGCAGATCTCTTAATATATGCCTGGAGACCAAATCGCATATGATTATATATAACGTCATATCAAACACATTTATAAAACCAAAGTGTTAATATAAATGTATATGGTCATATAAAGCCACACATATAAACATTTATAATTATATCAAATCATATAAGATTATATGAAAACTTTTTTAGTCGGGAGGACCCTTATATGGGCACTAGGTCTAAACATGGACCGCTGTTCACCAAAATCAATAGGCGTCGTCCTTGGGCTGACATAAGTCGGTGTACCAAGTTTCATCAAAATATCTTAATATTTGCGACCTGTAGAGTGCGCACAAGAATGCATGGACAGACAGACAGACGGACGGACATCGTTAAATCGAAATAAAAAAAAATTGTAAGCCGATCGGTATACTATAAGGTGGGTCTAGGACCAATATTTTTTGGTGTTACAAACATCAGCACAAATTTATAATACCCTGACCACATAGTGGTGTAGGGTATAAAAATTAGGATGTAATAAAATTATATTTTTTTTTTTTTCATTTAAAGCAAAATTGAAGTGCATTATCATAAACATTCTACGTCAGATAATTACTACATATTTGCTAATAAAAATGTATTTAACAGATGATCGATGAAATGCTTTCTGTTTTAAACTACTTAGATGTTAATAACAAAATGGAATTACAACTGCGCAATTTCAATTATTATCTTTACAATAAATTTCTTTATGCATTAATCTGTCACGTTTAAATAATGAATTTTATAGGTCAATATTAATTAATGAATTTTTTTGTTAAATATAAACAAATTCCTTATTTAAATTGATTAAGGGTAAACCGAAACACACCCTTATTATCTTCAACAATAAATGATTATTAATATTTACATCATATAATCTTTTAAAATAATATTAATCATTTTAATTTAGCAGATGTTTTACTTATTTTTTTTTATCGGCATACATTGGTTTTATAATCGCATGTAATTTGATTGTGTAAATCAGCAAGTGTTTTACACAACCAGGTTGTTTTGTATTAACAAAAATTCAGGTTTTATAAATTAAAAATACTCGTCTACTACAAAACTAGGGCATGAATTCCTTAATTTTGAAAATGATGATAGTCCAAATGAATCGACTGATCGATATCGTTTTCCGATAGCTTTCTTTACGCTCACCACTATCTTATCGTTTCGAAGATGATAGTTAAACCAACGAGCATATAATTAAAAGAGGTACCAACTCACCTAACCTCTGTTAAATCCCTCTCTTCTTAATTTGTATCGAAAAATGTTACCATATGAATTACACATATCTGTAAATATTCGAAAGAGAGTGACGAATACCGACAGGTTAAACAGCTGATGAGCACTATTGCCAACTTACAAAAATTTATAAATAGAATATACAAAACAAAAAGTTTTTGGATTAATATTTTACGCCTAAAGCACCGTAAGTTGTTTTTCACGTGGAAAATTTTCACTCAAACTTTAAAGGCATTAAATAATAATTTAAATTCTGAAAATGAAAGTTATTTTTTTGTGCAATTAGGAAGCAACAATCACAATAAACACAAAATATCACTTTTTCACAAGAAAAACAATAGTCTTGTATATTAAATTTACGTGAAAACAAAGTCTATACAATTTTCACGAGAAACTCATTGTCGTGAAAAATTATTTTTTTTATATGGAGTATAACAGTTTTTCACGGGAAATTGAAACAACTTACGGTGCTTAAGAGATTAATCACAACTGGTTCGACAACGACTGCGACCATTGCTTTTTCATATATTTTGTATGGGAAGCAAAATGTTGCCCTGTCGTCCGGCGATTTGTCTTTGTAATCGAATCTATTCTATTATCATGGCGACACACTAACAAACACTCAAAATATTTGTCAAATTGTTGCCATATTTTTACCTAAATAAGGGTTCTGTTCTGAGAGAGTTGTAGAAATTCGTTTTTTTACAGAAGAAATATAATTGAAAATAAAGTACAGAATTTACGGTAAAAAAACTAAATTAAATGCAATAAAATGAAAAACCACAATAATTAATGCAAAACCAATAAGATAAGATGTGCCATGATGAATCATTTCAAAAAAAAAATTGTTAGTACTAAAACCGAAGTGAAGAACTTAATCAACCAAACAATCCAATTTTGCAAACAAAAATGTTGGTTTAGATGATTTTTTAAATATTTTCTTTTAAGAAATTATAACTTCAATGATTAAGACTAGACATAAAGCAAAAACAAAAAGCTTTTTTGTTTCTTGAAAACGAAAAAATCCAAAGCGATGGCTATCGTGCATATTCAATCGTTTTAAAGATAGCTTTTTGATGATTTTGTGCTTATGGAAACTAAATTAGCTGTCAAAAAAAAAATACGATTTCGAAAAAATGATTACAAAAATTTCCTAAAGCAACACATTCGTCAAAATGGTATCGTCAGACGATAATCGTGCTGTGTAATTCAGGCCCAGTATTTTTCTATTGACGAAAGTGTTGGCTTAATTAAGCTACAATTATTTTTACAAAATTTGTATTTTTGATTCATTACAAAGCCAGCAAGTGAATACAAACAATATTTTTTTTATACAGATGTTATTATTTTATATAGCCTTGGAAATTTTTTTTCAAAACCTATATTTTTCTTTAGGTGTAATATTGCTCTATTTAATTTGGGGATGTTTTACAAAATCAAAATTTTACTCTAGAGAGCAGTGTTGATTTCATGAATTTATAATTATTTAACAAAACCAGTATTTTTTATAAATAAAAGTTAAAAGACATTATATTTTTAAAATCCCAGCAATTTTCTATAGAAAAATTTCGATTTAATGCATTATCGGGAGTTTAAAATAACCTGTATTTTTTTTATAAAACTAGTTCATTAATGGGTCATATAAATAACACTTAGCAATTACTTCGAATTAATTACTTTTGGCTTAGAAATGATATTAAAACCAAATTTATCCAAAGATTTGTAGAATAGCATGAAATTTAAACGAAAATCCAAATAACTTTTTTTTAGTCTACTAGCAAGCGGACTAAAATTTTGAAGTAATTGCTTAAAAAACCCAATATTTGTCCCTATTAATAATGGCTCATATGAATAAAAAATAGATATTACTAATAGGGGGAAATACAGGGTTATTTGAGCAATTACTTCACAAATCTAGTCTGCTTGGGAGTAGAGTAGAAATTTAATTTTTTAATTTTCGTGTTCATTTCATTCTATTCTACCAGCCAATTGGTAAATTTGGAGTTAAAAGCCATTCCTAAGCCCAAAGCAATTACTTCGAAGTAATTGCTAAGTTTTATTCATATGACCCAATATCTATTTATAATTTATATAAGCAAATAAATTCAACAATATCTTACACAGCCGGCATTTTTGTATTAATAGAAAATTGTTGTTTTACGAATCCACCAGCATGTTTAAGTTATATACGGTTTTTGAATTTTTTTAAATTTTTAATACCAGTATTTTTTAAAGAAAATAATTTTGATTGAATTTTAATTTGAAAAACTTACCTTCTTGTACTAATTTTTTACATACTGGACGGGCATTAACAAATTTTACACCCACTGAATTGGTGCAATTAACATAACTCCAATAGCGCTGTTGATCTGTTATCGAATCTGGATCAAAAGGATCATTACAAAATTCACCATTTGAAACATCTGTAGAACAACGCCAACATTTAAGAACAGCTTCGGCTACAATAGCAAATACAAAGAAAACATCAATTATTTACAAAAGCAATTTTAAACCATAATTAAAATATGAATTAAATAGTTTTTTTTCTAGAATTGAAACAACATTTTAATAATAAGGGCGTGCTTTGAAAAATTTATAGTGATATAATTATTTAAAATTATAGATTTTTTTTACAATTAAACCTGTTGTTTCGCTTCTATATTAATCATCTTTTGAGATGTAATGCCCGGAAAACTTATTACTACAATTAGTTTGTTTTTCATGTTTATGAGCAATTTAATTATAATCTAGTATTAAATTAAAACTGCGCATATTTTGTTGTTAATTATATTATTTTTTTTTCGCTTTAAATTGAAAACTATTACCTCAATTTTGAAAAATGTTTTAAAAATCATGACAGTAGTTTAACCAACCAAGCAACCAACCATCCATTAAATTCTATTACACACCACTTGATGATGTATTTTCAGTTTTAAATTCGTTCATATTTTAAAATTAAAATGACATTAAGTATTTTATTTTTTTAAATTTTCAAGATTATGGACAAACATTTTCTGAAAAATCAAAGTTTTATTATTATGACTACATGTTCAACTAATTGAACACGAATGCCTTTAAGGCTGTAATATATTTATTAGATGTGAAATAAAAAACAAACTTTAATATAAAAGAATTATAGACATATTCAGGCAATATCTCAATTTAAACTGTTACACAAGCCATAAAAATGTATTGAAATTTTTAAAATGTTTATTTAAGAAAAATTATTATTTGATATATATTGTAAAGGGTTGTTCAACAGGGACGCTACAAAATAAGAAAGACAGGGACAGCAAACGACGCCTTATTTCTTGCCGCTCTTCTGACATTTCTCTTCAGTAAGGTTTGCCATTTCATGATAGAAAGATATACGAGCCAACAACGAGTCGAAATTATTAAAATTTACTACCGAAATTCGGAGTCAGTGGCCTCAACGTTAAGAGCGCTACGTCCAATTTATGGTCGTCATAATCGTCCTAGCAGATCAGCAATTGAGCGTGGGGCTACCTCAAATCTATGGTCTATGCCAACAAGCCAGCGACGATTGATGAACTTCGTACGAATATCGAACGTGAAATTGCAACAGTATCGGCCGATTTATGCTTGAAAACCGTCGAAAATTGGGTTCAGCGTCTGGACTTCTGCAAGCGTGCCCGTGGTGGCCATGCAAAAGAGATCGATTTCCATACATAATGGCTTCGAACGTACTTTAACAGGAATAAAGAATTTCATTGATATCCAAAACCGTTTTTGTTTTATTTAAACTTTTTACTTTTGTAGCGCTCTTATTGAAAAACCCTATACAAATTAAGATAATTGGTATGAAAATGTGCTAAAGAAATGTATAAATTATTTAATAATAGCATTTGATAAATTAGTACAGCGATCCCGCATTTCACTTAATGAATGCATCAATTAACGAATAATATGGGTGTGTTTTCATCTTATAGAGTAAAAAAAAAAGTTTGGGGTTTATATTGACAAATGCTAATTTAAGAGACCATAATTTTTCTTTATACAACAATTTTAATTCCATAAAAAAAGAGTATTTTAAAATCCTGGTATATTTCTATTAATACAACTTTGGGTCATATAAATAAAAACTTGGCAATTACTTCGAATAAATTACTTTTGGCGCAGGAATGACTTGTAGTACTAAATTTATCAACTATTCTTCTAGCAAGCAGACTGAAACGGCATTCACAGCTAAATCTTAAACACTTGTTTAGCTAAAACGAGTGTGAAAGAATAAAGAATTGTTGTAGTAGAATAAAGAGCTAAAATAAGTGTTTAGCACACGTGTTTAAGAATTAGGTGTGAATGCAGCCTAATTGCTAAAATCCAATATTTCTCCTAGTATTAATATCTATTTTTTATTCGTACGAGCCAATACACCGAAAAAACTAACAACGAGTTTTAATTACAAAATGGATTACATTAATAAAAATTTTATTTGATTTTCCACATATCACTCAAATGATACTATTAATTACTAAAAAACTGTATAAGGTTAATTGAAAGAATTAAAATATTAATTGAATCCACTAAATATTTGACTAAAAACAGGTCTTATTTTTATCACATGTTTATCATATATTTTAGGTTACTTCTTTTTTATTATTTATTAATATTTGTATACGAGTATTACAGTGCTATTTTTATAATTCCAAAAGTATTGTTAAAATCCATAATTTTCTTTGGGAATAATAATGCAGACCTATAACACAACATGAAAAAAATTACGGTGTTCTGACAATGGATTCTGGTAGAGCAGACCAAAAAAATATATATGTGTCGGCGTATTTAAAGATCTCATCTGAATTTTATTTTAGGGGGGTTTAAATATCCATCCTTTTTCAAATGTTTATTGTGAATCGTCATAGGAAACCATGTGAATCTTCCATTTAAGGTACAGTATGTGTTCAGCGAACTTATGTAAAATATTACGAGGAATATTTTAACTTTTTTGGCCACTTATTAAAAAGGAACAAAAATGACCCATAAGTTGATGAGTTATAGTTTTAAAATGTTCCACGAAAATGTTCCCCATAGTGTTTTACATAAGTTCTCTAAACACATCCTATACCTAAAATGGAAGATTCACATGGTTTTCTCCTAAAATCCAGGTTTGATGGACATTTGAGCTTCAATTCTGAGTAAGTACGAGATTAAACCTCAAACACATTTTAAGTTTTGACTTATTTCTGGCATTGAAGTTAAATTTTCAACTTTTATATGTTCAGAGACTTATATTAGAATTTCATGACAAATATCTCTGCGGAATATTTTAACCCTCTAGCTCTTTAATTAAAGGGACTTTTTTGATCCCTTTTTAGAAAGGGACAAAAAAGCCGCGTAAGTTGAAGAGTTAGTGGCTTAAAATGTTCCGTAAAAATATTTGTCATCAAATTCTAATATAAGTCTCTGAACACCTAAAAGTTGAAAATTTAACTTCAATGCCAGAAATAAGTCAAAACTTAAAATGTGTTTAAGGGTTAATCTCGTACTTATTCAAAATTGGAACTCAAATGTCCATTAAACCAAAGGGGGAAACCATGTGAATCTTCCATTTTAGGTAAAGGATGTGTTCAGAGAACTTATATAAAATACTACGAGGAACATTTTTGTGGAACATTTTAAAACTCTAACTATTCAACTTATGGGTCATTTTTGTTCCTTGTTAATAAGTGGCCAAAAAAGTTAAAATGTTCCTCGTAATATTTTACAAGTTCGCTGAACACATACTGTACCTTAAATGGAAGATTCACATGGTTTCCTATGACGATTCACAATAAACATTTGAAAAAGGATGGATATTTTAACCCCACTAAAATAAAATTCAGATGCTATAAGTCTCTGAAGACATACATCAACGTTAAAAATTTATTGAAAAAATTTTGTTTCAAAATTTTTAAATCTAATTAATCAAAACGGGGTTCAAAAACTATCACAAAATGTTAAAAATCTTTTATTTTCAAAATTCTGAAATTGTAACATATAAATTTTGTTTAAGTGCAAAAAGTACTAGGGCTTCTCTTTTAACCTCGTTTGTACATTCAGAATATATATGTTCCCTCGGTTCCTATAAGGAGCATAGGGCCTTTATATATATGTTCCCTCGGTTCAGAATCGTGTAAACTTAATGTTCAAAATAGTTTACAAGCCCTAGGACTTACATCCGCTATCTGTTGTATTAATCCTGTAATCGGTAAGGCCGCGGGGTATATTAAATTGACCACAAATTTGCCAAATTACTATTTTGTAATAAGAAATTATACTATTTCGATGGAAAACAAAATTTATTGCATTTTCGTGAAGAAATTTTTCATGCTGGATTTGTAAGCGAGAAAGCGTCAAAATTAAAATTTAATAAAATTTAAAAAATAAATATTTTGAAATAAATGCAGTTTTTAAAAATTTTTAAAATATGAATAAGTATACTAAAATCCTTTGTTAACTACCAATTAAAGGATCAACTATACATACCTTCATACATCTCAACACACTAGATATAGTGAAAAATACAATTTAATATGCCTAATTGTTTACTACCAACATGGATTTATATTGTGGGTTAAACATAATTAGAATATGCCTTTATGAGTTTTCTCCCAATTTCGCATTTTTCCAAAAAAGAAAATCGCTCATCCTCTTAAGTAAATACCAGCACAAAAAATTCAATTTTTTTATTGTAGTTGTATCTCGGTAGAAGATATGTTAACCTAAAAAGGTAGGCAATTAAAAAAGAACTTAGTGTTTTTTTTTAATGTCGAAATCATGGAAATTTAATTGCAAAAAAGCGTAGGGCGGTTAGAGGGTTAAAAACTAGTATTATCGTATTTCAAGAACATGTGCGATCTCTGACCAAAGTTTAGAGTTTTTAAAAACTAGTATTTTTATTATACATACGAGTAATTTTTATAATTCTGTGAATATTTCTAAAAAGCGGTATTTCTTAGACGAATATTTCATTTTAAGAACCAGTATTTTTCTTTTGATTGAAACTACGTTTTTATAATTCAGGGTTAACAGGCAATTCCCTTAAAATACCGTTATCGATTCAAAACCCTTTCAACTGACTACCGTTACCCCTAAAATACCGTTACCAAAATACCTGGAATATCCTTATAATACCGTTAACGAAATAACTTAAATACCGTTATCCTTAAAATATCGAAATAAATGAAATATCGATAACCTTAAAATACCGTTACCGAAATACATGAAATAGCGTTATCCTTAAAATACCGTTACCGTTATTTTTAATTCTCTGCACGTGGTTATTGAGTATTTCACATAAATGAAGTCAATTAATTCGTTTTGTTTTTACTTTAGTTTGATTTTTGCAAAAAAAATGCGAAATGCACCGAAGTAATTGCCTAACGCCTTAAAATACCGTTACCGATATAACTGAAATACCGTTAACCTTAAAATACCGATACCGAAATAACCCAAATATGGTTTTCTTTAAAATAACGTTACCGAAATAACTCAAATACCGTTATCCTTAAAATACCGATACCGAAATAAATAAAATAGCGTTACCTTTAAAATACCGTTACCGAAATAACCTAAAATATCGTTACCCTAACGATAACCGCATTCGTTTCAGTCACCATCCATGTTATAATTCCACAATTATTTTACAAAACCAGCATTTTTCATTTGAATAAAATTTCGTTTCTATAATATAAGGAAAATTATCTGAAAACATTATTCTTTAGCTAAAATTTTAGCTCTATAATTTATCAAGTATGTAACGCTGTCTTTTTCTTTACAATATAAAATGTTGGGTTTGTAACTTCACTATTATTTTTTAGTACCAAAGGATTTTAGGCAAAAAATAGTTTGTTTATTTTAACAAATATTTCTAAAAACCAATATTTTTCTAAAGTCGAAGATTTGTGTTTTATAACTTCCCTAATTTTTATAATACATTACAATAATAAAACTGTGAACATTTTTTTTTTAAATTTTATAATAAAAATTCTTGATATATTTAAAAACCAGTAAGATTTGCACACTATTTTCAACAAACATTTTTTGAACTTGATATATGTATGTTACTTTCTATTCGACCTTCAAAAATTCAAGTAAAATATTAAAAATAAATTAATTACGTAAATAAAAATATGTATATTCCATAATCCTCTAAAAATATAAAATTAACCAAATGTTTACATACGATGCCAAAATATTTCTTTTTATGTTTTTCGTGATATTTTCAACAAAATAATTAAGTAACACTAAAATATTTAGCACATATTATATAGAAAATATACACAGTGGAAATTTCTAATAACGGACAGCCACAATCGCAAAGAATTTGCCAATTATGTAGAGGATCCCGCTCTTGGGAGATAAAAAAATTTGAACTGCATAAAGTGTTTGTCACGAAAATATTAAAAAGATTAAATTAAATGCCGCCTATTTTATGGTTACTACTTATTTTATAACTACTAGTAATTATATGAGTAAGCCTTATTATTTGACAAATTGTAACTACTTATGTTTTAACTGCTTATTAGCATACGAATACCTACTTATTTTGATAACCACTTATTTCTTATATATTTGTAATGCTGCGGGTAAGCAATTGCAGAAATTTTGTGCGTTTTTTCGTGAATTACAAAAACGACCTTGTCGAATACATATAATAAGTTTTGACACTGAATTATATGCATTTAACCCTAATTCTACTCCTTATTATTTAAATATTTGTAATTATTACTGACATTTTACCTGGGCAAGTAACTGAAATTTTTATGTAATATTCAGAGTTATTTTTAAAGTTTGCTAAAACATTGATTTCATTTTAAAATGTCCTAGCTAAGTGATATTAGTGACACGAATGGCCAAATTTTTTTTATAAGTTTTGTTTTAAAAAATGTTATTTCATATCCCCAATACTAAAGAATAGTAGATATGGACGGACAGGGATGATTAACGTGCGGATCAATCTTAAAATGGTCTCAAAAAATTAAATTTTGTATAAAAAAATATTTATCATTTTCTGGTAACGAAAATTCTAAAAACTTCCAAAAATACAAAAAAAACCTCCAAAATTTAAATATCCGCGAGGCTCCACAAATGCAAAATAATTTTAATCTAAAATAATCCAAAACTAATTTTCTCGTAAGGGGAGATGTCTGCTTTTGGGAGGTGTTCGACATTGGTAAATTTCACTGTAAATGTGTAGTTAATGTAGTTTTCATTACACTACAATGAAAATTAAATAAAATAAAGTAAAATAGGCACGTTGCACACCATACATCAAAAAAATAATAAATAGCATTAAAAAAAAATACGAGTTCAAATGAAAAATTAGAAGTATTTTGCATGTTGGAATATTTTGATTATATCAGGACACACACAACAAACAAGACCAATATGGAATCCATATTCAAAAATCATACGAATTATTTGATTTGAAATCATAAATTTTATAGCTACTGGCAACTACGAGTATGGGTGTGTCACATTCAGAAGAAGGCATGTCTGTATTAGCAAACAAAAATCTAAAACAAATAATTGAATAGTGCAAACACAAATACATGATATATTAGAGGTATTCACGTCAGAAATTTAGGTTTTGGAAAATTTCGAAAGTGTAAAATTTTGTTCAAACACAACAACAAACAGATGTTTATAACACTATGCGACAGTCAAAATCGGGATGGGATGAAACCAACGGGAAATGTTATATCGGTCAAAAACAAGTTATACGTGTCCCGGCGTTTCGCTGGGTCACCCCTAGGAATCGAGATATATCTTTTTTTGACATAACTCGAGAACCACTAGTCCGATTTTGTTCAAACAATTTTAAAAAAATTAAAAATTACAATTCCTTTAATCTGTTCATATAACGTTTTTCTATATACTCAACAGTTTTGCCGGTAAAAATAAATGTTTGTTACCGCTACCATAAAAATCAATAACCTTTTGTTTATTACTTTTTTTTAATATTTTAGGCAAAAAATATTTTTTTCTTCATACATTTATTTTTACCGGCAAAACTGTTGAGTATATAGAAAAACGTTATATGAACAGATTAAAGGAATTGTAATTTTTAATTTTTTTTTAATTGTTTGAGCAAAATCGGACTAGTGGTTCTCGAGTTATGTCAAAAAAAAGATATATCTCGAAAAAAGACCACCAAAGGTCAAATCGATATATCTCGATTCCTAGGGGTGACCAAGCGAAACGCCGGGACACGTATAACTTCTTTTTTACCGATATAACTTTCCCCGGTAGTTTAAACCCTTCCCGATTACTGACCCCTACCATTTGTCTCACAGTGTAATTATCCACAAACCTGACATTTTCGCAATACCCACTATCAAGTGTAAAATTTTGGCAATTGCAAAAGTGGAAATTTTCCAACTCATAATAGTGGGGCCATTATATACCACAATTCAAAAGTTATAAAAATTGTATGTAAAAAGTACTTAGAGTATGTAAAAAGTACTAAAATTTGCAATACTGTATAAATATTAAATTTGGCAGCACATTTTTGCTTGTGTTGTTCTTGGAAGTAACAAAAAAAAAATTAATAAAAAGCGAATTTTATTTTATACACCAGAAAAATTATAATTAAAAATATAAATAAATAAAAACTAAATTTGATTCACATATTGGTGTATAACTTAGAAAGGCGGGATTTTTCGCAAATTTTGGGCATTTATTGTGAAAAATTGGTACTATATATATTTATTCAAAATATTGGCTATCGTTAGCTATGCCTTTTCCCATCTTTCTGGCAGCATATGGCTTCCGCGCTAAAAGAATTGCTCATTTTTGAGGAAGTGAAGCGTATTCCAGTGAGAGCTTTCTGCATCGATCAAAACAAATGGTAGGTGAGGCAAAACTTCCAAACCACTATTTTCTGAATAGTTTTTAACCGGTAGAGGTCCCCTGTAATCATCTGGCCCGATTTCAGCAGCTCATAATAGATGGGACCCTTGTGGTCCCACCAAATACAGAGCATTACCTTGGCGCCATGGATATTCGTCTTTATCGTTGATTTGGCTGGATGGTCGGTCTTGACATACGATTTCTTGCGCTTCGGGTTGTCGTAATGGATCCATTTTTCACCGCCAGTAAATTTCTGATGTAAAAATTACTTTTTTATTGCCTTCAAGCAGCATTTCGGACATGCAAAATCGTCAGTCAACGTCTCTCGACGTCAATTCATGTGGTACTCAATTTTCTTCTTTTTGGATGCATCCTGATGTTTTTTTTGACACAAAATTCGATATTTTCGAAGCAAAAAAAAAACTTTGTTGTTAACACTATTTCGTTCAATGACTAAGTGAGAATAAATGACAGATGTTTACCGCCAAAAATGCTATATAAGTTATTAAAGACACAAACCATATGTAAAAGATAAGCCATCTTTTGTGAATTCCCAATTTTTAAGTTATACACCCAATGATACATTGTTGTTTTAATCTGATTATATAATGCTTGTAGAAATTTTGCTCCACTAAAATTTTAAAAGGGGCGCTTACTTCATGGGAGGTGCAATTTTCCAATTTTGCATTTTTGCAAGAGTAAAGTTTTTGACTTGAATACCCTTATTACAATTTAGCAAAAATTGTATATATAAATACACATATTTTTGAGGGAAAATGAAAATTTGATTTTGCCATACAATTATTCATATGAAAATGAATACAAAATTCAAAGAACTTTTAGAAAATAATCCAACAAATGTCATTCAACTTAAAATATTTATATGCATGCAACCCTGTTGTTCTGTTCTTAAATAAATGCTAAATAATTTTATAAATTCCCTTTAATTTTCTAAAAGTAAATATATGACAATACAGTCCAATAGAAAAAGTGTAGACAATTTAAAGGCGGACATGTCGTCTATATGATGCCCTACACCAGTCTGGTTGAAAGTCAATACGAAATTTTAATTAGTAGAAATGGAATTGTGTTAAAATTTGTCTATAAATTGGTATAAAAAAAAAGAAAAATAATAGGGGTTTTAATATAAACTTGTAAATTTCTTGTAAACCTTGTATAATTACAAACCATATTTTTTGTGTATGAAGTTTGACATTACACTCATAAATATACCAGGTTTACACCGTTTGCGAGTAGAATGCGAGTTTATATGAAAACCCCTTAAATAATAAGTTAGATATTTTGATTTTACCTAATATTGGGAGTATTTTAATGGAAATCGTAAAAATAGTCCATATGGGAGCTAGATCCATTGGTCGATGTGAGTGAATCCATTAATTCAGTATTTTTAAAACAAGCTTTAATAAATCAAATAAAATGTTGAATCGAACTGTTTTAAAATATTTTGTATTTTAAAATCAAATATTAACAACTCTGTTTTTGTTAGGACAATAGAATCCACACAACATTTAGCACTTCCTTTATCAACAATCTATTGAGTTTTGTACTTTCCCACCTAGTTCTTAATAAAGTCAGCCATTAGTAGAAAAAGCACTACAGTTAATGATCTATATGTAATTCTTTTTTAAACAGAGATACAAATGATTTTAACATTGAGTTGTCATAGAAGAGGAGTACTTCCACTTTAACATTTTTTCAGTACTTTTTGAATTATTGCAAAGAAAACTCCTTTTCATCAATTGAAAAGAAAAAACCTTCTTCGCAAAAAAAAAATTATATATTTTTTAATTTTGAAATTTTTTTATTGCCGCCGCCGGATATCGAACTTGCGACCTCAATATTGCTAGTCTAGCTCTCTACCGCTGAGCTATTGTTTGATATTAAAGTTGACTGGCATAAAAACACCACTTTGTCATTGCGAGATATGCCACCTGATTATGTAGGGCCATGGCGTATTTAGTAAAAACGCTCCCATACAAACCGAAATTAACAAAAAGTGAAAACTGTTGAGTATATAGAAAAACGTTATATGAACATATTAAAGGAATTGTAATTTTTAATTTTTTTAAAATTGTTTGATCAAAATCGGACTAGTGGTTCTCGAGTTATGTCAAAATAAAAGACCACCAAAGGTCAAATCGATATATCTCGATTCCTAGGGGTGACCCAGCGAAACGCCGGGACACGTATTACTTCTTTTTTACCGATATAACTTTCCCCGGTAGTTTGAATCCTTCCCGATCACTGACCCCTACCATTTGTCTCACAGTGTTATTAAAGAAGTGCAAAAAGTGCACTACAATTCAGTATTTGTTTCAGTACTATTTTCGCAGGTGCAGAAAAAGCAATTTTTAATCATTTTTATTTTATATATTCTTAAAAATTTTAAATTTTAAAATTATTGAATTTAAACAAATTAATTATAAATATTAAAAAAAAATTTTAAACAAAACTTAAAAACAACTAAAAAGTATTGGTTCCGCCAGGAGTCGAACAAACTGTATGTTTAAAACCACGTTTAGAGCAATAATGCATTGGAAGCTATATTTAAGTAATTTTTTGGAGTTGTTCAGATTACTTCTAAAAAAACAGTAAAAATATCCCCATGGCTACTTTTGAAGCAATGAAAGAAGTGGTTTGTAAAGCATGACTTCCAATTTTTTTGCTGGGAAGTAACCATATCTTAAGAAATCCGCTAAGTAAACACTTGCAAATAAAAAAATTAGGCCAATTCTCCTTCCACATAAAGTTGAATGAACTTTTCTAAAGGTTTCTATTTATTTTTACTTATCACATTGTATGCCTCAACTTCATGTGGCACTTTTTAATTGAGGTCTGCACGTCTTTAGGTTATTTTTTTATTCAGCAATTTACAACTTGTTTGTAATCAACGTGTTGCATTTTATATACAATTGCAGAAGTTATTTAGAAGTGCAGATAAGGCACGTTGTGTATTATTTTTTTTTTTTTTTGTTTAGTTGGAAAATTATGGAAAACTATTGTTATTGTTGCATGTGTACTGTTGCTTATTAAGTTAATAATGAAGTTTTAACATTTAATAGCGTTATGGGAACTTTTAAACAATAATCAAGGAAAATGTAATTAAAGGGTGAGAATTTAAACCATGTTTAAAAGTTCGTTTTTGATTGTTTAAGTAAAGAGCAAGTCGGTAGGCTATAACACAGTACAATTTGGTCATATTGTTTGAAGCGGATCAAATTTCGGCAAGGGAGTTTCAATTAACGGTACAATGAATATAGGAAAATAATGTGTAGTAAAAAAAATGGGACTCGGTCAAGCACTTTTGGTAGCAACACACATCAGCATAAAGTTATTATATCCTATACCACATAATGTATGATAAAATAATATAAAAACGCGTTTAACAAATTCAAATCTCTATTTCCGATATTGAAACGGTGAGGTGTTTCGAGATGTATGCTATCTATAAGGTCTGAAATTCATGTTTCTGAATTAGTATATAATATCGATTCGACAGTTTGCGAGATAAAGCCAAAATGGCAATCGTGAATTTTTTTGGGAGGTCTTGAAATTTCACACGTCACGTTTTGGCGCCCAAAAATAAGTAAGGTCTCAAGTTCTGGTTTTGATTTGGTACGATTTATTCAACAGTTTTATACCAACGTATAAATTAACGACGAAAATGCAATACAATTAAATTTGTGAGTATTACAAAAACCGGTATTTTTTCAAAATTACACTCAGGGAATTATGTAGGTAAAATCAACTGCAAATGACAATTAAAATAACTGCATTTGCAGTTAAAAATGTGAAATTATTTTTTCACTTTTTTTTTACAATGAGTGTTATTTTTGTTCGGTTTAAGATCAAATATTACAAATTCCAAATAGAATTTACAATTTTATTTTATAACCAATAGAGAAAAAACTTATGAAAAAAACTTTCCTAGAATCAATGTTTGACAATTAATGCATTTTCAAGTGTTTCTAAAATCCACTATCATCAGATTGTCGTTATGCGGTACTCACTAGGCTATAATGTAGACTTTAGTTTTTTGTATATATAAGTTCAATTTCAGAGAAAAGCATTTGAGAAGTAAATTCAAACATTTTTACTTATCCATTTCATTATATTATAACTAACGAAAGTCACATGTTTTTTTTTAACAAAGCTACTTTTTCTCTATATTATAGTTGTTGCTTATTTATTGAAGTTCCTTCAATGGGGCAAGGCAATGATTCGTGCTTTTTTTAACATTCAAGCTTTTAATTCTATTTATAGAACTGTTAAAATCAACTGACAAATGCAGTAAAAACAACTAAAAATTTAACTAAAACAACATACATATAAATTATTGTAAAACTGTACAAACAACTGCAAATATAGTTAAAGTAACATAAACAGAAATTATTTTAAAATTTATTAATTTAATTAAAACAAAATACTCTTAATTGTAAATACTCTTAATTTTATTCTCAAATGAATTTAAAATTGAGAAATCAAAATTTACACCTAATATCACTTTTATTGTTCACTATTAAGTTATTGTTCTCGATGTCCGTCTGTGAGGGATGAAATATTGTTTGGCTTCCTTTTTTTCTGCAGAACTGAAAGAAAATAAATACAATATTTTTTAGTATTCCCGTAGATGAATTTATATTTAATATTATGAAAACTTACCTTATTATTTTAATGATTTAATAAAATATATAACCGTTTTCTCTCTCTTTAGCGTTATTTATAACAAAAATTCCAAGAGAAAACATGTTCTTCTTATATTCTTTTACTAGAAATTTCTAAACCTGCGCTTCGTACACACGCACTTGTTTTCTTCGTACACAGACATTTGAAAATTGAAGTATTGGTAACAAAATTTAAAACAACTGCATATAATAAATGTTACTACAATGTAGTAGTTTTGGTAGTTTGTTTAAAAAAATAACTGTCATAGACACTGAAAAATTTTGCTCTAGGTAAATTAACTACAATTGTAGTTAAAATAACTACAACCGCATTACTTTACAAATAACTGTCATGTAATAATTGCAGAACTTTTCTGAGTGCAGTATTTTTCACCAAACCATTTTAATGTTAAAAAAGCTCCTCGAGTATTTATAAAAACAAACATAGTTTTTTAATAAAATATTTTTCTTTGTAAATCCATTGGTATTTCAAAAAGCATAACATTTCCTTCAACGAATTTTATTATTAAAAATTTACTAATATTTTTTATTTAAACCAGTATTTTTTAACACAAAATTTCACTATTTAAAAATCTACTACGATTATTTAAAAACCAGTAAATTCATCTGGAATTTACATGCTTTATACAAAACTAGTATTTTTTTATCACAAGATTTTTTTATCACAAAAAATTCTAACCCATGATTATCAATTTTATCGTCAATAAGTATCACATTATGATCACTGGGATCATATTATTATCACTATGGGTTTCCGATTATAACATGATGCTATATTCTTTATGTGTACGAACTTTTACAATTCTTATGCTTAAAACCCCATAAAAACGTAACTATTGTTACTTTCAGAATATGTTTATATTTCGATTATAAATTAATGATTGTGAATTTTTCTGAAAATGGCTTTACAACTAATAATTACCATAAAACGACGTACGATAATTGCTGTAGTTAAAGTTAGAGAAAAAAAAATTAAATTCCAAAAAATATCTGTAACAACCCTAGCGACATAGGTAATTATTATTCAAGCTACATGTCCAAACAAAAAAAAAATAAATAAAAATTGGAATATTAAAAAAATAATAACAATAATAAACACGCGTAAACAAATAAACTATAGTAAATACATACATAAAATTTTTTTTAAATGGACATAATAAATTAAGTTAATAATAAAAATAAACATCTTGAGCATTTTGTATACAACAAATTCGAACATTGTCACAAATTCGAAATGAATTCGATACTACTAAGACGAGTTGTAAATCATACAGTGTTTAAACTACCATAAAATAAACGATCCTTTTATAAAACTCAACATCTTTTAAAAGCCTTAGAGATTAATCACAACTGAGGCGACAACGCCAGCGACAATTGCCTTTTCATACATTTTGTATGGAAAGGAAATTGTCGACTTTACGTCCGGTTATTTGTCGTCGTAATGGAGTCTCTTCTGTTATCATGACGACACAGTAACACACACTCAAAATATTTGTCAAATTATTGCCATATTTTTATCTAAATTAGTGTTGCTTATCAGAAAATAGTTGCAAAAATTCGTATCAGGTTTGCAAAACTTTGTAGTTTGTTTACAAAATATATATATATATATTTTTAAAGAAAACAAATAATTAAAATTAAAAGTACGGAGTTTACCGCCAAAAAGCAAAATTAAAACAGTAAAATTAAGAGCAACAGAAAATAATGAAAAACCAATTAAATTGATGAAAAATATGAGAAAAAAAATGCAACCAAATTCTTGCTTTGCTTTATTTTTTTTTTTTTTGTAAACATCAAATTATGTCGACAGCGATCAGCGCTTAATTTAAGTTAATGCGACGACATTTGTTGTCGTTAGTCGACAGTTAACCAAGTTTTGATTAATCTCTTTCTTGGATTGCAATAGATTTAATTCAACAGAAATCTAATTATAAGTCTACACAGAGTTGTATTTATGTATATATCGTACAAATTTGTATTCAATTTTAATTAAGTCTAAAAAAATTGCAAATCAATATAGAGTTTGCAACTTTTGATTTAATTTAGGTGCCTATTCTTACTTGTGACTCAATGTGACCGTCATAAGACCATTTTTAGGACTGAGGATCTTAACGTTTCATGCAAAACAACTATAAAATTCAAAAAATTCAAAATTTTTTTTTTATTTTACCCGGTCTTAATTTTTTTGAAGTTTCCAAACAAAAATTTGAATAAAAATAATTTATTGTGACTTTGCAACAGCAAATACATGGGTAATACAGTCACAACTAAATAAGAGTAAACAGACTTTTCATAGAAATAGGCACATTAATCTGCATTTATATAAAAATATAGTTTACTTCAGATTTTCTATATGATCTAAACGCTATTAAAATAAGTATACTTCAAAGAAATCGTATATATAAATTGAACTCAACTTTTAAACCTACTTAACACCAGGCAAATGACATTGAGACTATATAACACTATTTTGGATGACATTTACACCGACTGTCAGCCATGATTAAAATCTTTGGTTAAAAAAAGAAAAAACTAAATGCAACCACCACAACCACTAATAAATCTTGGTAATAACAAACTGCAGTATGACAGTTGAAAACAAAATGTACCACAAACATGCGTTTCGAAATTCTGCGATTTAAAACTTGAAAATCTTTACAAATAAATTTACAATTTTTATAGCAAGTTCTACATGTACTATAACAACAAATCAAACGATTAAGCAAATTGTTCAATTGTTCAGTTAAGACCAAAAGCACAGCAACAACAAATGGTATAAATCACAGTACAGCCTATTTTAAAACTGTTTACACTGTTCACACTGTTAACAATATTAATGTTTGAAAACCAGGATTTCTTTTAATGAAAGTTTTAAATTATAAATCCAAGAGAATTAACTAGGCAATTCTGAAGATAATTTTGTGAAAATAGCTATAAAAGTTTTTATTGGTCCAGGGATAAATTTAGTCATACAAACGTCCTATTGAAATTGGGCTTGAATAAAATACACAAAATAATTGCTCTCTGCTGTGAATGCAAAACAAATGCTTTCAAGTTTAAAGATAATCGAACCACTTTTTGACTTACATAGTCCTCATAAAACTATCTATCCGATATTGAGCTAAATGCACTATTTCAGCAACTTCATTCAAATTTTTTTCTACTATTTCTACTTCATAAATTTTTCAGTCCATGCAATAAAAATCAAATCCGTTCCCGAAATTTTGATTTCTTCCCGGAATATTACCCAAATCGTTCTGTGCTGAAGGGTATCTCATGATTGCGGGTGACCTACTTGTTTAGAATTGTGAAGAGATAGAAAAACTTAGAAATAAAAATCAATATTAAAACCATTCTAAAATATTTCGAAATATCCAAAACAACATTTCCAAATTTCTCAAAACGTCATTTTGAAATTTTTTAAA
The DNA here is from genome assembly GCA_949987735.1 of Leucophora obtusa. NCBI lineage: Eukaryota > Metazoa > Arthropoda > Insecta > Diptera > Anthomyiidae > Leucophora > Leucophora obtusa. The sequence goes on from OX465298.1 coordinate 195,879,370, forward strand.
ATGGCTTTAATATCGATTTTTATTTCTAAGTTTTTCTATCTCTTCACTAACATACAAGGAAGGTATCTCATGTGGTAATCTCCGATATTGATGAAATTCAGATATGTCATAGAGAAAACATTCTAAGATGGTGTGTCTTTTAGATGCGCGGTTCCAGCAATTAATATAAGGGGAAAAATCATACGCCTCAGTGCCCAACTCAATGTATTTGTCTACGGTGGCGTATGATTTTTCCCCTTATATTCATTGCTGGAACCGCGCATGGTCTATTATCTATTATCTAAATTATTAACCAAAATCATACTTTTCTCCAAAATTTAATAATTTAAAACGGCGTCACTACTAAGTTAAAAGAGGGATATGTGTAATTTCCAGTAGAATTAGTCTCGGAGGTGTATTGAAAAAACCTCTATGCATTGACCATGTTTTTTTTATATTTTGTTGAACAAAATTTTAAAGAACTCCAAATTGGAGTTTTACAAATTAAAAAAAAAAAAAGAATCCCATCCCAATGGCCATACCTGGGACTAGGTTAGCATAATCCAAGAAATACAGAATTTTACATCTGAATATTAATAGATTCTTGAAATGAAACTAGAGTATAACATTGTAAGTTTTTGAAAAAATATTTAATTTTTACGATTTTCATAATTTACCCCATTTTAACCCAACAATGGTCTGGACGAATTGCAATTACTGAAATATTTTCTAACTGATTTTGGACTTTTATATCTTGTTAGAAAGGTGATTCAGTCTAGATTACGATTCTATTGACATTTTCTAGAAATACAGTTACTTAAGAGCCAGTATTTTCAAAAATTCTAAAAAAGTACTTTTTTGCCCTTGTATATCGAATTTCAAATTTCAGGGATGATGCGGAACGTATTCCCGTTATACCATCACCCTAATTTTTTTTATAATGTATTTTTATACCTAAAAGAATATTTCTAGTTGGGGGGGGGGGGGGGAGGGGTTTGGGAACGGATCACAGATCGCCACATTTTTTCGCCCATATAACGAAGTTTCAATCTAATGATTATACACAATCTCATATATTCTCAGATCCGAAATTTATGGTATATAGCCATATCTGAATTATATATGAGCATAGATGGTAGAAGTAGTAACTGGTCATATATAATCATATCTTAATTATATGTGAGCATAAACGTACGGTCATATACGCTCAAATTTCGGATCCGCAGATACATGGAAAAGTATGAGATCATAGGAAAATAATTTTTATTTGGAAATTTTGAATGTTCCTAATATTGTCAATGGAAAAGTGACCTAGCAATTGTGGCAGTGTGAACATGGCATAAAAAATCTCAATTGCACAAAATATATATTGAATTGTTAAACATTTGATAAAGAACAACAAATATATCTTTAATAAAAATAAACGTCATCTAAACGCATTTAGTAAGAAGGCTAAAATATAAATGCAATAACACTTTTAACATACTTCTATATGATACTCTATCTGATTGGTTTCAGATGGAGGTTGGTTTTAAAAAATTTCTGTTCTATTGAATTGGTTGGACTGTTGGCCTGACTGTTGGTATATCTCTACTGCAACTTGTTTATTTTTACAAAATCACAAACTTTAAATACTTTTCAAGATTTTGGTCGTTATTTCTTTATTGCTTCAATGTATATTGGCCATAATAATAATAATAATAGTAACAATTTTACAATTTTTATAGATTTGTTTGATTTTTTCAGATTTTGTTTTCATATTTCTTTATATTTTCAATATTAGTTCAACATGATTGCAGTATAACAATAATAGTGATTATCGGTTATTAAAATGAATTGACAGCTACTGATAGTTTTTCGCATTTCAAATTGGTATCAAATTACAGTCACCGTGTATCAATTGATGCTTAGTTGTGGTTACTGTAAGTGTTATTGGATTTGTAAATATACAAATATTAAGATTTGTGATAATAAATTAGCTTAATTATGATTTAATTCAAAATCAAACGAAAAATACCGCAAAGGCTTTATTGAAATTTTATAAATTGTAAATTTTCAAAGAAATTTATAAAATGATTGATTGTTTTTAAAATGGAATACATTAATTTACAAGGAATTTTCGCACTCAATGTCAAGAGATTAAAATTTTGAAATGATTGTCTCATCTTTTCATTCAAGATCATTTTTAGTTTGTCAATGAATAGAAGGTAATTACTCTAATTATAGTAAAAAATTAGCATATACAGTGAGCGGCAAAAGAAACTGTAAGCTGTAAAAATAAACCGGATAGTTTGGATGCAATAAAAGAAGTGATTTTTTGAAGTTGTTCAGAATTACTTCTAAAAAAGCATTAAAAATGCACTAACGCATATTTGTGAAGCAGTGAAAGAAGTAGTTTGTAAAGCATTACTTCCAATTTTCTTTCAATCATTAAACAAATTTCACGCAATATTTTTTTTCTTTATAATATTTTAACGCATGTTCGTGAACATCCAGAGAGGTTTCCTTACCCGTTTTCAAAATAAAGTTGGTTACGAAGAAATCTTCCGATTTGAACTGATCATGAACACATCAAGTAAATTAATACACTCAGGGAACTTCTGCAATCAGAATTTGTTAGTTTTTGAAGTAGTTTTTCAGTTTTGTTATTTTAAATAAAAATAATTTTCATTTGTACACTTAAAATAATACGTCAGTAGAAAAGTCTGTCAAACAGGTTTCAAATCAGTTTGACTAATTTTTAACAAAATTTTAGTTGAAACACTGATTTAAACAAAGATTTTAGTTATCTTCATTTAACACTATACTAAAAATCCTCAGTACTTTAACTAGTTTTGAGTGTTAATTTTCAAAACTATTTATAACTAAGTTTTAAGAACCCATTCGTTAAATTTTACAAAATTTATTGTTAAAATATAATATTTCCGTGTTTATGTTATTACCTGGTAGATGGCGCCACCAGTGTATCCGAAAGATGGCGCTATTTCTTTCCCTCCTGATTTTTAAAAAAGCCCATATCTCGAAAACTAAGAGAGATAGAGCAAAATTTACGAAAATTCTGACTACCCCTAACCGTGTAATACCCCTGCAAAAGGGGTTATCTCTATCCAAAAATGGATCATGGTTGGTCCTTGGGCCCTCGGAAATTTATAATAAAAATTTTCGACTTCATAAAATGGCCCATATCTCGAAAATTAAGCGAGCAAAAGGGACAAAATATTTGCTCATTTGGAGTGACCGTGCATGCCCTTAGATTATATGGACTAGGACCGGGGTGGGTTCCAAGACCCTAAATTTGAACAAATTTGACTACTTACTATAATTACAAATAAAACTTTAGTTTTACAAATTTTTTACTTAAATTTAGATTTGTCGAATTTAACAAAAGAATTTTCTAAAATAAACAAATTTTATTTTAAGCCAAAAAAACAGGATTAAATTTTGTTAAAGTAACAAATTTTTCTGTCCAGCCAACAGACATATTATTTTGAGTGTTCAACTGAAAAACTGGGCTACCAAAAGCGAACCATTGGATTGGCTAGAAATGCGGTTGTCAGCGTCGAATCTGTTTTCTAGATGTACTCAAATGCTACCGTCGTTAGTATGATTTTTAAAGTTTAACATTTTACAAGCATGAAATGGATACCAGTGGCTTAGTGTCAAAAGGTCACAAGCCCATATTTGAATGCAGTATGATAGAAACAGTTAAAATACATCATTTGCAGAAAATCTTACAAATTTTGAGTTCCTATAGCTTTGCATTAATATGCAAAGCGGAAATTCTCAAAATAAAAAAGCATAACTCCACTTAAAATTCATAAACTACGATAGTGTTATCCCTAGAACTGTCTTGTAAATATAAAAAAATGTTCAAATGTTTATGATCATTAAATTGTAACTTTATTTAGTAAAGAAAATGCTATAAATATAAAACGTATTAAAGAAAAATAATACTGTAGTAATTAACGTCATTTGCATGTGTAGTTAAAGTTTTGCAAGGACTAAATTAAGCCCATATTTATACATGAAACTAAACATATGAATACATAAATATTTATGTATATAGTAAACATTTATATATATGTATGTATGTTATAACATAGATATCATAATACGATATGAGCCACACAGCCATGGTATTGGATATATAAATATGTATTGGAATGTGGGGTGAATAACACTTTTTTATAGCTCTTTACAACACCAACATATAACTTTTCTAATCGATTGAAAGAGTGGTTAGTGGTTCACATTTTTACTTTCACCATTTACAAGCTTGTCAAAATTAAGAACCGACATTGCCCGTCATACTCTTACTCGAATCGAAGGCACCGTTTATAAAGCAATAAGTTTTTGTGCAGCTAGAATTGAATATGAACCACTGTGCCCCGGGTTGGATCCCACTAAAAAAGAGCCAACAACTCGATTTAAAAAATTTATTATAAGCTAATGGATTTCTGCTACCGAAACAAATACAAAATTCTACAAAAAACAATTTTTTTTTGTAAAAAGTTTTTTGTACGACCATTTTTTGAAATGTTTTTGCACAAAACATCTGTTTAATGCAAAATTGAACAAAATAATTTTTTCCGTTTGTTCCATAATATAATAACGCAGTTTTCTATAACAAATAAAAAAATTACCAAAAGTCTTTTTAAGCTAAGAACAATCATTAAAGAAAACCGTGCTCTCTAAATTTGCAGTTTCCGTGTTGACAATTTCAATTTCAATGAGAATTTCTTGTTTTCGTCTAGGAGCATTATTAAACGTTTAAAATAGCAAAGAAAAAACAAAACCAACAACAAAAAATTTACCACAATTTGCTTTGTCAGCTTCCAAAAGAAAAAATCATATGTTTTCTATAAGTGTAAGTTACATTTAAATTTGTACAAAATTTGAAATCTTCAACATAAAAAAACTATGATTTGATTTTTCTTTGATATTTAAAATGTTTAATAATGGTCGTAGACGAGAAGAAAAAATTCTCATTGAGTTTGTAATTTAATCTAAATAACTTTCGGGATTTTAGCATACTTAATTCATTTAATGAAATTAATGACTATCTCTATAAAAATCAATTTGAGATAACGTATAAGCAAGTGCTTCTCTTTTCATAGGAAAATTTATTAATATAAAATTTATTCAACTCAAATTGTAGTTTGGAGATCATGAGACGATTTCATGCTTCGCTTTTGTGAAATTCGATCTCTAAAATGGTAAGGGCCGAAGTATTAAAAATGATATGCCCCAAAATACAGAAAGCATTTTCTTTAATTCGCATTTAGTTTCGTAAATCGATAATTAACTGTTTTGGAATTTAATATGTAAACCAAAGAAAGGAGCACAATAGATTTCTTCTTATTGCTTATTCAAAATACAACACTCAGTAGGAATTTATCGGTAGAATCCAACAAAAATTACAGTTAAAACAAAGATATATAAGGAGGCGACAAATGTATTTACCTTTAAAATAACTAAGAATACGGCAATTTTTAACTGTTAATAAACAACTGATAAATTTAGTTGAAAATATAGTTAGTATGATATGTTTTAATAAACAAATTAATAAAAGGAAATCTTTTCTTCATTCTATTAAGAAAATAAAGTCGAAATTCGGAACGGTATTATGTTTTTATGCATTGAAGATGCAATAAAATTTTCTGCTTTTGGTTTTAATTTTATTAATATTGGACTTTTTGAGTGCAGTTTAATACTTTCCCCTAGTTTCAGAAGTGGTTCTAATATTTTTAAATTGTTCATTAGACTTGTTTGTAGCTTCCCATTACGAAATTGGTTGCCAATTTTGTTTCAGAACAACGTCCGTAGGTTAATAAAAATTTAAAAAATATAATTGGATTTAAAATTAAAGCCCTTTCTGATTTTCTTTATGAAGATGTAAATTCGCAATCCTCGGGAGAAATATAAACTAAGCAAAAAATGACAATTTAGAAATTAAAATTCCTTAAAAGATTCAATTTAGTCAGATAAAAATATAAAGAACGATTTTCATATAAAATATTGCTTAAGTTAAAATTTTTTTTGACAATTTCTGAATTAGGTAAAATTTTAGAATAATTCGTTTTTCGTTCTGACTATAAAACTGGCCCTAAGACTTTATAAAAATAAACCTTTCTAAATTAAAAATCCTTACAAAATTTAAAAGCTTGATAAAATAGTTCTAGGAATTTCAGTTAATTAAAAAAAAAAACTAAAAATTTTCAGCACTAACCTCTACTAAGGCACAAAATGGTTAAAAATAATAATGCACAAATGTATCCAGCTGAAGACATGATGTTTAAGATTTTGTTTGTATATTAATTTAAATTTCAATAAAATTTAATCTACAAATTAAATTTGTAAAATATTTTCTGATTTTTTCCACTACACTTTAACAAATCTTATTTTCCTGTTTTATTATTTTTATTTCGATTTTTCACTTAAAGCCCGCCAATTTAATTAAGCGTTTTTTTTTCTTTTTTGTATATTTCTCAAATTATCCAATCGTTACTTTGATTTCTTGAACAATCTGTTACGAATTCGACTCGTTGACTACTAAACGCAAACTAAAATTAAAACTAAAATGAATTCGTATGAATGAATACAGTTCGTACGGTCGGTTATAGCATGGCATGGAATCGAATAAAAATACAAAAAAATAAAAAATAATAATAATAAAACACACACATATTAAGCGACCATATGAACCCAATATTACAGAGTTTCTCAATAAGGTAAACCGTAACAACTTGAAGTCGCATTTCTAGAATTCCAATCAGTTTAAAGTTCGAATTTCTAAATGAGGGAAAACCCGCGTTATGGGAGGAAAAATTGCCTATTATAAGAAGAAGTTATTTACTAGTAAATCGAATTATATGAAACTAAATAGTTTATACGAGGTATGTTTGTAAAGAAAAATTAAAATGTTGGAAAACAGAGAGCTGTTCTGTATTCTGCATAATATTTCATTAGAGAAAAATGTATGACAAACTAAAAATATTTGTTACTTTTTGTGAGTTATAATGAGTTTTCAACCTTTACATATAAGGGGGTTATTTTCACCACCTAAGTGTTTTGCTAAATTACCCTACGAGGAAAGGGACCGGTCCAAAGTGACACGCAGGATAGGTCCTAATGGGCAGTGACCGGTCCTTGATCGGCCTTTTTGTTTGACATGGCGTTGTCAGTGGAAATAACCAATTGCCACAGTTTAGACACCTTGTGACAGTAAGGTGGTGTGTCTAAAAATAGCTTTACAAATAAAATAAAAAAAATTAGGAATTAAAAAAACATCTACTTGGCGTCGAAGTAGGGCTCGATAACACAACCTCCTGCTTGTAAGGCAAACGCTCTACAGTCTGAGCTAATGTTGCTTATGCGTGATGGCTGGCTGATGGTAAAGGTACCCAGGTAGAAATTGCCGACGTTACAACAAAAGTTGTACTGGAAGAGCACTGTTTTTTACTACTTAAAACGTGCTTTGCCAGTACAGTTTTCTGAAAATTAACAGGCTTTTTTTAATCTATTAAAATTAACAATTTTATAAATTTTACCTATTTTTACATCTATTACACAATTATTTATGTAAGAGAGACATCGCCATTCTTTTCTTGTGAAGTTTCGAAATAATACAATAAAAAGCTGTGATGTACACTAAGAGGACAGTAAAGTTTTAGCAAACTACTAAATTTGTTATTAAATGTACTGGGATACTACCAAAAAAATAAAATCCCAAGCCTGCACCAACGTTGGGAATAACTACGGCCAAGCGTTTATTGGTGTTATCATTTCGACAACATGCCAGTACAGTGAACGTTAAAAATACGACGCATTGCCAGTAGATTTACTACCGCCTCCAAGACTGGGCCAACATTGTGCCATTTGTATTTTTCTACCTGGGTATATATTTTTCGTTTCTGTTCAAATAAAAAAGAAAAAGAAAAAACAAACACTGCAAGCAAATAAAAAAAATGGAAAAGAAAAAGTAGAAAAGAAAACAATATTAACACACACACAAATGTAGTGGAAGTGCCTTGAATATGCCCCCAATTTACCAGTCATGGGATAGGTCCTTTAATGGAAGTTGACTCGTTTTTTGCGTTGGCCATAATTAAATTAAAAAATCAATCCAAATTTAGAAAATTACCTCAAAAACTCGGATAATATAAATAAAAATTTAAAAAAATCCCCTTAAGTTATAAAGAAAAGTTAAATGAAATACCAATTGTTAAAACTAAAATAGCATTAAAACGAGTAAAAAGGTTAAAGTCGGGCATGCCGACTATACAATACCCTACACCACTCTGGTGTATTGTTTGGATCCGAAATTCGAATGGGTTAAAATGGGGCTTATGTCAAAATTTTCTATAATGTGAGTCAGCGCACCAAATTTCATTAAAATATCTTAATATTTGCGACCTGCAGTTTGTAACCAAGCCAATTTTGGGGGGACCCTTATATGGGCACTAGTTCTAAACATGGACCGATGTTCACCAAAATCAATAGGCTTCGTCCTTGGGCCAACATAGGTCTATGTACCAAATTTCATCAAAATATCTTAATATTTGCGACCTGCAGCGTATAAACAATATAATTTTGGGGGGACCCTTATATGGGCACTAGTTCTAAACATGGACCGATGTTCGCCAAAATCAATAGGCTTCGTCCTTGGGCCAACATAGGTCTATGTACCAAATTTCATCAAAATATCTTAATATTAATACCTGCAGCGTATAAACAGTATAATTTTGGTAGGACTCTTATATGGGCACTAGGTCTAAACATAGACCAATGTTCACCAAAATCAATAGGCTGCGTTATTGGGCCAATATAGGTCTGTGTACCAAATTTCATCAAAATATCTTAATATTTGCGACTTGCAGCGTATAAACATTATAATTTTGGTAGGACCCTTATATGGGCACTAGGTCTAAACATGGACCGATGTTCACCAAAATCAATAGGCTGCGTTATTGGGCCAATGTAGGTCTGTGTACCAAATTTCATCAAAATATCTTAATATTTACGACCTGCAGCGTATAAACAGTATAATTTTGGTAGGACCCTTATATGGGCACTAGGTCTAAACATGGACCGATGTTCACCAAAATCAATAAGCTGCGTTATTGGGCCAATATAGGTCTGTGTACCAAATTTCATCAAAATATCTTAATATTTACGACCTGCAGCGTATAAACAGTATAATTTTGGTAGGACCCTTATATGGGCACTAGGTCTAAACATGGACCGACGTTCACCAAAATCAATAGGCTGCGTTATTGGGCTAACATAGGTCTGTGTACCAAATTTCGTCAAAATATCTTAATATTTACGACCTGCAGCGTATAAACAATATAATTTTGGAAGGACCCTTATATGGGCACTAGGTCTAAACATGGACCGATGTTCAAAAAAACCAAACTTGTTCGTCCTTGGGCCAACATAGGTCTGCGTACCAAATTTCATCAAAATATCTTAATAGCTGCGACCTGTAGAGTGCGAACAAGATTGCATGGACAGACAGACGGACGGACGGACGGACAGACGGACATCGTTAAATCGAAATAAAAAAAAATTCTGAACCGATCGGTATACTATAAGGTGGGTCTACGACCAATATTTTTTGGTGTTACAAACATCAGCACAAACTTATAATACCCTGACCACATAGTGGTGTAGGGTATAAAAACGTTAAAAATACATAACTTAAAATTTCTTTGCAAAAAATTATAGAAATTTAAAATAAGAGGTAAAAGAATCAAATCGTAAAAAAATAAAGTTAAAAATAAATAAAAAAGTAAAATAAATAAAAAAAAATATTTTTAAAAATATGCCGCGAATTTTGTTTTTTGTGTAGGTATCGGTCAAGTTTTTTAACAACAACAGTGAAAGTAACGGATAGGAAAATTCTTAGAAAATTAATTCATGCTCTTTTGTTCATATTTGTATTAATTTAGTAATATTCCTTTGGTTGACCGGTCACGGAATAGGTCCCTTAATTGACCCCACATTCCCCGTAGGGTAGTTATAAAATAAATTAAATTAATATATTATTTTCTGTATTATTGCATGTATTATTTGGTCAAAAAATATATGAAAGTTGCACAATGTCCTGAAACTCTCTGTGCCAAGTTTCAGCTAAATCCACTTTTATGTAGAGTTGGAAAAAAGTAATCTTTAATAATTAGCAATTTGTCTGTAAAGAAATTTATATAAAAAGTAAAGTTGACATTAAATTAAATTCTTTATTAATCTGTACCTTAAAGATTAACAAAATTTTTTTATCTAGTCTTAATTAATGTGCAAAAAACGATTATGAGAAAGGATTATGAGAGATATTAATTCCAGAATTTGGACCCCATACTACAACAGAATATTCTAATTTCGATCTAATATATGACGTGTATACTAGTTTTAACGTATTGAGATCAGAAAATCAGAACAACTTCTCATAATAAATGCAATCATTGCGTATGCCTTTGGAACTAGATAATTAATATGAGTAATGAAAGACATGCTGGAGTCGAAAACTACACATATGTAGATCAGTCTGTTTCTTCCATATGTAGTTTCTCAAGCTAAAAACAGTTTGAATTGGATTTTTGAGATCGGGAGTAAGAAACTTGAACTCATTTTGACATATTCAAGTAAAGGCCATTTAGCTCACACCAGTTGTGAATACTGTTTAAATTATCATGCAAATCCAAAACATCTGCTACGTATCCCACCTTACAGTATAATTTAAAATCACCGTAAATTAAAAAATTTGTTTTTAGAAAAACAATTTGTCACATCATTGATGAAAAAATAAATAAAAGCAGGTCCAAAATGATCCCCTGGGGATCGAAATACGTTTGTGAGTACGTAAAAGATTCAAACAAAAATCATCCTCCTTGAAAAAATAGAATTTTAAATATATAAGGTAATGCCTCATAATCTAAAATTTTTTATTAGTTTCCTATGAAATTATATACCGTGATCTCACGTTCTCCCAAATCATCTTCAGTAGAATTTCAATACAGTTATAGTTTAGTTAATGGCCAAACTTACTATGTGTAAAGTTATGTAAATTATTTAAGCTTTCCAACCATCATCAAACCACCACAACACCAGTAACTAACAACAAATAGGGGAAAAGTCGACGCACTCAAGAGCCGGACACATTTGAGCTCAAAGCAAAGAACAAATAATACTTTTTTGCTATTATTACATTTGACAGCAAAATCGTCTTTTCTATTATAAATAGCCGCCGACCAGTGACCCAATTCGAGATCAAAAAGCAAAAAATCTTAATTTCCCAAAAAAAATCTGGTTTTGGCAGGCAATATGTTCCTATGCCGGGCAACATGCTTCAAAATCGGCATTAATGTTCTCCCTAATGGCGCCAAAGCAGGGACCCAATTCGAAATTGAAAAGCGAAAATTCCAAATTTCCAACAAATCTGTTATAAGCTGAGACCAACAGAATTATATTGGTCAATTACAGAAAGTAATTTTATAAAGCCACACTAATAGAAAAAAGTCCGTAAAAAATTTAGTTAAAACTACTAAAATTAGTTGAAAATGATGCTGCAGAAAAAACTGCTAAATTAGCAGATTATTTTTGCTATATATTAGTAATATAAAAACAGCAAATATAAAACTGCTAAATATACAGAATTTTAGTTATACTTGAGCTAAATTTTTGTAAATGGAGAATAGCAAATTAACATGCTAAAATCAGCAAAAAATTTTTGCTAAATAATTAGTAGTCCAAGAAATCACCAAAAATTTTTAAATTTTCGAGCCTTTTGAAAACAGCAGTTTACAATTTTTTTAGCAAATATTTCTGCTGATTTCAGCAAAATAGACCGCTATTTGCATTCAACTAAATTTAGCTTAAAAATAGCAAACATTTTGTAGATTTAACAGTTTATTTTTGCTATTTTTAGTCTACAAATATTTAGTAAAATTTTCTGCAGATTTTACAGTACAATTTGCTATTTTCAATTAACTAAAAGTTAGCCTAAATATAACTAAAATTCTGTAAATTTACAGTTTTAATTTTGCTGTTCTCATTTTACTAGTATTTAGTAAAAAAATTTGCTAATTTTAGCAGTTTTTTCTGCAGCATCATTTTTAACTAATTTTTAGTAACTTTTTCTGCTATTTTTACAGATTTATTTTTATGAGTGCAGGAGTGCTTCTGCAATCCGTAGATTAGTTCCGTGCTAAATAGAAGTTGGCCGCATAAAAAGATGAATAAAAAGATATATGTCATACCAACCAACAACTGACTCATTGACTGGCTGATTGACTAACTCTCTGACTCAAGAAGAAAAGAAAGCTGTAATTTCGCATATGGCGTAAACATCAGCTAATGCTAGAGCTTTAATAAAGGAAAAGTCTCCTCCCCCTAACTGCTTTCCCAAACCATTTTGCCTACACACCTGAAAAATAGGTGTTCTTTGGTATATAAACTTCCTAGAAAAAAAAAATTGTAAGTACTGCTTTAGAAACTACTTCTTTCAATGCTTCACAAGTATCCGTTAGTGTAGTTTTAGTGCTTTTTTAGAAGTTATTCTGAACAACTTCAAAAAATCACTTCTTTCATTGCTTCCAAAGTATCTTTTATTACATTTTTACAGCTTTTTTAGAGTTACTTCTGAACCTCATCCAAAAAATCGCTTAAGTATTGCTTCTAAAGAGTAATTGCTCTAAAAGTGATCGTAAAAAGTGTTTTTGGTATCATTTGGCATTTCCAAACAGAGGGTTCGATTCCCGGCGGGACCAATATTTTTTTTATTTTTTTTTAATTTTTTTTTTATTCTATTAATTTTTTTTTAATATTTATAATTAATTTCTTAATTTTTAATTTTAAAATTTTTAAAAATATCTATATATAAAAAAAAAATGATGACGTGCTTTTTATGCACCTGTAAAAATAGTCCATACATAAAAAAATTTAATTTGTACACGCAGAAAAAAACAGGGGAATATTACCTAAGAGCTATGTAATTAGACAACTACATAATTTTCAAGTTAGTTTTACAAAGTTCTAGTAAAATATGTACATTTTTTTGTGGAAAATATCCTAAAAAATACATATATTTTGATAGAAAATTGTAAAATTTACTTCGAACTTATGTAGTTGTATAATTACATAGCACTTAGATAAAGTTGCGCCTGTTTTTTTTCTGCGTGTATATGAAAACCTTTTTCATATTTAATAAAAAGGTTTCGCTAAAATATTTGTTTAATAAAATTTATAAAACTTTAAATGTTAGGATATTTAGCGTTGATTTTTAGAAGAAAATTTTCCAGTTAATGTAAAAACAAATAAATTTGGTGTTCCTCACACTAAAACAACTTGAGAACCTCTGCTATATACCATAAGCGCAAAAGAAATACAAAAACTACGACGAAGAAAATTCTTGCATACATACATAGAAAACTACAACGATCGTCGTTAAACTAATACGTTCTCAAACACAAACAATGTTTGTAAAAAGGGAAAAAAACACAACGACCCAGCAAAAACTTGGTAATGACTGGTCATTACTACATGCGTTACTTAGATATCATATCTCATTACCCTTCGAATTACTTTTAAACTGAATGTAATGAGTTACCGATAATTATACCCCACACATTACTATTTCACAATAGCTGAAACAAATAATAAATGTTCTAAATCATAACAAACCATAACTATGGCGTAGCCTAGTGGTTATCGTTTTTGCCTGACAGACATGAGGATCGCTGCTCAACTCGTGTTAGCTTCCATTGTTGTTTTTTTTTTGTAATTTATATTAAACATCTATTTATAGAAATGTTGATGTTCATTAAGCAGTATTTAATAACAACAAGTTTTGTGAAAAATAGACATGTATAACAGTTGCCACAATAAATGTGTACATAAGTTAAAGCAATAAAAATCATAGTGATGTCGTGGTCTAATGGTTAGAGTGTTTGCCTGACAATCGTGGGGTACGCTGATCAATACGTGTCAGCTCCTATTGTTTTTTAAATTTTTATATTTTTTTAAATCTATATTCAACATCTATTTATAGAACAGCTGATAAACTACTTACAGGTAACATCAGTGTAATGACTTTCCTCCAATGACATCACCATGTTAAAATAAGTAGTTTAGTAATTAAAAGGTAACTAGTGAACACTTAAGATTTCAATATCTAAAACTCATTACATGGTAATGAAAGGTTTTGCTGGGGAACTAACAAAAACAAACGCAGTGTAACTACGCTTACTATTTCAAAATCTGTCTGAGTTTAATTTTAACTTCAAAGTTTTTCCCTCCAACGAAATAAAAATTTGTGTTTGAATAGAAAAGTTTAAGTATTCGTTTTTTACAACCATTTCATGAAAACACTAAAAGTAATTTTTAGAAACAAAAAGTAGTTAACTATATCTGGTGTAAGACATCGTCGCCAAACAATTGTGCTAATATGAACTGTGGTAGTTGGAGTTAATTTGTTGTGTTTTTTTATTGACGAATAACTTTCGGGATTTCATGTTTTGATTTTTTAGAGATAGGTTTTAAAAAATACATGATCTAAGAAAAAAAAACTCAAGCCTTTTAAAGCCCAAAACGGCACAAAAATTCCTGAGAAAACTCATTGGGGAGTTTTCCTTATTAGTTGTATCGAATTATATACTATTATCTCTGCTGAACATTACTATATTTCTAATTATCATGTACTCGTAGCTTATTGTTAACTGAAGAACATCATAAACTAAATATTTTTGTGGATCGTCAAATTTAAAATAAAATGATATCGATTTGTTAATGCATACTTTTGCATATTTTTCTATGAATGAGTATTTTGCTATAAATGCATATTTTAATGCATATTTTGGCATATTTCGCTGAATATTTTGTCAAAAAAAGCATATTTTTTTCATATTTCTTCTAAAACGCATATTTTTGATATTTTACTAAAACTGAGTTAAAAATGTATTCTTTCTTCAAACTCGTCTATATTTTGCTCATTTTTCACAAAAAATATTTACCAAAAATATAATTATTAATTCTCCGACGACAAAAAAAAAAAATACTAAAATTCTATTGGTAATATTGAAAAAGCTGATATAAATCAATAATATATGCATACTTTAAAAATCGTATATGCATATTTTCCTATTTTTTTATACATATTTTGTTTACATAAAATACGATTTTACAGCATAAACTTCCTTGCCCTGGTAATTATCCAATCCAGTCATTTCATTATGTTCGAAAATTGTGTAGTGTATTTAAATTCCAAACCACTCCGTTCATTTTAAATTCAAAGTTCATTTCAAACTCGCCCTATTGTAATAACTAGTTTGACAATTTTGTGGTCAACGTCATTTAGATTCCCTTCATATTTAACAAAATTGTTTCACTCGAAAAAATAAATAGTTGCTTGATAGTTTAAAGAAAAAAATTTTGAGTCACCTAAAATATGACAAAATGGGCACAACATAATTGTGACGAAACTAACAAGAGTGTTATATTTTTCTGGGCTGTTGTTGTTTAGATATTATTGCAAAACACACCTAAATGTGTGGGTAGGTGGTACTTTATATAAATATATATATACTACACTGATAAAAATAGTTTGTCAATATAATTAAACTTTTAATTGAAATTGAGTCTAGAATTGATTTTGTAAACATAAACAACATGTTACTTGATTAATAGAAAATTTGAGTAATCAGAATTGTGATTAACCGATTAATTTGAATTTCGATTAATCAGAACTTGAATAATTTTTAGTAATATTGAAAAAACGTTAAAAAAAATCCAAAAATTATGCTAATTTCAATTTGGTTTGTGGCGTTGTTTTATGAAGCTCTAAGTATTATATACAGATATAAAAAATTTAGTAGCTTTTATTAGTCATACATGGACCTCAGTGCTTTGGTTATGTAATTTGAAATATATAAATTCTGTATTTATTATAAAAAAAAAAACAAAATGCCACACTTGTTTGACCAATGGCCATTGTTAAATTTTATATTTCGGGTATTGACTTGGTGTAAAAATGCGTCTTTAACGAACAACAATAAGAATTTCTTCAATTATTCATAAATTTGATTACTCAAATTAATAATTAATCAATTATATCAATTAATCGTTTAATCACAATTGTTGCTTAATCGGTTAATTGCCAAATCAGGATTTAGATTAATCAGAAATTTGATTAATCGATTAATAGCGAATCCCTAAAACAAACATATTTGTTGAAATTCAAAGAAAATTTTAACAAACGATGTTATTGACTTGATTGTTAAATTTTCTTCGATTAAATAATTAGTCATATCAACAAACGAGTTTATTGAAATTTAAAGCAAAATTTGACAATCGAATTTGTTTATTGTTTTTATTAAAAAACACCCTTTTATTTAAAACAATAAAATACATATTTTTAAAAATTCTTTTCAATCATTTTAATTTTAATCATAAAAATCAAATTTAAATTAAATCATATAAATTAAAGTTTCATTTTTATATAAAAATTCGAAACCTTTTTTATTTAAAATTTTCCTTTTTTTATGTAATTTGACACTTTTTACTATTTTTTGTAAGCGTTTATGTGTGTGTATAAGGTTGCGCTTACACTTGCATCGAAATCTCGGGATTTCGATATTCACCACTCTGAAAAACAATGGACGAAAACTTAAAGATGTTCAATTTTAAATACATCAAACATGTTTCGGAATTATAAATACGAGGGCGAATCTAAAAAGGATTTTCGAGTGCTCATCAAATATAATTTTTTACGAAAAAACCGTCACTCAAGCCAAGGAAAAGCTTGATAAGTGTAGAAGTTACATCGTGGTCGCCCAAGCACTAGTGACGCTGGACAGCCAATTGAGATCAATACAACTGAATATTTTTTTTTTTTTAAGAGAAGCAACACTCAGGAAATTCTTCCTATTAATTAACTTGTTGCTTTCTTTGGAAAGGGGATAGAGAAGAAGTGAAAGGTGGTGCAAGATGAAAGGCTTTCAATATGGCAACAATATAATTGCGCGAGATGTTGAATCTTATAACAGTTGTTTAGCGCCATCTGATGAAGAGTTGGCGAATTTTGTTGAAGCTTTTTTAGTTCATAGCCCTGTTATACCGAAGGAGGACGCTGCAATATGATATTTGAGGAACTACTTATTCTTTCACTATGGGTAACCACTCATTATTCTTACTTTTTTTATAAGCGAGACGGTAATGACCAGCCAGTAATGAGTTTTTGGACATCGCAAACAAATGTAATGTTTCGAGTAAATAGCCTGGTAACTAGTGAAACCCTTTGCGTGCTACTTAATCGCTTAATTACTTGGTAATGTCTGTTTTTACTGGGATTAGAAATGTAAAATGTTAGAAAATTTAATTTTAACAATTATTTTTGCGACTTGGTGATATTTTTATCTGTTTATAGTTCAACAGTAACCAATTTTTGTTTATTCAAATCTTTTCCATTTATACTTTGTATTTTTCTGAGTGTATTCTTAAACTTCAATTTAATTTTCTAGCTTCATTGAATGTATAAAATTGTTATTCTAACGTTTTTTTTTTCGTTTTTATACTAAACATAAAGATAACAAAAATCAAACTATTTTTCATTTTAGTTTATACTTTAAAGAAAATTGTCAAATTCTATTAAATTAATGATGTGATGTGTTGCTAAAGCAAATGTTGCAGACGAAATTAACAAATATGCTTTCGCTGAAAAACAAATAGTTACCCCAAACAAAGTGCACAACACAATTTTGAAGCTTTTAGTCGGTCTGTCTTGATTTTGTTTCTATTTTTATTGTTTTTATTTTTGCTATTTGTTGCTCTTGCAATCAGTTCCATTTAAATTACTTTTTTATAGTCTTTCAGTTTTCCACAAGGGAAAAAATGCATTTTCATTTTGTATGTTTTTATTTTTTCTTTGTGATGTCGTGTGATAGTGTTGCTTTTCTATGTTTTTTGAAAATTAAAATTTATTTATGTCATTTGTATATTTTTGTAATAAAATTTATGGTTTCATGTTTTAGCATAGTAATTTGTTTTTGCCGTGAAACAGTTTTATTATTTAATAAAAGCACATTTACATACGAGAGATAACTTCTGGAGTTAGAGAAATGAAAAAACTTTAAATAGCTGAATTGTGAATGATTCAAGCGAAATACCATATTTGTCGCTTTCCTCTCGCGTATAAATGTAGCTGAACAAAGACAAAATCACAATAACCGGAAAATGTAATATTTTGCCTGAAAAAGAATGCTGCTGTATATTAAATTTTCGTAAAAACGATTTGTACAAAATATTCATGTGCAATCGAAACAACTTACTATGCTCTAGTTGATGATTTGTTTTATTATATTATTTTTTGGATGATGATGTCTTGTTTTGTTATAAAATACTCGTATAAGAAGGGGATATTTTTTGATTTATTTCAGTGTGTTAATATAAATAATATTACGTATACGACCCGTTGTACATATGTATATTTAAAATGAATATTAATTCTTAAGAAGCTTTATATTTCATTCCCCATATTATTGTATTTATATTTAGTTCTCTGTGTTAACATTTACATCGTTATTTATTAATAAATTTTAAATTAATTTGATTTGCTTTAGCTGGTTTAGAATTCTATGGAAAACTTTTATAACGAAATATTTAAATCGTCATTTATTTTCCTATACATTTTTTAATATGTGACCTAAATTATCATAAATATTTTATATAAATATTCATGCCACATTCATCTAAAGCACACATTAATTTTCATAATAGACCTAAAAACTTCAATCAATTTTCGGAAATTGTTGACACCTCATAACTGCCACTAAACAATAATGAAAACACAGAGTGAAAACAATAAAATATAGGATTTTGTATTTAAATATTGATACGTTCTATCTAATAAAAATAAAATACAATGCCTTTATACTGATTTACGTTGTCATTAACACGCATGATAAGACAAAAATAAAAAATCAATAGAGAAAACATCAATTTTATGTTGGTTCATATGTTTGTAAAGGACACAACATAAATAATAGCTTAATTATGCTTGTGACTAGGGTTTTTCTTTTCCCGCACTTTTTCATTTCCCGGGATAGCGGGATTTTTCAGAATTTCCCGGGAATTCCCGCTCGCTAGAAAATAGTTAAATCCGGCGCTGTGGTGTTATGGTTAGCGCGTATGAATGTTACACATAAGGTTGCGGGTTCGATTCCCAACCAAGGCAACATCAATTTGTGAAAAATAATATGTATGAGTTTTTTCTATCCCTCATACATATTGCACCGTCCATTAATCCCAGCGAAGTAAAATAAAATAACAGGGCTATGAACTAAAAAGCTTCAACAATTGTTCTAAGATTTAACATCTCGCGCAATTACAGTGTTGCCATATTTGAAGCCCTTCATCTTTCACCAACTTTCACTTCTCCTCTATTTTCTTTCCAAAAAAAACACTACCTTAATTAATAGGAAGAATTTCCAAGTGTTGCTTTTAAAAAAAAATATACTTTAAAAACTCTGTTTTATATAAAAACAACGACCGACAAAGCTCAGCTTTTGGTTGCACCCATGGAAAAATCTACTTAATATGTTTTGAAAGAAGGGCTAAATATAAAATATTTAAATAATAACCCCTCAATTCATAAACGCTTTTTAGAGTTATAGGAGGTTTACAAAAGGAAATTCTCATGCAAAATTTGTTCAATAAACCTTCTATAATTTTACAAAGCATTTTAGAATTTAGGGGTAAATATCTAAATCGCAAGTTAATACTTCGATAATATATTTTGCACAGAAGGCCGTCTTAGTTTTAAAAAACTCTCTTAGAAATATGTAACTAAATATTAATTCGCGGTTTAAACGAATTGATATAGAAAAATTTTAAAATACGGGTATTTTATTTTCAGCCAGTCCAGATATATTGGAATTGTTAATGGGTACAAAATTGTGTTGGACGGTGAAATACCAAATTTATTAAAATGAAGTTTTAGAGAGGTTTAAAAAATATATTTGTAGACGTTTCTTATATCAAATAGTGGACCGTGTACTTTATTTTTTCATTTTGCGTGTTATACAAATTTAAAATTTACGGCCTGGTTTATATATTACGATAAAAAACGAAACTTGGAGCCAGTTTTATAGTCAGAGTTAAGATCGGTTTTTTTCTTTTAATATTTCTTAAGTATGTAATACAAAAATTTCCATTTCTAGATATTTTGGTTCTATGCAGATGTTTAGAAGTATTCGCCTAGAATAATTTTTATAAAAGAGCTTAAAAGTGAGTGTTTTTCTCACAAACTTTTAGTCAAATTCGCCTAAATCTTTTTATAAAAATAGACACTAAAATGTTAGTAAATAATTTTTTTACTTTAAAATTAATAAAAATTGTAGCGAAAGCCGAAAATACGTATTCTGTATTGCTGGTCTTATCGAATTCTTTCAAATATATTTTTATTCTTTGTAATTTACTTGTAAAAATTGTATCATCTTTCTTTGATTTGAAAAATAATTTAAACAGAAAGTAATATTAATTTATGATCTTGAGTCAAACTAAAATAACATTCATTTACTTAAAAAAAAAAAAAAATAACAGATCAACTAAAAACATTTCCACCATTCATATTAAGAATTGTTTATGCCACAACTACTTAAAAAGGAAATTATTTAATTTTCATAGTTGCATTTTAGATAACCATATTAAAAAATTCTAAATAATTGGAAAAAGCATCTAATACATTATTTTGAAAATAAATAAAATTTAAAAACTGCAATTGAAATAAAGGAATAGCAATTGAAATTTAAATGAAATTATTTGAAGTAAAAAAAGACTCAAAATACTTATTATCAATTTTAATGCCGAATTTTTTCGAGGTATTTGAAACTGAAACACTGATGTTTAAATGTTGTTAATTTTAAATAAAAAACAATTTTCGGAGGGATTTTTGTTGGTAATCTAGGTAATGGCTGGTAATTTGTTTTTTTAAGTTTAACCTAACCAAGTTCATCTGACAGCCAAAAAAGAAACTCATTCTACACTCAAAATAATACGTCTGTTGTTTGTTACTTTAACAAAATTTATTCCTGTTTTTTTGGCTTAAAATAAAATTTGTTGATTTTAACAAATTCTATTGTTAAAATTAACAAATCTAAATTTAAGTAAGAAATTTGTAAAACTACAATTTTATCTGTAATTATACTGAGTCGTAGAATTTATCAAATTTAGGATCTCGGGACCCTCCCCGGTCCTAGACCATATGATGTGAGGGCATATAAGCGTACCCGCACCGAACAAACATTTTGTTCGTTTTGCTCTATCTCGCTTAGTTTTCGAGATATCGGCCATTTTATGAAGTGGAAAATTTTTATTAAAAATTTCCGAGGGTCCAAGACCCCGCCAAGGTCCATTTTTGGATAGAGATAACCCCTTTCGATGGGGTATTATGTGGTTACGGGTAGTCGAAATTTTCATCAATTTTGCTCTATCTCTCTTAGTTTTCGAGATATAGGCCATTTTAAAAAATCGGGAGGGAAAGAAATAGCGCCATCTTTAAAACTTCGGATACATTGGTGGCGCCATCTACACTCAAAAAAGAAGTCAGTAAAGTCAGCAAAAAATGTTGCTGCGTCAGCAAATTTTTAGTCAGGAGCGTGCTTGCAAAAAAGTTGGTAATTTCAGCAAAAGGTTTGCTGAAAATCAGCGAGCTGATTTTTACCAAAAAAAAAAAAATAGTAATCTTCAGCAAAAGTTTTGCTAACACTTAGTCGACTGCAAATGAAAAAAATCCTTGCTAAAATCACTAAACTTTTTGCTGAATATTAGTAGACTGAAAAAAACTCAAAAAACTTGTAGCGAAATTTTACTTTAGTTAATTTATTTGCTGAAAATTTAAATATAGAATATGTGTAGAGTTGTTTTCCTTTTATGTCATTTCCGTTTTCAGACAAGCTGCGACATCTACATCTTGTCTATCTGGTTGTCGTCCACGCTATGAATGCGGTTATCAAGCTAAAAATTCTGTAAAAGAATCCCGGGAATTCCCGCACAAAAGTCTCGGGATTGCGGGATTAAAAAAAAGAGGCGGGATTCCCGGGACATAAACTGTACTTATGATGTAGTATTATTAACTTATTATTAATAATTTATAAATAGAGTTTTTGATGACAGTTTTAGTTAATGTATTTTATTGAACCGATTTTGTATTATAGCAAAACAAAAAATAAAATAACATCTAAGGAACCTTAGACATACACTCAGAAAAAAGATTGAACTAAAGTGAACTAAACTGCAGTTCAAAATGAACTCCAGAAAAGTTCATTGAAATAAGTTAAATTTTACTTTTTATGTGTCATTACTTCAGCCTATTTAAAATTCGAAGTAAAAATGCCAAACCCTTCTCCAGTTATTATGCTTTTATGGATGTGAGATACAATACAAGTTTCTGATTTTTATTTGCAAACTAGAAATATGTCAATAATAACAAATATAAGCTAAACAAGAATTTTTGAAATTCAAGAAAATTCAAAAATTCAATTTTTTAAATAACTAAAAAAAACTACTGATTACTGTAAAAATACTGTTTTTGTAGTTGTTTATTATGATATTAAAAATAACTGATTTAAACAACTGTTACAAAATTGCAGCACTTTTCGTTAGTTGTTTTCTTAAATAACCGACATAAAAGTTGTTTTGCTTTTTTCTATAGAAAAACAACTGTAATTACTGTTAAAAACAACAACTACTTATTACTACACAAACAACTGTCATGTAGTAACTGTCAAACTTTTTTGAGTGTAGAAATGTTAAATTTTCGATTTTTAATTGGTATAACTCTTAACCAAATAGGAACAGAATATTATAGTACACATACATATTTATATCTAAGTTTTTATTCATAATATTTAATATGTTGTATTAATTTTAGGTATATATATTAACTAAAATAAATCTATATTAATAAAATATAAACTTGTTTTAATAATAATTTTCTTTTACCATAGGGCACATTTACACAAAACGAAGAAATATATACTCAAATTAAGTACTTTAATTGTGTATAATATCATATTTTGTGTTTACTTTGAATAAAAATGAACTTATTCATAGGACAATTTTATAAATTTTCTCTAAATTAGGAAATATTGTAACGTACTTCAAATAAATAAAATTTCATTACTTTAAGTTTATATTCCTAAAAATAAACTAAATGTTAGTAATTTTTCCTTATGTAGGATATTTTTCAGTAATTTTTGAACTTAATTCTTGTAATTTTAACTTAAATTTGATGAAAAAAAAGAAACACATGGTAAACTAAAATTGAGTACAAATAACCCAATTTATAATAAAATTGGGTTTCACTTTAGTGTATATGTACTTAATTTAACGCAAATATTTCTCAAAATTTATACCTTTTTTGGCAATGCATTAACTAAATTTCTGAATTTTTTTATTTTTTTAGTTCAATTTTATTCCCGTATAATAAATTTTTGGACTAAATGCTTGTACTTTTAACTTGAATTTCATAAAAAATGAACGCATGGCAAACTAGAAATAAGTACAAATTACCCAACTTCTAGTAAAATTAGGTTTAATTTTAGTTTATTTTTACTTAATTTTATGCAATATTTCTTAAAACTTAGAACTAATTTGCCAATACATTAAACTAAATTTTTGGAATTTTTTAATTTTTTTAGTTCAATTTTATTCCCGTATAATTAATTTCTGTACTAAATGCTTATACTTTTAACTTGAATTTGATAAAAAAAAAGGAACGCATGGCAAACTAGAAATAAGTTCAAATAACCCAACTTTTAGTAAAATTAGTTTTTATTTTAGTTTATATATACCTCATTTGATGCAACATTTCTTAAAACTTAGTACTAATTTGCCAATACATTAAACTAAATTTTTGGGATTTTTAAAACTATTTAGTTAAATTTTATTCCCGTATAATAAACTTTTAATTAGTTTTACTAAATGAATACCAATATCAAGTTTAATAAGTTTCCTTTTAGTAAGTAAAATTATGAACTTGTTCGTAGTTAAAATGGCTTTAGCACTAAATCATTATCAGTTTTCCTCATTTTTAGTTCAAATTCGTCATTTTTAGTTCATCTTTTTTTTGAGTGTAGTGAGTTCAATTTATTATTTTAGTTTTTGCGAGATTTGGTTAAAAATTTCATTCAAAATTTTTCAGGTTTAATCTAAGAAATTTTCATTGAGTTTGTAATTTAACTTAACAAATATTTCTAGAAATTCTAAAAACATCGTACCTGACTATTTCCTTAGGCAAGAATGAAATCCGGGTAAGTACATGCTTTTAACAGATTATTTTTCACAATTTGTAAAATACGTTTGGGATTTTAGCACATTTAATTCCTTTAATGCAATTAATGTATATCCCGATAAAAATAAATTGAGAAAATTTTTTTTCTTTTCTTGTAAAATTATAAAAATGTGAGTTAGGGCCTTTGATATTAGCCATGTTTTTTATAGATTGTTTAGTATTTGGAAACATATATTTTTTCAGATCTTTATAATTCACTGCATAAATATTGATGGACAAAGTTGACCATTAAACATTTTATATTTGAAAATGTAGAAATATTTCTATGATGACCTCATAAATTAAAATTTACTAACACTGGGTTTCACACCGAAGTGAAAACTTTTAAAGTTTTGTTTAACATGGAAATATCACTCCTCAACTGTGAATACCCTTATTGTTTTAATTTGCGAATAACAAGAAATGTCAAATATTTAGCCGACTTAAATGCAATTTAAATATGTTTAAGAAGATATAAACATAACAGACCCCTATTTTTCACTGCCTAATCTCACAGAAAACATAAAATGGCGTATTTTATGATACGGGCCCTTTGCTTTTCGATCATCTGTAACATATTCAAATTACATTCAAATCGGGGCCTTTTAAGAACCAACAACACACAATTATGTTGCAGGGCATTTCAAAATTCGTTTTGACTGCATTTAACACTTTGTTATCATATGTACTCAATTGCATGTTTGCTGGTGTCCTTTTGTTGAATTTCCTTTCAGGTCATTAGCACTGTTATAATTGTTTAGTAAACCAATTTAAAAGTAATTTTAGCTTTACCCGTAGTACCGTAAACCACATTTTCGTTAAACTAATGTTGATGATTAATTGTCAGAACATCAAATTGTGCACGTATGTATAAATATTTAAATGCGGTCGGTCGTTGGTTACTTAGGTTTTATAGGCTTTTTAAGTAAAGTTATTTATATAATTATATTTAATGATAGATTGTTAAATGGTTTTCAAAGAATATTGTAGTTAAGAAATAGGCTGAAAGGTTGTAGAAAAATATACATAGCTTCGAAGTTCAATGAACTGAGAAAAGAAATCAATAATCAATTTCTGATGACAAAAGAAAAAAAAAAAATTGAAAAATAACAAAGTTTTCAAGAAACTTTTTTTTGTTAGAAATCAGCCCTTCGATTGGCATATTTTAGGATATTAAGTTGAAAAGCTGAGATTATGATTGTCATGGTTTAAAAACCACTTTTTTTTTTGCTTCAAACGTATCCGTTAATGTATTTTTACTGCTTTTTTAGAAGTAATCCTGAACTACTTAAAAAAAATTACTACTTTTATTGGTTCCATCGTATCCGTTAGCATATTATAACATATTTTTTTAGAAGTAATTCTGCACAACATCCAAATCATTCAACTATTGCTTCAAAGCATTATTGCATAATAAGTGGATCTAATAAGTTATTTTGATACAGTTTATTTCCAAAGATGTGATCGCGGGTTTCATTCCTGGCGGGTGATAACTCAATGTCAAAATCGTTAGTATTTCTGTTAAGAAAGAAGAGCATCTACATATATCATTAACTGTAGTACTTTTTCTACAGCTTTTGCATCTTTTTTAGCTGGGAAATTTTTTAAGTAACTAACAAATCTAAAGGCTTCAGTAGTCTAATCGTAAAGTAAAAAAACGTATCTGTAATCAATTCAATGTGTTAAAATAATATAGAAGTATATTTTTATCTTTTTTCTATGCATTGAAACTGTTGTCAAGTAAAATCGTAAAAAAGTTCTGTTGAAAATAGAAATTTTATATTTTATTACTTGATATTTAATTCTATGCACAAGAAAAGGAAGAAAAATACAATATTTTTATTTTTTATACTCTTTTTATTCATTATGAGAATGATACGTTACTTTTTTTACGATACTTCCAAACTAATTTGAGCTTAAGTGTTTCACTACAAAAATACTGATTTCCTAGTTGTTTTTTATAACATTAAAACTGACTGCTTTGAGCAACTCTTACGAAATATTATACTACATTGGTTAGCCGTTAGTGCAGAAAAACAACTGTAATTACAGTTAAAAACAACAGGTGCTGATTACTACACAAACAATGGTCATGTATTAACTGCCAAACTTTTCTGTATGCACAACATAGATTATATAGGCTTCTTACTCTTACTCTCCTTTTAACAACAAGTATTTTTTGTACATCCCATCCAGCAATTTCGGAGCGTTCATAAATAAGATTGTTAAATGGCTCATAGAAATGATTATTGTTTTTTGAAAACACTCTTTTTTTGGTAGAAAATATGAACCCTCAGAAAACAATCCAAAAAATTGTCTCTACAATCTAAAAAGCTGTCTCAAAATGAGGGTTCATTTTTCGGACTCAAAGAAGATTCCAAAATTAATTAAATTTATGAGGAAAATTTCGAATTTATAAGCTCTTTTTTCTGAGTCATTTCTGAGTTCAAAGGGGGCTCTTTTGGACGGACCACTTTCATAGGAAAAAGTGGAAAAATTTTCATGTTTTTGGAGCTCATTTCAGAGTCATTAATGATCATTTTTGTTTGCTGGGATATTTAAAAACTTGTTTCTATATGTATGGGACGTACGTATGTATGTCCACTGACAGCTGATGGCAAAGAGTAAGAGCTCTATGTAATATTTGGTGTACAACGCCATCTTTTGTAAAGTGATTGTATTTTCTAATGGTTATTTGTCTAAAAAAAAACAACCCTGCTATAGTAGGCAAAATGTAACAAGTGTTTTTGTTTTAAAAACTTAGCATTGCAACCACCTTAGTGTTGCCATAGCAACATTTGGTGTTAAAAAATTTTTAGTTGTGAATTGTGAAAAATTTTCTTTTCGAAAATAAGTAGTAGTGGGTTCTTGTAAAAACGTAGATATTTAAAAATGAAATTAAAAACTCATATTTGTAAAAAAACAACTACAAATTCCAATGGCGATTATCTATTGCAGAACTCCTCTAATCAAAAGAATTCAAACGCAATATCAGATAAAAATAATGAGAAACTTCTGGATAATATGCCTTTGAGTTGTGTAGATTGGAGTAGTAATGATGAGATATATTTTGTGAGGTAAAAGTGTTGCAAAAAGAAACTCAAAAGTGCCTATGCATAATTATTTGGAAACCTTATAACTACACATTTATAAATTTTGTATAAAAAATTTGCTTTATAAGTCAATTATAAATTTTAAAAGTGATTATGAATATGACCCAAAATATATAATTTAATATTTTCCTTTTTTTATACCAAAGTGATGACCATCAAATTTATAAATGGAGTTCCTCTACTCGAGACTCTGTGGAGGTGGCCAAATTACCAGATGATTTCATACCTACCGATTTACATTGGTTGCTATTGGGTGGTCGTAGCAGTGGTGGTGGCAAGGGTAGTGATACCTTATTAATTTGCAGTAATGATGGAAGATTTATTATATTGAACAAAAGTTCAAGGGTAGAGCGTAGTATATCGGCTCATTCAGCGGCCATAAGTTCAGGTAGATGGAGTCCAGATGGTGCCGGATTGTTAACGGGTAAGCTGAAGAGAAATCAAACTAAATTTAAATTAATATGATGTCTTTTTTAGCCGGCGAAGATGGTGTTATAAAAATTTGGTCTCGTTCGGGCATGTTACGTTCCACTGTCATACAGAGTGATGAGTCCATAAGATCTGCACGATGGGCCCCGAATTCAACTTCAATTGTATTTTGTCAAGGTGGTCATATATCGGTTAAACCGCTAGCGGCCAATAGTAAACTTATAAGGGTAATATTAAAATAGCAAGTGGCGGAATTTTTACATATTCGGATTATCAAAAAAAATGCACAATTTTCTGGTGTCGTGATTAAAAAAAAGCGCTCCTTTGTCATTGATGGAATTCACAATTCGTATTATTTTAAGTAGTAAATTAACATTTACCGTCAATTTAACAATTTTCCATTGACTAATCTTTAAAAACCAGTGACAAGGTCGTAATAACCTGTACCACTTCTACGCACACTTTTCTTTTATCTATGCGAAATTCCTATGGCAAATTTTGTGTTTATTGGGCGTGGTCGCAATTACAAGAATTGTCTGGTGGGCCCACTTTTACGCCTTTTTTTAATACTTATATCAGTTTTTTTATGATCCATTTTAGATTTTCACTATAAAAATAATTACGGTGATAATTACGAAAAAAAATTACGGTGATCTGACAAAGGATTCTGGTAGAGGAGACAAAAAAATAATAACGTGTGTCGGCGTTTTGAAAGATCACAAACGGGGTTAAAATTCCCCCCCCCCCCCCGTTTTTCCAATGTTTATTGTGAATCGGCATAAGAAACCATGTGAATCTTCCATTTTAGGTATAGGATGTATTCGGCGAACTTATGTAAATCACTACGAGGAACATTTCTGTGGAATATTTTAACCCTCTAACTCTTCAATTAAACGACTTTTTTGGCCCCTTTTTAAAAAGGGACAAAAAAGACTTATAAGTTGAAGAGTTAGAGGGTTAAAATGTTCCTAGTAGTGTTTTATATAAGATAGAAGAACACATTCTATACCTAAAATGGAAGATTCACATGGTTTCCCCCTAAAATCCAGATTTGTTAGACATTTGAACGCCAATTATGAATATGTACGAGATTAACCCTTAAACTCATGTTAAATTTTGACTTATTTTTGGCATTGAAGTTAAATTTTTTAACTTTGATGTCTTCAGAGACTTATGGTAGAATTTGATGAAAAATATTTTTGCTGAATAGTTTAACTTTCTCTTCAATTAAAGGGAATTTTTTGAGCATTTTTTAGAGAGTGACAAAAATGGCCCATAAGTTAAAGAGTTAGAGGGTTAAGATGTTTAGCAAAAATATTTGTCATTAAATTCTACTATAAGTCTCTAACGACACCAAAGTTTAAAATTTAACTGCAGTGCCAGAAATAAGTCAAAACTTAAAATGTGTTTAAGGGTTAATATCGTACTTATTCAGAATTGGTGCTCAAATGTCAAACAAACCTGGATGTTAGTAAGAAATTATATGAATATTTCATTTTAGGTATAGCATGTGTTTAGCGAACTTACGTAAAACACTACAAGGAACAATTTTGTGTAACATTTCAACCCTCAAACTCTACAAATTACGGGTCTTTTTTGTCCCTTTTTAAAAAGAGGCCAAAAAAGTCCCTTTAATTGAAGAGTTAGAGGGTTAAAATGTTCCACAAAATTGATCCTCGTGGTGTTTTACATAAGTACGCTGAACATATCCAATACCTAAAATGGAAGATTCACATTGTTTCGTATTCTGATTCACGATAAACATTTGAAAAAGGGGTGGAACTTTAACCCCCCCCCCCCCTCTAAAATAAAATTCCAATGTGATTTTTGAAAACGCCGATACACGTATATTTTTTTTTGGTCTCCTCTACCAAAATCTGTTGTCAGAACCCCGTTATTTTGGAAAAAGTTCGAAATTGTTTTACAGTGTAGTTATCCTCAAGACCTGTTTTACGGCCAATTTTTTTCAAAAGTTTTGATGTTTGTGAATTCCGTCATTTTGACTAAACTTTCTCATAACAGCACCCTAGCGCTTTTTCAGACACAATTTGCGCTTGTTACTTATCAAATATTGGCATTACTGGGAATAATTTTTTAACATTTTTTTACTCTCTCTCTCTCTTATATTTTTCTCTTCAACTTTCAGTGGCGTGCTCATGATGGCTTGGTGTTATCTCTCAGTTGGTCTTCACAATCTAACATTATAGCTTCGGGTGGTGAAGATTTTCGTTTTAAAATTTGGGATTCTCAAGGAGCAAATCTATTTATAAGCTCCACCGAGGATTACGCCATAACTTCGGTGGCATTTAATCCCGAAAAAGATATCCTACTTGTAAGCACATTTAATATGCTAAAATTATGCTCAAGTGCAGGAGTAAGTAAACCAAGATTTTTCACTCTAAAGAATAGTAAATTGTTTTTCCAGCGAAAAAATTTAATCAAACATTTTATTTCAATAGCACACACCAGCAAAAGGGAAACAAAAATTCAAGTTTGAAATATTTTTGTTAAATGTACAAATGCTAGAATTTGAAATCTACTTACTTCAAGCTAAATTTAAAGCACTTGAATTTTTAAAACCTATGTGCTTATTGGGTAATAATATACACCATTATTTTTCTGGTCAAAGAATGACACTGTTTTTCCTGAAAAAGTTCACTCAAACCTTAAAGGCCTCAAATCGCTATTTTAGCATAGTAAGTTGTTTGAATTTTATAACAAAAAAAACTTTTGTACTCCATATAAATAAATGATTTTTCACGATAATGGATTTCGCATGAAAGTTGTGTAGAATTTATTTTCACGCAAATTTAAAACACAAAACTATTATTTTTCTGGTGAAAGAATAACATTTAGTGTTAAAAAAATTTTTATTTTCAAAATTGAAATTATGATTTTGAAGCCATAAAAATCCTAGTGAAATTTTTTCACGGGAAAATCAATTTACTATGTTTTATAATGCTTAAACTATAAACTTTATTAACTAACGATAACTACAATTTTCCAGTATTGGTGGTACAAAATGTAAGATTTCAATAAATTTTATTCAGAAAATTAAATTTTGTATCTCCATTTCTGGGAAATAGAAGAAGGTTTAATCATTATATTGCCCTTTCCAGTGGTCTTACAGCACAGCTCGTTTTAACGAACCCCCTATGGGTTCATTTCTTGCTCTATCTTGGTCCTCAGATGGTACTCAAGTGGCTTGTGGTACTTCCACGGGCCAACTAATAGTGGGTTATATTGTTCAAAAACAATTGATATCGAAAAATCTTAAGGCCACTACCACCGGACGTAAGTCTCTTCGCTTGGAGGACATCTCTAATGGCAGCAGTGATGTTCTAGAGTTTACCGAACGTGTTATAAATTTTACTTTAGGTTATGGTCACCTTGTAGTGGCCACCTCAAATCAAATACACATTTATAATGAAAAATATATAAATACCCCGATTATCATTGATGGTCGTACAGATGTTAGAGTTTTGGAAGTGGGGAAGAAGTAAGTTTTGTATTTAATTGGTGAGAACAATTTTCTAAAGAGATTTTTCTATTCTTAAGATTTTTCTTAGTTTTGGATTCTACTTCAATTTGGATTTACACTTATACAGGACGTTTACATTTGAATCCCAGATACCCGGGATCTCAAGCTCAAATTCCATTGCTGAATTGGCGCAGTATTTCATTGGGTCTAGATACATTGGTAATACGAGATAACTCAGATAATACGGGTAAGATTTTTGAGATGTGATGAAAGCTTGTTAACATTTCTCCCGGTAGTGTGGAATAAATGTTTGAAATTCTTAGTTTTTGGTCTTAAAATAGCAGCTTCCAATGCTAAATTTCAAGTCTTTTAAAGCCGATCCTTAAACTGCACTCTACAGAGTGGAGCACTCTATCATGGTTAATCAGGCTTAAATGTATGTAACTGTTGTATTTCAGAAATATGTCTGCAATACATCAGTTAATATATTTCAGAAATATGTTTGCTTGGGAAGATTGTTATTACTTTTTTTAATTAACATATTTCTAACACCAAAAGCACTTCACATTTTCGATCTTATACCCGGAGCCACTCGCCAGTATGAACCTTTTACACTGAAAGCGAAAACACAAATTGCTGAAATTGCTGCCTGTCGTGCTGGTACCGTTGATGATCAATTTGTTGTAATGATTGATAATAATCGGGAGCTCTATATAACCGAAACTCGGAATTTAAATAGCAATAATGAAAGAACCAATATAGCAGGTATAACTGGAGTCAGCTCAGGAGAAGTTTACAAAATTGGTACCCAAGTCACAGCAGTAAAATGGGCAAGTGAGGCAAATATTTTGGTGGGAGTACATGATGCTTGCTATAGTATATGGTATTGTCCAGGAGAAGGAGCTACAGATCCCACCATAATTGCTTTAACCACAATAACAATAGATGCCACGTATGTTGAAAAGAATTAATAGAAATAAATTGTTTTCTTTTTCTAATGTAGCGACTCTTTACAGAGAATTTGGTAAAAATATTGCTATAGAATCTTTTGAAGATGCCATTATAACTTTTCGCTGCTCTGGAGCTTTACTACCTATTAGTGTTAATATGTATTGTGAGATATTGCATCGCACTCTAATGGACGGTCAATGGCAGCAGTATCTGAAAATATGTCGTATGGCTCAAAATGCCTACTTGTGGGCCACTTTGGCAGCTGTAGCCACTAGAAAGAATCAACTGCAAATAAGCGAAGAAGCTTATTCGGCCGCTTTGCAAATCGATAAAGTTAGCTATTTACAATATATCAAAACTTTAGAACCCTCAAGTCCAGATTATATGGCGGAGAATTCTTTAATGTTGGGTAGACTCATTGAAGGCGAAACAATTTTAATACATAATCGTAAGTATCGTGAAGCCGTTGCATTATGTTTACGCATGCATAATTGGCGTAAAGCTTTGGAGATAGCGCAAAAGCATGATAAGGAGCTTTTAGAAGTAGTTCTACAGCAGCGTAAGAAATATCTCAAAGCTTTGGGACGGGAAGAATGGGAGACTTTATTCTTAAGTTTAAATGTTAAAGATGATAATGAAGAAGAAAATTAAATAAAAGAATAAAAGATTGTCCTACGTATTTACTATTTTATTTAATATGCCGGTGATATCATAGGTTTTCCTTCCAAGGAATTTAATATATTATTGGCAGCTACCATGCCCATTTCTGTGGTAGTTTTCCATGTTTGGGTGCCCAAATGGGGTATAATTACTAGAAAAATTAAAATTTTTGTTAGAAAATTAGCATTTTATTTGCATAATATTTGAATATCTTAAACTTACCACAATTCGGTAGAGTTAACAATGGATTATCAGCTGGCAAAGGCTCTGGTGTCATAACATCCAAACCAGCTGCAAATATTTGTCCCACTTTTAAAGCTCCATACAAGGCAGATTGATCCACAATACCTGTTAGACAATAGGGGAGGAACATACAATTTTTATTCAACTTTATATAAATTATTCTCAGCATTTAAATGTTTAGAATAAAAATCGATTAAGTTTGGCAAGGAATCTAATAAAAAATTAATTCTTTCTCTAGACAAATTTTTACGTTTGCTTGAAATTTTATAATTTAACTCACCTCCTCTTCCCACATTAACGAATACACAATTTTGTTTCATTCTACCAAATGCTTCAGCATTAAATTTTTGTCTTGTTTCATCGGTCAGTGGACATGCCACCACCAGAAAATCACTTTCTTGTAATAACTGCTCAAATGGTACATGGTGTGCTAGAAAATCTTTATCATTTTCTTTCCGCCTTCTCGTATGATAAATGATTTTCTTAACATCCCAACATTGTAAACGTTTTGCTATAGCTTGACCAATGCCACCAAATCCAAAAAATCCAATAGTAGAGTCACGTATTTCTTGGCCCATTAACCAATTGATGCGTTCAGTTTTCCATAAAGAGCTGTAGTGTTAAAAAAGCTATAAGTTAAATTTTAATATGGCAATGCTGTTATTTTAATTTAACCGTTTTAAAAGCTTTATCAAAACAGCTTTATGATACAAAGTTTACTTATATTAATTGAAAGCTTTTTGGTAATTTATTAACCCTAGCTAGTGCCAAGGGGAATTTTGCGTTCGTTTTTTTTACATTGTTTAGTTTATTTTCTTGAATATTTGTTACACTAGTGGGTCTGTTTGTTTATATTTCTAGTAAAAGGTAGTAAAGCAAGTAAGTACGAAAAATTACGAAAAGTTTAACTTCTTTTCAAGTGATATATAAGGAATAAAACACTAATAAATAGAAATCACTAATAAAAATATTAAAAAATCGCTTGCAAACAGACAGCATAATATTCGTTTTTCAATTTTCAGGAGTTAAATTAAAATAATTACTACTACAGTTAAAGTCGTTTGAGACGCACTCGGATAAGATGAATTCCCCGTTAATATGAACTACTTCGAAAGTTCTGACCTTTTGGTAACAAATTTAATATAAAAAACATCTATTAATACGAACCCGCGGTTAAAAAGAACTGTTTTTGATTGCCAAACCCACCATATTTCATTTATTTTAACTTTTTTATATGAACAACAAAAGCAATTTTTTATAATTCTTTTGAATTCTGACAAAAAAAACCCAGTGGTAGGGCATCACCAAAAAAATTAGCTATAAAAACATCGTTCTCACTAGATGGCACTTTGATAAAAAAAATTGACAATTTTCTTTTTTATTTAAATTTAAATAATAACAAACAACAAAGGGATATATCAAATTTTATTATTTGAATACATTCCGCGCTTGTTTTTTTCCTTATTTTGAGCAATTTTCAGCAGTGTTTGAGTTTTTAAATATAGGCTCAGCTGATACTAAATAGTTGCTCAGGTAATATTAAATTTCAGCGCCCTCTACCGATGAGTAGTGTAAGTTTTAATTTTCTATCTTAATAATTAATAGTCTCTGGCTCAAGTAATACTAAATTTCAGCGCCCTTTACGCGTAGAGGGCGGGTGTAAGTTTTTGATTTTCTATCTCTATAATTAATAGTCTCTCTTTAAACCAATCAGACTTTTTTCTTAAATACATATATATTCATTGAAAGTTTATTTATTATAGACCAAAACATAAAAGAGCAATTTAAATTTGCAAATCAAAAAATTAAGATTTACTTCGCGACATTTTTTATTATTATTATTTTTAAAAAATGGAAAAATAATTTTTCTTTATTCTGTATCTTTATTGACACTGTATTCCCTTTTAGGGTCAATCAATAAAAGCTTTTTATTTATACCAATACACAGCTGTTTTTAAGATCTCTGATAAGAAACACTTTTCATATGATTTTACAATCCTAATCTACCCACTTACTTTTCAATTTCCTTTCTGCCGGAATGGAAAAATCTACCAGCTGATATCATTAAACCTATAGCCACATCTGCCACCGAATTTTTCACTATCCCGGGAGTATGACCCAATGGCATTTGTCGACGTTTAAATTCCGGCACATCAACATAATCAATACCAGATGACATAGTTGAAACCACTTTCAATTGTGAACCGGCGGCATCTAATATCTCCGCATTTAAAGGTTGATAATGAGCCCAAAATATGGCATCTACACCGGGTAGATTTTGTAAAATTTCCGAACGTACGGGAGGAACATTTTGGCACTGTACAATATCACAACCACGTTGTCTAAGATAATCCAACACGGGAGTAGGAACTTCTGGATGAGAAACTAAAATTCTGTAAGCACGACGTGTAGACGACATGTTGTTGTCGATTGCTAAGAGAAAACTGATGTGGAAAATATTTTTGGTTGATTGCAAAACAAATAACGCCATTGAAAGAGTAAAGAAATTTGTATTACCAAAAGCTTTAAAAAAGGTTTAAATTCTCTTTTTTCAAAATAAGTTATTTACTTATGAGCGGATTTAAGCTTTCAACTACACCATTTCCAACTGTAATTGAGAAAAGAACAATTGAAATTGAGATTTTCCATTTGAAATTGAGAAAAGTTCATTTGATTTTGAGATTTTCTATTTAATATTGAGAAAATAACAATTGATTTTGAGATTTTCCATATGAAATTGAGAAAAATGCAAATGGAATTAAGATTTTCCATTTAAAATTGAGAAAGGAACAAATGAAATTGAGATTTTCCAATTCAAATTGAGAAAAGAAGATATGTAATTGAGATTTTATATTTGATATTGGGAAAATAACAAATGAAATTTAGATTCTCCAATTGAAATTGGGAAAAGAACAAATGATATTGAGATTTTATATTTGAAATTAAGAAAAACACAAATGAAATTGGGAAAATTATAAATTAAATTAAGAAAAGTAGAAATGTAATTTAGAAAATATGATATGATTTTGGGAAAAATTTGTATTAAAGAACAAATTTTATTAAACACAAAAAATAAACAATAAAGACAACAATCAACGTACGGTCATATATTTTATTTGTACGGCGGATTAATGGAATGCGCAGGAATGCTGTATGGCTCTGCTGCAGTCGCCAGCAGTTACCAATGTTTTAGCTTCATCAATACGAGCTCATTCTGAGTAGAGTTGCAGAAGAGTTTTCAAATACAGTTTCTAACCTTTTGCAATAAGAAGCATTTTCAACGACTACCAGGAACTCCGAAAGGTTGTTCCACATCTCCTCCTATCTCACGAAAAAATTTCTCATCCATTCCCTGGCAACAGGGAATCCAATTTTTCATCCAATTTAATAACGCCTTTAACAATTGGGTCACGTGATGGTAGGTTGGTGGTGGCTAGCGCGAGTTAAAAATCTTGAATAGCCACGTTTACGGCGATAAAACAAACTGAAATTTGTTTCGTCCAGCCCCACTATTTCGATACCGGCTCTGACGTACTCGTTCAGACAAGTAACGTATTCTGAATATTTGGCCTTCTTAGCAGCTTTAAAGGAATATATATCGGTGTAAGATATTTCCAATTTCTTGCCATTTTTGTCTCCGTGCAAGCTTAATTTTATTCACAAGAATTTTATTAAATTTCTTAATTGCAGTTGAAAATTTCTCAATTTCATTTGTATTTTTCTTAATTTATTTGTTTTTTCTTTTCTCAATTCCAAATAAACAAATCTAATTTCCATTTGTTTTTTTCTCATTTTCAATTGTAAAATCTCAATTTCATTTGTTTTTTTCTTAATTTCAAATGTAAAATCTCAATTTCATATGTTCTTTTCTCAATATCAAATTAAAAATCTCAATTCCATGTATGCTTTTCTCAATTTCAATTGTAAAATCTCAATATCATTTATTCGTTTCTCAATTTTAATTGGAAAATCTCAATTTCATTTGGTTTTTTCCCAATATGAAATAGAAAATCTCAATTTCAATTGTTCCTTTCTCATTAGCAAATGGAAAATCCCAATTTCAATTGCTCTTTTCTCAATACTACATGGAAAGCTCTCAATTTCAATTAGAAATGGTGTAGTAACACTGTGCAACAAATTTTGGTTCATTTCTGTAAGCCTGCGTGATTCCAATTAGTGTTCTCACATGGCCAGGAATGACCTGGATTGTCAAGCTTTTTTTTCGAAAATCGCCTCATAAAACAAACATTTTGAAGAAAAAAAAAAATACACAAAGAATTTATTCTTTGTAGAATGAATTCCTTAAAAATTTAATAAAATTTGTTAATCCAAGTAGCAATTTCATTAATAATTAATAAAACAAAAATACAAACAATTATTCAATACGTAATTAATAGGATATTAGTTATCTTATGTATCTATTTGAATTTTTGCCTAAAAAGTCAAATTATGACTTTCTAAAACTGCATTTAATTCCAATATTCACAAGTATGATTCAATTCAATATAAATTTTTTTTCAACATAAATAATTTCAACCAATTTCCCTTAATTTTTAAAATTTTGTAAATTTATAAAATTAAAAATGATTTTTTTTAAACGATGTCATAAAACATTACGAAAGTCAATTAAAAAAAATTTTTAATAGAAAGTGGTTTTGGTGTAGAATGAATAATACTTCGTACAAAATTAATTTTTTTAATTATTGAATTTAATCATATTTGCTCATTGAAACTTAATCAAAATAAAGCCTTTTTTGCTCCGACTTAATGAACATAAATTTTTTTTTTTTTTTAATTAAAGTTTTAATAAGAAGACTATTTTAAGTTTTTGGAAGTACCAATCCGTTTTGTTGTTTTAATTTTGAAATGATTAACTTTAAGCCAAGTGATATTTGTTGCTAACTTTAATCAATTTTATAATAGAAATATTGTATATGTTGTATCTCATAAAATTAAATACTCGTATTAACTGAATTATGTAGGTACCTTTTATATTATTTTTAATTACAACTTTTAAACAATGAAATAAATGATAATTTGAATCAAATATAACCTTTTATTTATTACATAAATAGTTTTTAACACTAACTACTTATTTTACCAATCCATATAAGAAGTAAGCAGACTTTCGCCAAATGATAGCCCTGTGTTAAAATAATGAGTTTAGTAATCAAAAGGTAAGTAGTTACCAAAATTTTTTTTAGTAGTAATAAAGTGTATGTCTTGGGCTACGAGAATTTTTATGGCTCCCAAACGAGTGTGAATGTGAGTCATTTACAACGACCGTTCACTCACGCATACCTACTTACAAAATAAATAAATATTATAGCACTTACCTTAAAAACGAAAAATAATATTGTCAAAATGTTTTTAAAAATTGTCAATATCTTAATAATACATAACACTGAGATAATGTTCCCCCTGCTGTTTTTCTGCGTTTCCGATTTTCTGTGTCAGCTTAAATTACGAAAAATACTATAACTTTGTTTGTTTGCTTGGTTAAAAATATTTAAGTATACCCAGCCAACATTTTTCTGAGCGCTCAGAAATTATGACTCATAATAGACTCTAAAATAAGAGCATATTCAGAGTGTTCAAGTTTTAGAGTCAGAAATGAAACATAATAGATTCTTATTTATGAGTGTATTGAAAAATTTTTGAAAATTTTTTCAATACTCATAAATGACGCAAAAATTAATCATAAATGACTCAGAAAATTAAAAATTTTCCAGTAATGAGTT
The DNA here is from genome assembly GCA_949987735.1 of Leucophora obtusa. Taxonomy (NCBI): domain Eukaryota; kingdom Metazoa; phylum Arthropoda; class Insecta; order Diptera; family Anthomyiidae; genus Leucophora; species Leucophora obtusa. The sequence goes on from OX465298.1 coordinate 195,918,289, forward strand.
TTTTATGAGTCAAAAAAGTGCGCTTAGAAAGAGTCATCCTCGGTGAAGAAAAACACCCTCATATATCTATGATTTCAGAAGATCTAAGGACTCTTTTGTGCATCTTTTCGGGCTCCAATTGTACACTGGGTAACGCTAATTGTATCTCAGCGAAGAAAACCATTACCAGATATGTGGTTATGTAACTACATACGTGGTAATGGTAACTAGTTACTAGTTACTTTTGTATGGCGATGTATCATACGAGAAATTAATAAAATATGTTATTACCTATATACTTACCAGTATTAACAAAAATAATGAGTCTAAATGTAGATTGTCAAAAAATTAATTTTAATAAAAAAAACATTTTCTTATTGTAAAATTTGTTTTAATAAAATTTTCTCGTGCCGGAATCAAACCTGGGACATACAGAAATTCGAAAAGTATGTGGTTAAATACATCCTTACCAGAGTTAAAAAATATTGAGTCTAGAAATAGATTTAAAAGAAATTTACAAAAAATCTAAAACAATACTTAATATTTAAAATAATGATAAAAATAGGTTATTATTGTTAACGCATTATTTTTTGTTTTGAAATAATGGAAAAAAAAACTAACCAGTTATTAGAAATCATTATTATATCCCAGCAAAAAAAATTGGAGTTAATGCTTTACAAACTACTTCTTTCACTGCTTCCCAAGTATCCGTTAGGGTATTTTTACTGCTTTTTCAGAAGTTATTCTGAACAACTTCAAAAAATCACTTCTTTCATTGCTTCCAAAGTATCCATTAGTATATATTTAGAGCTTTTTTAGAATGACTTCTAGACAACATCCAAAAAATCACTCAAGTATTGCTTCTAAAGAGTAATTGCTCTAAAAGTGATCGTAAAAAGTGATCTTGGTATCATTTGGCATTTCCAAACAGAGGGTCTCGGGTTCGATTCCTGGCGGAACCAATATTTTTTTTAATTTTTTTTTATTTTTTTTTATTCTATTAATTTTTTTTATATTTATAATTTATTTGTTTTAATACAATATTTTTTTTAATTTTTAAATTTTTATATAAAAAAACAATGGTGAGAAATTGCTTTTTTTTGCAGCTGTCAGAATAGTACTGAAAACAATATTGAATTGGAGTGCACCTTTTACACTTGTTTAATAAGTGCTTTTATTGAAGAGAATAAGGAACAATATGTCGCAGTAACAAAGTGGTGTTTTATGCCAGTCAACTTTCACATCAAAGAATAGCTCAGCGGTAGAGCGCTAGACTAGCAATTGTGCGGTCGCAAGTTCGATACCCGGTGGCGGCAATAAAAAAACTTTTGTAAAATAAAAAAAAAATATTTTTTTTTTGTGAAGAATTTTTTAACTTTTAATTGGTGAAAAATAGCTTCCATTGCACTCGTTCAAAAAGTACTGAAAAAATTTTGAAGTATGAGTACTCGTCTCCTATGACAACTCAATGTTAAAATCATTAGTGTTTATGTTAAAAAAGAAGTACAGCTAGATCATCAATTGTAATGCTTTCTCTACTGCTTCGGCACCTCTTTGTTTTTGCGGGGTTGGATTTGTCTTTGGTCCGATATGCGTCTGCATCCCAAATTTCATTTAAATATATTTACAACTGCCACTTGTAGCATGCGAATAAGTATAAAAGCCAATTTTTGGACGACCTTTATATGGTCACGAGGTCTAAATAACCAGCATTTCATAATTTCTTTAATGTTAATATAATATCACCAGAAATTTTAAATTGCAACTGAATGAGCATTATATTTGCTTTGATAATCGGCCTTCCTAACCAATTTGAATAAACAATCATCTTGGTTAACAAATTCGATTATCACAATTACTTAAAAAGCTAATAATCGTTCATTTTCTAACATTAATTATCAATACAATTAATTTGTTAGTGGTAATAACCGAATTAAAACAAATAAGCTTATATTAAAAACTTAATTCGTTCTAAATTCTGAATGTTGATTATATTAGCCAATATGAAAAATATATAAGAATAATAGATTTTCAGTCATTTGCACTTACACCACCTAAATATTCAAAACATTAACCAGTTTAAATATTTTGGTTATTACAACCGATATATCGGTTATTTAAAACTAATTCATGTGTCAAAAATAAAAAACAAAAATATTTAATACAAATAAAACTTTTAAATATAAAAAAAGCAAAAAAAATTAAAATGAATACATTTTTGACTACAAAAGTACTTGCCATTATAGCTTGCATTTTTGCAAAGAAAATAAGCTATATTTAATGAATATCTATCGTTAAATACCGAAGTTACGATCAATATTGTGATTATAAATAATTTTTAAAAAGTTTATAAAAAAGGACCACATGACGTATGAGTAATACGTTAAGTAATAAGTAGTAATAAAGTGTATGTCCTAGGCTACGTGCGTTTGTATGGCTCCCAATCATTTGCTCCCAAATTGACAGAGATGAGCATTTGAGCCATTTGGAATACCCATTCCGTTTTTTCGAGGAAAATATACAAGAATATTAATTATTAATAAAGTGTAAAACTAAAACCTACTAATTTTGGTAAATAAATATGGTGTACGTTTTAGAAAACTTTAAGTTTTCTATCAAAATCTGTGGAAGAAATTCATCAATTTTATCACTTATCATCACACATGTTGTTCATCATTTATCATCACGCATGTTGTAACAAACAGAATGTTTCATCTCAACTCAACTTAGCATATACGAAAAGATCAAAATTACATTACTTTGATCTTGGTTAGTATGCTAAGCATCGAGCTTCTGTTAATTCACCCTTTTCTTACTTTGTATCGAAAAATTTGCCATAAGGATTACAAAAATCTTCGAAAGAGCGAGTCTGGTACAACTTGCCAAAACTTCATACAACTAGCCCACACACTTTACAATCTCGTGCACAACCTGCTCAAATTGCACCAAGGGTTGTAACGTGTGTGTACTTTACGTTGGTAGCAGTGTTGCCATAACGGCGATCTTATCGTCAGATCTAGCGATTTTTTATCAGGCATAATATAATTTTTTAAACTCGGTTTTATATTGAAAAAATATTATAAAATTCGCATATTAATATTCCATTATTATAAAACATAACTTCTTAAACGATTTTAGAAAAAAACCTTCTAAAAAATATACATTTCGATAAAATATGGGAATGCAATTTTTCACCGTGCGACGCCCTCTATTGAGTATTTTCAATACTAATATTAATTCAGTGAAAATCGGGATTCATTATTTGAAGTTTAATCCTAAAATGTTTTATTATTTAAAAGTTTATAACACTTATTATGAACATATTTAAGAAATTTTTGAGTAAAAATTGCTTTAAGTATTGCCATTTATTTTGAAAATGTGTTGGCAACACTGGTTGGTAGATACATACATGCATACAAACGAACACAATACGAGTATAAATAATAGATAAAAATAAGAAATACTTCATAGAAACCATCATTCTTAAAAATGTGCAGCACGGGTAAAGTCTATCTCGCAACTATTGCCGGTTATAATGAAATCAATTTATATCGTGTATTTTCAATAGCATGGAGTAAATATTCTGATGTGCCAGCAGATATTATTAATACAAAATATAAAATAAAAACATATAATCGTATCAAGTGTCCTTTGAGTTTTACGTTGGAACTGGAGAAGTTTTTAGCACCAAAAATTAGTTCAATTTCTGAAGAAAATCAAAACTGGTATTTCCTGTCTCTACAAGATATAGAAGAATTCACAAAATTTATCCATAATTGGAATAAAAAAACGTGTGTGTGTAAACCATATATTGAAACAAAACAATTAAAAATGCAATTTGTACAAGAAACTTGTAACAGATGGAATCAGACATTGGTAACCTTAACTGAATTTTTTCAATATTTTAAATTGAATATTGTCGAAAAAGATTCGGACGAAAATGTTATTGGCCAAATATTAACTTGTTCTGATCCTAAACAACTTGTTTACATTGACAGTTCTACAGCTGAATTTTTTGAAAAGTCTACATATACCGTTGAAAAATTTTTAAGTATTATTCAAATGAAGAAGTCAAATAAAATTTTTAATATTCCATGTATTTTTAAAAAAATTCAAAACCTTTTCGATATTTATGAATATTATTGTGAACAAGTAAATTTACTAGTTGATAAAATTTTAATAGAAAATGCTAACAATCCTCCAGATATCGATGAATTTACTAGTGGCGATGATGAAACACTCAGTAATGAAGCTAACAGTGATGAGGATGAAGAAGAATACGTGAAAAATATAATTTTTTATGGTGGTCAATATTCAGAATTTTTAGAAAAAAGGGAAGAATACAATCCTATACCAATATATAGCGATTTTTATAAAAAAAAAGAATGCCAAATTGAAGAAATTTATGATATAGACGATCAAAATACAATTGAACAAATTTATGCTACAGATGATCAAAATACAATTATTAATTGTGAACAATCTCATTTAATCGATAATTTTTCTAAAGATTACACCTTTGTCTCGGAACTATTATCAGAAGAGCAAAATAGAATTGAAATTGGTGAAAATTTAAATGCTGTAGCAGAAGAAACGGGAGTTGACAAGAATGTCAATAATGCCAAGAGATCAGCAGAAGAAGTAGGTGTTGACAACAATTGCAATACTCCCAAGAGACCAGCAGAGGAAACAGGAGTTAACAACAATGCCAAGAGACAAAAAAAACAACAAGAACAATCTGACAAATAGAATAAACAACATCAAAAAATTAATAAAAACAAATTTGAGAAAGAAAGGAACTTATTAAAAGTCAATGAAGTATGAAATGCGCCGAGAAGATATCAACAGAAACAAGAATGAAAATTGTTCTAAATTATAATAACTTTTCCAATAGAAATCTTAAGTATCTTTACATGTATTTCAAATTCATTGTGTGTAAAAATGTAAAAATTCTCGTTATCTATTTCTAATCAAGTTATACATAAAAAACATGATTTGTATTTATATAAGGTTTACACTGAATTTACGAGTTTATATGGAAACCCGTATTGTAATAAAGATTTTAAATCAAAATCCAAAATGAAATTTATTGCAAAATAAAGGATATTTATTTATTTGGAATTCTATATTTTAAATTCAAGACGAATGTCTGTTATTACAGTATAGAATTTTACTTTTGTGGTAGGTATACATTTTTCATTATAACATTACAATAAATAATAATATTAACATCAAACACAATTTTTAATTTCCAAAAAAATTAGGCGTGTTCGTTTACTTACTACAAGTTACTACTTTTACTACAACTGGAAAAATTCAATACAAAAAGTAAACAAAACTTTCCAATTGTAGTCAAAATAGTAGGAAATTCAAGTAAACCAACACGCTGTATAAGAAAAAAATATATATCATTCATTCCATGAAATAACACTGAAAAATTACGATTTTTTTTCTTAGGTTCTCCGATTTTGTTTATATTTTGTACATAGTCCCATTTGCACATAGCCTTTTTCAGATCTCGAAATTTGTAAAAACTCGCGATTTTATGCGCGTTTTTAATTTTCAACAATTTCATAAAAATACTAAAAGTGCTTCACTTTGAAGTGTCATAACTTTTTAACTGTATATCGCATGTTATTAATTTAAACGATATTTGGAAGATGCTCTTGTCTACTTTATAACTGGATGTTTCTAAACAAAATGACTGTTAAAAAAGTGCATAAGTAATGCAAATGCAGTTTTCTATGCATTTTTCAAAACTTCCTCCCCCTACGATTTGAAAAAAAAAAAAAAAATACAGTTTACTAAAATATGGAATCTTAGCTAAATATACAAGTGCTGATTTTAATTGGACAAACATGCCTTCTATTTTTAATGATTTTTTTAAAAAAATCTTACTTCGAAAAAAGCAAAAAAAAACATGGAAATATAAACATTAAAAAACAACCCCAAAGTGTACCTTTATGTAGGGTAGAGGGGGGATCCTTCGCCACTTTTTTTCAAAGCACTGTCATTTCTTAACCCCTAATTATTTTTCAAAAATTATTTTACATCTACATATCTTGGCTTTAATTTCTATGATTTTTATTCTAATTATTTTCATATTTTCTAAGTTCTATTAATGATTTTCTCAGTAACCCAAATCGGCATAACTGCCACAAACTTGGGGGATATTCGCCAAAAGAACTAGATACAATTTCAACAAAAAAAATTTGTTAATACTTATTCTAATAATTTAGAATAAGTTCTTTAAGATATGTGATTCTTTTTAATCAATAAATCTCCACTACATCAAAAAAAATCACTTAAAACTATTATATAATGATTCTTTAAAATTACAAAAAACTGAATAATTAATATAAATTTAATAATGAACACGATTGTTCTAATTTACTATGAAACATATTTTAAACATATAGAAAAGTCTTATACAGCATTTTAGGCAGGGATGCACTAACTCTTTGTAGCTCCAGGAGCCATCTGGTGATTGTGCCCCAGAGACAGGCATAAGCATAAAATTAATATTTTTCACACCTTTTAAGCATTTAATAAAACCCAAATTATTATTATTTGAAATATTAGGATCATAGGTCCAACATAATTAAAAATTATTTTTTTATCACACGATTTGAGGAAGTTATTGCAAAATGTAGCTGCTTTGAATTATTTTTTGGCGCCCCAAAAAACACAGAAACATGTCTGTCTACGACCGCATGTGATATAAATTCGTTAAAGTCGATGTCAAGGAAAGGTAATTGAAAAATGCATAAAATATATTTTTTCCAATTTTTTATCTCCCTTAGCATTGGAGAAAAATTGGATTAGTGTATGTGCCCCACTGGCGAAGGATCCCCCTCTATTTATAGCTGGTTTTACCAAATCAGGCCGTTAATATACGAAAGCACAAAATTCTCGTCCCGTACCTTATGTATGTTAATGTCTCGGCTTGTGTAAAAAAGCTATCATTTTCTTATTGCAGACAACTGAAGAGTAGTGTGATGGCTACGAAATAATTGTATTGTCTATCATGAAAATTATCAACAAAAAAACAACAAATAAAATCTAATATGACAATATCATATTAGAATTTGGACTTGAGGTAGAACAATATTCTAACTGAACAAATCTATTTTTATTATAAATGGAAAAAAAACGCTTAAAAACAACTTGGTCTTTCTGGTAATCATATTGTAACAAAAAATTCTATCAGGTTGTGTATATTAGCAAAAAACAAACATTTTTAAACTTCCAAAATAAAAAAGATTAGTAATTTTTTGTTTGCTAATTTTAGCTAATCGGGTTTCAAAATTTAGTAAAATTAAATTTGTAGATTTAGCAACTCAAATTAGTAAAAAATTCTGTAATTTGTAAAATGAGAATACCAAATTATTTTACTAAAAAACAACTTTACACTAAAAATTAGTATAATACTAGTATAATAAAATTTGAAACCGTTTTACTAATTTTTATACTAACTTTTTTTTTAGTGTAATAGATAATATTGTCCTGATAAAAAAAGGAGTTTTTTTAAATCAATTTGGTAAAAAAACCTCGCGCACCGAAAGCGATTTCTAAAATGCTTTAAATTTTCAACTATTGCATTAGTATCGCAATTTGATAAAATTTTCTTGTCAAAATGGTGGAAAATGACTTTTACTGATGTTCGTATTAGAAAATTAAAGAAGCTCACTAATTTGGAGTGAAATATTACTTCCTTTTAAATAAAAAAAAGTAATAATGATTTATATAAAATTTCAATACGTTTGGTGCGGAAACTTTTAACGATCGCGAAAAGCATTTCTTAATATTTTTCCATGCTCCACTTGATTTTGTCTTGGGAGAAATAATATTTGCAAAAATTGCAAATGTATAGTTGATCATCTAATTCGTAAATAAATTTTTTTTTTAGATTTGAGATCATAATTTTGATTCAGTTATGTCTTGAAGAAACATCTCAAAAATCTTTGTCATATCTTTATTAATCTCTTCCTCATTGTTTCCGTAATATAAATGTAGAAATTTTAAATTTCTTTTCCTTTTCACTAAGACAACCCGTTTTGCCTATAAAAAAAAGCAACTCATAATATAACGCATATTTGCCTAATAACAAAGTCTGATTGAAAGAACGACCAAAGATATCTTGGATATTGGATATTGGCTTGGATATTTGCCGATTTGTGGAATGGCTAAACTTTTATGATTATTCACAAGATCAGAAATATAACTTTAAAAGTCTGAAGATAAATGTTTACCAATGTTTAATCAATAAAGGACATTTTTCATTATGATTTAATTCATTTGAATTTTTATATACCCATGCATAATTAGTCTTGATAAAAATTATACAATACTACCTTGAAATTTCACATTTTTGCCATTGTCATCTTTAATGTTTAAACGTTGATTATTTTGGTGTGTGGATAATAAATATAAGTATCCGCTTTGCTGATACCATGATCCTTTAAATTAGTTAAAAGTACTTTTTCAACCGAATATCTTATTCCACCTGTTAACATCTTTACTGAAAATTTTATAATGACTAATCAGTTAATCTTATACCTATTAATTTTAACTTTTGTTAATCCTACTTAGGTACGCATAATATTGTCTTATTGTCACCTGTTACTAAAATTGTGGAAATTCCAAGGATTAAAAACTAATAATAATCCACAGGTAAAATATGTGAAAAATGTGTGGAAAGTTTTGTTTATTTTGACATTACGAATATTTTTGTAAAATGTAGAAATGATATTTTGTTTCTAGTATCGAACTTTTATTTGTATATTTTACGAAATTTTATAAGTACAAAAAAAAAAAGATTGCTAAAGATATAAATATTTGGTTTAAATAGAAAATAATTTTGTAACTGGTAGTAAATTGGGTGTATTACTTAAAACTGCGAGATTTTTGGCAAATTTTGGACGTTTATTGTGAAACATTGTCCATCATTAGCTATGACCTTTTTCCATATTTCTGGCAACATATTTATTCCACGCCAAAAGAACTGTTCAGTTTTTGAGGTCAAGAACGAATCAAGCCAATTTCGGACACCCTGTTCTTAAGTGAGGCGTATTTTAGTGAGAGCGTTCTGCATCGACCGAAACAAATGTATAAGGTGGGTGAGGCAAAACTTCCCAAGCACTCTTTTCTAATTAGTTTTTAACCGGTAATGGCATATTACATGTTCATATTTGGTCACATATTCCGGGCGTTTTTCGACCAATGCTCACTTCAAACGAATCAGTCGTGTTCGGTACAGGTCTCCTGTGATCGTATGGCCCGATTTCAGCAGCAAATAATAGATGGGATCCTGCTTTAAAAATTAAAAAAAAAAAATTTTAATTTGCTTTTACTTTTACTTAAAATTTTTACCCATGTCTGACTCAACAATGGGCTCAAAAGAATATACAATTTAATTGAAAATCACTGATGAAGATATAGGTGCATATTCCTACACTGATAGAATTTTGTGCATAGTATTAATGAATTTGTTCATTAATACAATGATTTTTTTCATTGAAAAGTCCCCAAAGAACGCGTTCATTAGATCAATGAAACGTATTCATTAAATGAAAACTAATTGAAAAAAATATTTTTTTTTGCGTTACTTTTTTTTATTTATTTTTATTTTATTAATTTTTATTTGTACATACTCGTATATTTCTTTTTCGTTTTTATAACGTTTTTGACATCTCCCTGAAGTCGACTTGAACCCGCAATCACCAGAATGTAAACATTATCGCGTTACCGATTGATCTAAATAGCCAAAACAAAATGATGTCATTATTTGGACTTTTATATTTAAATAATTTCAGTTTGCAACCCTAGCGTTAATTACTGGAACATATATCTATTTTAGTAATTAGCAAATTCAAAACCCTTGTAAAAATTATAGCATATCTTACGGGTTAGTTGAAAATATATAATGAAAAATTCATTCAATTAATGAATTTTTCATTAACTCAATGAAATTTTTTCATTAAATCAGTGAATTCAGATTAATGAAATCGATTCATTAATAGTATGAACGAAAATTCTATCAGTGTACGAAAAGTCTGTGACTCTTAGATGTAACTGTATTCCCCATGTATTTGTTGTTGCAAAGTCACAACAAATTATATCTATTCAAATTTTTGTTTGAAAACTTCAAACAAAAGCGCTGCGGTGTAATGGTTAGCGCGTTGGACTGTTACACGTGAGGTTGCGGGTTCGAGCCCCAACCAAGGCAATATCAATTTATGAAAAATAGTAATATGTATCAGTTTTTTCTATCCCTCATACATATCGCAGCGTCCTCCTTCGGTGTTCCCATAGCACTTAACCCCACCGAAGTAAAATAATATAACAGGGCTATGAACTAAAAAAGCTTCAACAAAGTTCGCCAACTCACCATCTGATGGCGCGCAACAACTGTTCTAAAATTCAACATCTCGCGCAATTACAGTGTTGCCATATTTGAAGCTCTTCATCTTTCACCACCTTTTACTTCTACACTATCCCCTTTCCAGAGGAAGCAACACGCTAATTAATAGGAAGAATTTCCTGAGTGTTGCTTATATTAACAAAAAAAAAAAAACGAGTAAAAAGGTTAAAGTCGGGCATGCCGACTATACAATACCCTACACCAACTGCTTAAAAACCAACTAACGTTTGGATCTGAAATTCGAATGGGTTAAAATGGGACTTGTGTCAAAATTTTCTATAATGTGAGTCAGCGAACCAAATTTCATTAAAATATCTTAATATTTGCGACCTGCAGTTTGTAATCAAGCCAATTTTGGGGGGACCCTTATATGGGCACTAGGTCTAAACATGGACCGGTGTTAAACAAAATCAATAGGCTTCGTCTTTGGGCTGATATAGGTCGGTGTACCAAATTTCATCAAAATATCTTAATATTTGCGACCTGCAGCGTATAAACAATATAATTTTGGTAGGACCCTTACATGGGCACTAGGTCTAAACATGGACCGGTGTTAACCAAAATCAATAGGCGTCGTCCTTGGGCCGACATAAGTCGGTGTACCAAGTTTCATTAAAATATCTTAATATTTGCGACCTGTAGAGTGCGCACAAAAATGCATGGACAGACAGACAGATGGACGGACGGACAGACAGACGGACATCGTTAAATCGAAATAAAAAAAAATTCTAAGCCGATCGGTATACTATAAGGTGGGTCTAGGACCAGTATTTTTTGGTGTTACAAACATCAGCACAAGCTTATAATACCCTGACCACATAGTGGTGTAGGGTATAACAAATTTTAGACCTGGTATCGACACGATCATAACATTGACAAATAAAATTTGAATTTTTTGAATTTTATTGTTGTTTTGTACGAAAAGTTAAGACTCCCAGTCTTCAAAATAGTCTTATGACGGTCACAATGAATCACAAGTCACAATGAATCACATAGTCTGATTTAAAAATGACTGTGAAAAATTAATAATTTTTAGAGAAAAAAGTTTTTTCTTGTGCTTAACCTCAAACCTACTAAATTAATAAATATTTGTTCAGGTTTTTATATGAGAGCGGATCGTCAGTAATGCCCAGAGTAAGAAGTTCATGCACTAAAACTCATATTTAACGTTCATAAAATTCGTATTTTATGTTCATAAAATATATTTTTTTCTAATTTGAGATCTGTTAACAAGAATATGAAGTCAAAATATCGATACATCCGCGAACAAAAAGTCTGCAGTGAAAGAGTTAAAAGTGTAAAAAAAAATTGCTTACAATAGTGGCGTAAATTCAGGGTTACCGCTGAGAATTTTGAAAAAGTAGCACAAAAAGTCGTTTTTTCAAAATAAAGTCCCACAAAAAAGTTGTTTTTTCAAAAAAAAAGTAGCACACTTTTTTAACGTTTTTTATTCAAAGAAAACAAAACACGAGAAGAAATTAACAATTTAAACAAAAAAATAAGAAATCCATTGAAAAATTTATTATTTTGAAAATTTATTTCTGTGTTTTTGTACAAGTTCATTAATGGGAACTCAGTCTTCTATTTCGGTATCTAGCAAATTCGAAGTTGATAGCATCGAGTCACAGGTTTTGTCTTTTAACTTGTTGGTTAATTTAATTTTCATTAACCCCAATTTAGAGAAAATTCTTTCCGCGCACGCGCTGCTGTTAGATTATCTACATTTAAAACAAATTAGTACAAAAGGCTGTTCTTATTCCATTGAACTAATTTTTATGTTATTTTGTCTTAAAATTTAGGATTAAACCATGTAATATATTTTATAATTCCAATTTTGCATAACTATTAATTTCATTCGTATTTGAACTAATTTTGAAAGCTAATTTTTAGTAATTTGTGTTTCTTAATTTTTAAATTTTGCCAGTTAATTTAAATCATATTTGCTTTTAAATCATTGATGGAACTCACAGTGCGCACTATATTAAGTTTTCAATTAGCATTTGTGGTAAATTTGACAATTTTCTATAGATTAAACTTAAACTGTGAATTCCTCAATTATATTTTTATGTCTATGCTATCAGGGTCACATTCGGGTAGCGCTTTTTCCCATAGTTTTAATTTCATAATCAGAAAATACCTTATTTCTCGGAAGCTAATCGTGATACAGCACAGTGGCCAAAAATTGATCTCTCCTTAAACTATATTTACACACGAGAGAAAACTGCTAGAGATAGAACAAAAAACACCCATAATTTGCTTAAATCATTCACAATGGAGCTATTTCGAAGTGTACTTTGCTATATCTCCAGTAGTTTTTTCTCACTTGCAAATATGTCTTTATAATCTACGTATCTATACTCTCAATAATAAATATGGTGATATCTTGGGTCGGATCCGGAGTGTCCACAAATCCACATTTTAAGCGATATTTTACTACAAATTTTTTACACGAAATAAAATTTCTTTTGAATTTAGCCTAAATGTTTTACTTAAATTGTCCATATATTTAGCAGCTTGCTAAAATTTAGTCTACACGTGTGAAAAAGGTTAGATCTAACCTGATCTATTTAGATCTAATTAAATATCATTCTATATAATTATATAAGGTGCCAGATCAGAATATGTATTTGTATTACTGACTTTACAAAAAAGGGGGAAATGTCGCACAAAGTTAGGAAAAGTGGCAAAATTAGATTAGTTTGAAAAAGTCGCACATAAAGTCAAAGGCCGTCAAAAAGGTTGCAAATTGCAACTTTAGTCGCACAACGGTAACCCTGTATAAATTACACAAATTTATATAAAAAGTGAGCGGAAAACAGGGGGTGATCTTAAGTTAACCCAAAACCGGCATAATTTCACCCAAAATCGGCAAATTTATCACTTATCATCACACATGTTGTTTATCATTTATCATCACGCATGTTGTAACAAAATTGACAAAATGTTTCATTTCAACTCAACTTAGCATATACGAAAAGATCAAAATTACATTACTTTGATCTTGGTTAGTATGTTAAGCATCGAGCTTACAATTAAAAGAGGTACCGACTCTCCTAACTTCTGTTAACTCTTTTCTTAATTTGTATCGAAAAATTTGCCATAAGGATTATAAAAATCTTCGAAAGAGCGAGACTGGTACAACTTGCCAAAAAATCAAAAATTTTTGATTTTTCGTACAACCAAGCCACAACTTCACACAACTAGCCCACACACTTTACAATCTCGTGCACAACCTGCTCAAATTGCACCAAGGGTTGTAACGTGTGTGCCATACTTTACGTTGGTAGCATGTTGCCATAACGGCGATTTTATCGTCAGATCTAGCGATTTTTTATCAGGCATAATATAATTTTTTAAACTCGGTTTTATATTGAAAAAATATTATAAAATTCGCATATTAATATTCCATTATTATAAAACATAACTTCTTAAACGATTTTAGAAAAAAACCTTCTAAAAAATATACATTTCGATAAAATATGGGAATGCAATTTTTCACCGTGCAACGCCCTCTATTGAGTATTTTCAATACTAATATTAATTCAGTGAAAATCGGGATTCATTATTTGAAGTTTAATCCTAAAATGTTTTATTATTTAAAAGTTTATAACACTTATTATGAACATATTTAAGAAATTTTTGAGTAAAAATTGCTTTAAGTATTGCCATTTATTTTGAAAATGTGTTGGCAACACTGGTTGGTAGATACATACATGCATACAAACGAACACAATACGAGTATAAATAATAGATAAAAATAAGAAATACTTCATAGAAACCATCATTCTTAAAAATGTGCAGCACGGGTAAAGTCTATCTCGCAACTATTGCCGGTTATAATGAAATCAATTTATATCGTGTATTTTCAATAGCATGGAGTAAATATTCTGATGTGCCAGCAGATATTATTAATACAAAATATAAAATAAAAACATATAATCGTATCAAGTGTCCTTTGAGTTTTACGTTGGAACTGGAGAAGTTTTTAGCACCAAAAATTAGTTCAATTTCTGAAGAAAATCAAAAATGGTATTTCCTGTCTCTACAAGATATAGAAGAATTCACAAAATTTATCCATAATTGGAATAAAAAAACGTGTGTGTGTAAACCATATATTGAAACAAAACAATTAAAAATGCAATTTGTACAAGAAACTTGTAACAGATGGATCGCTAATCAGACATTGGTAACCTTAACTGAATTTTTTCAATATTTTAAATTGAATATTGTCGAAAAAGATTCGGACGAAAATGTTATTGGCCAAATATTAACTTGTTCTGATCCTAAACAACTTGTTTACATTGACAGTTCTACAGCTGAATTTTTTGAAAAGTCTACATATACCGTTGAAAAATTTTTAAGTATTATTCAAATGAAGAAGTCAAATAAAATTTTTAATATTCCATGTATTTTTAAAAAAATTCAAAACCTTTTCGATATTTATGAATATTATTGTGAACAAGTAAATTTACTAGTTGATAAAATTTTAATAGAAAATGCTAACAATCCTCCAGATATCGATGAATTTACTAGTGGCGATGATGAAACACTCAGTAATGAAGCTAACAGTGATGAGGATGAAGAAGAATACGTGAAAAATATAATTTTTTATGGTGGTCAATATTCAGAATTTTTAGAAAAAAGGGAAGAATACAATCCTATACCAATATATAGCGATTTTTATAAAAAAAAAGAATGCCAAATTGAAGAAATTTATGATATAGACGATCAAAATACAATTGAAGAAATTTATGCTACAGATGATCAAAATACAATTATTAATTGTGAACAATCTCATTTAATCGATAATTTTTCTAAAAATTACACCTTTGTCTCGGAACTATTATCAGAAGAGCAAAATAGAATTGAAATTGTTGAAAATTTAAATGCTGTAGCAGAAGAAACGGGAGTTGACAAGAATGTCAATAATGCCAAGAGATCAGCAGAAGAAGTAGGAGTTGACAACAATTGCAATACTCCCAAGAGACCAGCAGAGGAAACAGGAGTTAACAACAATGCCAAGAGACCAAAAAAACAACAAGAACAATCTGACAAATAGAAAAAACAAAATCAAAAAAATTAATAAAAACAAATTTGAGAAAGAAAGGAACTTATTAAAAGTCAATGAAGTATGAAATGCGCCGAGAAGATATCAACAGAAACAAGAATGAAAATTGTTCTAAATTATAATAACTTTTCCAATAGAAATCTTAAGTATCTTTACATGTATTTCAAATTCATTGTGTGTAAAAATGTAAAAATTCTCGTTATCTATTTCTAATCAAGTTATACATAAAAAACATGATTTGTATTTATATAAGGTTTACACTGAATTTACGAGTTTATATGGAAACCCGTATTGTAATAAAGATTTTAAATCAAAATCCAAAATGAAATTTATTGCAAAATAAAGGATATTTATTTATTTGGAATTCTATATTTTAAATTCAAGACGAATGTCTGTTATTACAGTATAGAATTTTACTTTTGTGGTAGGTATACATTTTTCATTATAACATTACAATAAATAATAATATTAACATCAAACACAATTTTTAATTTCCAAAAAAATTAGGCGTGTTCGTTTACTTACTACAAGTTACTACTTTTACTACAACTGGAAAAATTCAATACAAAAAGTAAACAAAACTTTCCAATTGTAGTCAAAATAGTAGGAAATTCAAGTAAACCAACACGCTGTATAAGAAAAAAATATATATCATTCATTCCATGAAATAACACTGAAAAATTACGATTTTTTTTCTTAGGTTCTCCGATTTTGTTTATATTTTGTACATAGTCCCATTTGCACATAGCCTTTTTCAGATCTCGAAATTTGTAAAAACTCGCGATTTTATGCGCGTTTTTAATTTTCAACAATTTCATAAAAATACTAAAAGTGCTTCACTTTGAAGTGTCATAACTTTTTAACTGTATATCGCATGTTATTAATTTAAACGATATTTGGAAGATGCTCTTGTCTACTTTATAACTGGATGTTTCTAAACAAAATGACTGTTAAAAAAGTGCATAAGTAATGCAAATGCAGTTTTCTATGCATTTTTCAAAACTTCCTCCCCCTACGATTTGAAAAAAAAAAAAAAAATACAGTTTACTAAAATATGGAATCTTAGCTAAATATACAAGTGCTGATTTTAATTGGACAAACATGCCTTCTATTTTTAATGATTTTTTTAAAAAAATCTTACTTCGAAAAAAGCAAAAAAAAACATGGAAATATAAACATTAAAAAACAACCCCAAAGTGTACCTTTATGTAGGGTAGAGGGGGGATCCTTCGCCACTTTTTTTCAAAGCACTGTCATTTCTTAACCCCTAATTATTTTTCAAAAATTATTTTACATCTACATATCTTGGCTTTAATTTCTATGATTTTTATTCTAATTATTTTCATATTTTCTAAGTTCTATTAATGATTTTCTCAGTAACCCAAATCGGCATAACTGCCACAAACTTGGGGGATATTCGCCAAAAGAACTAGATACAATTTCAACAAAAAAAATTTGTTAATACTTATTCTAATAATTTAGAATAAGTTCTTTAAGATATGTGATTCTTTTTAATCAATAAATCTCCACTACATCAAAAAAAATCACTTAAAACTATTATATAATGATTCTTTAAAATTACAAAAAACTGAATAATTAATATAAATTTAATAATGAACACGATTGTTCTAATTTACTATGAAACATATTTTAAACATATAGAAAAGTCTTATACAGCATTTTAGGCAGGGATGCACTAACTCTTTGTAGCTCCAGGAGCCATCTGGTGATTGTGCCCCAGAGACAGGCATAAGCATAAAATTAATATTTTTCACACCTTTTAAGCATTTAATAAAACCCAAATTATTATTATTTGAAATATTAGGATCATAGGTCCAACATAATTAAAAATTATTTTTTTATCACACGATTTGAGGAAGTTATTGCAAAATGTAGCTGCTTTGAATTATTTTTTGGCGCCCCAAAAAACACAGAAACATGTCTGTCTACGACCGCATGTGATATAAATTCGTTAAAGTCGATGTCAAGGAAAGGTAATTGAAAAATGCATAAAATATATTTTTTCCAATTTTTTATCTCCCTTAGCATTGGAGAAAAATTGGATTAGTGTATGTGCCCCACTGGCGAAGGATCCCCCTCTATTTATAGCTGGTTTTACCAAATCAGGCCGTTAATATACGAAAGCACAAAATTCTCGTCCCGTACCTTATGTATGTTAATGTCTCGGCTTGTGTAAAAAAGCTATCATTTTCTTATTGCAGACAACTGAAGAGTAGTGTGATGGCTACGAAATAATTGTATTGTCTATCATGAAAATTATCAACAAAAAAACAACAAATAAAATCTAATATGACAATATCATATTAGAATTTGGACTTGAGGTAGAACAATATTCTAACTGAACAAATCTATTTTTATTATAAATGGAAAAAAAACGCTTAAAAACAACTTGGTCTTTCTGGTAATCATATTGTAACAAAAAATTCTATCAGGTTGTGTATATTAGCAAAAAACAAACATTTTTAAACTTCCAAAATAAAAAAGATTAGTAATTTTTTGTTTGCTAATTTTAGCTAATCGGGTTTCAAAATTTAGTAAAATTAAATTTGTAGATTTAGCAACTCAAATTAGTAAAAAATTCTGTAATTTGTAAAATGAGAATACCAAATTATTTTACTAAAAAACAACTTTACACTAAAAATTAGTATAATACTAGTATAATAAAATTTGAAACCGTTTTACTAATTTTTATACTAACTTTTTTTTTAGTGTAATAGATAATATTGTCCTGATAAAAAAAGGAGTTTTTTTAAATCAATTTGGTAAAAAAACCTCGCGCACCGAAAGCGATTTCTAAAATGCTTTAAATTTTCAACTATTGCATTAGTATCGCAATTTGATAAAATTTTCTTGTCAAAATGGTGGAAAATGACTTTTACTGATGTTCGTATTAGAAAATTAAAGAAGCTCACTAATTTGGAGTGAAATATTACTTCCTTTTAAATAAAAAAAAGTAATAATGATTTATATAAAATTTCAATACGTTTGGTGCGGAAACTTTTAACGATCGCGAAAAGCATTTCTTAATATTTTTCCATGCTCCACTTGATTTTGTCTTGGGAGAAATAATATTTGCAAAAATTGCAAATGTATAGTTGATCATCTAATTCGTAAATAAATTTTTTTTTTAGATTTGAGATCATAATTTTGATTCAGTTATGTCTTGAAGAAACATCTCAAAAATCTTTGTCATATCTTTATTAATCTCTTCCTCATTGTTTCCGTAATATAAATGTAGAAATTTTAAATTTCTTTTCCTTTTCACTAAGACAACCCGTTTTGCCTATAAAAAAAAGCAACTCATAATATAACGCATATTTGCCTAATAACAAAGTCTGATTGAAAGAACGACCAAAGATATCTTGGATATTGGATATTGGCTTGGATATTTGCCGATTTGTGGAATGGCTAAACTTTTATGATTATTCACAAGATCAGAAATATAACTTTAAAAGTCTGAAGATAAATGTTTACCAATGTTTAATCAATAAAGGACATTTTTCATTATGATTTAATTCATTTGAATTTTTATATACCCATGCATAATTAGTCTTGATAAAAATTATACAATACTACCTTGAAATTTCACATTTTTGCCATTGTCATCTTTAATGTTTAAACGTTGATTATTTTGGTGTGTGGATAATAAATATAAGTATCCGCTTTGCTGATACCATGATCCTTTAAATTAGTTAAAAGTACTTTTTCAACCGAATATCTTATTCCACCTGTTAACATCTTTACTGAAAATTTTATAATGACTAATCAGTTAATCTTATACCTATTAATTTTAACTTTTGTTAATCCTACTTAGGTACGCATAATATTGTCTTATTGTCACCTGTTACTAAAATTGTGGAAATTCCAAGGATTAAAAACTAATAATAATCCACAGGTAAAATATGTGAAAAATGTGTGGAAAGTTTTGTTTATTTTGACATTACGAATATTTTTGTAAAATGTAGAAATGATATTTTGTTTCTAGTATCGAACTTTTATTTGTATATTTTACGAAATTTTATAAGTACAAAAAAAAAAAGATTGCTAAAGATATAAATATTTGGTTTAAATAGAAAATAATTTTGTAACTGGTAGTAAATTGGGTGTATTACTTAAAACTGCGAGATTTTTGGCAAATTTTGGACGTTTATTGTGAAACATTGTCCATCATTAGCTATGACCTTTTTCCATATTTCTGGCAACATATTTATTCCACGCCAAAAGAACTGTTCAGTTTTTGAGGTCAAGAACGAATCAAGCCAATTTCGGACACCCTGTTCTTAAGTGAGGCGTATTTTAGTGAGAGCGTTCTGCATCGACCGAAACAAATGTATAAGGTGGGTGAGGCAAAACTTCCCAAGCACTCTTTTCTAATTAGTTTTTAACCGGTAATGGCATATTACATGTTCATATTTGGTCACATATTCCGGGCGTTTTTCGACCAATGCTCACTTCAAACGAATCAGTCGTGTTCGGTACAGGTCTCCTGTGATCGTATGGCCCGATTTCAGCAGCAAATAATAGATGGGATCCTGCTTTAAAAATTAAAAAAAAAAAATTTTAATTTGCTTTTACTTTTACTTAAAATTTTTACCCATGTCTGACTCAACAATGGGCTCAAAAGAATATACAATTTAATTGAAAATCACTGATGAAGATATAGGTGCATATTCCTACACTGATAGAATTTTGTGCATAGTATTAATGAATTTGTTCATTAATACAATGATTTTTTTCATTGAAAAGTCCCCAAAGAACGCGTTCATTAGATCAATGAAACGTATTCATTAAATGAAAACTAATTGAAAAAAATATTTTTTTTTGCGTTACTTTTTTTTATTTATTTTTATTTTATTAATTTTTATTTGTACATACTCGTATATTTCTTTTTCGTTTTTATAACGTTTTTGACATCTCCCTGAAGTCGACTTGAACCCGCAATCACCAGAATGTAAACATTATCGCGTTACCGATTGATCTAAATAGCCAAAACAAAATGATGTCATTATTTGGACTTTTATATTTAAATAATTTCAGTTTGCAACCCTAGCGTTAATTACTGGAACATATATCTATTTTAGTAATTAGCAAATTCAAAACCCTTGTAAAAATTATAGCATATCTTACGGGTTAGTTGAAAATATATAATGAAAAATTCATTCAATTAATGAATTTTTCATTAACTCAATGAAATTTTTTCATTAAATCAGTGAATTCAGATTAATGAAATCGATTCATTAATAGTATGAACGAAAATTCTATCAGTGTACGAAAAGTCTGTGACTCTTAGATGTAACTGTATTCCCCATGTATTTGTTGTTGCAAAGTCACAACAAATTATATCTATTCAAATTTTTGTTTGAAAACTTCAAACAAAAGCGCTGCGGTGTAATGGTTAGCGCGTTGGACTGTTACACGTGAGGTTGCGGGTTCGAGCCCCAACCAAGGCAATATCAATTTATGAAAAATAGTAATATGTATCAGTTTTTTCTATCCCTCATACATATCGCAGCGTCCTCCTTCGGTGTTCCCATAGCACTTAACCCCACCGAAGTAAAATAATATAACAGGGCTATGAACTAAAAAAGCTTCAACAAAGTTCGCCAACTCACCATCTGATGGCGCGCAACAACTGTTCTAAAATTCAACATCTCGCGCAATTACAGTGTTGCCATATTTGAAGCTCTTCATCTTTCACCACCTTTTACTTCTACACTATCCCCTTTCCAGAGGAAGCAACACGCTAATTAATAGGAAGAATTTCCTGAGTGTTGCTTATATTAACAAAAAAAAAAAAACGAGTAAAAAGGTTAAAGTCGGGCATGCCGACTATACAATACCCTACACCAACTGCTTAAAAACCAACTTACGTTTGGATCTGAAATTCGAATGGGTTAAAATGGGACTTGTGTCAAAATTTTCTATAATGTGAGTCAGCGAACCAAATTTCATTAAAATATCTTAATATTTGCGACCTGCAGTTTGTAATCAAGCCAATTTTGGGGGGACCCTTATATGGGCACTAGGTCTAAACATGGACCGGTGTTAAACAAAATCAATAGGCTTCGTCTTTGGGCTGATATAGGTCGGTGTACCAAATTTCATCAAAATATCTTAATATTTGCGACCTGCAGCGTATAAACAATATAATTTTGGTAGGACCCTTACATGGGCACTAGGTCTAAACATGGACCGGTGTTAACCAAAATCAATAGGCGTCGTCCTTGGGCCGACATAAGTCGGTGTACCAAGTTTCATTAAAATATCTTAATATTTGCGACCTGTAGAGTGCGCACAAAAATGCATGGACAGACAGACAGATGGACGGACGGACAGACAGACGGACATCGTTAAATCGAAATAAAAAAAAATTCTAAGCCGATCGGTATACTATAAGGTGGGTCTAGGACCAGTATTTTTTGGTGTTACAAACATCAGCACAAGCTTATAATACCCTGACCACATAGTGGTGTAGGGTATAACAAATTTTAGACCTGGTATCGACACGATCATAACATTGACAAATAAAATTTGAATTTTTTGAATTTTATTGTTGTTTTGTACGAAAAGTTAAGACTCCCAGTCTTCAAAATAGTCTTATGACGGTCACAATGAATCACAAGTCACAATGAATCACATAGTCTGATTTAAAAATGACTGTGAAAAATTAATAATTTTTAGAGAAAAAAGTTTTTTCTTGTGCTTAACCTCAAACCTACTAAATTAATAAATATTTGTTCAGGTTTTTATATGAGAGCGGATCGTCAGTAATGCCCAGAGTAAGAAGTTCATGCACTAAAACTCATATTTAACGTTCATAAAATTCGTATTTTATGTTCATAAAATATATTTTTTTCTAATTTGAGATCTGTTAACAAGAATATGAAGTCAAAATATCGATACATCCGCGAACAAAAAGTCTGCAGTGAAAGAGTTAAAAGTGTAAAAAAAAATTGCTTACAATAGTGGCGTAAATTCAGGGTTACCGCTGAGAATTTTGAAAAAGTAGCACAAAAAGTCGTTTTTTCAAATAAAGTCCCACAAAAAAGTTGTTTTTTCAAAAAAAAAGTAGCACACTTTTTTAACGTTTTTTATTCAAAGAAAACAAAACACGAGAAGAAATTAACAATTTAAACAAAAAAATAAGAAATCCATTGAAAAATTTATTATTTTGAAAATTTATTTCTGTGTTTTTGTACAAGTTCATTAATGGGAACTCAGTCTTCTATTTCGGTATCTAGCAAATTCGAAGTTGATAGCATCGAGTCACAGGTTTTGTCTTTTAACTTGTTGGTTAATTTAATTTTCATTAACCCCAATTTAGAGAAAATTCTTTCCGCGCACGCGCTGCTGTTAGATTATCTACATTTAAAACAAATTAGTACAAAAGGCTGTTCTTATTCCATTGAACTAATTTTTATGTTATTTTGTCTTAAAATTTAGGATTAAACCATGTAATATATTTTATAATTCCAATTTTGCATAACTATTAATTTCATTCGTATTTGAACTAATTTTGAAAGCTAATTTTTAGTAATTTGTGTTTCTTAATTTTTAAATTTTGCCAGTTAATTTAAATCATATTTGCTTTTAAATCATTGATGGAACTCACAGTGCGCACTATATTAAGTTTTCAATTAGCATTTGTGGTAAATTTGACAATTTTCTATAGATTAAACTTAAACTGTGAATTCCTCAATTATATTTTTATGTCTATGCTATCAGGGTCACATTCGGGTAGCGCTTTTTCCCATAGTTTTAATTTCATAATCAGAAAATACCTTATTTCTCGGAAGCTAATCGTGATACAGCACAGTGGCCAAAAATTGATCTCTCCTTAAACTATATTTACACACGAGAGAAAACTGCTAGAGATAGAACAAAAAACACCCATAATTTGCTTAAATCATTCACAATGGAGCTATTTCGAAGTGTACTTTGCTATATCTCCAGTAGTTTTTTCTCACTTGCAAATATGTCTTTATAATCTACGTATCTATACTCTCAATAATAAATATGGTGATATCTTGGGTCGGATCCGGAGTGTCCACAAATCCACATTTTAAGCGATATTTTACTACAAATTTTTTACACGAAATAAAATTTCTTTTGAATTTAGCCTAAATGTTTTACTTAAATTGTCCATATATTTAGCAGCTTGCTAAAATTTAGTCTACACGTGTGAAAAAGGTTAGATCTAACCTGATCTATTTAGATCTAATTAAATATCATTCTATATAATTATATAAGGTGCCAGATCAGAATATGTATTTGTATTACTGACTTTACAAAAAAGGGGGAAATGTCGCACAAAGTTAGGAAAAGTGGCAAAATTAGATTAGTTTGAAAAAGTCGCACATAAAGTCAAAGGCCGTCAAAAAGGTTGCAAATTGCAACTTTAGTCGCACAACGGTAACCCTGTATAAATTACACAAATTTATATAAAAAGTGAGCGGAAAACAGGGGGTGATCTTAAGTTAACCCAAAACCGGCATAATTTCACCCAAAATCGGCAAATTTATCACTTATCATCACACATGTTGTTTATCATTTATCATCACGCATGTTGTAACAAAATTGACAAAATGTTTCATTTCAACTCAACTTAGCATATACGAAAAGATCAAAATTACATTACTTTGATCTTGGTTAGTATGTTAAGCATCGAGCTTACAATTAAAAGAGGTACCGACTCTCCTAACTTCTGTTAACTCTTTTCTTAATTTGTATCGAAAAATTTGCCATAAGGATTATAAAAATCTTCGAAAGAGCGAGACTGGTACAACTTGCCAAAAAATCAAAAATTTTTGATTTTTCGTACAACCAAGCCACAACTTCACACAACTAGCCCACACACTTTACAATCTCGTGCACAACCTGCTCAAATTGCACCAAGGGTTGTAACGTGTGTGCCATACTTTACGTTGGTAGCATGTTGCCATAACGGCGATTTTATCGTCAGATCTAGCGATTTTTTATCAGGCATAATATAATTTTTTAAACTCGGTTTTATATTGAAAAAATATTATAAAATTCGCATATTAATATTCCATTATTATAAAACATAACTTCTTAAACGATTTTAGAAAAAAACCTTCTAAAAAATATACATTTCGATAAAATATGGGAATGCAATTTTTCACCGTGCAACGCCCTCTATTGAGTATTTTCAATACTAATATTAATTCAGTGAAAATCGGGATTCATTATTTGAAGTTTAATCCTAAAATGTTTTATTATTTAAAAGTTTATAACACTTATTATGAACATATTTAAGAAATTTTTGAGTAAAAATTGCTTTAAGTATTGCCATTTATTTTGAAAATGTGTTGGCAACACTGGTTGGTAGATACATACATGCATACAAACGAACACAATACGAGTATAAATAATAGATAAAAATAAGAAATACTTCATAGAAACCATCATTCTTAAAAATGTGCAGCACGGGTAAAGTCTATCTCGCAACTATTGCCGGTTATAATGAAATCAATTTATATCGTGTATTTTCAATAGCATGGAGTAAATATTCTGATGTGCCAGCAGATATTATTAATACAAAATATAAAATAAAAACATATAATCGTATCAAGTGTCCTTTGAGTTTTACGTTGGAACTGGAGAAGTTTTTAGCACCAAAAATTAGTTCAATTTCTGAAGAAAATCAAAAATGGTATTTCCTGTCTCTACAAGATATAGAAGAATTCACAAAATTTATCCATAATTGGAATAAAAAAACGTGTGTGTGTAAACCATATATTGAAACAAAACAATTAAAAATGCAATTTGTACAAGAAACTTGTAACAGATGGATCGCTAATCAGACATTGGTAACCTTAACTGAATTTTTTCAATATTTTAAATTGAATATTGTCGAAAAAGATTCGGACGAAAATGTTATTGGCCAAATATTAACTTGTTCTGATCCTAAACAACTTGTTTACATTGACAGTTCTACAGCTGAATTTTTTGAAAAGTCTACATATACCGTTGAAAAATTTTTAAGTATTATTCAAATGAAGAAGTCAAATAAAATTTTTAATATTCCATGTATTTTTAAAAAAATTCAAAACCTTTTCGATATTTATGAATATTATTGTGAACAAGTAAATTTACTAGTTGATAAAATTTTAATAGAAAATGCTAACAATCCTCCAGATATCGATGAATTTACTAGTGGCGATGATGAAACACTCAGTAATGAAGCTAACAGTGATGAGGATGAAGAAGAATACGTGAAAAATATAATTTTTTATGGTGGTCAATATTCAGAATTTTTAGAAAAAAGGGAAGAATACAATCCTATACCAATATATAGCGATTTTTATAAAAAAAAAGAATGCCAAATTGAAGAAATTTATGATATAGACGATCAAAATACAATTGAAGAAATTTATGCTACAGATGATCAAAATACAATTATTAATTGTGAACAATCTCATTTAATCGATAATTTTTCTAAAAATTACACCTTTGTCTCGGAACTATTATCAGAAGAGCAAAATAGAATTGAAATTGTTGAAAATTTAAATGCTGTAGCAGAAGAAACGGGAGTTGACAAGAATGTCAATAATGCCAATAGATCAGCAGAAGAAGTAGGAGTTGACAACAATTGCAATACTCCCAAGAGACCAGCAGAGGAAACAGGAGTTAACAACAATGCCAAGAGACCAAAAAAACAACAAGAACAATCTGACAAATAGAAAAAACAAAATCAAAAAAATTAATAAAAACAAATTTGAGAAAGAAAGGAACTTATTAAAAGTCAATGAAGTATGAAATGCGCCGAGAAGATATCAACAGAAACAAGAATGAAAATTGTTCTAAATTATAATAACTTTTCCAATAGAAATCTTAAGTATCTTTACATGTATTTCAAATTCATTGTGTGTAAAAATGTAAAAATTCTCGTTATCTATTTCTAATCAAGTTATACATAAAAAACATGATTTGTATTTATATAAGGTTTACACTGAATTTACGAGTTTATATGGAAACCCGTATTGTAATAAAGATTTTAAATCAAAATCCAAAATGAAATTTATTGCAAAATAAAGGATTTTTATTTATTTGGAATTCTATATTTTAAATTCAAGACGAATGTCTGTTATTACAGTATAGAATTTTACATTTGTGGTAGGTATACATTTTTCATTATAACATTACAATAAATAATAATATTAACATCAAACACAATTTTTAATTTCCAAAAAAATTAGGCGTGTTCGTTTACTTACTACAAGTTACTACTTTTACTACAACTGGAAAAATTCAATACAAAAAGTAAACAAAACTTTCCAATTGTAGTCAAAATAGTAAGAAATTCGAGTAAACCAACACGCTGTATAAGAAAAAATATATATCATTCATTCCATGAAATAACACTGAAAAATGACGATTTTTTTTCTTAGGTTCTCCGATTATGTTTATATTTTGTACATAGTCCCACTTGCAGATAGCCTTTTTCAGATCTCGAAATTTGTAAAAACTCGCGATTTTATGCGCGTTTTTAATTTTCATAAAAATACTAAAAGTGCTTCACTTTGAAGCGCCATAACTTTTTAATTGTATATCGCATCAGTGGGTATCGATCCCCCCTTATTTCGCTCAATCGGCTCTCTTTTTATTTGTTCGTGAACTGGGGCACAAGCAAAATAACACATTTTGCTTGTGTAAAATCATAGAGCGTAAAATAAGGAGAAATTCCAACTATAATACAGGAGAATTGCGGGGAAATTAGATGCTTTTAAGGGGAACGAGATAATTTCCTAATGCGTCATAATTTAATTTATTGTGCTAGGAATCGAAAAAAATGTAATGTAGTGTCTACAAATGAAATAAAATACGCAATAAATTTTTAAAACAATTTGTTGTCTCCACCACACATTAGGTTTAATATTTTTTTTATCAATTAACTCCAAAATCAATCGCAGAGAAAATTATTTTACGTGGAGAGTATATAATTCATAAACAAAAAATTCCTGTAGTGAAAATGATGAAAGCATACTTATTAAAAATTTGTTCATTAAAATTCGTGGATTTTATCAAGTTTTGTATAAATTGTGTACTTCATTGTGTTAATAATGATGTTGTGTTAGAAGTTGACAACACTCATTTCAAAGAAGAATTATGAAAAACGAAATTTTACGTCATCACATTTTCCCCTCACAGTACTCACAGCAACTTTTGTGTGCGCAAACTGTTTTCACCCGGTTTTTATTTGCTCGCCCGAGTTCGCTAAAAATATAAGAGAGTCATAGGAAGGATCGTATCTCTCTCTGTGTATACTCTTTGATTACGCTTAAAGACTATACACACATACAAACACTTATATTCAACTAACTATACAATTCCAATGCGTAATTAATCATAGCATATTCTTAGGTGTATAATTAAATGTAGTACTATGTTGCCAGATTGATGTATTTTGCCCATCCCGTCTCTTGGGCTATTTTCTTCTAGAAAAGTCCAGAGTTTTCTATACTAGGCCAAGCCATTTTCGTAACAATATTAATTAATTATTTTAATTCCATTTTATTTATTGGTAAAGTGAGGGTTAAATATAAACTGTTATACATATTATTTATTTTATGTTAACGCCTTAAAGTAGGCCATAAAATATTTTGCTTATTTAAAAGAATAGCGCCAACAAAGGAAATGTTGATTAGACCAGTGTTGCCAGTAAAGTTTTAGCTCATCTCCCTAAATAGTCCCAAATAGTACTATATGTACAAAAATTGTATAAAATGTTCCAGAATGTAAGGCATTTAGCATGACGTGTTGATGAAAATTGCTTGACGCAACGTTCAAGCACGGCATTCATGCAAAACAAACAAAAAACCCCATTTTATTAAAAACTACCGTTTAGCACACATGGGACTTCATTGATGATTTCATTACCATTATTATCAGGGTTGTCAGGCAATACCGCTAAAATACAGTTATCGATTCAAAAACATTTCAACTGACTACCGTTACACCTAAAATACCGTTACCGAAATAATCACAATACCTTTTCCCTTGAAATACCGTTACCGAAACAACTGAAATACCGTTATCCTTAAAATACCGATACCGATACCGATATAAATGAAATATCGATACCATTTAAACACCGTTATCGAAATAAATGAAATAACTTTACCCTTAAAATACGGTTACCGTTATTTTTAATTTTCTGCTTTTGGTAATTGAACGAGGTTATTAAGTATTTTTCGAACATTAAGTTGGTAAATTCGTTCTGTTTTAATCGCGTTTGTTTTTTCCAAAAAAAAAAAAAATTGCGGCATGCATCGAAATAACTGCCTACCGCTATCCTCAAAATACCGTTACCGAAATAAAGAAAATACCGTTACCGAAACAATCAGAAAACCATTATCCTTAAAATATCGTTACCGAAATAACTAAAAAACCGTTATCTTTAAAATATCAATACCGAAATAATCTAAATATCGTTACCCTTAACGATAACCGCATCGTTTCGGTTACCATCCATGATCATTATCAATTGTAATGAAATTATTTTCATTACCATTTTTTTAATTCATGGTGATGATTTTAAAATTTAATTTCATTGATTAATGACAATGGTTTTAAATTTTATTACCATTGATAATGCATCAATTAAAAAAAATAATTGCCATTGACAGGGAAACTTAAAAATGGAGAAAAACTCGCTGAAATCGGGGATGGCTCATGCTCATTTGAAATTAAATATAACCTTCCATTCTATTGTTATTTGTATGCAGGTAAAGTAGAACGGAATGGAATGGATCCTCCTTAAAAAATTATGTTTTATAACCAGAGCTTTGAAGAATTAATTCCTTAATTCAATTTTTCAATTCTGAATTAAAAATTCGATGAATTCATTCACAAAGCACCATATATTGAATGGAATTAATTCATATGTGTTTTTGTTAAATTTATTTTGTTACGAATTAATTCGATTGCTATATGTAGTTTTTTTATTAAATCAAATGAATTAATTCATTCGATTTTAAAAATCGAACGGAAAAAAGTGAATTAATTCCTTACTGAATTAATTTACCACTGAATTCGTTCTATTTCATTTTCGTTCAGGGAATTAAAAAATAAAATTACGTTCAGTGAATTAAAAAGAAAATACGTTCACTGAATTAAAAAAAAAATACGTTTACTGAATTCAAAGCCTGTTTTCTGCCGTTCAGTAGAAGAAAACATTTAATTACAAATAAAATTTGTAACTATTGCTTATAAGCAATTTTACAGGTTTTTTTTTTTATATATATATAAAGGGAAGAAACACTCAGGAAATTCTTGCTATTAATTAACGTGTTGCTTCCTTTGGAAAGGGGATAGAGAAGAAGTGAAAGATGGTGAAAGATGAAGGGCTTCAAATATGGCAACACTGTAATTGCAAGAGATGTGGAATTTTAGAACAGTTGTTGCGCGCCATCTGATGGAGAGTTGGCGAACTTTATTGAAGCTTTTTAGTTCATAGCCCTGTTATATTATTTTACTTCGGTGGCGTTAAGTGCTATGGGAACACCGAAGGAGGACGCTGCGATATGTATGAGGGATAGAAAAAACTCATACATATTATTTTCAATAAATTGATGTTGCCGTGAATGGGGATCGAACCCACAACCTCATGTGTAACTGTCCAACGCGCTAACCATTACCATTAACCACAGCGCCAGTAAAAGTAAACAAATTATATGTGACCTTCTCCGAGAAAAGGGACCTAGTGTGTCAAAAACTTGGGAAAATCGATATTTTCTCATTTTATCGATTTTCCCAAGTTTTTGACACACTAGGTTTTTTGACACACTAGGTCCCTTTTCTCGGAGCGGTAACTGATCAGATCGTTCAGCAGATAGTTTTACAACTGTTGTAGAACTGTTGACTATTAAATTGTATCTGCCGAACGCAGCCAATATAAATTTTTTGTGGTGAAATGTAGGCACCGGACCTGTATTCGTAACATGATGGATAGCAACCTGTCCTACGTGTTCGTGCCGGGATCGTCGTCACAGACATTACAGACATTTCAAGATGCCGAGCTAATTTTGCAAAACCTTCTGGAGCATTTCTTTGTGTAATGTTTTGATTTCAATCCACAATTTGAATCACTGAGGCTGACATTTTTTGTTGCACTGTGTAATTTAAAAACGTTTATTTTTATTTAGGGTCATATGCATAATTACTTTTTAAATTTATAAATGGCTTATAAAACAATTTTCCCATACAAAATTCATTTTATAAATGTGTTATAAAGTTTCCAAATTATTATGCATAAGCACTTTAATATATTAATTTTAGAGTAGGTACCACCTGTTTGGATTATCAATTTTTTGTTTGCATATTTCTTGTAATAAATTCTGGTTTCTTTTGTTTTTAAATCAATTAAATAAATTATTTACGTGTGTTGTGAGTTTTTTATTAAACACTTCTTTAAACAATAAAAACAGGTCTGTTATTGCATAAATTTAAAAAGTTGCTCCATTTTTACTAACACTGTAATAGTTTGTTAATTAATATGCCGGCGATAACATGGGTTCTCCAGCTATACCTCTTAAAACATTGTGTGCGGCAATCACGGCCATATCAGTACGAGTCCTCTTAGTGGCTGAACCAATATGTGGAGTTATAACTGCAATGGAAGAATTTATAAATAGGATTAGTTAATTCTTTCTAACGGTGGATCATATACTGAAGGTTTAAGAGTTAATTAATAGTTAACCCACTGTAAATGTCTGAATATTAATATTTTAGATTTACCCCTCAATTCATTAATGCTTTGTAAAGTTATAGCAGGTTTACAAAACGTCATTTTCATACAAAATTTGTTCAATAAACCTCCTATAATTTTACAATGAGTTTATGAATTTACGGTGGGTCTCATACTGCAGGTTTAACTTAACTATAAACAAGGGAAAATTTCAAAAAAATGTACACAAAACAACAACAATTGTTTTGGGTTAACTATTAACTAAAGTTTAAACCTGAAGTATGAGACCCACCGTTAGGGGTTAATTTCTATGTCTTTGAACAATTAAATATTTTTATAATTTTTTCTTTTATAAGATTTTTCTTTCTTCGGGCTCCTAAGTTTTTTAATAACAATTCAATAATACTTCTACCCATTTATTTAAAAGCGACCTGTAACTTTTGACCACTTGTGACATATCACAGAAATAGCCTGGGACATCACACCAAACATTTTCTTTTACGAGAGTTGAGTGATTCGATTAGTTCTCTGATATATCCTAGGACTTTTTACTGAACTGTGGTAATGGTAACTAGTTACTTTCCTTATTACCTTTGTATGGCGATGACGCTAAAAATAATGAGTTATGCTTACACACCAGCATACGAAAAATCTAAAAATACGTCGTTACCTATATGCTTACCAGTACTGACAAAAATAATGAGTCTAAAAATAGATTTTCAAAAAAATAAGTTTTATAAAAAAAAATATTTTTTTATTGTAAAAATTTTTTTAAATAAAATTTTCTCGTGCGGGAATTGAACCTGGGACTCCAGGTTGCCAGTCAATATCTCTACCATCTAGGCTATCTCGACATGTAATGTTTGATAGATAAAAACATAATTGACCTGCTGCACACAAGTCAGCTTACTCGCCAACATACAAAAAATCCAAAAATATGTGGATATATTCTTACCAGTGTTGAAAAAATATTGAGTCTAAAAATAGATTTTAAAAAATTTGCAAAAAAATCTATAAAATTTCTTTCTATTTGAATTAATGATAAAAATCAGTCATTATCAGTAACTCATTATTATGTTTTTAAAATAATGCAGAAGATAAGTCGGTGTCATTAGTGGTAGTCCAAAAACTAATGATATGTTATTACCGTTTCTACACTGAGAATGGCTTATGAAAGTGACAGGTCCCTTTATATAACGGGATCGAGTTCAATATGATCCCACTTTTTTATTTGTATTAAGCTTAAATACGGACTATAATTATTTTTAAGGTAAGACCAAGATTTTTAAAATATTATTATATTTGTTTTAGTTTTTATAAAGCCTATATTTAATCTAAGATAATTTTCTTCGGTATTTAGAACCATAACATTTTTTTAAAAAGCATAGACTTGAACTAAATTGCAAACGATTAGGATTTTGTAAATTTCTCTGTTCGAATTTTATCATAAATTTTCAAAATAGCAGTTTTTCAGCCTGAAAACTTAGTAGTTTTACTAAAAGTGAATGAAATTACCTTGCAGAAAAAACTACTGAAATTAGCGGGTTATTTTTGCTAATTATTAGTAAGATAAGAGCAGCAAATATAAAAATAATAAGTATACAAGATTATAGTTATACTTGTATACGAGTTACATTTTAGTTATTATATAATAACGACTTACCCTGCTAATATCAGCAAAAACAAGTTTGTTGAATAATTAGTGGACAAAAAAACCACAAAAGCATTTATAATGTTCAAAAATTTTTCTGCGATTTGTTTTTAATGCTGAAATCGTCAGTTTAGAATTTTTTTAGAAAATAATTATTTCTATTGATTTTAGCAGAATAAACTGTTTGCATTTTACATTCAACTAAATTTAACTAAAATTTTGTAGATATAGCAGTTCGATTTTACTACACCGAAAAAAATCCGTAGTCACATAGTTAAAGAATTCCATAGTTGTTTTTAAGAAAATATTAAACAACTACGATGGTCATAAATAGCCAGGGTTTTTGTTGAGAATATGGTTGAGAGCTACAATATTTATTAGTTATTGTGAATACTACTTATGCTTAGAAAATGTCAAATATATTAAAAAAGAAACAATCAAATATTTTATTTTTAAAATATGTTCAAGGAAATTTTCCTATTTCTTATTTGCAGGTTCTGCAAATAGAGTGTAATAAATCCTGTATTAATTTAATGGTAAGAATTTCTAATTTTCTTGTAAAAAATATATGAAAGCTCATGACTGTTTTTATTAACAAGAAAACCATCTTAATAAAAACCAAAGGAGAAATGTTTTGAAAAAAAGAACCGATGGCAAGAGAAATAGCAAATCTTAAATACAAATATTTTTTATGTGTAAATTAAAAGAGTGTTAAAATAAAAGTGCTCAGAAAATAATGTACAATTTTTATTTGGTTTTTATGGCTGTTTTCCACCAATTGCAATTTTATTTTGTTTTTACTATCATATCGTTTCAAGTACGTATATTCCTAGTTAATTTGATTATATTCAGAAAACTTAGTTGACAACAACTAAATCAATTCAACTATATAATAGTTAGGGGTATTTCACCTATGAGATAGTTGAAAATTTCGTTATAATCAACTAAAAAATTTTTAGGGTGTATTTTTTGTGTACTAATATTTAACACATTTTTTTTTTGAGACTTTAACAGGCTATTTGTCATTTTCAATTTCCTAAAAGTCAACTTTAATTTAACTAAAACTTTGTAAATTTAACATTTTTTTTTTATTCTTATCTTACTAGTACTTAGCAAATTAATCGACATATTGCAGCGGTTTCTTCTACAAGGACATTTTTAGCTAATTTTTAATATCTTTTTCTGCTATTTTTACAGACTTATTTATATGATTATATATACTAAGAGAATTATGTCGGTAAAATTAACTGCAATTGCTGTTAAAAAGAGTGTACACTGCAAATGCATTTCAAACTGACTGATACTGCAGTTATTTTAACTACAATTGCAATTAAAAATTACTTAAATTATAGTTAACTCAAATTCAATTGCAATGAACACTTATTTAACTTTTTATTTTCATAATTCTCTGAATGTAGTTCATAAGCTTAAAGGGTAGAGCTCTCATCTACTAATCTGACGACCTGTGTTCGATTTACGCCATGATCAAAAATGTGTATATGAACTTTTCTTATTTTTATTCTGAAAAAATATTTCTAGACCACCTATTTTTTTGTTTTTGCCTGCGTTATGCCAACGTTGGAAATTTTGCTTTTCCGACAGTTTTTCAACAGCCGGTCCTTTTGTCTAATGATGTTATAATTTTGATAATAGGAAACCACTTTTTGTCAGCACTTGTACCATCTGGGAATTTGTATTTCAAATATGGACTCAAAAAAATTAATCAGTAGATAAATTAGTAAAATGTCTTGTATATCCAGTATACCAGTTTCCAGATATGTTTTGGTGAAGTTGTGTTTTCAGAAAAAGATTTAGTCATATCTTTTTAGCAATAAACTAATTTTCAATTAATGTTTTACGAATTTATTTGCAACCAAAATTGTGCTAATAAACATATTTGTAGTGCGGACTACAATCAGACAGAGAAGATGTACACTCAACCAAAAAAGTCTGTAATGGCTACTAAAAATTTTGCTGTTATTATGGGAAATTTAATTTGAGCCCAGCTGATCTGTAGTACAACAAAATTAGTAGAAAAAATTAGTAGTCGCTACTAAATTTTAGCAAAATTGTTGTAAACTGTAATTTAAAATCAATCTGCTGTAATTAGCAAAAAGTGTACTAAAAAATAAAAAAAACTGTAAAATCTATTGTAAAAAAAAATTTATAAAAAAAAAATGTTTTTCTTTGGATTGTAACAAGCGTATAATTACTTCATCGTACTTAAAATTTGTAGTCAAAATTTCAAACGGTTATCCAGTTATTACCTTTTTATGCATTGGAGATACAATAAAATTTTCTGTGTGTTATTTCCAAACTAAGAATACTATTGATAACATATATAAACTAAATAAGAATTGTAGAAAATCAAAAAAAAAATTAAATTAGAATATTTTTTTCTGCTAAATTTAGCACTCGGTTTTGAAAAAGTAAAAAAAAGTAAAATATTTTGCCGAAATCAGCAGCGAGAATTCGTAAAAAAAACCGTAATTTGTAATAAGAGAATAGCAAAAATGATTACTAAAAAAAATTTACTAAAAATGAGTATAAAAATAGTAAAGTGCGATTGGAAACTGTTTAAAAATTGTTTTACTAACTTTTTTATCTGAGTGGAGATGTCGCAGATTGTCTAGATTTAGTGCGGTCAAAGAACATGATACTAAAATATAACTATTCTAAGGACGAATAACTTATTTCAAATATAACCATGGTAAAACGTTAACCACAGATATTTCCATACAAATTTGACATTAATAACTATGGTTAAGCACTAAACTCAGTTTATTTTAAGATAAGTTATTGGGTCTAACACATACAAAAAATATAACCGTGAAAGATTTTTGTATCTGTCTTTCATATTGTACATAAAACAAAATGACGTCAAAAGATGCGTATACATAAAAATATAACACAACAAGATAAAATATGACTTAAATTATAGACAAAATAAAATATTTCAAATTAATGAAAATAAAGATAAAATGTAAATGTATAAACAAAATGTTTATAAATAGTAAATATGTGAAATAAAAAGTCGTTTGGGAAATTTTTTTGCGTTCCCTTTCGCTTTTTTAAGAAAAAGTTTTTTATAATACAAAAGCCATAGCTTATTTTTTTTTTTTGTTGACATAGCAACATTTTTTGCTGACTTTACCGACTTTTTATGAGTTTAATTACTTGAAAATAAAATAGGAATTGGTCTTGCATCCGAAAATATTACAGTAAAATATGTGTGACAGAGTTATTTCTCCTCCTTAATGTGCTATCCATTTAATGTATTTAAATCCATTAATTTTTTTTATGAATTTACTTACCAATATTAGGCAAAGTTAACAATTTATCATTTGCGGGCAGTGGTTCGGTATCCATAACATCAATACCGGCTGAGAAGATTTGATTGGTTTTTAAGGCGGTATACAAATCGTCTTGGTTGATAATAGCTGTAATAAAAATTCAAAAGTACAAGCTATTTTTACTTTCAATATTTTTAATTCATTTAAAACTTACGTCCTCTGGCGATATTAACCAAAACTGCGGTATTTTTCATTTTACCAAAAGCGGTGGAATTGAAAATACTTTGAGTTTCGGGAGTCAAAGGAGCAGCAATAAATATTATATCACTTTCGGCCAATAACTCATGGAAAGGAACCTTGGAAGCCTTAAATTCTTTCTCTAATGCTTTAGCTATAGGTTTACGGGTGGTATAGAGAACACGGTCAATATCAAAACCATGTAAACGTTTGGCAATAGCTTGTCCAATACCGCCGAAACCAAAGAAACCAACAGTGGCATCACGGATTTCTTGGCCCCACATCCATTCAATATGATAATTTTCCCAGGTGGAGCTTGGAAGGTTAATGAGAATAATTGAGGTTTTTAAGATAAAATAATAATGAATGAATACTAACCTATCAATTTTTTGTCTTCCTTCATGGAAACGTCTCGCAGCAGCCAACATTAAACCCATCGCAATATCAGCTACAGCATTGTCTAGTACGATGGGTGTATGTCCCAAAGGTAT
Source organism: Leucophora obtusa (assembly GCA_949987735.1). Classification (NCBI taxonomy): domain Eukaryota; kingdom Metazoa; phylum Arthropoda; class Insecta; order Diptera; family Anthomyiidae; genus Leucophora; species Leucophora obtusa. The sequence goes on from OX465298.1 coordinate 195,955,161, forward strand.
TTTACGTTTTTTCAATTCAGGTACATCTACATAATCTATGCCGGCAGACATGGTAGATATAGACTTAAGCTGAGGACCAGCAGCATCTAAAACTTCAGCATTAACAGCGACATGAGAACCCCAAAATATGCCATGAACACCTTTAACTTTTTCTAGAATTTCCGTACGATTTGGAGGCAAACTTTGACAAATAATCAATTCGCAACCACGACTCATCACATCCAAAGCTTCTTTGGGAACTTCGGGATGAGTAACCAATATTTTGTAGGCAGGTTCCTCTATAGACTCTTTCTGTTCTGGATTCATTTTACCTTTACGTGTTAAACGTGAAGCATCATTGACAACAATAGAAGAACACAGGAGTATAGAAAATATAAGTAAACTTGTTATAGACATTTTATTATACGGAACAAATCTAAAAATTTCTTAAAGGTTTTCAATTAATTTTATTTTAACACGTTAAAGGTTTGATGTTCAAATAACAACTGATTTTATTTTAGATTATGAAAGTTCTTTAAATCCCCTTTTTGCAAAAGCAGCTGCAAGTCTATAAGAACCTGTCTTTGTACACTCAACATAACGATAAACTATTGACCTTGATTTTGTTTATTGCAATATCCATTAATGTTGGATTTTAACATTTTAAAAAAAATTTATATTTCTCAAGCCAAAAATTTCTCTTTTAACATTCTCTTACACTACTTAAAAAAAAAATCTCTTCAATTCTTAAGGGCCAATTTTGTAGTCAGAACTAAATACAATTTTTGTCTTATATATTACTTAAGTGCGAAATTTTATTTGACCATTTTGTATTTAACAAAATTAAAACCAAATGGTTTTTGGTTTTAACTTTAAAATTGGTTTCCCTGCGGCACTAAAACTTGACCAAAATAATAATACTGTTTCGAAAATATTTATTTACCGAGAAAACAGATTCATGCTAGCAACCGAATCTGTTGCAAATCAAATGATTCAATTAAAGCAACTAAATTTTTCAATACACTCAGGGAATTATGTATGTCTGTAAAAATAACTTAATTTGCAGTTATGAAAGCGTACTCATTGTCTAGTGCTTCAATTCCTTGCTCGCTACCATTTCAATTCCACTCGTTCCCCGTTCCATTCCGTTTCCAAAAATCAGTGTTCCAATTTCACTGGTTCTCAATTCTATACTAATTTGTTCCGCGTTTCGTTCCACTTCTCTCTTCATTATATTTAATTTCGCTTTCCATTCCATTCCAATTCTTTTCCATTGTCACTCGCTCTCTAAATTTTAATTTTCTAGCTAACGAGGTTTTGGCAGGTCGCTAAGGAGGAGACATTTCCCCTTTTGTACCACAATTTTTTCCACGTTTCTGACGAAAATTCGGTGGATTAGCACATACTTCAGGGGACAAATATTTAAAATTTCAGTTTTCTAGCCAAAGGCGTTTGAGAAGGCCGCCAAGGGGAAGACTTCCCAGTCATTTGCCCCTCCCCGTAAGGATTTCCAATAAATTCCCTCTTTGTGGATATCTACGTCGGAGGAGAAAACTACCAAGCTCATGTTTGAGGGTTAAAAAGTGAGGTCAATGAGCACGTTTTTCTAATGTAACTAAATATATTTAAAGTGTGTGTTTCAACAACTTTGAAATTAATTCTAATACTCTTAATATACAGTTTGAGCCAATATATTTAGAACCGAAAGGTTTTTAATCTTGTTCCCTCTATTACATAACCAAATTTCGTCGAAATCTAAAGGAACCCACAAACTGACTGCCCTTTTCAGTTTAACTTTGAAACATTTTTAATAGTAAATTATGGATTAGAAATTTTCACTAAATTATGTCATATTAATTTCTGTTAATTATAGAACAAAAATTAAGCAGTTAAAGGGTTAACAATTCTCAAGCCTATTGCTTCAAAGCTCTTTTCATAACTCTCTTAACGGAAATATTTTTAAACAATTCAAATAATTCTCTTTCTTACAAGATCACCAATTTTGTAAAATTTTTTTAAAACAAATCTCTTCTTTTTTTTACAAATCTCATTCTCATTAACACTTTACTTACTTTCTCGTTTACCTATTTCGCTTAGTTGTTTTAGGGGTTATCCGAACCCTTTTAAATTCACTTGCTAACTGAAATGTTTTGTTAGAACTTTTATTGATTTAGTGTAGTTTATAATTGGAAATATTAATTTGTTTCTAATCATAGTTATTGCTTGCTCTTTCAACTATACGTTTCTCTTTCTCTAGATAAGATATTTATTTAGTTAAATACTCTTTACAGTTTCAAGTAGTTTGTATTTTTGCTGATTACAAAAAAAATATCTTTCGTGAGTTTAGGCCGGGTTTCTAGGGTTGTATAAATGCGATAGAAATGGCCATACAAACAATTATGATGTCACTTGTTTCCAATAATGTGGGCATATACGACTTCAAAGTTCATTGCATATATAGACTTACTACTACTTAAATCATAAATAAATGCAGATTCAAATTCTCTTATACTTCATTCATACTGAACCCAAAACTAGTAGTTTCAAATTTATTTGGTTTTCGATTGTCAAATCCCACACAAATTTTGAAATCGAAAACTTAAAAAAAACGAAAACTTCTAGTTTTGGGTTCAGTATGAATGAGGCTTTATTTTCTTTTGAGAATTCGTAAAAATTTCTGTGCCGAAATTTGTCAAAAATTTGTAATTGCAGCCTAAATAAATTGCTTAAAACTTCCCTCTACCCTGGATTTAGGAAAAAATATTTTTATTACTAATAAATTCTATATCTAATTGTCAATTGTTGTTTTTCGATCATTATCATTTGAAATTAACTTGATATGGATTTACTGGAAAGCAAATTAATTTTGATTTGAAATTACTGTGTGTCAAAAGTTGTCACTTGTTTCTATGGCTTCTTTTTATAAAAAATTAAAATAATTATAGATTTTTCTTTTTGTTTATCAGATGTGTTTGTAGAACATTATCAAGAAATGTTAAATATTTTAACTTCTTTCGTTCATCTAGTGTATTTTTCACATAGTTGGTTTTCCTTTCTTGAAAACCGGTTAGCTGAAAATCACAAATTTCGCTTAATCTGGTTTATTTTCCGCGTAAATTGTTTACGTTTATATTTATTATTTAATCCCAAAAATATACTAGTTTAGTTTTTACTAAAATTAATATTATAATTTCACAGTTGGCCCAGAACTCACAAAAAGTGAGTATAGAGATTGAAAACAATGAATGATTAAAAAACGAGTAAAAAGGTTAAAGTCGGGCATACCGACTATAGAATACCCTACACCAGTCTGGGTAAAAGCCAACTAATGTTTGGATCCGAAATTCGAATGGGTTAAAATGGGGCTTGTGTCAAAATTTTCTATAATGTGAGTCAGCGCACCAAATTTCATTAAAATATCTTAATATTTGCGATCTGCAGTTTGTAACCAAGCCAATTTTGGGGGGACCCTTATATGGGTACTAGTTCTAAACATGGACCGATGTTCACCAAAATCAATAGGCTTCGTCCTTGGGCCAAAATAGGTCTGTGTACCAAATTTCATCAAAATATCTTAATATTTGCGACCTGCAGCGTATAAACCATATAATTTTAGTAGGACCCTTATATGGGCACTAGGTCTAACCATGGACCGATGTTCACCAAAATCAATAGGCTTCGTCCTTGGGCCGACATAAGTCGGTGTACCAAATTTCATCAAAATATCTTAATATTTGCGACCTGCAGCGTATAAATAATATAATTTTGGTAGAATCCTTATATGGGCACTAGGTCTAAACATGGACCGATGTTCACCAAAATCAATAGGCTTCGTCCTTGGGCCAAAATAGGTCTGTGTACCAAATTTCATCAAAATATCTTAATATTTGCGACCTGCAGCGTATAAACCATATAATTTTAGTAGGACCCTTATATGGGCACTAGGTCTAACCATAGACCGATGTTCACCAAAATCAATAGGCTTCGTACTTGGGCCGACATAAGTCGGTGTACCATATTTCATCAAAATATCTTTGTGACCACATAGTGGTGTAGGGTATAAAAAGCATTTTTAAAAAATTTAAAAGTTATGACCATTTAAAGATTTTTGTTTAAAGAAATTGGGTGCCATTGGGAAACTCTTGAAAACACAACTGCTAAAATGAAATTTTTACAAAAAATAAAATAGAGTACGTTAGTTTCCCTTCTAAAAAAAGTTATTCTTAAGAAAATCGGAGGACGAAAATCCCGGGAATTTTTGATTTATTCTTCTAGCAGAGTTGTATTTTTATGCTAAATTGTTCAGCCGAATCACACTTTTGTACCGTTTTCTGTCTAAAATACAACTCTAAAAATACTGAGTAGTTATTTTAAGTATCGAGTACTCAATGGAAAGCCAAATACTCGATATCTACTAATTTTTTTTTTACCAGCACTACTAAAGACGGTTTACTTTGGGACAACCTCTTTTATTCTTCTGATGTGAAAATATGCAATGCAATTTTGGCCACCCACCTACCTACACTTTAGGACGCCTATATATACTAATTCTGTGACATCTTAAAAGTGGTTGATTACGCTATATTTAAGATCCCTCCAGTGGCGTGAAGATATCACTCCTGCGGCAGTTCGTACACGGAGGAAAAAGACGTTTTTGTATATGTTTGGAGGTAATCAATGTATGTTTACAAACTACCATATATGTATTTGCAGTGTGCTTCCAATTATATTGTTTTTATAGTTACTATACATATATTTCCCGGTAATAATTATATTGGTGGATACAATTAACATATATTTGGAAAAACGGCGAATTTCCATTTTTGATACATATAAAGTTGTATGTAGCCATTATAACTTTTGTAGTTGGTAATAATCCTTTAGTTTAGCTAGACTGCATCTAGTCAGAAAATTTAGTGATATTTTTCCTTTATTTATTAATTTTATTGTGAAAGATGTGAAAAAATAAAATAAATTAATATAAATAAAACATAAAATTGTGTTAAAAAGAAAAAAAAAATTATTTAATTGTGTATATTAAAGTATTAACTTATTATAAAAGCTTTTAATTAATATTTGTTAATAAAAATAAATAAAAAATAAATGAAGATATTGTAGTTATTGTTTTTCAATGAAAGATTTGTATTAGATGTAAAATTCAATGTGATTTATAATATATTTAGTTATTAAATAATCGCCAAACAGTAGATGTATTAATTTTACTTTTTATGTTTTTCTATTAAAATATAGAGAAATTTGGAGAGTAGAATAAATACGCCTATTGTTTGACATATATTAATAATTGCTTTATAACTAAATATATTATTTATATATAGTATTTGCATGGAAACATAATTTGTTTATGACACATATATTATATGTTTGCTGCCAAACATATAATATTTGTCGATAGCGTCATTTCATTTCATCCAAACATTATATATTTACAGGCAAACATAATATATTTGTTTGAAAACATAATATATTTGCATGCAAATATATATTGTTTCTAGTAAAAACACGGCGAATATGTTTAACAATTTCTCCAAATATCTATATATTACCAGCAAAAATATGTTTGGGACAGGCCGTTTTTTTTCAGCGTGTAGCTAAATTTTTTTCATTTCACATATTTTCTCAAACTTCCATGCAAAATATCTTGAAAATGAATTTACTACATTTGACAGTGGCAGTTCGTAGCTACAGTTTTCTTATTGGGCATATTATCTTAAACTTCCATGGAAAATACCTTCAAGAGGAATTTAGTACATCCGACCAAAAAGACTGAAAGTGGGTTAACCAATCAACCTAGAATCAATAAACATAAAAATCTTTTTACTAAGGAAGAACAAGGAAGAAGGTCAACATGCACTCAAACTATTTATACATTTTTTACCACACTCATTCAATTAGCACTTAGCATGCAATCTTTTAACCTGCAGTTCACATTTCATACAAAATGCTTTTGAAAACACAATGTAGGCATTCATTGGGGCATTTACCCAGTAGAATAATCAACCAACAATATAGCATGAGTAACAATCATATATTTAATGAAAGAAAGAACATTTAGTTGAAAGCAATTGGTACTGATTCTCCTTTTTTTTCGTACAAATAACAAAGAGGAGAAGTCGCACTCAAACTCATAATAACAGAACACAAACACTTTCCATGAGGGCCATGTTGTATGAAATTCATCGACAGAAACTTGCTGAAAAAGCTGATGGCCTCATAAGCTGCGGACTAAATTGAGAAAAATTTGTGTTTTTTAAAACTAAATATATGTGTATGTTGACACACACACACACACATGTGCATAACCATATGAACACTTTCATATTAAAGTAGAAGAACCAAATTCTAAATTTGGGGAAGGCAACCACTTTGAAAACCAGGGGTATTTCCATATACATTTACACAAACATGGAGAAAGTTTTGTGAAATATTATTACCACAACTCCTTTATACAAAATTTCATACCTTCCATCGTAATAAGCTGGCTGCAGTAGTGCAGTTTACGGGTGTTGGTGATTCCCTTTAGCAATTTATTCTGCCTTTTGTGCGGCTGCACATGTTTACAATGCGTGGGCGTTTTAGGAGTCTCTTGGGAAATCCCCAACTGGTATTTTAACCAGGCCAACAGTTTTTCTAGATGGCTGATTCCCTGAATTTTATGGACACATGCCTTAATAATAGATAAAAATAAAAAAAACTGTTTAAACAAATGAATTGTTCGCAAGAATTTCACAGGAACCCCAACAGATGCTGTTGTGTATACAAACGGACAAAAAAACAAAAACAGTGGAATTGTGTTTCTTTTTCAGACATCAAATGCATTTTGGTATATAAAAGCCAAACACAAACCAAATGCAAGAATATTAATCATTTTAGTCACGCGATTTGTGTTTCAATTTGTTTTAGTTTTAGAACATATTACGATTAGGTTTGTTGGTGAAATATGGGTAGTTGCATGGAGAAAGATATTGGGGAAAGGGGAAGAGTTTATGTTAGCTTAACTCACCATTCGGCTGCACCCCACACAATTTTCAAATTTATTTCACCATATGTATGTATATTTTAACTTTTGGATCCCAAACTTTTTCGGGTTCTAAAATATGACGCCATACAAATTGGAAATATGTTTCGCTAAAGTATCCCTGTACAATAGCACGTACCACCTTAGAGCCAAAAAAAAGTGCACGGCACCCCTTCGAATATAAAGTAATTTTGCAGGTCAATTTTTCTATTTTTTCCCCCGAACGTAGGGGTCTCCTTTTTTTAATTTTTCGTTATACCTTCGGCATTTACAGTCGGATCTTAAAGTCTGATATATCGAATTTTTTGCCTCGAGGAGACCAATGTTTAGCTATAAAGTAAAAATCCAATGAAAAAATATTTAAAAAGGCGACCCCTACGTTCGACAACAAAAAAAAATTAAAAAAAGGTTTTTACTGGAATTATCGAAAAACTTTCTTAACAAAAGTTTAATGATTTTTAGCGAGTTTTAGTTTTCTGACATTAGGGTAGTAGGAACTGAGATCTGGTACTAGAATGGGATACTTGAGGCCAATGGCCCTTAGAGCAGAACATTGATCCCCTCGAGACAAAAAGATCGATGTATCATACTTTAAGATCCGACTGTAAATGCCAAAGGTGTAACGAAAAATTTAAAAAAGCGACCCCTAAGTTCGGCAAAAAAAAATCGAAAACTCCTTGCAAAAATAATTTAGATTTGACGGTATATGGCGAACTTTTTTTGTGGTACGGTCTACTGTACAAGATATGAAATTTGTTTGTTAACCCGTGTAAAAAGCCCTCATATGATCAGATGTCCTTAGATCTGATTGTACCAGACCTAGGCAGACTTGACGCACCATATATAATCGTATCCAATTTGATTTTGACTTTTAACTAAAATTAAAGGAATTATATCTATAATTTGATCTTGCCGTGTAATTTATCAACCAAAATTTGTTTGTATAATTATGCTCTAGATCTGATCAGATCTAGATATAAGGTACACCAAATATGCCATATCTGATCATACGTGATCGGATCTGTCACCTGATTTAATTAGATCGGAATATGTCTATTTAGATATAAATGGATCTAATCAGATCTAAACTTCTTTTACACGGGAATTTGTTGTAGGCTGGTACCTATCCGGATTTCATTCTTGCCTAAAGAAATGGTCTGAGGGCGACGTCTTCAAAATTTCTAGAAACATTTGTTTAGTTAAATTATAAGCTTACTAAGAATTTTTTGTTCTCGTCGACACTCATAGAAATATACTTATAAAAATAGCAGAAAAAACTGCTGAAATTGATAGATTTTTTTGCTAAATATTAGTAATATAAGAACAGCAAAAATAAAACTCTTATATACACCAAATTGAAGTTATATCTGAGTTAGGTGTTAGTGAATTGAAAGTGACAAATAATAGTGCAAAATCTGCAGAATATTTTGCTAAATATTAGTAGATTTAAAATAGCAAAATTAACCTATTATATCACTAGTCCCAGCTGGAAAAAGTGTCTAAACCCTTTGACGACCAAACTCGAACCGCTGCAGATTTCTTAGCGAAACTTTTTGAAAATATGGGTTTATAGCTGATAATTATTTTAATGCAATTTTTGGCGCTTTACAGTGCTCCGTATTGGAGAAATATGGACTTAAAACTATAATGTTAATGGCTAATCGCTTCTAAATGGGTTGACAATTTTAAAAAAGTTTTAATTTTCAGTTTTTCTCCCAATCTCAAAATAGTAAATAATTCTGTGTGTATTTCAAACTGAATTTTAAAAATTAAAAACAAAAAGCTACAAAATAATCTTAAGAAAAGAAAAATTTTTATTTTCGATTTCTAGCTGATCTTGTAATGCTCTGAGACTATCAGGCTACAAGTTATAGCTATCTCTCTAGTGTCGATCACAATAAATAGTTTAGTTAAAATCGTCTTTCAAGATTCCCTAAAATAGCAAAAAGTAAAACTGGGACATATATCAACCGTAGCTCGAAAAAGGGTTAAAGACAATGTCAGCAGGTGTGTAATGTAATGTCTCGGTTTGTGTATTATAGCTATCATTTTCTTATTGTGGACAGCTGAAGAGTTGGGGTGATGCCCACGAAACAACTGTTGTATTGTGTATCATGAAAATGATCTACCCTTTTTGAAACAACAAATAAAATCAATTAGAATTTGGACTTGAGGTAGAACAATATTCTAACTAAATATTGCGTAACTTTAGTATATTAAAATGTCTTTAGTACGATACTAACCTTATTAAAAAATGTATTTATTGCGATTACTTTTGCAAATGGAAACTGTTTTGCTTGAAATTTTTCAAGAACAATTTTTAGAGGTGGCCCATATTATACAAAAATATACAAAAAGTTGGACTTTGGGGACAACTTGGAAAGCTATGCTGCCATATAAAAATTTTGAAATTTTCGCGATTTTAACGTATAGGCCGCTATATTTTCCCTTTAGCTACTTCTTTACTAAGCCATAGCATTTATTAAGGCCGGTTTTGCTTTCAGCGATTCAATTGGCTAAAAAACCGTAGAAATCCATATAAAACGCAAACAATGGTTTTAATATCAAGTTTTATGCATCAAATTTTAAGTCTAAGAATGAATACAGAATTTGTGCCTACATTTCACCACAAAAAATTTATATTGTTTGCATTTGAAAAATTTTGTATATAAAAAACTAAATAGAAAACCGCTAAATTTTAAAGACATTAAGCGAAAAATCTGTACCTTAGATCGAAAAATAAAGTAGCCATTGTAATTACCATGTCCGAAGTATATAGAATTGATGGTCAGAGCTCTATAAACTTTTAAAAGTCAAGATTTTGTCATGCAGTGGTATCGGCAGAAAAAAGTTGGAGAATAAGGGGGTTATTTTGTAATACGCAACGCCTTGCGTTGCGTTGTTTTCCATACAAATTGTTTTTGTAACAATAACAATTTACACACAAATAACCCACTAAGTTGTAGCAAATTTTGTTATAAGTAATTATCGAAATTTGACAATGTTAGATTTTTAGTTAACTTAGCTAAGATATTTGAGTGAAATTCAGCAGGAAATTTACCTGATTTAACTGAAAATTTATGCTAAAAGGTGTGGGTAGTATGTATGTGTTTTTGCATTCCCTGGATCTATCCCGAGACAGACCCACAAATATTATCGGAAGTGTAAGTGGCTAAAAGGGATTAATAAGTACAGAGTAACGAATTTTTCTCCATTTTGCTCTATCTCGCTTAGTTTCCGAGATATAAGCCATTTTATGATTATACAGTAAAAAAATATGAAAATATATCGCCATCTCTATGAGATATTGATAGCAGAGACACAAAAATATAACCATTTGAAAATAAGGGTGGTTTAAATTAGTTCAAAAATTTTTAAAATTAAGAAACACAAATTACTGAAAATTAGCATGAAAAGTTAGTTTAAATACGGATCAAAATAATTGTTATGCTAAATTGGATTTCCAAAAAATATTAGTTCAATTATAAATTTTACGGCAAAATAACAGAAAAATTAGTTCAATTGAATCAGAACGCGTTCAACAGACTTTTGTACTAACTTTTTTATATGAGTGTACTAATGAATGAATATGACTTACATTTTTGTTGAAAATCGTATTCACATAAAAAATTTGTTAAATTAAAGTTTTTTCAAATTTTTTAAAATCACGTATTTTATTTAATTTTTTTTTTTTTTTTTTGTTACACATATAAAAAATATTTTTTTATTTTAATTTATTAGTGAATCCAAATTTTGCTTATTTTTGGCATAAATTAACATATTTTTGCTCCCGACCCTCTAGTTCGGGTGTTAGTACAATTCTAGTTAAACAAATATATATCAATGTTTAAAAAAAACCTATTTTAAATTTTTTTATTTTCGCAAGTACTTTAACGCTGTGTATAAAGTAATTTTAATTTCGTTAATTTCAGATATGTTTTCATAGAAAAATGGGTTAGTTTTTAATCCCTTTTAATCCTTAAACGTGAGAGTGGGCTGATATTTAAAAGAAAATTCGTGTCTTTAATTTTTTTCTCCTCTCCTCGAATGAATCCACTTTGATACTTTCGTTGTTAGTGATTAACAAGCAGTGCTGGTAATTGACAAAAAAAAAAACAACATTCTTAAGCTCCTCCTTTACTTTTTAAAGTGTTAATAGTATTGAATATTATGACCAACATGCATAAACATTACAATATTGTCTATAACGCCCTTTAATTGAATTCTTTTTTAAAGAAACACAAAATACTCCTCGTATAAAGATAACTTCCTACCATGACTGCATCTATTTCCTGAAACACAAATTTCGTTAACATTGCAATTTAATTTATATAAAATTAAATACACCTAACATATAAACAAACATACAACAAAGTAAAAAAAAATTACAAACAAAAAATCAGCAATTCCAGAGACATTAATTTCCCTCAACTGAAAATGAAAAGATAAAAAAGAAGGGTGGAGATTTTCAGTAAACCAGGGAAGTCTCGTGCTGCATGCCACAAACATACAGCACAACACAAAAATATTACTTATGCATTATAAAGTAAATGTAAATGTGTTGAAGTTGGTTGCTTGTGTCGCGTGATTTCCTAACAAATCTATAGACAGACTATTATACAGGAAAACTAAAGAAAATTACAGGAGAAAAACAAAAAAAAAGAAGCAAAATAAACCTAAAATAGAAAAAAAAACAAAACAAAAATAGTCTAGCTGTAGGTACTAGTTATAGGAATAAATGTTGCAACAATTATATACAAAATCTGGCGTATAAAAGTGTGAATCATTTTAGAGGGTTAATTGATAATTATAAAGGATAGTATCGAAGTATCCAATATATCCAAGATAAGAAGTAGCTATGGAGATTTATATCTTCAATGAAATTCTGCACAATATGGTGCCAAGAAGTGTATGTATATCCTACGGGGAATGAGGGGTCAATTGCCCTCAAAGTACCTATTCCGTGATTGGTTAAAGCAAGTTTGTTGTAATTTGTAATTGTCAATTATACTTAAAGGATTACTGCTATAACTACTAAAACGAGCACATACCACTTAATTGCCCTCCAAAAAGTGGTCTGCAAAACTCGTAAAGATTTAAATTAATGAGAAAAATTTTGATTGCATACGTTTCTTTTCTAATCTTTCCTGAGTATACAAGGTACTATTAAAAGAAAGAGTAAAGAAATACTTGTATTTATTTTTCTGAGATAAAAAGGATCGTCTTTGCTTAATGAGTCAATAATCAATCATCCAAGTGTTTAATTAGTTTTTCTTTTTGTTTTTTCTGTAAAATCTTTTTTATTAGTTTGATTTCCATCTTCCTTAACGATCTAATCAATATCGCTAACTAAAGACAAATTTCGGTTAAGTAAATGTAAAGCTTATTCTTATTCTTTATAAAGACATAGAATACGGGATAGAAAACTCGCTAGACTTTATGAAAATGCAGCTCTATATAAGTCTGCGAAATGTAATCAATAGGCCATTGAGAATTGCTGTCATACACAATTTCTTTAATTAGTAACAATTTTTAAAATGTCTTGGTAACATTATTGAACATTTCAGTTATTATTTATTAATTTTGTTGTATTCTTTGAAATACAACAAAATTAATAAAAACAAATTGCCATATTTGAAGCCCTTCATCTTTCACCAGCTTTCACTTCTTCTCTATCCCCTTTCCAAAGGACGCAACACGTTAATTAATAGGAAGAATTTCCTGAGTGTTGCTTCCCTTAAAAAAAAAAAAAATAAAGAAATCGCAGTACAGAACCTGAATATTTTTTAAGAGAAAATATCTCTAAATTTGTAAACTTTTCTATTGAAATAATCACCTAATTTTAACATTTTATTTTGCGCTCAAAGAAATAAACCTGTAAAAATACCACAAATAGCTACTAAAAATTAGTTAAAAATTACACTGGAGAAAAAAAATTTCAAAAACTATGTGTATTTTTATCATTCTTCTGAGTAAATTTACCAAATAAAATATGTTATACCGCCCAAAAATAAAAGAATGAAATCATTTTTAAAATGTTTTGTTAATAAAAAATTTTTATTCTTTGTAATTTACTTGTGAAAATTGTATCATCTTTCTTTAATTTGAAAAATAATTTAAACAGAAAGTGATATTAATTTATGATCTAGAGTCAAACTAAAAAACATTCATTTAAAAAATATTATAATTATATTTAAACCTAACATAAGTCTCAAATTGTGCTTAGATTTACGAATAGAAACACCTCAGATTCTGAGCACTTTTTCTGATAGAAAAGTCCTCAGTACTTTTTCCTATAGGAAACGCCTTAGGATCTGTGTATTTTTCCTGAGAAAACATTAAGTTATGGGGACCTTTTTCTAGAGAAAAACCCGTCTTTCTGTAGGATGCTATCCCAATAATCTAAGGGGTTTCTATTGGAAAACGTGATTAAAAATTGATGGTTTTTACAACAAAAAGTTATGTTTTTACAGGAAAAAATTATGTCCGTAGGAATATGTTTAGAAACTGAGGATTTTCCTTTAGGAAGAAGTTCTCAGGCTTTTAGGGTTTTTTCTTTTAGGAAAAAATCACCTAACCTTTTTCTTTAGAAAAAGTTCTTATAATCTAAAAATTTGTCTATAGTAAGTTTGTCTTCACAATTCACGGGATTTCCTTACAATTTTTTTTTTAAGCCCATAGAGAATTACCGGTTTCTGACCTTTTCCTATTCAATAATCGTTAGTTTGAGACCTTTTTCCTACATAAAAATCCTCAAGTTCTGAGTACATGTTTCTTTAGAATTCAGATTCTATACCTTTATATAGAAGAAGTTTTTCAGAACCAGAAATAGGAAAAATGCAATAGTATTGGATGTATAACTTAAAAATGCGGAACTTTTGGCAAATTTTGGGTGTTTATTGTGAAACATTAGTGCAATATAAATTTATTCAATCTTTCTGGCAACATATGGATTCCGCGCCAAGAGAACTGCTCATTTTTTGAGGCTAAGAACGAATCAAGGTGATTTGGGATACCGTGTTCTCAAATGAAGCGTATTTCAGTGAGAGCATTCTGCATGGCGAAACAAATGATAGTCGTACGGGGCAGGGTATGGACTATAAGATGCGTGAAGCAAAACTTCCCAACAAGTATTTTCTAAATAGTTTTAACCAGTCTTGCAACATGTGGCCGAGCGCTGTCATGATGGAATATTATGGATTCATGTCTGGTCGCATATTCCGGGCATTTTTCGGTCAATGCTGGCTTCAAAGGAATCAGTTGTGTTCGGTACGGGTTCCCTGTGATCATATGGTCCGATTTCGGTAGGTCATAATGAATGGGTTGTCGTAATGAATCCACCGCCAGTAATGATTCGATGCAAAAATTACTTCTTTTTATGGCGTTCAAGCAGCATTTCGGGCACGCAAAATCGTCTCTCGGCTCGTGTGGTACCCAATTTCCTTACTTTTGGATGAATCCAGCTGCTTGGAAACTTTTTGAAATTGCTGCTTGAGTGACTCCCAATGATTTTGCAAGTTCTTCTTGAGTATGACAACGATCTTCATCGAGTAATGCCTCCAATTCATCATCTTCTAACTTTTTTGGCTGACTTGGGCGGATGCACAAACCATCTCTCGTACGTTGAAGTCGCTGGAATATATTCAGGATAAGCTTCGATGAGCAATCGATGTGCTTCAGCAGCACTTTTTTCAAATTGAAAAAGTAAAGCAAATGATGTTTAAGGTTAAGAAGAAGAATAAACATTTTTATAGACAAATTATTAATTTGCAAATCAGACTAGATCTAGTTTCTACCTTTTTCTTTTATGGACAGTCTTCATCAGTGATTTGCCTTTAAATTGTATTATTGTTTATACTTTATTGTCAGATTGTCTCTATATGATAATTTACTCTCAGAAGTGATCAAACAGACATACAAACATTATACTTTAGATTTTTTGTTTATCTTTTTATCTCCTCTTTTATACACCCAATAGAAGCAAACGATATTAAGCACTATGTTATTGAAAATCCTTATATTCAATGCATTTAAAAACACATCAAATTATGGACACGTTTTCTTCCTTTTCGTTTAGAATCATCCTTAGGAAGAAGATTTTTTCCAATGCAAAAAACAAATTTTGTATCATAAAATATATATTTGCTTACTTTTATATGAAATTTGTGTGTAAAATTTTAATTTATAGGCCAATTAGTCTTCTTCGAAATTAAAGTCTAGGATTTGTTGATAGAAATTTATTTCTTCTTATGACATTCTAGTATCTTATCAATTGATCCTTTGCAATGTCAGTGCGTTATAGTCAACCCACACAGAGAAAAAAAAAACAATTAGACAGACGCAAGGACGGATACAGAAGCGACAAATTGCAAAAAGAGAATAACAAAAATTAAATATTTGGTCGTTGTCATCATAGGAGCAACTAACAGTATTTTGAAAACCAATTTTCTATTTAATACTTAAAACGCATACACCACAACACTCTTTAACAACTTACACACACCCATGAGTAAATATATGATGACAACATTGTGTGTAGTATTTTCTAACAGCAACTCTATTACTTTGTTGGTTGTTTTTGCTGTTTTTATCAAAAAAAAAAAAAAAGAGAACATAAATCGTCTTATTTTGTGTGGTGGGTTCAAATTGTATTTCTGTTATTAGTACGAGTATTGTACGATTTTGCGATTTGTGCGATTTTGATAACTCGAAGATTTTTCGAAAAACAACGACAAAAGTTGTATAGAAAATTATGATTTCCTGTTACTAAAACACGATGCGTCACTTTGACTGACGTAATTTAGACAGCTGTCAGATGTCGTTAACGTATTCGTTACATTACGTATACGTACACATTAATGTTTGTAATATATATTTGTTTTTGTTTTGTTCAAATATCAACTCTATGACACAAGTATTTACATTTTTTTTTTCTATTCGTTTACATACAACAAGTGTTAGTTGGCAAATACATAATAATAACAATAATAACTAAGAAAGTGTTGGCAACACTTGACATTTGACAGAGCTTTATTTCATCATCATCGTCGTCAGTTTACACTGTGTATACATTACTTTTCAGAGGTTATCAACTCTTTTTTTTTCATTTTGTTACTTTATGATCCATAAGTGACAAGAAACATATTAAACACTAATATGACTGACTATCTCTCTGACTAAACTATAGTACATGTCATCATGTACAGGCATACATGGTAAAACCCCATGTCGTCACTGTCATGGCAGCGTTTAAATGAACAAGTGCTCAGAACTGTAGTGCAGTAGTGTGTTCACTTAAATACTTGACATTTTCAACACCTCTATTTTTCGTGTATTTTTTTTTTTCATTTTATACTTTTGTTTGTAATTTGTGCACTATGGGTTATTTTTGGTTCCCTACATTCCGGCAAGGTAGTAAGCAAAATGAGTAAGCGATTTAAGCTTAACCGCGATGTCGATAGATCTTAAATTTTACAAAATTAATTGAATAGGGCTTTATTATTAAACAAAATTTTGAATTGCTGGAATTTAAGAGATTTTTTTTTATGTGTAAAGGTTTTAGCAGAGTTGAAAAGCGAAACGATAAAGCTAACACTATTTAAGATTGTATTGGAAACAGTATTTTGGGGGGTAACCGTATTTTAGTTACTTCGTCAAAGTTGTTTCTGTTAAGGTATTTTTAGGATAACAGCATTTCGGTAAAGGTAACATTAATTCAGTTAGTTCAGTACCGGCATTTTAGCAGCAACCGCAGTCAATTGAAAGTAGTTTAAATCGGTAGTGGAATTTTAGCGGTTTTTACTGCCAATCTTGACTTTAAGCCTCAATAAACCACAAGGTGGAAGTTCGGTCTTGTTAATGTATTTCACATTATTCCCATTTTCCGACCTAAATTTTTTTATTTGTGGTGGAAAGTATTTTGGATAGTTTCAGGAAAAGAACAACCCGAAAAGTGGCCTTTTAAGGGACGTCTTTAATAGCAACAGTGCAAATTTTAAGATCGTTACACTCAAAGAAATAAGTTAAATTAATAAAATGTCTTGTATACTAGTTCTCAGCATTAAACTAATTTTTAGCAAATGTTTTAAAATTTTTTTGCTACTAGAATGGTACTGATAAACATATTTTCAGGCCCTCTGCGAGGTGGCTAAATATATTCTAAACTAAATACAATTGGTTTAAAATTTCTTTGAACATTTTTTGTAAATTTTTTTAAATTTCATACAAATTTGGATATTTTTTATAGTAAAGTGTTGTTTTTTCAAACGCATCGTATAGACCAAATACAATTAACATTGTCATTAATATGTATTTTTATTAATTCTAATTTAGTAGGTTTGAGGTTAAGAAGAAGAATAAACCTTCCTCAAAAGTTATAAACACATTAAATTTGCAAATCAGACTAGATCTAGTTTCTGCCTTTTTATGGACAGGCTTCATCAGTGATCTTCCATTAAATTGTATTATTGTTTATATTTTTATTGTCAGATTGTCTCTATATGAATAATTTCAGAAGTGATCAAACAGACATATACAAACATTCTACATCAGATTTTCTCTGTTTATCTTCTTATTTCCTCCGTGTCACCTTTTCACAAATATTGCCACATTGACGTATGGTTTCTACGTACAATTTATTTTTAGTTTAGATTTTATTTAGCCAGTTTGCACCAACCCTTAAGAAAGTTTTTTAATTAATTTTAAAAGAATCAAAAAACACAATTTCTAGATTTAAATTTTCAGCAAACAAATTAACTAAGGTACAATTTCTCTAAAAATTTTTTAATTTTTTTAGCTTACTAATATTTAGCAACAAGTTTTATTAATTTTAGCAAGGAACTTTGCCATTTACAATGTACTAAGTGTTAGCAGAACTTTTGCTGAATTTACAAATTTTTTGATAAAAATGAACTCGCTGATACAGAAATGAGTTTGCTGACATTAGTAATTTTTCTGCGAATACCCTCTTGACTAAAATTTTGCTAAGTCAGCAAACTTTTTGCTGATTTTATTTAATTTTTATTTTTTGAGTTCAGATATTTTTTTTTGCAAACAAAATTTCAGATTTTACCAATAGAAAATAATGATTTAAAAAAGCGGTTGTTGGAACTGGTTTTAAATTAAAAAACCGAAAAGTAGTTTTTTAAAAATGTGATTTTTTATTTAAAGTATTCCAAAATTGAGTTTTCGAATACGTCAAACGTTTGACAACTTTATTAACAAATGTCATTTTATCAAGAAAAGTAAATGTAGATTTCAGAGTCAGGTTTGAAATTTATATGTCGATTTAAAGAGCCTTACATTTTTAGAAAATTATCATGGGATTCGAGGCTCATTTGTTGCTGTACAAACTTTAAGTTGGGAAAAAAGCTGGCCTTTAGTATTTAACAAGGCAAGGTAATTGGAAGCCAAATGGTTTATTTATAACACTGTACAAAAAAATCAAATTTTTTACAAAATAACAAGGTTCTGAAAATTGATTCTGGCAGAGCGTACAAAAAAAATATATATAAATGTATCGGCGTTTTTACATCTGGCCCTATGTTTTTTGGGGGGTTAAAGTTTTCCTCCTTTTGCAAATGTTTATTGTGAATCGGCATATGAAACCATTTGGAACCTCCATTTTAGGTAATTTAAGGCACTTTTTTTGACCCATCTTTAAAAAGAGACAAAAATACCCATAAGTTGAAGAGTTAGAGTGTTCAATGTCCCGCAAAAATATTTGTCATGAAATTCTACTACAAGTCTGTGAAGACATCAAAGTTGAAAACTTATCTTCTATGCCAGAAATAAGTTAAAGCTTAAAACCAGAGACTATTAATTATAGATATAACAGATACTATTAATTATAGAGATAGGAAATAAAAATTACACTACTCACCGGTAGAGGGCGCTGTAATTTAGTATTACCTGAGCAACTATTTAGTATCAGTTTAGCCTATTAGCTGAGCCTATATTTAAAAACTCAAAAACTGCTGCAAAATGCTCAAAATAACGAAAAAACAAACGCGGAATATATTCAAATAATAAAATTTTAAATATCCGTTTGTTTTTTGCTTTGTTGTTATTATTTAAATTTAAATAAAAAAAAATGTCAATTTTATGAATAAAGTGCTATCTAGTGATAACGATGTTTTTATAACTTATTTTTTTTTTGTGATGCTTAAAACAAACGCCCCTAAAATCCAGGTTTGTGGGACATTTGAGCGCCAATTCTGAATAAGTACGAAATTAACCCCTAAACACATTTTAAGTTTTAAATTATTTCTGGAATTGAAGTTGAATTTTCAACTTTGATGTCTTCAGAAACTTTTAGCAAAATTTCATTTCATATTTTTGTGGAACATTTTAACCCGCTAACTCTTCAACTTACGGGTCTCTTTTGTCCCTTTTTAGAAAAGGGGCCATAAAGTCCTTTAATTGAAGAGTTAGAGGATTAAAATATTACCCAGAAATGTACACTTTTAAAACGCCGACACACGCCGTCAAGTTTATGACTTAACCCATTTCTCGCTATTTTTTTATTCCATTGTTCCCGTCCACAGATTAAGAAAATTAAGAAAATTCAAAATTTTGAAGTCAGTTGATTTTCCAATTTTCCAGAAAATTAGAGGTGATTATAATCACCCTTGGCGGAATATTTATACACAATTAATATTTTTAAAGTGTAAATAAAAAGCGTTTTTATACTGAGTATATCATAAAAGAAACAGGACCCATAATAACACTGTGAGACAAATGGTAGGGGTCAGTGATCGGGAAGGGTTCAAACTACCGGGGAATCGAGATATATCGATTTGACCTTTGGTGGTCTTTTTTTTTGACATAACTCGAGAACCACTAGTCCGATTTTGCTCAAACAATTTTAAAAAAATTAATCAAGATATATCTTTTTTTTGACATAACTCGAGCACCACTAGTCCGATTTTGCTCAACCAATTTTAAAAAAATTGAAAATTACAATTCCTTTAATCTGTTCATATAACGTTTTTCTATATACTCAACAGTTTTGCCGGTAAAAATAAATGTATGAAGAAAAAAATATTTTTTGCCTAAAATATTAAAAAAAAAAGTAATAAACAAAACGTTATTGATTTTTATGGTAGCGGTAACAAACATTTATTTTTACCGGCAAAACTGTTGAGTATATAGAAAAACGTTATATGAACAGATTAAAGGAATTGTAATTTTTAATTTTTTTAAAATTGGTTGAGCAAAATCGGACTAGTGGTGCTCGAGTTATGTCAAAAAAAAGATATATCTCGATTCCTAGAGGTGACCCAGCGAAACGCCGGGACACGTAAAACTTGTTTTTGACCGATATAACATTTCCCGTTGGTTTCATCCCATCCCGATTTTGACTGTCGCATAGTGTAATTAATAAAAAACAAATAAATTAAATAAAAAAAAAAACATTTTATTGGCAAGTTATGAATAGTAAAAGTGCTGGTGATAATAATCTCCAGTCGGCGAAAAATGGATTAATCGCATGGAATTTCTATCAAAATATTTCTTTATACAACCTCAAAATATATAAAACTTTCAAGCGAAAGCTTAGGGTACCTATTAGTCGTTTTTAGCCTCTAAAAGTTATCATACTTAATTTTTCTTTTATCTTCTTGTCTATAGTAATTTCAGTACAAAAACCATCAACAGGAGAAAGTTTTTTTTCTATATGTGTTTTATATACATTTTTTTTTTTTTTTTTATTTTCGGGGTACATGCACTTGTCTCAAGTATATGATTGTGCTTTGAATACGGAAACAATATAATAATGTTGTATATTTTCTTTCTTCTTCGTCTTTTTTCCAACCATATGAGAGAAAATTTAAATATTTTTACTCATACAGATATGCACGGTAAAGTGTAGTTTAGTAGGTACTAAATATGTTAGGAAATGTTTTCATAGTCAATGTTTTCATTTTGTCCATTTGAAGAGTTCACTGGGTATAAATGTAATCCCTTGTATTGTAGTGTTTTATTATCTTTTCCGTATTTCTGAAATCTTCATAAAATTCTACAGATTTAAAAAATGGTGACCCCTGACAGGTTTAATGGGTACTTGTTGTATGGTGTGTCGACAAAATGTGACTAACATACTTTTGGGGTAGAGATTGTTTTCATACGGTGATATATTGTGGGGATTGACACAATATAAACCATTATATTTGAGTGTTTTGTTTTAAGTAATGAGGCTCCCTTAAGTAACCTAATGTTGAAGACTGTAAGTTGCAAATTATTTCCAAGCTTAGAGCATTTAAAAGATACTGTAAATTTAATAATCGGAGTTGGTTGGCTAATAATTTATGCTTTAAAATATAAGAATATTTACTGAATATGTGTTAAAGTTAGCTTTTGAAAAATGCAAAATAAGCTGTGTTCATGTGATAATATGTATCCGTTAACTCAAATTAAACAGGTCTACAAAAAAATTATAAAATTCCAAAGGTCTTCGTCATGCTGGTAAAGATTGTAACAAGTCCAATAATGCTCGTAGCAGGGGGTATTCGTCGTGTTGATTATAAAATGCTTAACTTTCCAATCCAAATTTCACAAACGAATGGGAGAAAAACACAGGGAATCGGAAGAACTTTAACAGCAAATGAGATGCAGTGAGGAAATTCGAAAAATAAATAGTTATTAAAATCATTTTTATAACCAAAAAGCAAAAATTAGAACAAAAAAAATTAATTAAAATTAATTGTTTATTTTGAATTTATTTTTATCGGGATATACATTAATTGCATTAATTGTATTAAAGGAATTACATGCGCTAAAATCCCAAAACTTATTTGACAAATTGTGAAAAATAATCTGTTGAAGGGATGTCCCTATCCGAATTTCATTCTTAATTGTTTATTATTTATTTCATTATTAAAGTTGTTTTTGTTGCAATCTAACTAACAATCTAATAATCTAAATCTAAACGCAGTGGACGGCAATCTGTCCTAAACCTCCTTCGTATAGATATCCAGATATCCAGGAAAAATTCAGTAGTCGCAACCGAAAAATTAATTTGATGCGAGTAAACCATTCGATTGGCCACAAACTGGGTTGTCAGTCTGTAAAATAGTGTTTCTAGACATATTCTCTATTAAGGATTTCACAAAAATGTTCTTTTCAACTAAAAAAAAAAAAAAATCAGCACGTTCTACTTTCCTCCAATTTTTGCAAACGAACGCAAAATTATTTATGTAGTTTAAAAAGGTTATCTACCCTATAGGGAAATTTTACAAATTTCTTTCATGTCAGAAAAAACTAAATTGCAACTAATGTTGCATTTTCCCCTAAAGTATTTACCCAAATCATGTTTATAACAAATTTCTCCTACTTAAGCATTTTTTACTTAAATAATTTTGTTAAAACAAAAAAATATTTTACAGTATCGTCATCGCCAAAGAAATAAAATTCCCCTACAAACAAAAGCAGCAGCAGTTGAGAACCTACCACAATATCAAAAGCCAGAGGAAACAAATTTATAATAAAAATAATACTCACTTTTAGATTTCTTTTATGTTTTAGCCACAGTAGGTTCCCCTTTATTATTGCACAAAAAAAAATATATGAAAAAGACAACAAAAATTATTGAGCAGGTCCCTCTACATAATTTTAATGATTAGGCGCACAGCGAAGAACTGCAAGTAAATAAAAGAAATTTCTACTTCTTCTATCTGATTTAAAAGCCCCTACAAATCAGAAAAAGTACATACAGAAACATAATTACACATGCAAAGATATAATAACGTACTAACTATGTATTAGGCTGGAGCGTGAAATGTGAACTTTCGATTTCGGTATCGTATTTATGGGGGATCGATAAAAATGGGTATAAATGCAATACACTAAAAGATCTATAAGTGTCACCTAAAAAACATGACTCTTATAGAATTTTCAAACAATTAAAGCATACTAGGAATCAATTTTTTTTTTTTAATTTTTTTTCTGTAATTTTAACAAATTAAGGAATAAATATCAGAACGTCTTTCAAAACATGCAATTCATAAATTTAAGCACATAACATTGTTAATAAAGACCATAGAAAAAAATACATTTCGATTGATTTAAGAAATTAACCCTGTTATAGGTTTGGAGACTTTTAAATGGTGGCTTTGTTAGAAAGTTTGCACAGGACGCACAAATCTTGTAGGGACCCATTTGAATTAGATGCCCAATCAATAATGTCGTTAAATGATGAAATTATGTGATCAATTCGAACATTAGTTTGAGCATTTCATCCGTGTCCTTTCCTAAACATTATAAGATTTTGCAATATATTTTATCTTTACTTCTTAATTTATTTATTACACAATGTTTAATTTATCCAAAATACTCAACTGGACTATTTTAAAAATGTATTTTAGAACTGAAAAAATATATATATTTCTTAAAAAGACAATTTAGAATCATTTAATATATTTTTTATGACTTTAAAAGCATAGTGACAATTAAAGTACTACATGAATCAAATTTTCCGACCTTTAAAGAGGGGGGGGGGGGGGGGGTGACAATTAAAGCACACCGACATTTAAAGTAGGTGACAATTATAGATTTTTTTTAGTGTATTTGTGAAATTTCAGTTCGATCAGAGATTATCTATACACTCAAAAAAATAAGTTAGTAGAAAAATTAGTAAAAAGTCTTGTATATCAAGTGTACTAGTTTTCAGCAATTTTTTTACTGAAATTCCGTTTTCAGCAAAAATTTTAGTTATATTTTTTTAGCACTAAACTAATTTTAAACTAATGTTTTACTAATTTATTTTGCTACAAAAATTGTGCTGATAACCGCATTCATAGCGTGGACGACAAGCAGATAGACAAGATGTAGATGTCGCAGCTTATCTGGAAACCAAAATCACAAAAAAAAAAGAAAAACAACTACACATACATATGTATTCTATATTTAAATTTTCAGCAAATAAATTAACTAAAGTAAAATTTCGCTACGAGTTTTTTGAGTTTTTTTCAGTCTACTAATATTCAGCAAAAAGTTTGGTGATTTTAGCAAAGATTTTTTTCATTTGCAGTCGACTAAGTGTTAGCAAAACTTTTGCTGAAGATTACTATTTTTTGGTAAAAATCAGCTTGCTGCTTTTCAGCAAAACTTTTGCTGAAATTACCAACTTTTTTGCAAGCACTCTCCTGACTTAAAATTTGCTGACACAGCAACATTTTTTGCTGACTTTACTGACTTTTTTTTTTGAGTTTAGATATCCTTTGTTTAGCTTACTGTAATCCAGAACTTCAAAGAATTAATTCTATGTTGAATGAATTCCCTAAAATTACCATTCGATTTCTTTTTTAAATCGAATGAAATCATATTTAAACAATCGCAAGTAATCATTCCTTGAAGTTCATTCGATCGAATTAAAATATAATACCTCATTCATACTGAACAAAAAACAAGTAGTTTTTAAATTTATTTTGCTTTCGATTGTCAAATCCCATACAAATTTCAAATCGAAAACTTAAAAAAAACGAAAACTTCTAATTTTGGGATCAGTATGAATGAGGTTTAAGGAATTCAATCAATATATCTGATTCAATTTTGTCAATCATTAGGAATTTATTCGATTTCTTTTTCACTCGATTGACAATTTGGTAATTCAATCGATAATTCGATTTGTTATCACTTTATTGAACAATTTGGAAATGACGTAATATATATAATATTCTCGCAACTAACGGACATAACGGACCATTTTTTCTATCATTTTCCAAATTCCATTAAATTATAATAAATTATATATTGTATTAAAAATTAACTCTTAATTTGTCAATATTTAATCACGCCTTCCCCTTCCATCTTCCCAGCAAAATCTTTCATTACCAAATAAGTGGTTATATAATGAAACTAAAATTTTTTACTGCTTATAATTCGGCGTCAGTACTAGTTATTTTTGTTAGACGAAGCCGTTTTTATAAGCAGTCTAGCTTACTCGCGACTACTTATTTATTTTTAAAGATAATGTGAATTTGGTAACTACTTAATTTTTAACCACTAGTAAGTATATAAGTAAGTCGTATTATTTAACAACTTGTAACGACTTATTTTTTAACTGCGTATAAGCACACGAATAACTACTTATTTCGGTAACTACTTATTTGATATACTTTTGTAATGCAGCGGGTAAGCGGGTGCACAAATTTTGTGCGTTTTTTCATGCAGCGAATATGGACAACTACTTACAAAAACGACCTTGTCGAACAAAAATAATGAGTTTTGACACCGAATTATAAGCAGTAGACCCTAATTTGACTGCTTATTATTTAGATATTAGTAATGAGCACCTATTACTGAGATTTTGCTGGGTTTTCTAAACACTGAAAAAGTTCCTCCAATCTTTATTCGTATCATGTAAGACAATAAATACTGTAAATTTGATCAATGATAAAACATACATTTTTTAGCAGGGCAGTTGGCTTGGAAAGCCTCTTATATTGTTTCTATCGCCATTTCTATCGATCCCACGCAGACACTGAACCAAAAACAGCTGTGAAATCAACTAAAACCCATATAAAATTGATGAATGGGTGATAACTATACAACTAACAAAACATGTCCATCAATTTAACGCATTGTTTAGTAGATTTATATTTTGACGTTTAACTATTTTATGTGGTATTATTTTGACAAAATATCGTCAAATGTATTAACAAAAATTAGTTGTCTTAACAATTATATTTAATTAAATTGCATAACGATTTTGTTGTTTTACCAATGCATTTTATTAAATTCAACAATGCATTTTATTTAATTAATTTTTTATCGATTTATTATTAATTTTTAGACTTATATTTCATTATTTTTTGTATTTCACCAACTTCAAATTTTTTTAATACAATGTCTTTTTTTATAATAAATTTGATAAAATATAAAAAATATAAAATTGAAATTATAATATAGCATATACTAAAAACTCTTTATTTAAAACACATGTACCATTTTATATACAAAAACATATAACTTTATTTAAATTGATAATTCAAATACATTATATAACATTCATTAATAGTTTGCCTTAAACAAAATAACAAAAAGATAGATAATATCAAAATTAATGACAGAAATTTTAATGTACGATTTAATTGAGAACGTTCAAAATTATGTAAATTTATTTAAATTTAATAAATCTTCAATTAGCAATTCACTTTAAGTCACTGAATTTGTTAATTATCTATACTTTGAAAAACAAAAACACTTAATGTCAATTTATTGATATTTCCGACAATTACAAATACACATGCTAGCACGAGTAATGACGCGACAAAACTAAACTCACTAAACTTTTTTCCACAGATTTAATACTCTTTTTTTCAAATTGAAGAAAAATTATATCAAATTTACGTTGCAGCCTTTTTACAAAATTTTTTAGAGTTAATAAATTAAATTTTGTTAAAAAATGGACAACAAATTATCAAAACAACAATTTAAAAAAAAAAAGTAGTTGATTTAAAAAAAGCACACATTAATTTGACTAAAAAATATATTGTTTTAACAATTCCTTTCATCAAAAAGTAACAAAATTTTTATGTTGATTTCACTTACGACTTTTGGTTCAGTGGAATCAATGTCGAAATTGAAACTTTGATATCCACGCTCCAGCCTACTACACATGCATATATATTTAAATAAACACACATTCTCAAAAGCATTTGGGGACACTGATGTTCATTTAGCTGTTTCCCCTCTTAATTTAGTGATTTTTGATGCAGCGTACTTTCTTTACAAATATATTTGGTTACACAATTTAGTAGCAAGAAGAAGTATACAGTAGACGCTCGCAAATTAGAACCGATTTGTTTTTGAGGCAATTCTAATTTCTGAATTATTCTAATTTCTGGACGTTTTTTTTCGAAAAAAAAATTGAGTAAATTTACTTCTAAAAACTTAAATAAAACTCTTTTTAATATTTTTTAATTCAATTTTATTTGATAAAAACAAGAAAACAAAATACAACAATTCAGTCCAATACATCAAATGTATTTTTTTAAATTAAAAATATGAATATAAAAAAAAACGAATGGCAACAAAACATAGCAATGCAGTCCAATTACATCACATGTATTTTTTTTAATTAGAAACTAAAAAACTGTATTTAAAAAAAATTAAACAATTAAAATTAAACAATGGCCAAGTTAACAACTAATCTTTGTTTGACATATAATCATTTATATTTGTTTGTTTTTTTGGTTTCTTTAAATCCGAAATATCGTTACGGAGAGCCAAAAGATTACTTGTGTGCTTAGTTGAAAACAATTCACTGTTATTGCACCATTTTATTAAA
This sequence comes from Leucophora obtusa, assembly GCA_949987735.1. Lineage (NCBI taxonomy): Eukaryota > Metazoa > Arthropoda > Insecta > Diptera > Anthomyiidae > Leucophora > Leucophora obtusa. The sequence goes on from OX465298.1 coordinate 195,982,463, forward strand.
TTATTTACGCTTTCAATGGCTGCACTATTAGAGACAACTGATGATACTGCAACAACGTCGTCTTCGCTGCTATCTGAAGACTCACCATCGCTACTGAGAACATAAACAGATCCGTCATCAAACATATCTTCATTCCATCTGTCGATGTCTTCTATACCGATGCAATCGTTGGGAGCTACTTCTTTTTCTTGAACGCCTTTGTCAAGCTTTTCTAATATTTTGACTTTAGTTTCCAATGATAAAGTGTTTTTTTTTACGTTTATTTAACATTTTAAATGATACAGTTTCACTATTTAATAGAGACTGCCAAATAATATGTACACGCGTATCAAATTTCACAAATAAACTAGAAATTAGAATTTTAAATTCGAATTTCAGAGCGTTTAATGTATTGCAAACATTGATTCTAATTTCTGGACGTTCGAATTACTGAAAGCTCTAATTTGCGAGCGTCTACTATATAAACAAAATTTTCATTAAGTGCAAATATCAGAGTTCGGGTAAGACTAAACCAACAAAGGATTCGGATTCATTGTCATATCGTGCTTTTATTGGTAAAAGCTGTAATAAAATTCCAAAATAGTAAACATCAAAGATTCAAGACTTTTAAAGATGTGGAAATGTTCCAGACTCCGTATAAAATTATATTAAAAAAAACCACCAAATTAGTAAAAAAAGAAACAATTAAGAAAATTTTACGACCATACGTTGCCCTTAACCTGTATTTTTTACTTTCTCTAGATGCATTAGACTCCATGTTTAAATCGCGACAAATTCGTACAGATTTTCTTCAACAATACTTCCTAGATTGCTGCTGTATAACATATTTAATTTAGCTCACATTTTTCTTATTGCTAATTTTTCTTGTTAGCGATTTTCTATCTCAGAAACTTGACTTCACTTTCAAAAGAGCAAGTTGGGGAACATACTAATTGTTGGAGCTTTTATTTATATATTTTTAATATCTACCAACTCTTTGTGATTGCATTGTTTTCTTGTTCGGGGATTGCAATGCAATTTTCTGTGGTTGCAAATTAAATGTGAAAAAGACGTCTATATGCAGTTTTTCTGCAGTTTTTTTGTGTCTTTCTTAAGGTCTCTAATGTTTTGAAAAGTCGCGTGCTTTGGAGTAGTGCGATTTTTTTTATTATATGACTATTTTAAACACAGTAGTTGTCTTTTGGTACAAATAGTAAAAAGAGGAAGAAAACAGTAGCTACCATAATTGGTAGTACAGGAAATTGTAAATGTCTTAACTATTACATAATTTTAATTTATATAAATTTGAATTAATCGTTTCTTTGGGCTAGGCATAACTATATAAAGACTTTAGGTATAATTTTTAAAAGAACTACAATGTATTAAAAAGTTTTACTAAGTAATATAAAATCTAAAAGCTGTCTGTTGAGAATAAGATTTTTTGAAAACGTGACTAAATCTTCTGAAATGTTAGAGTTCAAAGTATTTAACATTAATAAAGAATTTTATGATGATGATCGGCACCACAAGCTTTTAGTTGGAGTATTTATGTAAATGTTTATTTGTGTTTTGGATACTCAAAAGTTTGGGTCCGTTTCGAAATGTATGTTCTGAAAATTTCAGCACGCTAAAAAAATGATCCAGCTAGCGAAAGCGTATTAAAGTCTTCAACATTTTTTAATGTAAATTTGGCTTTATGATTTATTTATTAATAAATTTTTGTTACCATTGGTAGCATTCGGCAGAGAAACCTTAAACTGATACCGGTGACTTGTAGCTTTTTGTGATTACTTACTCTGCTGAACGATGTTTTCTTTGTTCTGTTTTTAAATACATATTTTCTATATTTTCCTTTGATTTTTAAAATTTTTTGTTTTTGAATTATATTTGTATGTTTTTATTTGTCATTCATACAAAACAAAAAATTTTTTAAATCAACAACAACAAATGTATCACTATTTGATCAAAAGTAGCAAACATTTTTTACGATACCAAAATATGACAGCGCTACCTGACCGCTCAGACTGAGCGGTTAGTGATCAGGTCGTTCAGCAGATAGTTGCACAACTGTTGTAGAACTGTTGACTGTCAAATTGTATCTGCCGAACGCACCCATTGCCTTCTGGAATTTATAGTCTATATTATTGTCAATATGTATAAAAAAATGCGAATAACGAAGGGTATATTAGCAGCATGCGCTAGCTGATACACACACCTCGAAGTATACGCAAACTTTCCTATTATAAAGCTATTCCGATCTGATGTTATTGGAAATCAAAATAATATTGTATGAATTTAAGACAAAAATTATACTTTTTTATGAAAATTCGTAAATAATACATTTATTGAAAAGTCCGTAGGATAACCAATAAAACAACAATTTTTTTTTTTGACAATATTCGACTTTATTCATCAGGAGCGATACAATCACTCCAACGCCTTTCTAATAATCCGATACGTTTTTTTATAGAATGATTTACCTTTGGCCTCAAAATATGCCTCTGTTTCGGCTATCACCTCTTCATTCGAACCAAATCTATTTCCAGCGAGTATTTTTTTGAAGTCTGAAAATAGGTAAAAATCGCTGGGAGCCAAATCTGACGAATACGGTCATGCACCAGTTGGGCCATGCTATTGATGGTCTGGCCTTTTACAAGGTAATCAATGTACAAAATTCTAGCCGCATCCAAAATACATAACTTTACCAGCTGACTGTGGGTGGCGTCTTTGGCTTTTTCGGGCGAGGTTTGTCAGTTGCGGTCCACTATGCTGACTGCCGATTCGACTCTGGAATGAAGTGGCAGATCAACAGGTTCTTTTTATCTCGCCGAAACAGCTCCAAACAGCTCTCAGAATCATCGACACATTGTTGTCTTTGGTGCACTGTGAGCAAACGCGGCACTCATTTCGAAAACAGCTTTCTCATGGAAAAATGTTCATGCAAAATACAGCCAATACGTTCCTTCGATATCTTTAAGGTATCAACTATCTCCTCCAACTTCACTTTATGGTCTGCCAAAATGATTTTGTGAACCTTTTTGATGTTTTCAGGCATCACCACCTCTTTTGGTCGACCAGAGCGTTCGGCGTTATCGGTGTTTGTTCGACCATTTGTCTCGTTGGAGCAGAGTCCGAATAACACTTATCAAGCCAAGCTTTGACTTGAACGGTGTTTTTTCCCATTAAAAATTAACACATGAAATTGCTTTGAATCCATTGTTTTCAAAATCGCAAAAGTAGTGTCACTGAAACAGCTGTAACTTGTTCACTAATGAACGCATTGCCATTAAATTTTGAAAGATATCATATGAAGGTTGGCAATTCCAAAAAATCATATGGATTTTTCAGTGGTGCCGCCACCTATGTGTCATCCTATGGTCTTTTAAGACGATGTGTTAGTCCGTAGATTATAAATTTTAAAAACCCGTACTTAAAAATTGCAAAATAATGGCGGAACTCGAAAAAAGACTATGGTACAAAAATTTAATTAAAAAACTTACATTCTGCAAACAATTACATTGATGTAAGAATTTTTCCTTTGTGTAAATATTTTTTCTCGCAATTTTTTTTTTTTTTTGCTACTGGCCAATAAATGTTGGTAAAAGTTATGGATAGTATAGACCTCGTATTATGAATTACAAAATATGGAGTTTTTCAACGCAAAAGCTCAACTACCATTACATCCAGTAATGGTAATGAAAATGTAATGGTAATGATTTTGGCCCATCTCTGAAAAGAGTAACAAAAATACCAATTTTAGATTTAAATTTTCAGCAAATAAATTAACTACGATAAAGTATAATTTATCTGAAATTTTTTTGAGTTTTTTTCAGTCTACTAATATTGAGCAGAAAGTTTTATTGATTTTAGCAGAGATTTTTTCGTTTGCAATTGACTAGTGTTATTTTTGGTAAATATCAGCTCGCTATAATTTTGCTGACTTTCTCAATTTTTTTGCTAGCACCCTTCTAACTGAAAATGTGATAAGTTAGCAATCTTTCTTGTTGATTTTGTTATTTTTTTTAGTACAGTACAAACTTATACAACAAATTTAGTCAAGTCATTTTCAGTATTGTGAACTGCATTTTATTTACAAGTATCGTTAATTTTACATAAGCAGACATGCGGATGGACACAGCTAAATCTACTCAGTAAGTGATTCTGTGTAGATCGGTATACTGTATATGGGCAGTCCACGTCAATTATTTCAGAACAAACACAATTTACCCTGTTGCACAGAGTGGTGTGGGATATAAAAATGTTAATAACGGATTCCAATTTAGCAATTTAAAATCTATGAGGATCCCCTATTAACTGAATATCATACTATTAAGTAAACACGTTAGCCGTAACGTTGACACTTCCTTCATTACAATGTATATCAACTATTTAACTCATTTTCTTAAGGAATTGTTAAGTTACCTAATAAGGCATGGAAATTATATTAACTGATTATGAATGAAATGACCTATTTCCATATAGAACAAAATATTCAAATTTATACAATGAAAACTAAATATTTAATGCCCTAAATAAAACAATGTATGCACTTATTATCAACATTCAGCAATTCAATAAGTATTGAATTAGTATCTGTAACATTTGTAAACATGTCGACAATTTAGAAAATAAAAACAGCAATAAATTACATAAGATTGTAACATTTCCTTTTAGGTTTTCAATACATCAATCACAATTGTAGAAAAAAAAAACAAGTTCCCCTTATATTTATAAATCATCATCATCACCATTTTATTTGCTTGTAATTATTTATTATTATATGACACAATTAAAATATCTACACCATACGCGCCCATTTATAGTTTAAAAAGTAGTTTATAAACATAATGAACATATTTCATACTTAATTTAATTGACTACACTCTTCATTGATATGCTAAACGTCTTCTTACATCAAAAATATACCAACAACTACAATATAATAAATAAATTAACATTTCTTTACAAATACAATGCAGCATTTGTTGCAGCAATAGAAAACAAAACCAAAAGAAAAAAAGAAAAATACAAAATAAAAATTAACAAAGGAGAGAAAAAAAATATTACACAATTAAATACCAAAACAAAAACTTTTAAATGAATACAATTAATGAAATAAATACCAAATAAATATGTGTAAATGTGGTTTAATGAATGTATGAATATGAACAAATTAGTCGAATATGTTGGATGGACAGATACACTGTAATCATAAAGTTCATAGATTTTACAAGTTGAACTGGATACTTTAATTTTTTTGAAAATGAACACGGTGTTCGATATCGGACAATGTTGTAAAAAATTTTAAGGCCAGCCCTGGAAAACCATCCGCAAGTATGGTTCCAACAGGATGGAGCCACAGCGCATACTGCGAGGGACACCATGGCTCTTTTAACTCAAATCCCTTCGGTAATTTTGGGATACCCTGTATTTTGCCTACTAATTTTCGGTTAATTCCGATTCGAGATATTGTTAAAATTCGTACAAGGTCTCACATCCGACGTTATCCCTAAACATGAATAAATTTGATAATTTTCAAAAATATAGTTTTTCTAGATATAGGCTTTTGAAATCAATACTCCAAAAAATTACCATTGACCTTTCCATTTAAAAACCTTAAATAGGAAACAAAAAAATGAATTGTGTCTTGATAAGTTCAAAAGTTATAACTGGACACTTTAATGAAATTTTAACGTTTTTTCCCATTTTTGTGCCATGATATTTCGTAAACCGCAACTATGTGGGATCCGAAGGTTAATGTTTAATTGAAGTCTTGTATAGATAAACATTTGTGATGAATTTCATTGAAATCGGAGGGATGAAATTCCAATAGCAGGATGGTTCGACGTAGACTCTCCCAGAAGCTACATGATCTCAAAAAAGTTAAAAATAAATCATGTTTGGAATGATAAATGTTCAAGCAGTGGTTATCTTTTAAATAAGTAAAAATTAAATATCGCCTTTGAAACAAATACGTACGTATTTATTTTTAACAAGAGCTTCGTTGGAAAAATCTTTACATATTTGTGGTCTTAAAATAGGTATCAAGCTTTAATGAAACGTTCCAAAAATTTACATTGGATTTCAGTATCTAATTCTGTGGACTTAATGTTGTTAAAAGTATTTAAATTAAAGCTGTAGAAACTACCATTGATGGATACAAATGATTATTTTAAGAATTGGAAGAAACCACACGTTATTAATGTATCGAATCACATATAGACCTATTATATTAAATAATATAAAATCATATGTTATAACATATAATTAGATAACATTGGATGGGGACAAAATTCGTATAAAACAGTAACAACTCACTTCTAGTTGTATCAAAATAAATGTAATATGCTTGAATTAAATTTGATTCAATACAATTTAATCAGGCCATTTTTCAAATGAAGTATAATATCTTCATATATGGGATCATATTAAGTAAGATAAAACTTTATAAAGCTCCATACGTAACTGTTGCTTTCAAATCAGACATTCCATATACAAAAGTACAAAATTCTCGTCCCGTTGAATTTTTGTACCTTATGTAGGTAATGTCTCGGTTTGTGTATTCAAGTGCTCATTTTCTTATTGCGGACAACTGAAGAGTTGGGGTGATGCCCACGAAATAATTGTATTGTCTATCATGGAAATGATCAACCTTTTTGAAACAACAAATAAAATCTAATATGACAATATCATATTAGAATTTGGACTTGAAGTAGAACAATATGCAAATATAGAAAGTCCGAAAAAACAATTTTTGTATTTTCTAATGCAAAAATTAAAATAATTGTTGAATAATACTGTATCATAAAATCTTTGTCTTATCAACATTCATATACTTTACGAGCAGAGTATTCATGTAATTTGAAACAATACAAACAACGTCACAAACACCTGTTGTTACCATATATCTCACTTCAAAAGAAACGCTAAGACTCGTAAAACAAAATGAAATTATTTGTTAAAAATTTAATGGATTTTGAAACTAATTTTGCGTCGAATTAACAAAATACTCGTACGAAAATAGAAAATACAAAAAATGTTTATAAATTCGTATCTGTAATCGTAAATTTTTTTTAACAAAACTGTGGAACTAGGAGTATAGGAAAAGTTTGAAATGTACTCGTTCATACATGTAATAGATTTTAACCGTAGATATTTAATGTTTTTGTATGCTGCTAGCAATCATAATTGAATATACAGTGGAAGCCATAACAACTGAAAAGAAAATTGTCTAACCTATCTTCAAAAACAATATGCCGATAATAGAGTTTAAAACTTATTGTGAACACTGTAAATTGCTTTAAATGTCAGCAAGACAATTCATCTTATGTATACATAAGTAAACTAGATACTTCGTTAGAAGTTAGAGATATTTCATTAACGAAATCTTACTGGAAAGTTAGGTTTTGAAAATATCCCAGCAAAACCTTATATTATCAGGTAAAGGGAAATGGAATAACAAAAGACACCAAAAATTATAAGTACTTACACTTTGATCAAATAACACATTATTTTAACATGGGGGGTGTCATTGGAGGTACACCCAAAATAATAAGTATGATGGCTCAACAGAAAAATTTGTTACTTTAACAAAATTTATTCCTATTTTTTTTGGCTTAAAATAAAATTTGTTGATTTTAACAAATTCTTTTGTTAAATTTAACAAATCTAAATTTAGGTAAAAAATTTGTAAATTTACAGTTTTATCTGTAATTAACCTGAGTCGTAGAATTTATTCAAATTTAGAAATTTATTCAAAGAAGAAATAGCGCCATCTTTAAAACTTTGAATACATTTGTGGCGCCATCTACCGGGTAATAACAATAACATAAAAATATTATATTTTAACAATAAATTTTGTAAAATTTAACGAAAATTTGGTTTGTAAAAAAAATAAACTAAAAACGAGTAAAAAGGTTAAAGTCGGGCATGCCGACTATACAATACCCTACACCACTCTGGTGTATTGTTTGGATCCGAAATTCGAATGGGTTAAAATGGGGCTTGTGTCAAAATTTTCTATAATGTGAGTCAGCGCACCAAATTTCATTAAAATATCTTAATATTTGCGACCTGCAGTTTGTAACCAAGCCAATTTTGGGGGGACCCTTATATGGGCACTAGTTCTAAACATGGACCGATATTCACCAAAATCAATAGGCTTCGTCCTTGGGCCAACATAGGTCTATGTACCAAATTTCATCAAAATATCTTAATATTTGCGACCTGCAGCGTATAAACAGTATAATTTTGGGGGACCCTTATATGGGCACTAGTTCTAAACATGGACCGATGTTCACCAAAATCAATAGGCTTCGTCCTTGGGCCAACATAGGTCTATGTACCAAATTTCATCAAAATATCTTAATATTTGCGACCTGCAGCGTATAAGCAGTATAATTTTGGTAGGACCCTTATATGGGCACTAGGTCTAAACATGGACCGATGTTCACCAAAATCAATAGGCTGCGTTATTGGGCCAATATAGGTCTGTGTACCAAATTTCATCAAAATATCTTAATATTTACGACCTGCAGCGTATAAACAGTATAATTTTGATAGGACCCTTATATGGGCACTAGGTCTAAACATGGACCGATGTTCACCAAAATCAATAGGCTGCGTTATTGGGCCAATATAGGTCTGTGTACTAAATTTCATCAAAATATCTTAATATTTACGACCTGCAGCGTATAAACAGTATAATTTTGGTAGGACCCTTATATGGGCACTAGGTCTAAACATGGACCGATGTTCACCAAAATCAATAGGCTGCGTTATTGGGCCAATGTAGGGCTGTGTACCAAATTTCATCAAAATATCTTAATATTTGCGACCTGCAGCGTATAAACAGTATAATTTTGGTAGGACCCTTATATGGGCACTAGGTCTAAACATGGACCGATGTTCACCAAAATCAACAGGCTGCGTCACTGGGCTAACATAGGTCTGTGTACCAAATTTCGTCAAAATATCTTAATATTTACGACCTGCAGCGTATAAACAATATAATTTTGGTAGGACCCTTATATGGGCACTAGGTCTAAACATGGACCGATGTTCAAAAAAATCAAACTTGTTCGTCCTTGGGCCAACATAGGTCTGCGTACCAAATTTCATCAAAATATCTTAATAGGTGCGACCTGTAGAGTGCGCACAAGATTGCATGGACAGACAGACAGACGGACGGACGGACAGACGGACATCGTTAAATCGAAATAAAAAAAAATTCTGAACCGATCGGTATACTATAAGGTGGGTCTACGACCAATATTTTTTGGTGTTACAAACATCAGCACAAACTTATAATACCCTGACCACATAGTGGTGTAGGGTATAATAATGTATATAAGCAACTTTTGTTAGTTGTTGTGACTAATTTGTGGTTCATTTTATTAACGGTCAAAAACAAAAGAAAATTTAAGTTAAATTTAGTGAAATGTTAGTGGCTGTTTTTAAGTGAAATTTAATTTATTATACCCTACACCACTATGTGGTCAGGCTATTATAAGTTTGTGCTGATGTTTGTAACACCAAAAAATATTGGTCCTAGACCCACCTTATAGTATACCGATCGGCTCAGAATTTTTTTTATTTCGATTTAACGATGTCCGTCTGTCTGTCTGTTTGTCCATTCATTCTTGTGCGCACTCCACATTATTAAGATATTTTGATGAAACTTGGTACACCGACTTATGTCGGCCCAAGGACGAAGCCTATTGATTTTGGTTAACACCGGTCCATGTTTAGACCTAGTGCCCATATAAGGATCCCCCCAAAATTATATTGTTTATACGCTGCAGGTCGCAAATATTAATATATTTTGATGAAATTTGGTACACCGACCTATGTCAGCCCAAGGACGAAGCCTATTGATTTCGGTTAACACCGGTCCATTTTTCATTTTTAGACCTAGTGCCCATATAAGGGTCCCCCCAAAATTGGCTTGGTTACAAACTACAGATCGCAAATATTAAGATATTTTAATGAAATTTGGTGCGCTGACTCACATTATAGAAAATTTTGACACAAGCCCCATTTTAACCCATTAGAATTTCGGATCCAAACATTAGTTGGCTTTTACCCAGACTGGTGTAGGGTATTGTATAGTCGGCATGCCCGACTTTAACCTTTTTACTCGATTTTTATTAATTTCACTGTATGATTTCATTTCTATATTCCATTTCAATAAGTTTTACTGTTTACCAAATATCCACTTGTAGTATTATGAAATCCACACTTAACATTATTATAACTATTATTTTATTTCGCATTTAATTATTTTTTATTGCATTAATTTAACATTTTATTAAGTTTCCATCAACACTCAACTCCAAATGCAAATACACAGGTATTCAACTGAAGTGGAATTACACCAAGCGAAATGATGGTCAATTTGATAAAACGCAGCAGTAAAGCGGTAAAGCAGCAACTGGTCAAATGAATATTAAATACAGAAGGTACGGATACTTCAATAAATATCAAATTTTATATATTTTATTACAGACATGAAACAACTTTGAGGGTATTCATCATAGATAACATAGATATCACACTCTTCTTTTTCTTTTGTCAACAAACATATTTTTTACATACATACATTCAAATATTTTTAATATAGGTATAGGGCGTATGTCCAACACATTCTCATGCGGTACGTCCTCCATAGATTACATAGATTACATAGATCTCTTACTCTTTACATTCGATGTCAGTGGACGTATCTCATCAGAATGTGTTGGACATATGTACGTACTATACCCAGACAAAAAAAATTTAAATGGATGTGAAAAAATGTGACTGTTGACAAAAGAATAAGATGCTTCAAGACTTATTAATGATGAGATAGTTCATATCATTCAGCAGAGTGAATCGTTCAGCTGAACTAGTTCATTCATGAACGACACAACTCTATTATACACAAGGGTAAACGCCACAAAAATACTAAAAGTGCCTATATTAAATAAAAAATAAGAATAAACTAATTAAATAAAAACAGTTTTCAATCCCTGCAAAATAAGAGATGCCACAGCAGTAGAAAAATAACTACAATTAGTGATTTAGATATACTTCTTTTTAACAGAAACACTAAAGATTTTCACATTGAGTTATCACAGGAGAGGAGTAGTCCAACATTTTTTCAGTACCTTTCGAACGAGTGCAAGGGAAACTCTTTTTCAAATTAAAAGTTAAAAAAAGTTTTTTGCAAAAAATAATGGCACACGCAGAGAAAAGATATGGTTACAATATGATCACGGCTACAAAACTATGTTCCCTTCTGCCATACCTGGTTGTTGCAATCATATTATTAATGTATTAATCATACCTTGCAAATGATATGGTAGTCTATAATCATTTTAAATTTAAAATCTCTCTTTTTTCGGTTATCATATTTTTCTCTCGTCTGCAATCATATTATTATCTGGACAACCATATTCCTCTCTTCGAATGGCAATCATATTATTATTTGCATTGAGAGATATCATGTTCGTAATCATTGGTATGATTTCGACCACTGTAAGATGGTCAGTATATTTTTTTTATGAGCTTCATTGATCAGTTAGCGTCATTGTTGTTTGAGATTTTGTGAAAAGAAGTTGCAAGAAGCAATAAAAGAAAATAAACATATTAGAAAAAACAAAAAACATAGGAAATAAAAGAAAAATTTATTGGTGTTCATTTTAATAGTAACATTGTTTGTGGAAGAAAGAATTCGGTCTAACCAGGAAACTTGAAATTAGATTGTACTCTAAAGTGTTATTAAATAAAAAAATGATAAAAAAGTGATTTATTTTGTACTCACACAGAAAAATTAATGTTGAAGAGCGTCCATAATAAGTAGTGCTACAGATTTTCATTTTGCACGGAAGTCTAGTTGAAAAACTTTACGAAATTGGAGAAAATATAAAGAGTGCATGAAATAATCATAATATGTTCCTAGTGATCATAATATGTTCCTAGTGATCATAATATGATCCTAAATTATCACAAAATTTTCGACATGACAATAATATGATCATTGGAAAAATACTATGATCATCAAGAAAATATTATGATCATAAGGAATATATTATGATGATTTTTGGATGTATTGTGAAATTGTATTCTTATCAATATTTTTCTGCATTTTATAGCTTCCATAATTTATTTTTATCTCTATATATGTGTAAATTAGTCATTGAATAAATATTATCAATTAAAACATGCATATCTTTTCAATCTAGCTTCAGCAGAATTCTGGGAGAATACTATAGGGATAATAGGACAATAATATGATAATATGTAGGACTATAATATGCTAATATTGGGAGCATTTTGCAATCATAGTGAGGTAATTTATTGAATATATTATGACAAAAAAGAGGTAAGAGTATGATTGTCACAACTATGTAATAAGATGATTGTCACAATCATAAACCCAAAAATATATGATGCTCTTCGAATATAGTCATCCCAACCATGTTTTTTCTTTGCGTGCAAAACTGCAGTTTATGGGGTATCGGCAAAAAAAAAAATATGACCCCCTCTGGAATTAAAAAAGAAAAAAACCGAAATTATATTTGGGAGAGGCTCGGAACCGGGAGGCCGGTGGGGGGCAAAAAATGGGGGAACATAGTAACATGTAAGTGTGGGAAATTCTATTTAAAGGAAATTGTCTCACGATTCCAAAAATGTTATTTTTTTATAACCATAAAACGTAGCCCTAACTAGAGCCATTTCAACTTTAAAATCACTAAAAGCAAAGAAAAAGTTGTTCATGTCTAAGGCCATGGTAAGTCTGGAGACCATTTGTGGATAAAAATAATGCAGGATTTGGGGAAATTTTATAGGATTTCCAACAATATACAATTGGTATAGATGCGATCTGTATTCACTAAATTTTACTATGTAATTTGATAAAAGGTCGATATAGCTAATTTTTCATTAAAAGACTCGCCCACTTAAAACAAGTGACAAAATATAAAACAGACGTTGCGTCAAAATTCTGCACAATTTTCTTGACTATTTCCTTGCCGAATTTAGCCACTATTTGGATCTTCAAAAATAAAGGCAACGAGAATAAAATTAGAAAAAACTTGAGGAGCGGTTCGCCCCTCTCCAGAGAAAAGGTTGCCCACATCCTTTAATTGTGGAGCACAAAGAGAAAGAGAATTGTTCCTATTATATTTTCCACAACGGTATATGTTTTTATACCCTACACCACTATGTGGTCAGGGTATTATAAGTTTGTGCTGATGTTTGTAACACCAAAAAATATTGGTCCTAGACCCACCTTATAGTATACCGATCGGCTTAGAATTTTTTTTTATTTCGATTTAACGATGTCCGTCTGTCCGTCCGTCCGTCTGTCTGTCTGTGCATGCATTCTTGTGCGCACTCTACAGGTCGCAAATATTAAGATATTTCGATTCTGTAGAGTTCGGCCCAAGGACGACGTCTATTGATTTTGGTTAAAATCGGTCCATGTTTAGACCTAGTGCCCATATAAGGGTCCTACCAAAATTATACTCTTTATATGCTGCAGGTCGCAAATATTAAGATATTTTAATGAAATTTGGTACACAGACCTACATTGGCCCAATAACGCAGCCTATTGATTTTGGTGAACATCGGTCCATGTTTAGACCTAGTGCCCATATAAGGGTCCCCCAAAATTATATTGTTTATACGCTGCAGGTCGCAAATATTAAGATATTTTGATGAAATTTGGTACACAGACCTATGTTGGTCCAATAATGCAGCCTATTGATTTTGGTTAACACCGGTCCATGTTTAGACCTAGTGCCTATATAAGGGTCCCCCAAAATTATATTTTTTATACGCTGCAGGTCGCAAATATTAAGATATTTTGATGAAATTTGGTACACATACCTATGTTGGCCCAAGGACGAAGCCTATTGATTTTGGTGAACATCGGTCCATGTTTAGACCTAGTGCCCATATAAAGGTCCCCCCAAAATTGGCTTGGTTACAAACTGCAGGTCGCAAATATTAAGATATTTTGATGAAATTTGGTACACATACCTATGTTGGCCCAAGGACGAAGCCTATTGATTTTGGTGAACATCGGTCCATGTTTAGACCTAGTGCTCATATAAGGGTCCCACCAAAATTATATTGTTTATACGCTGCAGGTCGCAAATATTAAGATATTTTGATGAAATTTGGTACATAGACCTATGTTGGCCCAAGGACGAAGCCTATTGATTTTGGTGAACATCGGTCGATGTTTAGAACTAGTGCCCATATAAGGGTCCCCCCAAAATTGGCTTGGTTACAAACTGCAGGTCGCAAATATTAAGATATTTTAATGAAATTTGGTGCGCTGACTCACATTATAGAAAATTTTGACACAAGCCCCATTTTAACCCATTCGAATTTCGGATCCAAACATTAGTTGGCTTTTAACCAGACTGGTGTAGGGTATTGTATAGTCGGCATGCCCGACCTTAACCTTTTTACTCGTTAGGCTTACATTTTGTAAAAATTAGCTTTAAAAGTTTTTAATGAAACCCCTTTAAATTGACAATTTGAAAAATTAATTCAATTATTTCACTTTGAAGTGAAAACATTTAAGATCGTTTCGCTTAGATATCTGTATGTGGTTTGTCACGTTTGTCTTGTCTGCTGTGTAGTTTTTAAAATGGATTTAATGCCCTTATTCCAGCGAAACATTCAATTGTTCATAAAAGCTCATATAATTTTAAAGCAAAATTACACTATCATTATATTTTTTTTGCATATTTTGTTAATTTATCAATTTTAATTTGTTTATAAATTTTATGCCTACTCAGTGAAAATTTAGCCTCAAGATATTAAATAACAAAATTTAGGCCCGGTTGCTGAATGTGCAGTTAAAATCAAGCTAACAGTTAAATATAATTTTTATATGAGAAACAACAATAAATGTGTTAGTTAACGTCCCAGTGAGTAGCTAACTTAACATTAAGTAATTCGGCCTTAAGGGTTTTTTCAACTGTACTTCTTTAAACCAGTCATATTTAAAAATGAAAAATGACAGTTGTGTTTACACAATGACACTTGAGTTAAACTACCGTAATAGTCATCAACAATAAAACTTCTTTTTTGTTAAATTTTTACTACAATAAAACATTTTTATTTTCACTTTATTGATTATAATTAATAATTATATTTAGTCTAAAGTTTTCTTTGTTGATTTGTTTTATGTTTTTTTTTCACAGTATTATAAACTATTTAAAATATCAATAACATCTAAATAAATTTGAAGAAATATTTATAATTTTTTTTTTTTTTTTTGTTTATAATATTTTCTTTTACTTTCTTTTCATATTTTTCGGTTTTCTTTGATCTCTGACTACCCTGTTTTACTAAATCTAAAAATAGAAAAAAAAAACTAACAAGAAGACACTTAAAAAAACGAAACAGTAAATTAGAAATGATTATTAACGTTTATTTTTGTTTTGACTAAATATACATTTTGTTAATAATATTTATATATTTTTAAATATTTTATAATAATTTGTATTTTAAATTAAAATAATTATTTTCAGTTGTTATGTATATCAATTTGAGATTTGTTTTTTCTTTTTATATATCATTTGTTACATATGATCTTATAGTTGTGATTTCTTTTGTTATATATTTATAAATAATTACAAACTTTTTACAATAAGGGATTGTTTTTATTTTTTAATATTAATATCAAAAAAATTATAAGAAAATATGCTATTAGTTGGTTACAAAATTTAAAAGAGATAAATTATTGAAAAATGGTTTATATAAATGATAAATATTGATAAAATTTAGTTGAGACACAAACCAGGTAGAATAAAAAGTAATATAGTTACAATAAATAGATAAAATCGACTTTGCAGTTGAAAACCACTTAAATTTTCACATATTTATATGTGCTTAAGCATCGTAAGTTGTTTTTCACGTGAAAGAATTTCACTCGAACTTTAAATACTTTAAATTGCAATTTACGTTTTTTTTTAATTTTATAGCAAAGCCACAATAACAATAAACACAAAATGTCACCGTACGGTTTATGGGCTGTCGGCGTCATCGGGCCGTACTTCTTCGAAAATGAGGTCGGTCAAGCAGTTACCGTGAATGGTGTTCGCTATCGCGAGATGATAACGAACTTCTTGTGGCCAGAAATTGAGGATATGGACTTGGACGATATGTGCTTCCAACAGGATGCCACTTGTTTCTGTTTTCTCAAGTGAAGGAGTCCAGAATTGCTGATCGTGTTTGGCCAAAAATATCGGATGATGTGACGTAGGCATCGGTTAGTAAACGTTTGGAGTATATTTGTGGCTTTTTTAACTAGGTGGGTCAAAGCAGTAGTTTTAAATATTCGATAATTATTAATACAGTTGAGGATGGTTTGAAAACGGATCAAAGTGTCCATAAGTAAATCAAAAAGGAATGAAAAAAATATAAAAAACGTGTAAATAAATTAAAGTTTGGATCCAAAATGGAAATGGATTTGTGTCAAAATTTTTATATAAAATGATAAAAAAATTAAAAAACCAGTAAGAAGTTTTGATTTTGTCTAATGTTAGGTGCATGAAAGAGAAAATCAGATATATAGTCATTTTAGTTTACATATTTTCTTTCTTTTTTAAAAAGAAGCAACACTCAGAAAATTGTTCCTATTAATGAACGTGTTGCCTGCTTTGAAAAGGGGATAGAGAAGAAGTAAAAGTGTTGAAGTGAATGGCTTCAAATATGGCAACACTCTAATTGCGTGTTATGTTGAATTTTAGAACAGTTGTTGGGCGCCATTTATTGTGCCAAGTTTGTTGAAGCTTTTTGGTTCATAGCCCTGTTATGTTATTTTTCTTCGGTGGGGTTAAGTGCTATGTGAACACCGAAAGAGGACGCTGCGATATGTATGAGGGATAGAAAAAACTCATACATGTTATTATCTTTCATAAATTGATGTTGCCTTGGTTGGGGATCGAACCTGTAAATCGTATCAAAAATGTTTTTAAATATTTCTTAAGTCAGAAATTTTGTTTAAAAAGTTTTGACTGAAGTAAAATTTTAGAAAAAAATCGTTCTTAGTTCTGAATATATACCTAGAGGTATATTAAATTTCTTAAATTTCCCAAACAGTTCTATATTTCCACCCCTGCTTTTTACCACTTAGTTATAAGAATGGGCCGCTAAAAAATATGCATTCGTTAATATTTAAATTTCAGCGAGTGACACAGGAGATACCTTACTTGTCAGTGGGAATTTTTTCTATTTAAGATATTTTGTTTGAAAATTTAAGTAAAAAATCCTACCAAAGGTGAAAATTAGCTAAATTTAACATGTCACGGATAAAAACATTTTTTGGTGGAGACAAAAACTGTTGCAGACTACTTGATATCTGAGATTGGGTTTTTGCTGTAGATCCCATTCCTCCTTGCAAATCTAATTAATCTTTTTCAATTACAAACAAGTTTTTTATAATGGTAATAGAGAAAGTCGTAAATCTATAACAACTTTAAGCAATTGATTATGTGACTAAGGTGCGTGTCTGAGCTAATATTAAGGGCAGACTATATAGTGATTTGTTTCTGAAATAATTTATACGAATTTTAACTCAATTATATCTGATTACACTAATAGAAAAGAGTCTGTAAATAATTTAGTTAAAACTGCTACAAAATACTTAGTTAAAAATTACGCTGCAGAAAAAAAACTGTTAAATTAGCTGATTATTTTTGCCATAGTAGTAAGATAGGAACAGCAAAAAAACTGTTAAATATACAAAATTTTAGTTATATTTGAGTTAAAATTTTGTTAATAGAAAAAAGCAAATTAACCTGCTAAAATCAGCAAAAAATTTTGCTAAATAATTAAATGCAAATAAAAATCGAGCCTTTTTGAAATCGAGCATTCAACTGAATTAAGCTTAAAAATAACAAAATTTTGTAGATGTCACCAGTTTGGTTTTGCTATTTAGCAAAATTTTCTGCAGATTTTACAGTACAAATTGTCATTTTCAATTAACTAAAAGTTATCTTAAATATAACTAAAATTTTGTAAATTTATCAGCTTTATTTTTGCTGTTGTTATTTTACTAGAATTTAAGAAAAAAAAAATCTGTTAATTCAACAGGTTTTTCTGCAGCATCATTTTTAACTAATTTTTAGTTGATTTTTCTGCTATTTTTACAGATTTATTCCTATGAGTGTAGTGAATGTCCAGTTAAAATGTAGCCAGTTAGTAGCTAACGGGACATTATTAGGCTTGATACGAGGACAGTTCGAAATTATCTTAGTCTAACAATGAAAAACAAGAGCTAGATTTTTAAATTATTTTATTTTTCAATATAATCTCTTGAAACTTCACTACACTTAGTCCAGCGTTTTTCTAGCAATTCTAACCCTCGATTAAAATAATTTTCCTGAAGCTCCTCAAAATAATCGTTTACAGCTACCATTGAATCTTCATTCGATGTAAAACGTTTGCCAGCAAGGAATTTTTTTAGATTCGGGAACAGGTAGAAGTCAGAGGGAGCTAAATCAGAGAAATGATGAGAAATTTTCATTCGAATGGGTTTTTGGTCAACTGTTAACAAATGCGGCACCCATCTTGCAGAAAGCTTTTTCATCTGTAATTCTTGATGCAAAATAAAATGTACACGAGCATTAGAGATGCCTATGGCAATACATATTTCACGCACTTTCACTCGCCGATCGTCTAATACCATATCATGGACTTTAGCTATGATTTGTGGCGTTGTTGCAATTTTTGGACGTCCACTTCGTAGTTCATCTTCAATGCTTGTGCGACCACGTTTAAATTCAGCCACCCAATTTTTTACTGTTGCATCTGAAGGAGCACTTTCACCTAACACATTCACCATATCATTATGAATTTCTTGCCCCGATAAACCTTTCTTATGTAAATATTTAATTAGACCATGAATTTCTAATTTTTCCATTATAAAAAAATCACTGAAGCGCCTTTTTGAAGACCTGTTACTATACGATCAAAATGAAATTTAACATATGTTCATATGTGGGATGGAAGTTTCCATTATACAAAGCTTTTTGCTGTTTATAGCGCCATCTCTATATCAGGCTAAGAACATTTCATACTGCCCTCGTAATAATAAAAGTAAAAAGTACAACATTTAATCAATTTTTATAATTAAAACTTAAAATAAGACTTAGGTTTGTGTCTTAACTAAATAGTGTAGTCAATTACATTGGAAGAATATTTCAAAAGTTAAATTAAGGTTATCTTCACTTCTAAACTAGTTTTCTTTCATATTTGTTTTTTTTTTTTTTTTTTTTTTTTGTTAAACATTATTTTTAGTTATTGTTTTATTTTTTGCTTAATAACTAAAACATAAAAAATTAATTAACACACATTTTTTTATAAATTAAACTAAAAAATTAAATTGTACATATATTTGTTTACACTGCTTAAACCATTACGACGAATTAAAAGAAAAAGTTGTTTGTATTTTTAATTTCCAAAATTATTATAGAATAGATAAAAATTTCGAGAAAAGTCCTTTTGTTTTTTTTTTTTTTTGTTTTTATCACTTATTTCAATTCAGTTCGTTGACCCGCTCTTAATTTTGCTCTCGCATTTAAATATTCAGGATTAACGTATTGTTTATCATCATCGTTTTCCGATTCTGATTGTAGGCGGGCACGTTCATGTTTTTGAGCTCTTTCCATTATCACACGATTTAATTCGCTTTTAAGGCCAAAGGTGGGTGAATGATCTGACGTTTGATGTTCTTGATTATGTTGTTGTTGTTTTTCTCTTTGTTTTTCATAGGCTTTTTGCAGTTCTGTTTTTTGATTTAGAACGCTAATACCCCTGGAAGTAAAAAGGAAAAGAAAGAGGAATATTTAGAAATCAATTTCAAATATTTACATGTCTGTCAAAGCTAATTTGCATTGAAATCAACTAGCAAAGATCAAAATCATTGTAGTTTTTGGTTATGTAGATCTTTTCAAAAATCAAAATCATTTAAAATGTCATTTAAAAGCTTTAAAAATAAATTTGACAGTGCTTTATTAACTGACATTTAAAGCAAATGTTGTTTATTATTTTAAGAAAATGTTGATATATCAGGTGTTTTAAGGATCCCTACTAGTTTAAACTAAAATCTAGTTTAAATTAAATTTCAGTGCAAGTGCAAATAGCTTATAATTAAAATTTAGATAATTTCACTATTTTTGTTGTTGTTCAACTTACATTTTTGTATTAAATTTTAATTCTCTATGTAATTGTTTACGATCTGTTGAT
This sequence comes from Leucophora obtusa, assembly GCA_949987735.1. Classification (NCBI taxonomy): domain Eukaryota; kingdom Metazoa; phylum Arthropoda; class Insecta; order Diptera; family Anthomyiidae; genus Leucophora; species Leucophora obtusa. The sequence continues at coordinate 196,002,695 of OX465298.1, forward strand.
GTCAGACATGGATTTATTAATTTCTTTGGTAATATTAAACCATTTGCATCTGTTTGTACTCCCGGAGGTGGTGGTGGTGGCGGCGTTGGCATCATCATTGTTGTTTGTTTTATCTGTATTTCACAACCGTTTTCTAGCTCGTCAACTTCCAATCTAGTCTGATTCGAAAAATTTTGTATGGCTAAACCTTCTCCGTTGTCGGTTCTTAGTTCACTACTGTCTGCAAAAAAAAAGTAAAGAAAACAGAAACGATGGTACATGTTAATATTCAATATTGTTATAGTTTGAGATGACAAATGGTCTTTGTGATTTTTTTTTTTTGTAATTTTTTGTTTTGTATTTTTTTGCTGAAACTGTAAAAAAATACTTATAACAATAGCCGCCTATTAAACGAAGTTTTATATTTATGATCACATAGAACGAAATAAATAAAAACAAATTGAAAACAATAATAAAAAGATCAAACTTCATAAGCACAACTTGAGTATGGGGAATCAATGAACTTATTTATGTTGATGATTATTTAAAAAAATATAAGTCATTGATTTATAATGGAATTGTATTTTCGCTTTAACAAGTGAGAGTATCAGCTCTATTAATTACACAATTGAAAATGAATTTAGAAGAATATTATTAATAAACTGTGAGAATAAATTTATAATGAATTATTGTTTCATTCACAATATTTTTACAGTAACTATACGAGGGCAGTAAGAAATGTTCTTAGCCTGACATAGGGATGGCGATATAAACATCAAAAAGCTTTGTATAATGGAAACTTCCATCCGTCATATGAACACATGTTAAATTTCATTTTGATCTGTCAACTCATTCGGATAATAACAGGTATTCAGAAAAGGCGCTTCAGTGATTTTTTATAATGGAAAAATTATTGTAGAAATTCGTGGTGTGATTAAATATTTACATAAGAAAGGTTTATCGGCACAAGAAATTCATAATGATATGGTGAATGTGTTAGGAGAAAGTGCTCCTTCATATACAATAGTAAAAAATTGGGTTGCTGAATTTAAACGTAGTCGTACAAGCATTAAAGATGAACCACGAAGGGGACGTCCAAAAATTGCAACAACACCAGAAATCATAGCTAAAGTCCATGATATGGTATTAGTCGATCGACGAGTGAAAGTGCGTGAAATATGTAATGCCATAGTAGGCATCTCAAATGATCGAGTACATTTTATTTTACATCAAGAATTACAGATGAAAAAGCTTTCTGCAAGATGGGTGCCCCATTTTTTAACTGTTGACCAAAAACGTATTCGAATGAAAATTTCAAAATTCAATGAATTGAAATACGAATTGCTTCACCACCCACCTTATTCTTCTTATTTAGCTCCCTCTGACTTCTACCTGTTCCCAAATCTAAAAAACTTCATTGCTGGCAAACGTTTTACCTCGAATGAAGATGCAATGGCAGCTGTAAACGATTATTTTGAGGAGCTTCAGCAAAATTATTTTAATCGAGGGATAAAATTGCTAGAAAAAGTTTGAAGTTTCAGGAGATTATATTGAAAAATAAAATAATTTTAAGGGTCACATGCACAACCACTTTTAAAATTTATAAGTGACTTATAAAACAAATTTTTCATACAAAATTCATTTTATAAATATTTTTTAAGGTTTTCAAATTATTATGCATAGGCACTTAAAAATCTAGCTATTGTTTTTCATTGTTAGGCTAAGTACCTTTCGAACTTCCCTCGTATAGAGGTCATTTGTGTAGTCAACTGTAAGAGTTATTTTTAACCATAACTGAATTAGTCACACTCTTTAGGTTTCTTTTAAATTGTTAATTTTTAGGCAATTTAGCAATAATATTTTACAACTTTTTGGTACAGGCAAAAAATTACAATATATTTCTTTGAAAAAATCATAAAAAAATCCACAAAAATAAAATCGGGGTAATTTTTGCAAGTTTTTGACACGATTCTGAGCAAAAAATAACAAAAAATTTCCTATTTTGTAGGGTGTACAAAATACACTCTGAGAATTATGTCGGTAAAATTAACTGCATTATCAGTTAAAAAAGTATACACGGCAATTGCATTTGAATTTACTACAATTGCAGTTATTTTTAATTGCAATTGTAGTTAAACAAACAGCCTTGTATACTTTTTTAACTACAATTGCAGTTAATTTTACCGCCATAATTCTCTTAGTGTAAATATGTGACTTAAATGCTGAGATAAGTTAATCTGACAATTATTTTCCTTAGTACATTTCAAAGATTTATTGAAATAAGACCGTAAAGTATTCAGAATCTAAGGAAATTATTGGAATTTTCTATATGAAAAATCTATTAGAATATGAAGGTTTCTACACGTAAAATATTTTGTATGTAAAGACTGTTGCAAATGCATTTAAGAACAAATTAAATTTCACTTGAAAACAGGACCACTAACATTTCATTAAATTCAGCTTACATTTTTTTGTTGTTTTTGACTGTTAATAAAATGAATAACCAATTAGCCAAAGCAACTAACAAAAATTACCCAGTCAGAAATCGCCAGTGGTACAAAAAATCAAGCACTGGCATACCGCTGGGTAACCACGGTATTAAAAATAAATGACTGGCAGAACACTCATTTGGGACGCTTTGCCAGCGTTTGCGAAAAGCGTTTTACCAATATTTGTTTTACAAAAATTTCGCTGGTTTATAAAAAAAACCACTGGCAAAGAATTGGCTTAGAGTGATATGCCAAGGTTTGCAACCAGTGGTTATCCAGTGCTACCTAGCCAATGCTACCAGGCGTACAAAAATCAATTCACTGGAAAACCAATGATTTTATAAAAATGCTAAAGCTTCGTTAAAAAATTTTTGTAGTCGGTTCCGAGTTCAAATCCGGTTGCGAGCAAAAAATTTTTTTTGGATTTTTTTTAATTTAAAATTTTTTTTGTTTTATAAAATCAATTTTTTTGTTTGTGGGAAAGCTCCTTCAAGACCAACTTTTTTTTGCCCTCCCAACACTGGCATACTAGTTACAAAAAACTGTTTGCCAGTACTAGCATTTTGGCACAGCCAGTAGTTGTCCAGCTATTATCACTCATTTATGTGTTTAGCCATTAAATATTATATGTCTCGTTAGCTCAGTGGGTAGAGCAATGGTCTGCCCATCTGACGGCCTGGGTTCAAATCACGGCAGGACCAAAAACAATACATATGAACTTTTTTTAAATTTTATTTTGGAAAATATATTTCCAGACCACCTATTTATTGGTTTTGCCAGCGTTTTGCCAACGTTTAAAAATTTTGTTCCTCCAGTGCTTTTCCGGGGCTTTTTGAACAGCCGGTCCTTTTGTCTAATGATATTATCATTTTCGGAATGGGAAAGCTCTTTTTGCCAGTACTTGTACCACCTGTTAAAGTGCTTTGCCACCGCTTTCCCGTTTGTATTTTTCTGACTGGGTACTTACATACATTTTTTTTGGTTTATGTTTTCAAAAAACAAAATTTCTGAATAAAATTAATGTTACGAATTTTCAGTATTTTATGTTGTTTGGTTTTTGATTAGCTTAGTAGTTAAAATTTCACTTAAAATAACAAAACTAAAATACTACTTAAACAACTTTGAAATAAATAGTGTGCCAAAATTATAAAGTTTCTGTTTTAATTTAATCGATAACAAAAATAGAGAAAGAAGCGCACTAAATTTGTCTTCCGTATCACAAATCCAAAGAACAACACCCCAGTTAAAAAGTAAAAATTCTTAACCGCAGGTAGGTAATTGTTCATTGCAAAATTTACACTTATCTCTTAAACTTTAACAGCAAGATAATTTACTCCTTATAAAACAAATTTACTGCAGGAAATCCAATTGATCTCAATTTGCATTCACCCCAAGTATTGATTACATTAACCCCGGTTAATTCTTTAATACTTGCAGTGCATTAAATATTGTTAAAAATAAAACTGAAATCGTGAAACATAAAAAAACATTCCAGACGTTTTAAACCCAGCAAAAATTTTTTTTTACCAAATAAGCGATGTCAATGTTTGTTATTTTTGTCAGACAAAGTCGTTTCTATAAACAGTAAAACTTTTTAATTACTAATAAGTACACTCAGTGAACTTTTGCAGTCCGAATTTGTTACTTGTTTAAGTAATATTTCAATTTTGTTATTTTAAGCAAAAATAACATTAATTTGTAGAAGAAATGTAAATTTTAACAACATTCATAAATCATTAAAAAAAAACAAGCAACATAAAATATTATGAATTAGTAACATTAATTTTATTCAGTCATATTGTTAAAAAAAAATTTTTTTTAATGTATGTGTGTAAGTAATTTTTGTTAACTGTTTTGACTAATTTGTGATTTATTTTATTAACAGTCAAAATCAAAGAAAATGCAGGTCAAATTTAATTAAATGTTAGTGGTAGGTACTGTTTTCAAGTGAAATTGAATTTTTTTTTAAATACATTTGCAGCGGTCTTTACGAAGAAAATATTTTAAGTGTATGTGAGTAAGCGTTATTAGTATTTACAAACTTATAACCTCTTATTTTTTGACTGCTTATTAGCAAACGCATAACTACTTATTTTGGTAACTATTTATACACTACACCACTATGTGGATACGGTATAAGTTTGTGCTGATATTTGTAACACCAAAAAATATTGGACCCCACCTGTTAGTATACCGATCGACACAGAATCACTTTTTGGTTCAATTTAACGATGTCCGTCTTTTGTATTTTTTTTTGTGCGAGGGTAGTCAATGTGCACTACTTTGTGTTTTTTGTAAGTGAGAAGGTAATGACTACCGATTACTTTTGGAACATCGCGAACAAAAGTAATTGAGCTACTAAATAGGTTGGTAAGTAGCTGGAACCCCGTTTTTGTTGCGTTATTATTTAGGTATTAAGTAGCATTGAGCACCCAATACTAAGATTTTGCTGGGAAGTCTAATACAGAATACAAAAGTTTTCCACAAGTTAACGACTTAAGCCATAGAATTTGGGTTAATATGACAATTTAGCAAAAGTATACGTACAGTTGATGTATTGTATTTACAAATGTTTTGAATTAACAAAAACTCAAAAAAACATTAGAAAACAACAACTTTAATCCTACCACACATGAATGAAACTAAATAAAAACAAGAAGAGAGAGAAAAAAAAAACAAAAAAGAAAGTGGTTTTTATATTACTACCACTTAGAATAACTAAAAAAAACTCTAAAAGAAAAAAAAACTTAAATACCATGTTAAAATTGACATAATAACCTCTTGTAAAATATAAAAACATTCTTGAAGTTATTAAGAAAGCAAAAAATGTATTCTTAAACAACATACTACCCTCATACTTCTAAAGAAACCATGCAAACTGATACGAAACTATGTAAAAGCTACATTATGTATCCCAGCAAAATTTTGTGAATGACCAATTTTACTGATATCTAAACGATCATAGTTTTTCTCAAATGTAGGTAGTTGCATTAAAAATACATTCACAAAACTATTTGACTATGGTTCCAGATGATTTTTATAGATTTTATAGCTATTTTTAGAGATTTCGTAGCAGATTTGGTTCTGTTAATTTATCATGGATGGTAACCGAAACGAATGCGGTCATCGTTAGGGTAGCGATATTTTATGTTATTTCGGTAACGGTATTTTAAGGGTAACGCAATTTCATTAATTTCGGTATCGGTATTTTAAGGATAACGGTATTTAAGCTATTTCGGTAACGGTATTTTAAAGATAACGATATTTGGGTTATTTCGGTAACGGTATTTTAAGGTTAACGGTATTTCAGTTATATCCGTAACGGTATTTTAAGGGTAACGGTAGTCAGTTATTTCGATGCATCCCGCAATTTTTTTTTACATCAACTTAATGTACAAAAAATACTCAATAACCACGTGAAATTTGCAAAAGCAAAGTATACATAATAGAGAGATTGGGGGACTCTCTATCACTGAGAAAGCATTTGTTCTATTATGTGCCTTGGAACAGGAACATACTCAAACCAATATCACCCAGCAAACATGGCAATACGAAGAACATGTAGTTATATAAAAAAACGATGTAATTTTTTCATTATTAAATTTAAGCCTGAAAACCAATATCTGCATACATAATTCATTGAACAACTTATAAATTATTTTGATTTCATCTTAGCCGATTTTTCCCGCGCAATTAATCTTAACTTTTAACAGGTTTATTTCCTATATATCTTTTGATTGTTTTTGTACAAATTTAGTTTTAATTTTTACCAAATTGATAAAAGATTTCAAACAAATTTTCTTTATCTTCCAAATGATACAAAGATGATATTGCCGAAATATTGTCATAAAAAGTTATGACAAAAGATAAAATTTTTGAATTATTTTTTTACAAATATCGTCGAATTATCTTCCAAGTGATAAAAGGAAGACAATTTCAAAGTAAATACTATTTGATTATTTTCATTCAAATGACAAATAGAAGATATCGCTTTAATATCTTCTTGGAAGGTATATTTTAAATGTGTGCAGGGTCATTATGTGCGCTCTTTGTATGACTCAAAATATCGATTGTAACCAGGGATGGAAAATAATAATTTAGTTATAAAAATCAAGAATGGAACTATACTATGGAATTATACTATTCCAACAGTATTATAGCCCTAGATTATGAATTTTAAAAAACCATACGTAAAAAATTGCAAAATAATATCGGAATGCGAAAAAAGGCTTTGGGGTTAAAAAAATTAATTAAAAGATGTACATTCTGCAAACGATGCCAAAATTTTCTTTTTTTGCAACTAACCACCAAACTTTGTTTTATGAAATGGGCATTATACTCCGTAGATTATAAATTTAAAACACCGCACTTAAAAAATTGCAAAATAATAGAGGAACGCGAAAAAAGACTTTGTGGTAAAAAAAAATAATTAAAAAACTCAATCAGCGATTAACAATCTGCGAATACATTGTATATACCCTACGGGAAATTTTAACAAACTGTCACCGAAGTGGCCCCTTTATATGAAATAGACTGGTCACTTTTACATGGCGTTGTCATAGGAGGTGGAAATTGACCCCTTGTGACATGTCACAAGACAAATCCCAGGACAGGTCCCTGAAATTGAGAGTTCAGTAACCTGTCCTAGGATTTGTCTTGTGACATGTCACAAGGGGTCAATTTCCACCTCCTATGACAACGCCATGTAAAAGTGACCAGTCTATTTCATATAAAGGGGCCAGTTCGGTGACAGTTTGTTAAAATTTCCCGTAGGGTATATATATATATAATATACGCAAACATTTTCCTTTTTGCAAATATTTTTTTCGCGATTTATTTATTTTTTTTTTTTTTGCAAACTAAGCACCATGCTTTTGTGTATAAAACTGGGTTTTGCAGACCTTAGATTATAAATTTAAAAAAAACACACTTAAAAAATTGCAAAATAATCGCGGAAAGCGAAAAAAGGCTTTATGGTACAAAAAATTAATTAAAAAACTTAATCAGCGATTTACATTCTGCAAACAAATATATTGATGAAAAAATTATCCTTTTGGCAAATTTATTTTTCGCGATTTTTTGCAACTAGCCACCAAACTTTGTTGTATGAAATGTGTATTATAGTCCCTAGATTATAAATTAAAAAGAAACGTACTTAAAAAATTGCAAAATAAAAGCGGAACGCGAAAAAAGACTTTGTGGTACAAAAAATTAATTAGAAAACGTAATCAGCGATTTAGATTCTGCAAACAAATATATTGATGCAAAAATTTTCCTTTTTGCAAATTTTATTTTTCGCGATTTTTTTTGCAACTAGCCACCAAACTTTGTTGTATGAAATGTGTATTATAGCCCTTAGATTATAAATTAAAAAAAAAAAACGCACGTAAAGAATTGCAAAATAATAGCGGAATTTGAAAAAAGACTTTATGGTAAAAAAATTTAATCCCTAAGTTATATATTTAAAAAAACCGCACTTAAAAATTGCAAAATAATGGCGGAATTAGAAAAATTCTTTATGGTACAGAAAATGAATTAAAAGAGGTAATCAGCGATCGACATTCTACAAGCGAATATATTGTTGCAAAAATTTCGCTTTTTGCAAATGTTTTTTTTTCACAATTTGTGCTAATATTTGCTAATATCTAAATATTTAATTTTTATGTTTTTTAACGAGCCAAAGAGGAAGCTATTTTTTAGTTACTTACATTTTTAAATATGTAAGAGCGATCTAACATTTTTTGGTATAAGAGCCCGATTAAGTGAGCCTTTCCCATCCCTGATTAACCAGTCGGAGTTCGTTCCTGTTCCAAGCCGCCTAATATTTTTTCAAATAAAAAATATTGAGAGAGTTGCAAGGCCATTGGCAAAAGCAGAAAATTAAAAATAACGGTAACGGTATTTTAGGGATAACAATATTTCCTTGGTTTCGGTAACGGTATTTTAAGGGTATTAATATTTCATTTATTTCGGTATCAGTATTTTTAGGATAACGGTATTTCAGTTATTTCGGTAACGGTATTTTAAGGATAACGGTATTCCGGGTATTTCGGTTACGGTATTTTAGGGCTAACGGTAGTCAGTTGAAAGGGTTTTGAATCGATAACGGTATTTTAGCGGTATTGCCTGCCAACCCTGTAATTTATTCAAAAAATAATTTATTATATTAAACACAATTGGCTATAACTTTGAATTTTGTCCATGGATTTTCTGTTTTGTTAAAGTATAATTTTTCTGTTTTGTTAAAGTATAAATTTTTTTTTTTTTTTATCCCCCAATATATAATTTAAGCATTCATTGGCAATAAAGACATTTATCCAATAAATAGAGATTCCGCCTCTGTATGTTTTGTAGCCAATATATTTTGCTGGGATGTTTTTACAACGGTCTACAGGGGAAAAAAGAAATGTTTTGTATTCAGCTTTAAATAAGTATATCTTTTAAATTTATTAAAATAACCTTAATTTGTCTTCTTTTTATTATTGTATTTATTTATGGTTATTGAAAAAAGTTTTTTTTTTTATTGAAAATATTGCTGGTACATAAAACTGCTGACACAGCAATAGCAGCTGCTGGTACTGTTTTCTGATTATTATTGCATCATTTACATTAACAATATCTATATAAATATGAATAATGATAGTAATGTTCATAATGGTACAATAGTATCCCAGGAAAATTTATTCACAATCGGTAGCCAAACACACCCATTCTACAACACTGCAACCGATTCCATGGAACTGGTTCCGGAACCGGTTCCTGGGATCCTATATGGAAGGTGTGGGTGACGTAGAATCAGTTCCAGAACTGATTCTAGAGCAACCGGTTCCACTTTGGAGCCATAGAATGGGTTGCTTTTGGGACAATTTCAAACAAAAAGAATCGGTGTTAGAATCGACAGTAGAAGGGGTTGTGAATGAAAAGTACCCAGGAAAATTTTTTACAATCGGTAGCCAACCACACCCATTCTACAACTGGTTCCACTGCAACCGATTCCATGGAACTGGTTCCGGAACCAGTTCCAGGGATCCTATATGGAAGGTGTGGGTGACGTAGAATCAGTTCTAGAACTATTTCCAGAACTGATTCTAGAGCAACCGGTTCCACTTTGGAGCCACAGAATGGGTTGCTTTTGGGACAATTTCAAACAAAAAGAATCGGTATTAGAATCGACAGTAGAAGGGGTTGTGAATGAAAAGTAGCCATTGTACAACCGATTCTTTGGAACAGAAAATTTTCTTGGGTTGCTATTGTATAAAAGATTCTTTGGAACAGAAAATTTTTCTGGGATGTTATCAATTAACATTGAATGTGCTATGACCAAGAAGGGTATAGCAAAAAGCATATAAAACTAGTAGATGAAATTGCTATCGGATCACATATCGGACCGGACATCGGACAGAACATTATGGCGTTGTCAGACAGTCGATTGAAAAATGAGAAAAAAAAGTGAAAGTGAATTGGCAGAAACAAAAAATTACAACAAAAATAAATAAAATATTAGAATTAAGGAAAAAGATAATAAAAAAATATGGAAAATAAAAAACTAGCTAAAATTAATGTCTAATTAAATTTCGCTCTCAAAAATCTTAAATTTAACATATTTCATAAATTACCGCATTTTCTAATTTCTAATATTATCAATATTTCTCTTTCTCATAATTTATAGATTTTTTCGCCCCTTTATTCAGGTTTATATTTTTATACCGTCATTTACGCACTTATTTTATCCGATCTGCGATCCGATAGCGATTGTATTTCCTAGTCTTATACCCTTCTTGATATAACCAGGGTTTGCTGGCAATATCGTTGCCCTTACTGATTACCGCATCGTTTCGGTTACTATACATGGGTACGACAAACACCCTGCACTTCGTTACTAAGTTTGAGATGTCTTCTGTAACATAAGCGATATATAATAGGCTCCCTAACTCAGCATTGCCCAGCCTATCATGAATAGTGGGGGATTTTGAAAAAATGTTGGTCGGAAATAAATCTGCCATTTCTTATCTACTGGACCGATTATAATGAAATTTGATCCAGTTGGAGCTGAGTTATATTCAGAGCTTTGAAGAATTAATTCCTTAATTCAATTTTTCAACTCTGAATTAAAAATTCGATGAATTAATTCACTAAGCAATATATATTGAATGGAATTAATTCATATTTGCTTTCGTTCGATTTATTTTGTTACGAATTAATTCAATTGCAATAGTTCTTTTTATTAAATCAAATGAATTAATTCACTGGTGAATTAATTCCTTATTGAATTAATTAATTCCTTATTGAATTAATTCACTACTGAATTCGTTCAATTTCATTTTCGTTCAGTGAATTAAAAAAAATGAAATTACGTTCAGTGAATTAAAAAAAAATAAAATTACGTTCAGTGAATTAAAAAAAAAAATAATAAGTTCACTGAATTGAAAAAAAAAAATAAAATAAGTTCACTGAATTGAAAAAAAAATAAAATAAGTTCACTGAATTCAAAGCCTGTTTTCTGCCGTTCAGTAGAAGAAAACAATAATCTACAAATAAATTTTTTAAATAAGCAATTTTACAGCGTGTGCTAGTAAAAATAAACAAAATAGAAACCGGATGCTGTTTATCAACCTACATGATTCAAAAATAAATCCTTTTACTATTAAAAATAAAAACTTTACAGATATAGATAAATTTGGAAAAAAATATAACTATTAATTTTTCAAACTAGTTATATAGTTATATTTTTTTTTCCAAATTTATCTATATCTGTAAAGTTTTTACTTTTAATAGTAAAAGGCTTTATTTTTGAATCATGTAGGTTGGTAAACAGCATCCGGTTTCTAATTTGTTAATTTTTACTAGCACACGCTGTAAAATTGCTTATTTAAAAATTTTATTTGTACATTATTGTTTTCTTCTACTGAACGGCAGAAAACAGGCTTTGAATTCAGTGAACTTATTTTATTTTTTTTCAATTCAGTGAACTTATTTTATTTTTTTTCAATTCAGTGAACTTATTATTTTTTTTTTAATTCATTGAACATAATTTTATTTTTTTTAATTCACTGAACGAAAATAAAATTGAACGAATTCAGTAGTGAATTAATTCAGTAAGGAATTAATTCACTTTTTTTCCGTTCGATTTATAAAATTGAACGCGTTCACCGGTGAATTAATTCATTTGATTTAATAAAAAGAACTATTGCAATTGAATTAATTCTTTGAATTTGTTGTTTGATGAACGCATTCAGTTGAACGAATTCAGTGAATTACTTAAGAAAAGGAATTCATTCAATTGTAGAGAAAATTGAATTCGATTGGTAGTGAATTCATTCAAAAAGGAATTAATTCTTCAAAGCTCTGGTTATATTAGAGCTTAAGTACCCAGTGTAGAAACGGTAATCACATATCCTTATTTTTTGGACTACCAGTAATGACGCCCACTTACCTTCTGTGTTATTTTAAAACATATAATAATGAGTTACGGATAATGACTTATTTTTATCATTATTTCAAATAGAAAATAATTTTTTAGATTTTTTTGAAAATTTTTTGAAATCTATTTTTAGACTCAATTTTAAACACTGGTAAGGATATATGTAACCACATATTTTTTGATTTTTTGTATGTTGGCGAGTAAGCTTACTTGTGTGCAGCAGATCCAGGTTCGATTCCCGCATCAGCAAATTTTATTTAAAAAAAAAATACAATAAAAAATATTTTTTTTATATAATTTATTTTTTTGAAAATCTATTTTTAGACTCATTATTTTTGTCAGTACTGGTAAGCACATAGGTAACGATATATTTTTTGATTTTTCGTATGCTGGTGTGTAACCATAACTCATTATATTTCGCGACATCGCCATATAAAGGTAATAAGAAATGTAATAACAAAAGTAACGAGTTACCATTACCAAGTATGTAGTTACATAACCACATATCTGGTAATGATTTTCTACACTGGGTATGGACCAAATGGACATTCTGGGAACAGCCCCATTAGCCCCCAAATAAGAAATCTAGTGTATAAAAATCTTTAAACAATCGCCATTTGTTTTTTGATTCTTTAATCTTCGAACCTACAAGTCTGCCCTGATCTGAGCCATAAATGTGGACTTGACAAATATTTTCACTTAAATATTAAATTTTTCTGCCCCTTAACGACCTGCCTAAACGATATTCTTCGTGAACATGGTAAAATTAAGGATACAAAAGCCTATCCCTTAACAGTATGCCCAAACCGCTTTTTCAATTGATATAAAATTTATTTAATGTGATCATGAAATCGTTGAATTTTTTAATTTTGCAATTAATTGCGTTTTGGATTAGGGTATTTTTAAATCGTTTTTGTCCTATAGTCATTTTAAATATTTATTATTGTTCGTTTTTATTTTTTCTGGATTTATTCTGTCTAAAAAGATTATGAAAATTTTATTGGTAGACTTTTGTCTAAATGAGTTGTAATTGTTGATAAGTTGTTGTAATAAATTGTATCAACATGGGGTTCACTTGTAAACTAGGGGTAATTTTAATCAAATGTTATTTTCTTAATTTAAAGTTTCCAAAAATATGCATTTTTTAATTTAAGATAATTAAGTGCAATTATGTATGTTAAATTGTAGACTTTTTATATAATCAAGTGGAGTGGTGGGTATCATTGGGTTCAGTGCAATAATTCCCATCAAAGAAACTTTCATGTCCCTCATTTAACACACTTTAAAGAAAATGTTTCATTAAAAAATAAATAATGAAAAAATTAAATAATTCCCCATGAAATAATTCCCTAACGAAATGAAATAATTCCCAATTCAAAAATATGGTAAAATGTTTAGTTAAAATTACTAAAAATTAGTTAAAAATGACCTTGCGAGAAAACCTGCTGAAATTAGCAGATAATTTTTGCTATATATTAGTAAGATAAGAACAGCAAAAATAAAACTGTTAAATATAAGGAATTTTAGTTACCCAGCAAAAACATGGTAATGACAGATCAGTACCATACGGATTACCAAGTAATAATAGGTCATTACCTTTTGAATTACTTTAAAATACAAAATAATGACTTACTGACAATTAGTTATAGAAGTACTTATATATCCTTGCAAAGTAATCACTTACTGGTAATTGATTAAATAAGTACCGATTTAGTCTTTTTTATATTATTATTTTATTTATTAATTTGTTTTAAACTAAATAGGAGATTTTCCGAGGTAAAAAGTTATTTTGCCAATATTACCAACTATTTCACAATGTAGGGTAACCACTTACATATATCCTACTGAGTAACCACTTATTCTGTCTTTGTGAGTAACTACTTGTTCTTTCACTATGGGTAACCATGCTGGTAACTCATTATTGTCACTTTTTTTGTAAGCGAGATGGTAATGACCACCCATGAATTTTTGGACATCGCGAACAAAAGTAAATAGCTTGGTAACCAGTGAAACCCTTCGCGTGCTACTTACTCGCTTAATTACTTGGCAATGTCTGGTTTTGCTGGGTATATTTGAGTTAAATTTTTGTTAATAGATAATAATATCTTAACCTGGTCCTCAGCTTCCAGGCCAGGAATTCTACATTGCAGACTCACGGGGGAATGTGGAGGACAAATTTAAGACAAAAAGGCAATCAAAATTTCCTCGAAAATTCCTGGTATGGCAAGCTATCTGCACTTGTGGTGAGAGGAGAAAATCTTTCGTGACCATAGTTAGAATAAATTCGAATTTAGTTGTGGCAACCTATAATTTGGTTGTCGCAACCGAATTTAAATCGAATTGGGTTGTAACATCTAAATTCGATTGGGGCAAACGAATCCATTCGGTTGGCAAAAAATTCAGTTGTTACAACGGAATTGTTCTGAGAGTGTGCATTAGACCGTACCACCTTACAGGCAAAAAAAAAATTGAGCGGTACACCTTCAAATATAAAGTATTTTTGCAAGGCAATTCCAATTTTTTTCGCCTTTTTTAATTTTTCGTTATAGCTTCGGCATTTACAATCGGATTTTAAAGTGTGATATATCGATTTTTTTGCCTCGAGGAGACCAGTGTTTTGCTATAAAGGAAAAATCGAATGAAAAAAAATTTAAAAAGGCGACCCCTACGTTTGGCAACAAAAAAAAAATTTCTCCTGGATTTATCGAAAAACTTCTTTAGCAAAAGTTTAATGATTTTTTGCGAGCTTTAATTTTCTGACATTAGGGTGTACATTAGGGTGTAGCAACTGAAATTTGGTGGGTAAATACTAGAACGGGATAGTTGAGATAAATGGCCCCCTAGAGTAAAACATTGGTCCCCTCAAGAGAAAAACATCGATGTATCATACTTTAAGATCCGACTATAATTGCCAAAGATATAACGAAAAATTTAAAATGGCGACCCCTACGTTAAGCAAAAAAAAATTTTTTTTTGAAACCTCCTTGCAAAAGCAATTTAGATTGGACGGTGTACGGTAAACTTGCACACTGGGACTTTAATTATATTTCATGAAAGTTCACTGTTAAGTTCCAAAGTTATTAATAATTTTGTGAAATAACATGCACATTTTGGGATGTCAGTTAAACTTAGTTTAGTTAAACCGGAAACGAATTTTGTCCGCCATTTCCAAGGTTAGTAACAAAAATTTGTCGGAATATTTTTTTCTCATTTAAAATTTTGGTTGTTATTTAAATAAAGCAAAATCAACAACATTTCGAAAGCGGTATTCCTGCATTAAACTTAATTTATAGATAATCTGCATCCGAAAAACTTGACCTAATTGATCTAATTAAAGATTTGTTTAAAATAAAAATCCGTTTTTAAACAAATATTTGATTAATTGTTAGTAATTGATAATATCATTTGCATGATATAAGTACAAAATGTAATTGATATTAAGAATTTCGTAATTGAAACTTGTTTTTATTCTTTTAGGTGTGCATATAAAATATCAATAAAAATCTTTAAGAGATTAATCAGAACTGGTTGGACAACGACAACGAGAATTGCTTTTTCATATATTTTATATGGGAAGCAAAATGTCACCATGTCGTCCGGCGTAATAGAATCCATTTTATTTACATGACGAGACACTAATACACACTCACAATATTTGCCAAATTGTTGTCATATTTATACCCTACAC
The DNA here is from genome assembly GCA_949987735.1 of Leucophora obtusa. Lineage (NCBI taxonomy): Eukaryota > Metazoa > Arthropoda > Insecta > Diptera > Anthomyiidae > Leucophora > Leucophora obtusa. The sequence goes on from OX465298.1 coordinate 196,018,272, forward strand.
CACTATGTGGTCAGGGTATTATAAGTTTGTGCTGATGTTTGTAACACCAAAAAATATTGGTCGTAGACCCACCTTATAGTATACCGATCGGTTCAGAATTTTTTTTTATTTCGATTTAACGATGTCCGTCTGTCCGTCCGTCCGTCCGTCCGTCCGTCTGTCCATGCAATCTTGTGCGCACTCTACAGGTCACAAATATTAAGATATTTTGATGAAATTTGGTACGCAGACCTATGTTGGCCCAAGGACGAACATTGGTGAACATCGGTCCATGTTTAGACCTAGTGCCCATATAAGGGTCCTACCAAAATTATATTGTTTATACGCTGCAGGTCGTAAATATTAAGATATTTTGATGAAATTTGGTACACAGACCTACATTGCCCCAGTAACGCAGCCTATTGATTTTGGTGAACATCGGTCCATGTTTAGACCTAGTGCCCATATAAGGGTCCTACCAAAATTATACTGTTTATACGCTGCAGGTCGTAAATATTAAGACATTTTGATGAAATTTGGTACACAGACCTATATTGGCCCAATAACGCAGCCTATTGATTTTGGTGAACATCAGTCCATGTTTAGACCTAGTGCCCATATAAGGGTTCTACCAAAATTATACTGTTTATACGCTGCAGGTCGTAAATATTAAGATATTTTGATGAAATTTGGTCCATAGACCTATGTTGGCCCAAGGACGAAGCCTATTGATTTTGGTGAACATCAGTCTATGTTTAGAACTAGTGCCCATATAAGGGTCCCCCCAAAATTGGCTTCGTTACAAACTGCAGGTCGCAAATATTAAGATATTTTAATGAAATTTGGTGCGCTGACTCACATTATAGAAAATTTTGACACAAACCCCATTTTAACCCATTCGAATTTCGGATCCAAACAATACGCCAGACTGGTGTAGGGTATTGTATAGTCGGCATGCCCGACTTTAACCTTTTTACTCGTTTTAAATATTGATGTTTTGTTGAGAGTTGACTTATTGAAGCTTTTAGTTCATAGCCCTGTTATATCATTTTGCTTCAGTTGCGATATCTATGAGGGATATATATTGTTTTTTAATTGATGTTGCTGTCGCTGGGGATCGAACCCACAACCTTCTGTATAATATCCCAATATGCTAACTATTGTACCACAACTTGTGTTTTTTTTTAAAGATACACTGCAAATATTATTACAGTAACCATGCGCGGTTCCAGCAATTAATATAAGGGGGAAAATCATACGCCCCAGAAGACAAATACATTAAGTTGGCCACTGAGGCGTATGATTTTTCCCCTTATATTAATTGCTGGAACCGCGCATGCAGTAACTGACTGTAGTTTATTTAAAAAGTTATCCGAGCATTTATTTTTAACTGATTATACAGTTAAAATGAAAATAAATATATTTTTAAAATTTTTTTGTGATTTATTTAAAAAATAAACTACATACAAATACGGATTTTCTCTTGCAGTTAATATTTTCATTTAAAATGTTTTCTTAAAAAATTAAACCCTTCTAGGTCAGTTAAAAAATTAAGTAAACTAAATATCATTTATTCTTACGGAGTTTGTAGTTAATTTTTTTTATGTTAAAAAAACGAAATAAATGTAAAATCATAAATTTTTTAATAATAAAAAAAATCCCGTACAAATAGGTCAAAATTGTGCTGGCGCAAATACATGTCGTCACCTAAAATGCAAAAGGGCTTAACAACACTTTTAATTTTTTTTACACTAGAACCAAAAAAAAAAACGTTGTAGAATTAAATATATTCTATATTTTCTTCTCTTGTTTAAAACAACACTATAGACTTATTTCGACATATACGTTTAAAATTTTGTAGGGAAATGTAATTTAGTCTAGTGCATCATAATCAATCAGAAAATCGGCTTAAATTTTTTTGTTGTTACGCCCTTTTGCATTTTAGGTGACGATGTACTATTTCCTGTTATTTTAGCAGAATTATTACCTATTTGTACGGGCTTTTTTAGAGAAAATAACAGAAAAATTAGTTCAATTTAATCAGCACGCGTTTAACAGACTTTTGTACTAACTTTTTTAATGAGTGTAGTTAATTTATTAACATTTAAAAATAAATGAAATGTTCTTTTGATTTAAATGAAAAGTTAGTAGCCCGGTTTTCAAATGATTTTTCATTTATTTTAAATTACATTTTCAGTTAATTTAAACTACAAACTATTTTGAGTGTACAGGATATATATTTTTTTTATAAAAAATGATTTTATAAATGTGAATTACGTATTATGAATTATTATGAATAAGGCCCAATAACACAAATGTTAAATTTAAAATTTATTTGATAAACAACAACACATGTATCAGTTAAAATCCCAGTTAGTAGTTAACATACATTGTGTAATGGGGCTAAGAGGGCTATTTTTTTAAAATTTGTAAGATCCCGCTGCAAAAACCTTAATTAAAAAAAACTAAATTTAAGTGCGAAAGGTGGATACAAACACAGGGCTACCGAATTTTATATTTTTTCATGGTTTAATAAGCAATTTTAAACTAAATAGGTTTTGTTATTTTAATAAAATAATTTGTTAAAAAAACTCACTTTCTAACATTTTAATACGATTAAAAATATCCGTTGATATACTTGAACGATTCATAATCTTTCAAATTATATGTATATTTATCACTTAATTAACTCCAAAGCGAACTAAAATCAAACAATTGAACTAAAAAAAAATTAAGTTGTTTGAAAATTACAAACGATGTGGCCACTTTCAATAAATTATACACACTAAATTAAATACATGTAACACTTTTAATTCAATTTGGAAAACCGAAAAAATTCACTGTTTATTGCAAGATATATAAAAAAAAATCAATTGGAGAACAAGACAACATTAAAACACAAACTGAAAACTAACGAAAACACCGAATGCAATTGTAGATTTTGTATATTTGTTAAAGCTTTTTGTTTCTTCTAGTATTTTGGAATAGAATTTTCCTTATAAAGCACGTTGTTTTGTAACAATTGTTTGGAATATTTATTTTTTTTTTAATTTTATTTTAGTTACGAAATATTTTGTAGTTGTACTTTACGGATGCCAAATATGTGAACTACTCAACACATACGTTTTTCCAAATAACTAGATTCTGTAAGAAAAACACAAAATGCTAAAAATGTAGTGCAAAAACCGACACGTCCAAACATGCAGGCGGCATGCGCCAGGTACCAAAATAGCAACAATAACAAAGACCAACACTCAAACAAACTAACCAGCCTCCTCTCTGGCTTAAAAATACAGTGGGGATTAATTATAATGAATTAGCAGAAACCGGTATAGATATGACTTGAGAACTAAATAAATTATTTAAGAATTTAATCGGTTCGAAGGACCATAATTAAATTATGTAGTTTAACTCCCTTAGGTTTACAAAGTCTGTGATATATTTAATAGTTTAAAAATATAAATCGAATAAATCTGTCAAATCAACAGATTTGATTTGACAAAGCAAATTTTGATAAACTTGTTGTTGTTTTTTATTTGATATTTTAATATTTAATAACGCTCCTAGACGAAAACAAGAATTCTCATTGAGTATGTAATTTAACTTAACAAATATTTCTAGAAATTCTAAAAACGTCGTCCCCTAACGATTTCCTTAGGCAAAAATGAAATCCGGATAGGTACATGCCTTCAACAGATTATCTTTCACAATTTCTTAAACAAGTTTTGGGATTTTAGGACATTTAAATCAAATTTAGTTAAGGACACTGGAAATTATTATTGCTAATATGGACGTTCAAACAAAAGATTCAGTGCGAAGGACCTACAAATCAACGAAAAAATATTAATTACAAATTCTTTTACTTTAACCAGGGTTGGCAGGCAATACCGCTAAAATAGCGTTATCGATTCAAAACCCTTTCAACTGACTACAGTTACCCGTAAAATACCGTTACCGAAATACCCGGAATTCCGTTATCTATAAAATACCGTTACCGAAATAACTGACATACCATTATCCTTAAAATACCGATACCGAAATAAATGAAATATTGTTATCCCTAAAACACCGTTACCGTTATTTTTAATTTTCTGCTGTTGGTAATTTCATGTGGTTATTGACTTATTTTTGTGCATTAAGTTGATGAGTTGGTTCTGTTTTTAATCTCGTTTGTTTTTTGTACGGGATGCATCGAAATAACTGACTACCGTTACCCTTAAAATACCGATATAACTGAAATACCGTTAACATTAAAATACCGTTACCGAAATAACCCAAATATCATTATCTTTAAAATACCATTAACGAAATAACTCAAATACCGTTATCCTTAAAATACAGATACCGAAATAAATGAAATAGCGTTACCCTTAAAATACCGTTATCGAAATAACCTAAAATATCGCTACCCTAACGATAACCGCATTCGTTTCGGTTACCATCCATGACTTTAACATTTATCTAAAATTTTAAATCCATTTCTCTATTTTGGAATATAATCAAATACAGTTAGAAAACCAAAAATTATTATTGCTATTATTGAATTGTCAACTTGTCATCAAACCATCCGGTTCGAAGGAGCAAAAATAACGACTCTAATTAAATCAAAAAAGTATTTATAGTTTTTGTCATTCAAATAAATAGATCCAATTCAAATTCTTCTTAAGTTTGCAATGACTTCTCTAGTAATTCTAATATCCACTATCTTGTTTTTTTTTAACCCCAATTTCGCAATAACCCAGCTTTACTGTTCTATTATATAGAATGCAACCAAATAAGTGAGAAATCAATAAATTGTTGGCAACCAAAACCAGAACAAGAAAACGCAAAAAAAAGAAACCAACTCATTCCAAAAATAAAAAGACAAATCATATAAAAACTTAAAATGTGCAAGGTAAAACTACCTAACTAAAACTACCCACCTCCCTTGCCACTTGCACAATTTCCTTTAGAATTGTTACAAAAATTCCAATAGACCCCTTCTTTGGTAGATATTTTCTAGTTTTTTTGTTTCATTTGTTTATGCCATTTCCTTTTTGTTATATGTATTGTAAATGTTGTTGCATGTATGTAGGTGGGTGTTAGGCAGGCAAATGTTATGCAAAAAAATTAAAGAAAATAACAACAAAAAGCAAAACAAAATGTTGCACTACTAAAAATAATCGTTGATGACCTACATTTCTATAACCGACATAATCGGTTAATCTTTTTCCTATACACAACACTGTAATGATACTCGAGCCGAGAATAATGTGCATAATTGTTGTAGTACATTTTTGAATTTGTTTCACTAGGAATGAATGGATTTTCACTTTCATTTGGAGTATTTCCCAGTTGGAAATTTGGAAAAATTATGTTATTTAAAGGGTTTCTTATTGATCGTTTATAGAATAGAAATTTTATGTAAGAGAGTTTTTTCGTAATCTGTAACTTTTTTTTTCTGATATATCAGAAAACTTTAGAAGAACTGTAAATTTTCTAATCGGAAAAGTCCTGAGGATCTAAGATATTTTTTTAAACAAAATAATAGTTGATTTTAGTCTAATAGAGTTGTGTTTACATTTGTTTATTTATTTCGCAGTCAACATAAGTAGATTATTATCAATTATTAACCCATAAAGGCATGGATACTGAAGATGGGTCTGTCTGTAGCGGGACCCGAAAATACGTATCCTACTGGCCTTTTCGAATTTTTTAAATTTTTATTCTCTGTAGTTTACTTGTATGATCTCAAATCTAAGAAAAAATATTCATTTACCAATTAAAGGATCAACTATACATACCTTCGTACAAAATAATTTCCATCATTAACATATTTATAGCCAACACTACTCTGTGAAATGTGGTATAATAACCCAGCAAAAACAGACATTACAGAGTAAGTAGCACACAAAGGGTTTCACTACTTACCAGGCTATTTACTCGCAACATTACTTTTGTTCGCGATGTCCAAAAATTCATGGGTGGTTATTACCCTCTCGCTTACAAAATAGTGCGAATAAGGAGTTACCCATAGTGAAAGAATAAGTAGTTACTCACAAAGATAGAATAAGTGGTTACTCAGAAGTTAGGAAATAAGTGGTTACCCTACATTGTAAAATAGTTGGTCATATTGGAAAAAAAACTTTTTACCTAGGAAAATTTCCTATTTACCCAGTGTAGAAACGGTAATGACTAGGACAAGGAATTTCATACAAGACCCCAAAAACCGAAAAATTCATATTTTGAATTTATCTGTCTCGTGAGTGTCAATAAATTCTCACGAAGAACAGTAAAAGCTACTAAATCAATTATGATAAATTTAAACTCACGCACAAATCACGCAAGAGTTTTTTATCCTTTCTCACTCTCACGCACGAATAATGTGAGTATAGTAATTACTACTCACGTTCACGCGCCCATCTATATGTTAAAAGTCTTCCCTTTGACGATATGCCCAAACCCATTTGACTGGTAACCTGAAATTTTAAATGTGTTTCCTGTGCCAATGTTTTGTAACAATGTGAGAGATTTCTCATTAAATTGTGATTTTCCATTAAATTGGTTATATATGTTTTAATGTCAGATTGTCTCTATATGATAATTTTTTGAACAACCCGTCAGCTGTGGGATTCGAAAACAAACGTAACAACACTGAAGTGCGACGACAGCTTAGCCATCTCACCCAAGTAACGTCTTGAGTGCAATGTAACTAATTTATTGTTTTCATTCCTATTCAGCTTTCCGTTATTGTCTTACTCAGAAGTGATCAAATACAGACACATACAAACATTCTTTTTTTAGATTTTTATCTTCAAATCACCTCCGTGTCTCCTTTCTCGCAAATGTTGCCATACTGAAGTATGGTTTATACGTTCAAGAGTGGCCAACTTGCATATATTGGAGACGGGTTGCTAGAGGGCATTTCATAATGTATTTTTAGTACAGTGTTGTTTTAACGTCATATAGACAGCTGCAATTAATATGTATTGTAATTAGGGAATGCAAAATCCCGCACTTTTTGATTTCCCGGGAAAGCGGGAAATTTATCTTGAATTCCCGGGATCCCGGGATCCCGCAAGGGAAATAAATTAGAAAATATTTTATAATTTAAAAATTTTTATAAATAAAATATCTTAAAGATCCCAGGTGGTTTCTTGAAATTTTCGTAGTGACAAAGAATTAATTTTATATTCGAAATTATCAGTGTGTTCGTTTACTCGAAATTCTTACTACTTTTACTACAATTGGAAAGTTTTGTTTACTTTTTGTATTGATTTTTTTCAGCTGTAATAAAAGTAGTGACTTGTAGTAGGTAAACGAACACGCTTTATATGTCTAATTATATATTTTTAAAAATTTAATAAACTAAAACTAATTAAAAAAAAGTAAATAAAAAATTAATATAGAAAATAATTTTAGAAAAGTGGAAAAAAATTTTAAAATTATGGGAACAAATTTTAACACTTACTTGAAAATTTTTAAAAATCAATCCACAAATTTGTCTTTAATTCTGTAAAGAATAAGTGCGATTCAAAATTTTTTGTACAAACACTATTTGAGTGGTTTTAAGAGGCACTGAAAGGAACTTAAAAAGATCGATCAAGTACACAAATTAATCAGTGTGTTCGTTAACGCAAAAATCTTACTACTTTTACTCAATTATTGTCTTGGTTAGGTACTCTTTGAATTTTTCCAGTTGTGGTAAAAGTAACAAATTGTAGTAAGTAAACGAACGAGCCTAATGTAAATTTTTACTATTTTCAAAAGGTTGGAAAATTTTGCATAAGAAAATTTAAAATAATTAACTTTATTAATTTAAACTGCATTTTTTGAAATCCCGGAATTCCCGATCCAAATTCCCGGAAATGCGGGAACTGAAAAATGCTTAATTTTCCGGGAATCCCGGGATGCATTCCCTAATTGTAATTAATATGAATTTTTGCAATTTTAGTTTAGTAGGTTTGAGGTTAGGAAGAAGAATAAACCTTTTTCTCTAAAAAGTATAAACATTAATTTTTTAAATCAGACTAGATCTAGTTTCTGGCTTTTTTTATGGGCAGGCTTCATCAGCAATTTTCCATTAAATTGTTAATTGTTTATAATTTTTTACACCACTTTTAACCACCTAAATCATCGAAGTAGCTGATAATCTCAGACATCCAAACCTTAGAATTATTTTACCTAAAATATATCCGAATTTAATCAGTATCGGAGATTATCACCTTAATACTCGTAGTTCAAAAGGAGAATTTTTAGAATCCAAAGGCTGACAACTTAAACATTTTTGAATAAGAAAATGTAAGAGTAACGGGCGAAAATTTCAGAATCATTTATTTTAATATTGTTCCTGTTTGATTTAAATTTTCCATAAAAATCCATCATTGGCTAAAATTTCTAACTGGGTGTGAATTGTTGTTTAAATTCAGTACAAACTACATGTAATTTGTAATACTATACCATCATGTATATCAATATCTTTACAAGTGTTTAGTTGTTTATTTATTATCGTATTTAAGGATGACATGTGTATACTAGATAAATTAGTATCTTATGTCCGCTTTTTTTTTATAATATGTGTAAAATGAATTCAATGTTAAAGCTACAAATTACTTTACCACTGTCCTTTAAACGAAGGACTATTTGAGCAATAAAAATAAAATTGTCAAGGCTGAATTTTTATTGCGCAGCGAAAAGAAATTAACACTTGAAATCTAAATAGATTGCGAAGAGCTTATCTACAGACATTTTAATTTGTGGAACATTTTACATCCATGGTCAGTAGTTGACACTTTGTAAGTGACAATGAAATTACAATATTCTTTATCATACTAAAATCATTTATTTGACATACTTATCTCAACTGGTAGTTTAACCACCAGTTACGTGTTGTCAAGTTATGATCATCGATATGGTATTTAATTAATTGACAGTGACAAAGTGCGAAATTTTTGCAAACTTGCGGAAAATATTTATTTTCTTTAATAAGGTCTGAGATCTACACCTTTTGCAATTGTAATTCAGAAAATATCAATTGAAATTCAGAAAATATCAATTGAAATTCAGAATTTCCATTTGAAATTCAGAAAACATCAATTGAAATTCAGAATTTCCATTTGAAATTCAGAAAACATCAATTGAAATTCAGATTTTCCATTTGAAATTGAGAAAATATCAATTGAAATTCAGAAAATATCATTTGAAATTCAGAAAATATCAATTGAAATTCAGAAAATATCATTTGAAATTCAGAAAATATCATTTGAAATTCAGAAAATATCAATTATTATTCAGAAAACATCAATTGAAATTCAGAAAACATCAATTGAAATTCAGAAAATATCAATTGAAATTCAGAAATCGTCATTTGAAATTCAGAAAATATCAATTGTAATTCAGAAACCGTCATTTGAAATTCAGAAAATATCAATTGAAATTCAGAAAATATCATTTGAAATTCAGAAAATGTCAATTGAAATTCAGAAATTATCATTTGAAATTCAGAAAATATCATTTGAAATTCAGAAAATATCAATTGAAATTCAGAAAACATCAATTGAAATTCAGAAAATATCAATTGAAATTCAGAAATCGTCATTTGAAATTCAGAAAATACCAATAGAATTTCAATTTATATTTTCTGAATTTCAATTGATGTTTTCTGAATATCAATTGATATTTTCTGAATTTCAATTGTTATTTTCTGAATTTCAAATGATATTTTCTGAATTTCAAATGATATTTTCTGAATTTCAAATGATGATTTCTGAATTTCAATTGACATTTTCTGAATTTCAAATGGTATTTTCTGAATTTCAATTGATATTTTCTGAATTTCAAATGACGGTTTCTGAATTTCAATTGATATTTTCTGAATTTCAAATGACGATTTCTGAATTTCAATTGATATTTTCTGAATTTCAATTGATATTTTCTGAATAATAATTGATATTTTCTGAATTTCAAATGATATTTTCTGAATTTCAAATGATATTTTCTGAATTTCAATTGATATTTTCTGAATTTCAAATGATATTTTCTGAATTTCAATTGATATTTTCTGAATTTCAAATGGAAAATCTGAATTTCAAATGATGTTTTCTGAATTTCAAATGGAAATTCTGAATTTCAATTGATGTTTTCTGAATTTCAAATGGAAATTCTGAATTTCAATTGATATTTTCTGAATTTCAAATGGAAATTCTGAATTTCAATTGATATTTTCTGAATTACAGTTGCAAAAGGTGTAGAGCCTGACTATTTGGAGAATTATTAATTTAGCAAAAAGTTCGCATAAATTCAAAATTTAAATTATGACATTGTGCTCAAATTTGAAACTATTTTTAACAATCCTACTGTAAACCTAATTCGGGTACACTGAACTCAATAGTGCTAGCGGTTTTTCAAAGTTAGCGCTTGTATTCACGATATAAAATTTTTATGCTAAAGTACGGTATTTTTATACTTTTGGCATAATTTTTAAATTTAAATTAATCCAACTCAGTTGAAAAAACACAACATTACATGACACTGATTTTTTGAAAATTCATTGACTTCAGCGTACCTACTCGAAATAGCTTTACCAGCAGGGTGACCAGCTTGTTAAAATTTGCGACCAGCATAATGTAATTAATTTCTTTAACCCTCTAACCGGCCTAAGCTTTTTTGCAATGAAATTTTTACCATGTGTTCCTCACGAAAAATAAACAATAAGTTCTTCTACAAAATTTTTTTTTCGTTGCCTACTTTAGGCGATATGGGCCAAAACAGTTTAAGGGTGAATCTCGAAAACTAGCGCATAAAAATTACTAGGCTTAGGCACAAATTATTTTTCTTACCAAGATATAATTGCAATAAAAAAATTACATTCTTTGTGCTGTTACTTAAGAGGATGTAGCGATTTTCGTTTTTTGAAAAATGCGAAATTGAGCGAAAATGCACCAAAACTTCAATATATATTATTCAAACTTATACGCTTTGCTTGCTACCTATACCAAATATATTCTTTTTACCAAATTTCAAAAAAAACCGTCCATTCGCTTTGAAGTTAAGGCGATGTCCTTTAAAGGTATCCTTATGGAATCCTGTGCGTCCTTGGACCAAAGTAAGGAACTTTTTGAATAGCTTAAGCTCCAATCTCATTTCTTGGTCACTATCAATTGTTTTAGTCAATTTAAATATGTTTTTAAGATTTTTGAAACTTTGAAACAAAGGCGAAAGGAATTGATGATGGCTTTGTAGCGAAAGCCGAAAATGCGCATTCTGATTTGTTGGTCTTATCGAATTTTTTCAATAATTTTTATTCTTTCTAATTTACTTGTAAAAATTGTATCATCTTTCTTTGATTTGAAAATAATTTAAACAGAAAGTGATATTAATTTATGATCTTGAGTCAAACTAAAATAACATTCACTTTTGGTTATTTTAAAATATTTAATTTTTGAAATTTTACGAAATTTAATTTTTGACACTTTCTCGCTTCCAATCCGTGCATTGTATACAAAAAAAATCTTCACAAAAAATTTTATAAATTTTGTTTTCTGTTGAAAAAGTATAATTTCTTATTATAAAATAGCCCTTTGGCGCATTTCTGGTCAATTTAATATACCCCGCCTGGAGGCGGGCTTGCCGGTTAGAGGGTTAATGTAAATTTTTCGTCATTTTGTTAACTACAAAGTCTAAGTACATGAAGTCCTTCTTTGTTTATAAAAACAGATGGCCTGGCCTCTACATTTGAATCCAACCACTGTTTTTATTAATAGTCTCGAAAGGATTTTTATATTGTTTTAACTGAATTTTTTTTAATATCAGGTGTATTCTATAGTAAAGAGTAAATTGCATTGTTCACTGCAATCTATCGGTTTCTTTTAATAGTTTCTACTAAAAGGATGCTCAATTATAAAACAGGACATATGACATTAAAACAACAAATGCTGCGATGAATTGCTGTATAACCCAGAAAACTGCTCAAAGAGTTTTACAAAACCTTGACCTAATTTCGCAGCAAAATATTCCTGCAGTAATAACAATATAAGAGCAATCAGTTTTAAAAATGAACAAGGAAAAAAAATTCCAATAAAATGGATAAGAGAAAAGGAAACTACTGCAGCACATTTCATGGGTGGAATACATGGATGTATGGATGGATGGATGAATGGATAAAAAAAACTAACTATCGTTAAAACGGAGTGTTAAAAATGTGCATCAAGGCACAGAAAATAAAACAATAACATGCTGCTCTAATGATTCTGATATCCTAGATATAATTGGCTCCATGGCAAAATGGCTGCCATGGAAGATTATAATAAACAATAGAACAAAAAAACGTTCAACTGCTGAAGAACCAACAAATAAAAAAGGTCAAGTGTAAAACAATAGATAAAGAGCTTTTTCATAAGTGTAAAAATAAAAAGTCGCAATTAGAAAAAAAATGTTTAAAACAAAAAGAAATGAAATTTATTTGCTTTAGTGCAAAAAGGCTGCATCACATACTGAAACAACAAAGAAAACCATTTAACCCTTTAGATCAAAGAAAGGAATTTCAACTCTTTGATGTTTGGTCTAAAAATAACAGGAACACAAAATACTGACAATTTTTCACAGACATACAACGATGTTAATTTCATACAAATATGTGAAAATATTTCCGGTTAAAAACTCCAAAGCATGTTCTAAGATATTTGTAAGGTGGTGTCTCATGACCTGACCTTAAATTATCCTCTTTTATTTGCTGTAACCCTATTTAGGAAATACCTAAATTGGGGTTGAAAAAATAATGTACAAAAAATGCTTGTTTTGGCTACAATAAAGCTTTTAAAGTTGTAATAAGTTTGAAAACATTACCAAGTAAAGACTTGCGAAATTTCTATTAAAACAATTCGTTATATTTAAAATATAATTTTGAGAAAGCGTTTAGAATTTCCATTGTAAAAGTCGTGGATTATACTAACTATAGGCAAGTAAAAAAAAACACTTCACTTTTAAATGGCATATATAACACATCGGCTGAAAAGTCCGTAGGATGTGGCGCCACTAATGAAAAATCCATTAATGAAAAATCCATATGATTTTTTGGAACTACACGCAGAAAAAAGAGATTGTTGGATATATTTACAGGCAATTATATATATGTTTATAAACTACTATACTTATGTTTGAGGTGTGTTTCCAATTATTTTATTTTTATCGTTATAATATGTATGTCTCCAGGCAAACACTGTAATGTTTGAATGTTAGTCATATTTTCCCACTTAAACTAAAATATATTTCCATTTTTACTTTATGATTATTATGTTTGTGGAGTGCAAATATAATAATGATAAATATATATATGTTTGCCTGCAAACATTTATATATTTGCTAGTAGATGTATTTCATATGATTCAAACATACATATGTTTACAGGCAAAAATATTATATTTGCTGGCAAACATATTATATTAAAAACACGGCAAATATATTTTGACAGTTCTTCCAAACATATATATATCACCAGCAAATATGTTTCTTGCAGGGCGATTTTTATCAGCGTGTACCACCCTTTAGATGATACCTGTGAAAATTTAATGACAATTCGTGCATTAGTGAACAAGTTACAGCTGTTATAGGCATGATTACTGAATGTTCAGTTAGCTACTAACTGGGACTTTAACTGACACATTTGTTGTTTTTCCCATATAAAATTTGAATTTAACTGTTGGCTAAATTTTAACTGAACATTCAGTAATCGGGCCTTAGTGAAGCTACTTTTACGATTTTGAAAACAAGGGAATCAAAGAAATTTCGTGTATTGTTTTATCATTGCTTTTAATTTTCTCAAATCTTGGCTTGATAAATGTTATTCGGACTCTGTTCCATCGAGATCGAGGTAGAAAAGTGGACGCCGAATGATGACGCAGAACGCTCTGTTCGCCCAAAGAAGGTGGTGATACCGGAAAACACAAAAAATTTTCATAAAATCGTTTTGGCAGACAGCGAGTGAAGTTGCGATGTTACCTTGATACCTTAACGATATCGAAAGAACGTGCCGGCTTTATTTTGCATGAACATTTGTCCATGAGAAAGCTGTTTTCGAAATCGGTGCCGCGTTTGCTCATAGTGCACCAAAAACAACAACGTGTCGATGATTCTGAAAGCTGTTTGGAGCTGTTTCGGCGAGATAAATAGGACTTTTTGCATCGGTATGTAACAATGGACGAAACTTGGATCTGCCACTTCACTTCAGAGTCGAATCGGCAGTCAGCTGAGTGGACAGCAACTGGCGAACCTCGCCCGCAGAAGCCAAAGTCACAACAGTCAGCTGGAAAATTTATGGCATAAATATTTTGGAATGTGGCTGGAATTTGCAAATTGATTATCTTGAAAAAGGCCAGACCATCAATAGTGATCGCTACATGACTCAACTGGTGTGCTTTAATGAGAAAATCGCAAAAAAAAACGGGTATACGGTTTCGAGAAAAACCCGATAAAATGCGAAGTGCCGGAATATCGAAAAACAAAAAAGTATGGGTCCGCTTAAACTTAACAAGGATCAATATATCTGAATTTGACGATCGTACGAATATACATGTTCATATAAAGTACCCTAAAATTAACACATTTCGTACAACAACAACCACAAAACAACAAGAAAGTACCAAAGAAAGGTACCAAAAAATGTTCCTTAAAAATCCCTATCCGAAAATATAACATTTGTATATAGTTTCCTTGGATCAAATAGCAAATAAGTGGAAAAAGGAAAAAATGGGTAATTTTTGACCCCAGGTTTGACCCCCTAAGTGCCCTAAGTGCCTAAGAGATGGCAGATAATCTCAGATGCCCCAACCTTAGAATTTTTTTTTCTACAAAATATCCGAATTTCATTTAGATCGGAGACTGTCGCGTGAGACACTTTCCTTGTAAGGTATATTTAGGATACTGTAAAATTTGAAAGGACCTGTTGCATTTTAAATGATTAAACTAAGTAAAGAACATCGTTAAACACCTACTGACATAATAATACTCCAATAAAAATTTAAAATCTTTAAATAAACTTTATGATTTTATCGGCCAGTTTAGAAAACTTGGTTGAAACTGACCAAAAATCGTTTATACAATACAAATTTTAAAATAGGGATTGATCGGAAACGGTGGAGAATTTTTCTTTTTTCAGAATCGAATTTATAGTAAAATAGTTTGTGGGTATTCGCTTGTATTCACAAAAAAGTTTCGAATTTTATTAGAGCTTAATAAAACAAATTAACATGAAAAACAACAACAAAAATCGTTCAATTAGCTTCTAATAAGAGAAAAAGTTTTTTGTGAATAATCATGTAAATTTGTTGAATAGTGTAACAAAAATAACACTTCAGTAATTGCTTTGTTCAATACTTACATTTTTAATGAATTGTTTCTGAAAATAGAAAAAAAATATTAAATTAGTGGATTTGTTAAACAGTAGTAAAAATAATTGGAAATTGTTTAAATCTTATTTATAACAGCAAGTGCATTGGGCGCCAATTAATGAAGCTTTGTTGAAGTTGTTTAGTTTAAATGCCTGTTAAATTATTTCGCTGATTTCGGCGATGCGGTATATAAGGGATACGTATTATTTTCAATAAATTGATGTCGTCGCTGGGATTCGAACTCCCCAACATTCTATGTAACCGTCCTTCGCGCTAACCATTATACCACAATGCCGATTTTTGAAAATTTTCATTTTGACATTTATCAAAATCTTTTTTTAGCCAGTTTTAATATCAATTCAACATATTTAATGGTTTAGCTGAATAAGATTAACAAATTTTTCTCAGGGCAAAATCTTTCGAATTTGCGGTTTTTCTATCAAAATTATAATTATCAGTTTGAGCTAAAAAGACACACGACTTTGACATAGTCAATCTTCTTTAAATTTGTTTTCTTTTTCACAAAAATGATTTCACCGTTTTTTTTTTTTGCTTAAAAGACGACATAAACTTCCATTCATTCCATACGAATATATTTATTTATTACATTATACAACTATAGTAAAAAATAATTATGCCATAAGACATGTCAAGAAAAACTTGCAAGACCACAAATAGAAAAACCTAAAACTCATGCCAGTTTTAAATGCAACATGTTGTCATCATTGTAACTATTCCGTCTCTGGTACAAATATCATAAAAAAGTATCAGCGAAAAAAGAAATGCTAAAAAAACCCGACAAATTAGTAGTGGAGAGTAGATATGTATGTAGGTATGGCAACTCCGTTAGATAGGTATGCCAATTGCAAATATTAAAACAAGCGGAAAATTAAAAAGACGCTATAAAAATGTTGTTTACTTTAAGATGAGGGAGTTCTCAAACTGTGTTTAAAGGATCTAAGGTAATCAGTTCGATATGAATATCAAATATATAAATAATATGATAAATATTACATTTAACTGTTTTTTTGGGTTAAATAAGAAAGAAAAAACCGAAACAGAGTATATTTTCTCAAGTGCTCATTTAGAAGAAGAAGAGGAAAACAATTGTTATTGTAAAATTTAACAGATACAAGGCAATTACCAGAATGTCTCAGTTTCGTCCAACTCAAGAACTATGTTGGGTCAACAGAAAAATTTGTTATTTATTTTTATTTTATTTTATAAAAATTATAAACACATTAATTTTCAAATCAGACTTGATCTAGTTTCTGCCTTTTTCTATGGACAGGCTTGGTGAATTTCTATTAAATTTTATTAATTGTTTATATGTTATTGTCAGATTGTCTCTATATGATAATTTTTCAATAACCCGTCAGTTGTAGGATTCGAATATGCGCCTATTCCTAGGTTACAAACGTAACTATACTAACGTGCGACCGCTCAATGGTCTCACCCAAGTAAGGCCTTGAATATAATGTAATTCATAATTTTCTTTCCTATTCAACTTTCTGTTATTGTTTTTTACTCAGCAGTGATCAACACAGACACATACAAAATTTCTATTTTTAGATTTTTTTATCTCACAATCTTCTGTGTGTCACTTTTTTCGCCAAATTGACGTATGGTTTTTACGTTCAAGATTAGGCAGTTTGCGTATATATTGAGACAGGGTGTTTTAATTAAAAATTGTGTAAACTTGTGCGGTTTTGTCTCAGCCTAATTTAGCATAAGCAAAATTTGAAGTTTAAATTTTCATGAAAATGGAAACCTCAATAAAACAGTTTCAGATCCCCTTATTTTGGTCTATAAAGAAAACACATATCGTCAGCTGATTATTGATTTGACCCAATGAGCATATTTGAAAAAAAGTGCTTGTGCATATTTAAATGTTACTGACACTTAAGAGAATTGTTGGTTATAAATGAATGGATTTCACTACATTGCTAGATCTGTCAAAACAACAGAGTAGTATATTGGAAGATGACAAAGCAAATTGTGGTAAATTCTTTGTTGTTTTTTTTGATATTTTGAATGTTTAATAATGCTCCTAGACGAGAACAAGAAATTCTCATTGAGTTTGTAATTTAACTTAACAAATATTTCCAGAAGTTCTAAAAACTGACGAGTTCCTTAGGCAAGAATGAAATCCGGATAGGGGCATGCCTCCAACAGATTATTTTTCACAATTTGTAAAATACGTTTGGGATTTTAGCATATTTAATTCCTTTAATGCAATTAATGTATGTCCCGATAAAAATAAAAACAGAGTAGTATATTGGAAGATGACAAAGCAAATTGTGGTAAATTTTTTGTTGTTGTTGTTGTTTTTTCTTTGATATTTTAAATGCTTAATAACGTTCCCATACGAGAACAAGCAATTCTCATTGAGTTTGTAATTTAACTTAACAAATATTTCTATAAATTCTAAAAACGTCGCACAGTGCTTCGTCCCCATATAAGGATTGGACAAAAATAGAAGTAGTGGAGACAGAGTTTTGAAATTTGGTATACTGACATAGACCCCCTTAGTTTAGAAAAATTTTAATCGGGCCAAGGACACGCCCACCTCCCATAGGTCCTGAAATTTAAAAATAATATATTAGCTACATAAGTGGACGTAAAATTACAAAAAGTATCCATTGAGATGCACATAAAACTGGAAACGTTTGTGTCAATTTTTAGCTAAATCTAACCAAGGACTCTTAGTCCTACCATTATCCTTTATTTTAAAATCTTTATAAAACCTGCAAAAATATTTGTGCCAAATTTGGGTAAAATCGATTCATTAATAAAAAAAAATGCCTTTCACAAAAAATGGGTTTTAAACGCTTAAAATGATTTTTCTAAAAAAAAAAATTAAATAGGATTAATATAGGAAACCATGTGAATCCTCCATTTTAGGCATACCGTATGTTCAGCGAACTTATGTAAAACACTACGAGGAATATTTTTGTGGAACATTTTAACCTTCTATCTCTTCAATTAAAAGGACTTTTTTGGCCCCTTTTTAAAAAGGGGCAAAAACGACCCGTAAGTTGAAGAGTTAAAGGGTTAAAATGTTCCGCAAACATATTTGTCATGAAATTCTACTATAAGTCTATGCAGACATCAGCATTGAAAATTTAACCTAAATGCCAGTAATAAGTAAAAACTTAAAATGTGTTTAAGGGTTAATTTCGTACTTATTCAGAATTGGCGCTCAAATGTCCCACAAACCTGGATTTTAGGGAGAAACCATGGGAATCTTCCATTTTAATTATAATATGTGTTCAGCGAACTTATGTAAAACACTACGAGGAACATTTTGGTGGAACATTTTAACCCTCTAACTCTTCAACTTACGGGTGTTTTTTGTACCTTTTTAAAAAGGACCCAAAAAATTCCCTGTCATTGAAGAGTTAGAGGGTTAGAATGTTCAACAAAAATGTTTCTCGTAGTGTTTTACAAAAGTGCGCTCAATGCATCCTATACCTAAAATGGTAGGTTCACATGGTTTGAATACTAAAGACCCTTAAATGCCCGAAATTTGTGTAAAAGTCATGAATTTAGGCATTTCGAAAAATCCATGTTTTTTTTTAATTTGTGGTAAAAAATAGTAATTAATTTTTAATGATCTATTATATAACAGTATAAACTTCCAAAAAAAAAGAAAAAAAATATATAATTTTATATCATTTTTTTTATACTCCATCATACTTAAGTAATTTTTGGATTTTCAACAAAAAAAATGTGACAAAAATTTTTTTTTTTTGATTTTTGTCCACGGGACGAAGCATAGTGCGTCGTCCCCTGATGATTTCCTTAGGCAAGAATGAAATCCGGATAGGAACATGCCTTCAACATACTATTTTCACAATTTGTTAAATAAGTTTTGGCATTAGGAATGGATCATATATATTGTTACGAAATTGGATTAATCTAGTTCTGGTATTTAAGAAGAAAACATCCCCAGAAACGGAACTTACTAATCCCGCCAATCTGGCAGCACTGGGTTTAAGTATAATGTTAAGTGGTTGGAGGCTCTGCTATGAATAAAATTAAGTGTTATAATTTTAGCTCTCTGGATGTTTTCGGAACTTTCTAGCTTGTTCTACAACCACATCAGATAAACTGTAAAAGTGCTGCCACTTGATGAATGGTTGGACTTGCGCATTAGCGTTTGTTTAGTTCAGTTGAGCTTTAGTATATCGTTCGTAAACTTGTGGGTGAAGTAATAAGTGTTAAATAAATAAGTGTATAAGAAACAAAAGAGTGTGCGGTTATTTTGATTGCAATAGAAAAGAACCCGGATTATTTAAAGGAAACAAACCAGCATTTAAAAGGTAAAAACCTAACAATATGTTGTAAATATCACCTTTCTTATTTCGAAATCCATTTTTCGATACCTTGTTTCGTTTTTGAGATATCCAGAATCGACTTTGCTCAAAAATAAAAAGAGAATACTTCATTATTGGTTTTTACGGCTTAATAAAACTCTCGGCAAAACAATTAAATGATATTGAGCAGTATCGATTACTTAATTGGAAGTAATGTAGATTAAACCAAAACATAAAACTACTTTTATTCGCCCATAAAAGTATTGATATGCAGCAAAGACAGTTAAATTGAAAAATGAAAATGTATATGGAGCAAAATACAAGAACTCTTTTTTTGCGAATGCATAATCTTTGACTTATTGCATATAGTAAATCCAGATCTCAGTAGATCTGATCAGATCTAAGCAGATCTGACAAACAATATATAACCAGATCCAATTTTATGTTGACTTTAAACTAAAATTAAAGAACATATACATATAAACTTATCTTCTTACCGAGTTTTTCTTGAAACAAAATTTGTTTGTAGATTTTTATTTTGGTGCCAGCTCAAATGAATAAGATCTGATACCAGATCTGGTGTCAATTCTGGTCAGATCTATTCACATCTGGTCACTAAAATCACCCAGTTTCTCAGATTACTTGGGATATGAACAGATCTGATCAGATCTGGCCATAAAATGTATCACACATGCCATATCTGATCATATATGACCAGATCTGGCACCAGATCTAATTAGATTCAACAATATCTATTTAGATTCAAACAAATCTGATCATATCAAATCTTTTTTCCACAGGGATTTATACTTTTCTTTAAAATATATGCCGCAAATCATGTTGATTTTAAGAAAAATTAACATAAATCCTCTGTATGGTTTTTCTCGTTAGCGACTTTTTCGCATATGGGTCACACCAAAAATAAGCTGACGATATGTGTAAGACAAGCTAGCGATAATGCGTCATTTAATTTTAAACATTTAGTACGGCTAAATAAATGTGTACTCGTACAAGTGTGATTTCCAGTCAACATATGCGAAATTTGGCATAGGGGAATTCAATAAATATTTACGATACATTACTGTTAGTGTTTACATTGGCATCGATATGTAGTACATACATGTACCGAAGTCGCAAAACAATATGAAATGTAAATTGTACTATGTTTGTTTAGTTACCCAAGTAATAAACAAAGGCTCGAATGCTAAAAAGTTACCGCAGCGTAATAGAAACCCCACCTTGCAATAAACTTGGAAGAAAAATGGAACATTTAACAATCTTTAAGCTTTATTAACTTAAATTGTATGTTGTCACACTTTATGACATGTTATTTAGTAGAGTTTTAGCAAATAAACTAAAATTGGAACTTGTTGAAAACAAGTAAATTTCATATTTAAACACATTTAGTTGAAATTTCCAAATTTATTTTTCGTAATTATAAACTTGTACATAAATAAACAAACTTACATCACATTTTGTTAAAACAAATATCAATAAAAACAATTGCTTACAAAACATAAAATTTTTCCGAATTAGTAAATTTTCTTAAATAACAAAGTAATTTATAATAAACACATTTCTTCTTGTTTGTTTATTTTTTTTTTACATTACATATTAGTTTTTCTTTATATAGTTGCATTATTGCGCAATTTTATTAAATGCTGCATTGCACATTTACAAATCTATCTGGTTTTTCAAGGCAAGTTTTTTTTATCGGCAAAAAGAAAACTACACGATTTTTTTATGTTTTCAACGCGTGATTTAAAGAGAAAAATCATTTACCGCAATCGTAAGTGCGTTATAGAAAAACCAAACTGAGTGATTAAATATTAGTGGCTTGAATGCAAATATGCGCACTTCCTGCAACAATATTAAAGATGTCACTGTAGATTGGAGTTTTCTGATTTTTATAGTGTAAATTAAAATATGATTCATTATGTTTTTTACTAGCCAATAAGAAAGTTATTAAGATTTTAATTAAAATTTATGATTGAGCATACTTGTGATCAATGCATTTTTTGGAAATTATAATTGTTTTTTTTTTTTTTAATAACTTAGACAAAAAATTGTTTTTTAAGTAAATACCAATACCATAGTAAATTGCAATTAAAAAAATTTTAATTTGCATTCCAATTAAAATAGCTTTTAAAGAAATAATTACTGTGTCATTTAGAAAATAGTTGATAATGTGAAATATCGCATTCAACAACTAAAATTGAACTTATTGTGTTCAAAAACGTTAAGTTAAAGAGAAGAAAAAAAAAACTTACAATGGTCAGGATCGACTATATTAATACTTTACATCCCCGGGTAAAAATAAATTTCCATATAAAGGGTGTCTCAGTAAGAGTGCACTTTTTAAATTTAGTGTCATTTTTTTTAAGCAAGTGGCAACTCTGAAATTTGGCAGGTGTCACATATGTTTATTCCGATAATTAAAAATGGAGCGCTTTACAAAAGAACAGCGTGTTATAATTGTGAAAACTTATTACAAAAATTTGAAAAATGATGCTGAGACCGTACGCAAACTACGAATTTTCAGTCGAGAAAGTGCACCTAATGTGTCAACCATTCGAAGAGTGGTCAAAAAATTTGAAGAAACTGGGTCAGTTATGGTCAGTAAGACTCCTGTGCGTCAAAGTACCGGTCGATCTCTTGTGAATATTGCTGCTGTAAACGAGAGTGTCGCCGAAAACCCGAAAACATCAATTCGGCATCGTTCTCAACAACTTCAAATTTCACGAAAACCTACGCAGCGAATTTTGAAAAACTCTGGTCTCCTCGAGGCAAAAAAAAATCGATATATCACTCTTTAAAATCCGATTTTAAATGCCAAAGCTATAACAAAAAATTAACCCTCTAACCGGCAAGCCCGCCTCCAGGCGGGGTATATTAAATTGACCAGAAATTCGCCAAAGGGGTATTTTATAATAAGAAATTATGCTTTTTCAACAGAAAACAAAATTTATATAATTTTTTGTGAAGAATTTTTTTATATACAATGCACGGTTTCGAAGCGAGAAAGTGTCAAAAATAAAATTTCGTAAAATTTCAAAAATTAAATATTTTAAAATAACCAAAAGTTTCAAAAATCTTAAAAACATATTTAAATTGACTAAAACAATTGATAGTGACCAGGAGGTGAGATTGGAGCTTAAGCTATTCAAAAAGTTCCTTACTTTGGTCCAAGGACGCACAGGATTCCATAAGGATACCTTTAAAGGACATCGCCTTAACTTCAAAACGAATGGACGGATCTTTTTGAAATTTGGTAAAAAGAATATATTTGGTATATGTAGCAAAGCTTATAAGTTTGAATAATATATATTGAAGTTTTGGTACATTTTCGATCAATTTCGCATTTTTCGAAACATCCTCTTAAGTTACAGCACAAAAAATGTAATATTTTTATTGCAATTATTTCTTTGTAAGAGAACTAATTTGTGCCTAAACCTAGTAATTTTTATGCGCTAGTTCTCAAGATTCACCCTTAAACTATTTTGGCCCTTATCGCCTAAAGTAGGCAACGAAAAAAAATTTTGTACAAAAATTTGGAACACATGGTATAAATTTCATTGCAAAAAAGCTTAGGCCGGTTAGAGTGTTAAAAAAGGCGACTCCTACTGTCGGCAAAATAAAAAATTTTTTTTGAAATCGCCTTCCAAAAATACATTATATTGGAGGGTGTACGGCGAACTTTTTTTTGAGGTACGGTCTAATGGACAGACGGACATCGTTAAATCGAAGCCGATTGGTATACTATAAGGTGGGTCTAGGACCAATATTTTTTGGTGTTACAAACATCAGCACAAACTTATAATACCCTGACCACATAGTGGCGTAGGGTATAATGAAAAAGTGCATTCTTACTGGGCATCCTTTACAACCACACACAATTTGATCCGAAAAATGGTTCATATACATTAGAGCGTGCCACCTTACAGGTAAAAAAAGTGCGCCGTACACCTTCCAATATGAAGTATTTTTGCAAGGAGGTTTCAAAAAAATATATTTTTTTGCCGATCTAGGGGTCGCCATTTTACATTTTTCGTTATATCTTTGGCATTTACAGTCGGATCTTAAAGTATGATACATCGATGTTTTTCTCTCAAGAAGACCAGTGTTTTTCTCTAAGGGCCATTGACCTCAAGTATCCCATTCTAGTAGTTACCCACCAGATATCAGTTGCTGATATGTCAGAAAATTAAAGTACGCAAAAAATCATTAAACTTTTGCTAAGGAAGTAGAAACCCAGTAGAAATTTTTTTAATTTTTTGGTCGCCTTTAAATTTTTTTTTTTTTTGGATTTTTTTCTTTATAACAAAACACTGGTCTCCTCGAGGCAAAAAAATCGCTGTATCACACTTTAAATTCCGATTTTAAATGCCAAAGCTATAACGAAAAATTAAAATAGGCAACCCCTACGTTCGGCAAAAAAATTTTTTTTTTTTTAAATCGCCTTCCAAAAATACTTCATATTGGAGGGTGTACGGCGAACTTTTTTTTGAGGTACGGTCTAATATACATGTATCTAATTATGTCAAATTAGATATATTTTCATACAATTTGATCCGAGATTTGTTCATATCCAGGACATCAAATTATATATAATTCGATATAAATATATTTTATTTTATTTATTTAAATCAGAATAGAAAAAATTCTGTCAAAAACTTTGTTAAAACTACTAAAAATTAGTTAAAAATTATGCTGCCGAAAAAACTACTAAATTAGCATAAAATTTTTGCTTTAGCAAGAAAGGAACAGCAAAAACAAAACTGTCAAATATACAGAATTTCAGTCATATTTGAGTTAAATTTGTTTAATAGAAAATAAAAAATTAGCCCGGTAAAATCAGTAAAAAAATTTGGTAAATAATTAGTAGCCTAAAAAATCATGAAAAATTTTACATTTTCGAAGTCTTTTTTCGATTTTTTTTAAATGCAAACAAAAATTGAGACTTTTGAAAAAAGCAGTTTACATTTTTTTAAGGAAATATTTCTGTTAATTTAACAGAAGGGACTGCTATTTGCATCCAACTAAATTTAGCTTACAAATAACAAAAATTTTGTAGATATAACAGTTTGTTTTTGTAGTTTTAGTCTACTAATATTTAGCAAAATTTTCTGCAGATTTTACAGTACAATTTTTCATTTTCAATTAACTAAAAGTTAACTTAAATATAACTAAACTTCTGTAAATTTAACAGTTCTTATTTTACTAGTATTTAGTAAAAAATCTGCTAATTTTAGCAGTTTTTCTGCAGCATCATTTTAACTAAATTTTAATTGCTATTTTTACAGATTTATTTCTATGAGTGTATAATATGCAATATTAGGACAGTTTTCATTAATACACTAAAAACATTAGCATACATTTTTTACAGTGTATTCCCATTTCAAAATAACTTAATTAGTTTTTTTTATGTTGTTGTTAAAGTTATTAATAAGGTGATAATGATATCGCTTTTTTATTTTATTGTTAAATTTATATATAAACCGTTATGGTTTTGTTGATATGCTTATAAAAATATTTTTTAGTTAATTTTTTTTTTTAAGATTTTGACACCTTTTTGGGAGATAAAAACACCTTTGTTTTTGTTATAATTATGTTTTAGATATTGGACTTTTAAATAGAATTTTTACACCAAAAATTTTTTAACTTAAACACTTTGCTATAGAACGTTTAATCATGAAGATCACTAGACCACTGAATCTAGCAAAAACTTTTGCAAAATGGATGCAGCTTATTTTTTTCGGGGTTTGTCTGAATTAAGCAATATTTTTTATTTTTTGTTAAATATAGATCCATCTACAATTTATCCAAATAGAATACATATCTACAGTATACAGTGTTTATTTAATCTAATGTATACAAAATGTGTATGTTTTGTATAAACATTAAATACTAAATGAATTCTCCAAAAAGAAATGTTTATATCTGAAATAATTTCATAGAATAAAAACAAAGTATGATGAATAAAAAAGATGCTGTTTCAGTTAAATTTTTTATTTTTGTATGATGTTAGATAGTTTTTGTTGAATGTCTGCGAGTAGCTGTTAAGTAAACATATAATAAATAATAACAAATTATTATTTACACTCGGAACAAAATGTCAGTTATATGCAATAAATGATTTTAAGTTATCAGTATAAATTAATTTTCAAATAATTTTTGGCGTTTGTTTTAACATAGTATACAATTTTGCTCCTTATAACACGCGGAGTTAATTTTGGTCTATTAAAATTATGATCTCGTCCTTGGGGAATGTGGGCAAAGTTGCTGGTTTTATACTCCAAATATTTGACAATTTCCTAAGCAGTTCCTTAATAAAACTTTTATAAAATCCATCGACCGATTCAAAAGTTATGACCAAAAAGGGAAAATAACTCTAAAGAGCTATTCATTTTTATGTTTTTATATATTGTAATAACCTCCAAAACTGTATTAAAACTTTTAAATTCGAAAAAAATGCTTTATTTTGGTTCTATGTTTGTAGTATTACTATTCACCTTAAAATATTTCTTACAGGCTGAAAATTTATAGAGGTAAACAGTCGAATTTTAGACTCCTAGTCAGAAATAAGATAGATTTTTATAAAAATATTTTGTTTGAAGATATCTTAAGAAAAAAAAAATCGATCTTAGTTCTGACTAAAAAGCTTTCCGTTACTTATAATGTAAAAAAATGTCCAGTCCACTTGATCAGAAGTTTTTGATATATTTTAAATAAAGTTTTAATTAACATTATTTTTGCGAGTGTAATTTATTATCGTTTTTGCTGATATCTGCTTTTATGATATGTATTTTCTCATATTTAATTTTTTTAAAGGCCTTTTTGGGTGATATTTTTATTTTGTTTTATCCGACAGGCTTTTTAATTTAAAATGGTTTAAAACAATAGTTTTTTATGATTATGATTACTCTGTTGTTGTTTGAGATAAATATTTTTTTGACCTTGAAGTAAGTTCATGAAACCATAGAAATTGGTTTATATTTTAATATTTTTTTTAAACAAGTAGAGTTTGATAAGAAACTATAAAAATAATGACGATTTAAAAACGTTTTATAAGTACTAGAATTTTTTTCGCCATATAAGGAAATATATACATCCCATATATTCAAAAAAATTTTCTATAGAAACTACTGAAAATTACAGGATATTTGCAGTTAAAAATGCGACATAAAAGTTTTGTCGCTTTAAAATAACTGAAAATGTAGTTAGTTTTAACTGTTGAAAAATAACTTATAAATGCATTAAAAATAACTATCAATGCCGTAAAAGTAACAAACAAATTTTTAACAAAAAAATTTTAAAACAACTGATAAAATTTTCAAAATCTACTGCTTTTTTACAGTTTTATTTTTTTGTATTAAAAAATCCACTTTAACAAAAAACATATTCTTTTCTTTCGATTATAAAAGAATGTATAATTACTTCAAGTTTCTTGAAATTTGAAGCAAAAATTTCGAACATTCTTCCAGTTAATATATGTATATGGGTGATATCAAAAAATGTGATAAAAACCGTGTAACCACCTAACTTCTAATGCATGGATTACATTTGAGTTACATATTTTAATATATATCAGCGCATTGTCACCTGTTTTACAAAATTTATAACAATCTGACCAATTTTTGGTTAATACATAAAATTTGTGACCAATTTTATAGGCCAAATGTAAACTCCGTAACAAGTAACTCATAAGGTTTTTTTAACTTTAATAGCTTATATTTTAATAACCAATAAAGCTGAACACTAACTGTAAGAATTTTTATGAAGAGGAAAAGTGCCGTTTTTAATAAAAATTAATACATTTTACAAACTTTTTCGTATATCTTAGCTATCACGACTTCAACTCTGTAACGATTTTTCGTCATAATTTTTGATAAAAATGCATATACCAGAATTTTGGAGTTATCTATTCTTTATATTCCGAAAAGTATAATGTTATTTATACTCAAATGATCGTTGGACTGTAAGTAATCATC
Source organism: Leucophora obtusa (assembly GCA_949987735.1). Taxonomy (NCBI): domain Eukaryota; kingdom Metazoa; phylum Arthropoda; class Insecta; order Diptera; family Anthomyiidae; genus Leucophora; species Leucophora obtusa. The sequence goes on from OX465298.1 coordinate 196,045,923, forward strand.
CAGTATAACAGACTTGAAGCTTTTGTGCAGCATGTAACATTCTCGAGATGAAAAAGGATGTCTTTATTAAGATTTGAAAAAATGTTGTAAACTCCGTTCCTAATTTTTACACCAAACTATTTAACGAGTAAGAAAAACAATGTCATATTTGGATTCACCTTGTAGGCATCATGCGATTTTTTTCGGAAAAAAAAATTCTGACAAAGCGTTTCTGAAAGAAAATGAAAAAAGTAACCAAATGTAAACACCGTAACTGTAAACTCCGTAACCACAATTGTTTGCATCAGATTTCATTCAAATAAATGCAGATAAATGTTTAAAATATATTAAAATAAGCATAAACAGTAGTGATTCAACTAATATTAAAATAAGCAAATAGTCAAAAGACTATTCAACTAATAATTTTGCATCAAATCAAAAAAAGTTATCAGTTTTTTACCCTAAGCTGCTGGAGCGAAAAACGATTGATTTTGCATTTCATTGGTTTTGAATCGATATTTTGAGTCATTACTGACATTAGTTTAACAAATTAAATTTGTTTCACACAATTTAAGAATTTTTTGATCGCGAAATGTTATGTTTTTAATATATTATTTTGTAACTGCGCAACCGATGTTTGGATTTTAAAAAATTTTATATTTTTGAAAAGAATTTAAAAGGACCAAAAATACAAAATTAAAAAAAAAATAAAAATTTTTTTCGCGGAATGAATTGTATTTTTATTCGCGAAACCGCCAATTTGATCAATCCAAATTATATATCATTGGAAAGCAAGTTGAAAACCAAAATACGAAAAACGAATAAATTGAAGAAAATTCGTACGCAATTTTTTTTGTTATATCTTTTGCTTGCAGAAATGTAAACTCCGTTACAACAAAAAAAATTAAAATTGTGCAAAAAAAGTTATTGCGACAACTTGTAGAAGAGATTTTTTGCAATTAGGCTTATAATGACTAAACTTACTGATTCCATTAAGAAAAAACCGAAATATTAACACTTTTTGCTTCTCACAAATTTGGCCCAAAAATGTATCACATTTTTTGATTTCACCCATATATAAGAATTTGAGAACCTTATAACACGTAAACAATAATATAATAACTAAACAAGAATTTTCCAAAACCCAACGAATTTTTCTTATATTTTAAATACTTAACAAAAAAAACAGTTTACTGCAAAAATACTGTGGAAAAATAGTATTAAATAACTGCATTAAAAAACTCTTACTAAATACAGTACTTTTCTTTAGTTGTTTCTTAAATAACTATCAAAATAGTGGTTTTGTACTTTTCCATATAAAAACAACTGTAATTACAGTCAAAAACAAAAACTACTGATTACTACAAAACAACTGTTATGTTGTAAGCGTAAAACTCTAGCCTTTTGAAAACAACCATTTACAATTTCTTTTGCAAATATTTCTGCTGATTTTAGCAGGATAGATTGCTATTTGCATTCAGCTAAAATTAGCATAAAAGTAACAAAAGTTTTGTAGATATAACAGTTTGTTTTTGGTATCTTTAATCTACTAATGTTTAGCTAAATTTTCTGCAGTACAATTTGTCATTTTAAATTAACTAAAAGTTAACTTAAATATAACTAAAATTCCGTAAATTTAACATTTTTATATTTGCTGTTCTTATTTGATTAGTATTTAGCAAAAGTATCTGCTAATTTCAGCAGTTTTTTCTGCAACATCATTTGTAACTATTTTTTAGTTGCTTTTTGCTTTATTTTTACAGATTTATTTCTATGAGCGCAGCATATATACATAATATTGCTAAAAGTCACATATTTTTTTTTTTACTATGGTTTTATGGCACATGTCAGCAAATAATTAAGCATTTGGCTGAGCGTCTCGTACATACTTACTAAGTCCACTGGAGATGTCGAAGGAACAAACACCGACTAGACAACCAAGTACACGCTTTGAATTTAGGTGAAAGACCTGAAGATGTTCCCTTAGAAAAATGCAAACTGTTCACCAACTGCTGGCTGCTGATCGCCAAGTGATGACATTAACTTAATCCCATGTTCTGTTAAACCTTGTGCAAAAAGAGGATCATTTCGTATCCCAAAACTTTTCAGAAACTATTAAATTTTTTTTTAGTCGTTGCAAACCGAACTTTAATTCCACTAGATATTCTACAGTTATATTTTATAAACTTTTTTTTCTATTAAATAGATGTTGTGTTCTGTCAGTGATAACTTTTAAAAAATTTACATTCAACCGGATATTTTTTCGACAATCTTATTTTTGTGTTATTTTTTGAGTAATTTCACTTAAAATTTGAACATGTGCGAGGTGGCTAAATTTGTTCTAAACTAAATACAAATTGAAGAAAGTGTTCAAAATTTCTTTGAAAATAGTTTTAAAAAATTTTCTTATTTCAATAAAAAATTGTAAACCTGAATTTGGTGTAGAATTAGTTTAGCCAGCTCGTTTTTTTTTTTTAAAGATACACAAGATTCACTAAAACTTTTAAGCCAGCCAGAAAGAGCGTTTAAGGGTTAAATATAGGACTACTTTAGTTTTACAATTTCTCTAGTCATTCACGTTTCTGTTATCTCTTTAAATGTCCCCCATGTAGTAGATACATTGTTTTATACTAATAGTAGGTACAAATCTTACTACGAGTATACGAGAATTTTCTTTTAAGTTTTTCAAAACTTTTTACATGACATATTAATGTTGAAAACAAACATAACTTGTTTGTCAAGACGTTTCTTACCAATACTAGCAACCTACAACAAATGTTTATTAGCAAACATAATTAACCCAATGCGAAACAAGAAATTTTACATAAACTAAAACAAAAATTCTTGGACTATCTCTATATAAAATAATAACGTGACTGATTAATTGACTAACTGGCTGACTCACTCACTGACTTAAGATAGCCCAGGCCGTTGGACCTAAGAAGTTGAAATTGGGGACGTGACGTCTAGACGACCGCTAAGACGAGGTTTTTTTTTTGATATTTCCACGGGGGGAGGTCTCCTCTCTGACGACCTGTCTAAACCTGAATTTCTGAATGTTTTATCTCTGAATCTGATTGAATTATTGCAAGTCTGATTAAACCAACATTTATCTTCTTATTGAGCATCAATAAGCTTTGTTGGAATAAATTTCATTCCAAGCACTACACTAATAGAAAAAAATCTGTAAAAAATTTAGTTAAAGCTACTAAAAATTAGTCAAAAATTATGCTGCAGAAAAAAACTGTTAATTTGGCAGATTATTTTTCCTATATATTAGTAATATAAGAAGAGAACAAATAAAGCTGTTAAATATACAGAATTTTAGTTATATTTAGGTTAATTTTTCTTAATAGAGAATAACAAATTAACCTTTTAAATCAGCAAAAACTTTTGCTAAATAATTAGTAGACTACAAAATTTAAATTTTCGAAGTTTTTTCGATTTTTTTTTAAAGCAAATAAAAATCGAGCATTTTGAAAACAGCAGTTTCCAATTTTTTAGCAAATATTTCTGCTAATTTAACAGGATAGACTGCTATTTGCATTCAACTAAATTTAGCTTGAAAACTAATAAAAATTTTGTAGATATAAGAGTTTGTTTTTGTTTCTTTTCAATTAACTAAAATTTAACTTAAATATAACCAAAATTCTGTAAATTTAGTTTATTTTTTTCACTAAAGGAATTAAATACCCATTGTAGAAAATCATTACCTGATGGTAATGGTAACTAGTTACTTTTGTTATTACATTTCTTATTACCTTTATATGGCTATGTCGCGAAAAATAATGAGTTATGGTTACACACCAGCATACGAAAAATCAAAAAATATATCGTTACCTTTGTGCTTACCAGTACTGACAAAAATAATGAGTCTAAAAATAGATTTTCAAAAAAATAAATTATATAAAAGAAAAATATTTTTTATTGTTTTTTTTTTAAATAAAATTTGCTGGTGCGGGAATCGAACCTGGGTCTACAGATTGCCAGTCAATAGCTCTACCATCTGAGCTATATCGACATGTAATATTTAATAGATAAAAACATAATTGACCTGCTGCACACAAGTAAGCTTACTCGCCAACATACAAAAAATCAAAAAATATGTGGTTACATATATCCTTACCAGTGTTTAAAAAATATTGAGTCTCAAAATAGATTTCAAAAAATTAAAAAAAAAAAAATAGAAAATTATTTTCTATTTGAAATAATGATAAAAATAAGTCATTGTCAGTAACTCATTATTATATGTTTTAAAATAATGCAGAAGGTAAGTGGGTGTCATTACTGGTAGTTCAAAAAATAATGATATGTCATTACCGTTTCTACACTGGGTATGCTAAAATCCCACACGTATTTAACAAATTGTGAAAAGTAATCCGTTGTAGGCATGTCCCTATCCGGATTTCAGTCTTGCCTAAGGAAATCGTCAGGGGACGACGTTTTTAGAATTTCTGGAAATATTTGTTAAGTTAAATTACAAACTCAATGAGAATTTCTTGTTCTCGTCTAGGAGCGTTATTAAACATTTAAAATATCAAAGAAAAAACAAAAACAACAACAGAAAATTTTCCACAATTTGCTTTGTCATCTTCCAATGTGCTACTCTGTTGTTTATTTATTTTTACTGTTCTTATTTTACTAAAATTTAGTAAAAAAAATCTGCTAATTTAACAGTTTTTCCTGTAACATAATTTTAAACTAATTTTTAATTGCTTTTTCTGCTGCTTTTACAGATTTATTTGTATGAGTGTATAACATGTTCAACCATTTCCGCAACGGCATCAGCGATGTCACCTGGGAAATAAAGTTTCAGTTGAAGTGATGGAAAAAATAAATGAGCTGAGGTTATAAAGCCCGAAGTACGAAAACGAAGCGGAAATGGTGTAATGCTCCGAATTACCGAGAGATGCAAGTGTTCTCGCTTCATATCTATCAGGATGAGCATTGAGAAAGAAGTCGCCAATTGGTTGTGTGCGGCGAAAAGCTTAAAGTAATTGCCGATGAGAGTTGAGTAGCTCAAATGAATGGTCGATGCAGGAAGAGTTGTAGACATTAAAAATACAAGCAACGACTATTTCACTGCTTGTGTAACTTTCCAGGATCCTTGATATGGAAAGGGCGTCGAAGCCTTTAAAAAAATCCACCCCTCCCGTGTGTGGGCTTCTGTAGGGAAACTCGAAATGTATGTCCTGAACTTAATTTTAACCCAACGAGAGTTAAAGTTATGCCCTTGAACTCAGAATACTTGTTGAGGACTCCAAAGTAAGTGTGAATAGAGACTTACCGCCCACTACATACATTTTTAATGCCCCAATTCACATCTAAATTCATCTTTGGACAATTATGAGAGCCAAAAAGACTTGGGCAAAAATATTTATCTGTGCTTGTCAAAGGGTTAATGTAATTTTTCAATTTCTAATTTTTTTGATCATCGCAAACTTACAAACTAACTTTTTTATCAGCTTTTAATGGACCAGAGCAAATAAGTCTTAAAAATCAATAGATATATATGACTACTGTTAACAGTTAAACATGTTTGCGCTAAGATTTCAAACAAAAACGAAAAAAACTTAATACGGACAACTTGAATATAAAATGTTAAAACAAAAAAGTTTCAACACAAAAAATGCATGCAACAAGTTCCTTTTTTTGATGTCAAATATATCCACTATCGACCAGGAAATCAGCAAATTATAGTAGGTAACCTTTACAATAAAAATCCATATGGATGGAAAAAATAACCTACACATAAATGATGGCAAAGATAAAAATTGGAGAACTTGTGATGTCTGTATGATAGATATATATGTATATATAGTGGCATGTATTATAGGTACACAATATACAAACATGTGCAAAATTGTACTAAAGTACACAAAAAATATATTTTAAGGTAGATACAAATGCCAGTGAGGTACGTGCAGATACACAACAGAGTTACAAAAGAATAAATTTGATTACTGTAAAATTCAAGTCAGAATTTAAATTTGAAGAGTTAATTTTATATGACACTGTTACCGAATAGAATAAGTTAAATTTTTCGGCTTGAAAGATCAAATATAGCAGTTACCAATAATACGTAATAACAATTTTTTTATTTTTTTATTATTTTAAATGAATTAAACTTTTCGGTTCGAAGGACCAATTATGAAATTACCATAGATGTTCTCATTTGAAGAAAAATAATCGAGTAAATAAACTACAATTTCTAGAAAACAAAATGCATAAATATCTGTTCTTCAACAGTAGAGACTATTTGGCTCTATTTTTACAATTTGGTCCTTCTAACCAGGTAAAAATAAATCACTGACCATTAAATTCGAATAAAGCAATGTTGATATTAGCATTTTACTTATATAGAAATCTTGAAAAATTTTGTGCAAATTATAAGAATTTTATAACAATATATTCGTTGCAGAAATGATCGAATATTAAGTTCGAATGCATAAATGTAGAAATTGGCATTTTATTTTAATAGAAATCTTGAAAATATTTTTGTAAATTATGAGAATTTAGCATCAAAATATCCGCTGAATATTGAAAGTAATAAAGATAAGCTTCTGCTGTTCAAGAAATAATTTTTAAGAAAATTCATGTTGTTAAAATTGGGGTTTACATTGTCTTCAGATTTATTCAACTTCTGTTAAACTTATTCATCAAAAGTTTTTACAGTTGGTCTTTCGAACATCTTAGGAATTCATATTATTTTCGTCAAAATGCTGATAATTGATTTTTACTAAATTCTTATCAAATCTCTTTAATCCAACAATTCATTCTTTCAAACTAATTACTCGTATTTATATACAAAAATTACGTTATTTTTTCTTTACTCAAAATAATGATAAATTAAAAAATTGTTCCGTTTTTTGCAAAAAGTATCTAGTTGTGTATAATTTTTTTGTTATAGAAAGGTCATTAGATATAATTTTTTTGTATGAAATCATTTTTCATTTTTAATAGAAATAAATCCGATTATGTAAATTTGTTTTAGCTCAATTTATCAATTTGATAGTTTTTTCAGTTTTTTTTCCTTCCTTAAATTTGCATGTGTGATGATTTTATTTAAGTGTCATGGGTAAATTGAAATTGTATACGTAATCTTTTGATAATTTTTTTGTATGTGTATACAACAAATATACATAACAGCTGATAGCTAAATAAATAGTAGTTATTATTTTATAATACCCAACATTTAGATGTTGTAAATACTTTGGGGTTGGTTTCCACTATAGTTGTTAAATGAATTTGGGGGTTATTGCGTATCAAAATAAAATTATGGTAAACATTTTTTTATCACTGCAAAGAACACTGTTTCCAAGGGGGAGTGACTAACAAATGTAAATACTAGTAAAATAAGAACAGCAAAAATAAAACTGTTAAATTTACAGAATTTTAGTTATATTTATGTTAACTTTTAGTTAATTGAAAATCACAAATTGTACTGTAAAATCTGCAGAAATTTTTGCTAAATATTATTAGAATAAAAATAGCAAAAACAAACTGTTATATCTACAAAATTTTTGTTATTTTTAGGCTAAATTTAGTTGATTACAAATAGCAGTCTATCCTGTTAAATTAGCAGAAATATTTGCTAAAAAAATTTTAAACTGCTGTTTTTAAAAAGCTCGATTTTTATTTGCATTTCAAAAAAACGAAAAAACTTATTAAAATTAAAAATTAATTGGTTTGTTTGTGATTAATTTGTTATTTTCTATTACCCAGCAAAGAAAGATGATCATTAATGACTCACAAATGAGCTCCAAAAACATAAACATTTTTCCACTTTTTCCTATGAAAGGGGTCCGTCCAAAAGAGCCCCGTGTGTAAAAATGAACCCTCATTTTGAGACAGCTTTTTTGATTGTAGAGACAACTTTTTGGGTTGTTTTCTGAGGGTTCATATTTTTTACCAAAAAAAGAGTATTTTCAAAAAAAACAATAATCATTTCTGTGAGCAATTTAAGAATCTTATTTATGAGCGCTCCGAAATTGCTGGCTCTGTAACCAAAATTTAACCTAAATATAATAAAATCCTGTATATTTAACAGGTTTATTTTTGCTGTTCCTATCTTACTAATATATAGCAAAAATTATCTGCTAATTTAGCAGTTTTTTCTCCAGCATAATTTTTAACTTATTTTTAGTAGTTTTAACAAAATTTTTTAAAGACTATAAAACCCCAAACCTACTGGATTTTCTGGTTCTAAAAAAAACTATGAAAGTAAAATACCGTATGTAATTTCTTATTTTAGGAAACATTGTATGCCCGTTATAATTATTTTTGAGTTTGTGGCTATTATAGCTGTACTGTCGCACAATGGTGCCGCGGCGGCAATAATTCCATTTTTAAATGTTCTCCGATCTTGATGATTTTTCATAATTTAAGAAAATACACCTTGAATATCGTGTTTCTAAAATATTAGGCCGATATTTTGTTTACTTTACTGTCCAGAGCCACTCAAAGTCAAGCAATGCGAAAATGTTTGGAATATGATATTTATGTATGTTATATTTAAAGGGTTTATACTGTTAAAGTACGACACGTATGTAACTTTGAGTATTTTTTTTTATTAAAAGAGATGTCATAGATAAGATTTATGAAAAAAAAATTTTAAAATATTGAAAAAAAAAATTTTTTTTTTATCGATATATTTTTGGTCCAAAAAAAAGAACATTCATCAACTTCATTGGACTGCATGTTCCTTGCGCAGGCAAGCGCACCCTGGAAGTCTATATGGAATTAAAGCCTGAAGTCTCACCTAAACAATGCAAAAAAAAAAAGTGAGACATTGCATGGCCATTTAAAAATATTAACAAAAAACCAAAAAATGAGCGGCTAAAAATGTGCATATGCGTAGTACTTTGTAGTAAGCATTGCAATGATTGCATACATGCTTTGTTCTTCGCTTAGTTGTTGTTGTTGTTTCTTGCTTAGTTTCTTGTTTTGTTTTTGTTCTATGCAGAAATACAATATGCGTACATTTTGTTTTTTTTTGTATTTTATATTTTAGTTTTTAAATTTATCAAGAGTTATTCAAATTTATTTATTTATTTTGTTGATTAGATGTGCAAGCTAATCAGCTGTTCTGTTATCTCTATTGCACTTGACTCTCTATTTATATTAATTATGCAAATTTATTTCTATATACAAGTGCAAGTGTTTTGAATATTATCAAGTGTAAAATAAATATTAAAATATGAATAGTTTACAATTATCATATCGAGAAATCGTTGACATTTTATTTGATTGTGATAGCGATATTGATGTTGTTGTTGATGTTATTTCAACAAATCACAGCAATATCTCACGGGATAAAATAGATTCTTTTAAAAGATTTTTAGTGAAAACATTTGTGCCTAGATTCAAATCTAAATTGAAAAGTGTATTAAATAAGAAGTCAAGGTTTTTGGAGAAAAATGATAATTGGCTGTCCTGTAGTATGTACTCTTTTGGTGAAGATTATGTGGATATTGAGGAACCGAGCTGTTCCAATAAAGTAAAGCGTGGTCGTCCTGTTATGACCTTTGAGGACTCTCAAGAAAGATCGAAGCGTTATAAAGTGCAACAATTGTGTGCCAATACCTCTGCGGAGCTGATAACGTCAGCTGCAAAGAAAATTGATAAAGGTGATAACACGTTGACAAAGTTAACACCAGAAAAAGCGCTTAGCATTATTCTTGATGCAAATTTGTCAAAATTTCAGTACGAAATAGTGAGGAATGCAACGAAGGAGCTTAATATTGACATTTTTCCGTCATATAAAAAGGTTCTTTTAATAGAATGTGTTTTAATGTTTTGTATTAAAAATCGTCGTAGAGTATCTAATGTTCTGTGTATTGTTCAAAACATTTATTGTGTGTGTTGTTTTCTCTTGTTTTGTTTTACAAAGTAAGTTGCGTTATTATTATTATTAAACTTGTTTTAATCACCAGGTGTTACTTGCAAAAAAAGAATGTTATCCACAGAACATTAAAGTTAAAGAAAATTTAAGTCAAGTCGATCTTCAAGATTTGTTAGATCATACGGCAGAAAGAATTTTGAAGTCAAAACCGCTAAGTGAAATCCGTGATATGCCCAATGACTTGAAATTAATTTCGAAATGGGGATGTGATGGTTCTTCTGGTCATAGTGAATATCAACAAAAATTCACAGATGAAAATACAACAGATAAAAGTATGTTTTTTATCCTAGTGATTAAAAAAATTAATTTATATATTTTCAATTTCTCATTAATAACTATTAAAATAATTAGAAAGAATTACACTTTTGAAAAATATAATCAGGTTCTTAATTAGTAATTTAAAACATATAAATTTATTTTTTTTTAATTATGTATTCAGTAATACTTACAATTACTAATTATTATTTAACAGGTATGTTCTTAACTTCACTTGTGCCGTTAAATTTAATTAAAAAACATGATTCATCGTTGGTGTGTTGGGAAAATTCCAGACCATCTTCCACCAGACTTTGCCGTCCAATTAAATTTGAATTCGTGAAGGAAACGGCGATTGTCATCAATGAGGAAGTCAAGAGAGTGGAAGATGAAATTGCAAATTTAGTAAACACTGTAGTGGAAGTTCATAACAAAATTTTTAGTATTAGCCATACACTTTTATTGACCATGATTGATGGAAAAATTGCAAGTACATTAACACAGACTTCATCCATGGCTGTATGCTTCATTTGCAATGCTAAGCCTACGGAAATGAACGATTTGGAAATTTTAAAAACAAAGACTGAGTCAGAAGACGCACTTAAATTTGGCATTTCTCCACTTCACGCGAGAATTAAATTTATGGAATGCATTTTACATATTGCATATAGAAAGCATTTCAAAGCTTGGCGAACAAACGCAAATTCAAGAACTGCAATGGAAGAAGAAAAGCGAAATATCCAAAGAAATTTGAAAGCTGTTTTGGGAATAAATGTTGACGTAGTGAAACAAGGTGTAGGCAGCACAAATGATGGTAATACATCTAGACGATTTTTTGAAAATCCGCGCATAACTGCTGATATTGTAGGGGTTGATGAAAACCTAATTCATCGTTTTAAAATAATATTGGCTACAATTAATTGTAATGAGCCAATCGATAGTAAAAAATTCCATGATTATTGTATGGACACTGCACAGTTATATATTTCTTTGTACAGCTGGTACTATATGCCAATTTCGGTACACAAAGTGCTAGTCCATGGCTGTAAAATAATAGCAGCAGCGATCCTGCCTATAGGAATGTTATCGGAAGAAGCCCAAGAAGCTCGGAACAAGGATTACAAAAAATACCGCTTGCATCATGCTCGAAAATGTGATAGGGTGTCTACAAATGTAGACGTGATGAATCATTTATTAGCTTCTTCGGATCCTTACATAAATAAATTACGTTCAAAGCCTAAAAAAAAATATTTAGAAATGCATGAAGATGTTAAAAACTTATTATGTGATTAAAAATTATAAAAAATTGATTTTAAAATTTTTTTTATTTTAAATTCGTTGGTTTTTGGATTTCTATAACTATGGAATTAGCCGAAATAACTGATTTCTACGTTGAACTTGTATGGAAAGTGGGCGTGTTTGTAGGCAGATTTTTTTCATATTTGATATCTAGAAAGAATAAGTTAATTTAAAGCTTCTTATGCAATTTTCATGATTCTAGATCTATTTTTATAGAAAATGTTCCACTTTATAGTTCACTTCGTATGGGAAGTGGGCGTATTTGTGGGCGGATTTTGTTCATATTTTCAGCAAAGCTTTCTAATATCAAAAAACACAAATTCACCAAATTTCATTGATCTAGGACAACTACAAGTATTTAATGCCGGGCTTTATATGAAAGGGGACCACTGTGTGTCGTCATCATCATCACAATTGCTGTTTACTGTCTGATGTATTATAAAATATGACCATATATGAGCAAAAAAAAAACTAATTTAAACAAAGAAAACCCCAACTGCGATTAGTGGAATTATTTTCATATATAAACAATATAAACTTTTATTATAACATAACAAACTCATTGAAAATAAGTATACATAAGTAGATTTTAAAATTATATCGTAATAACAATAAAAAAACACAAATTTATGCGCACGAATTAAACTTCAAAAACGTTTGTTTCAATTACTATTTTCGATCTGTGGCAATCCCCTAATTTATTGATATCGCAATACCCCAGCAAAAAATTTTATTGCTAAATATTTGGTTATTATAATGAAACTAATTTTTTTTTATTTAATTACAAAAACAATGTGTTATTGGAAACTACACTTAAAATAATACGTCAGTAGAAAAATCTGTCAAACCGGTTTCAAATCAATTTGACTAATTTTTAACAATTTTTTAGTTGAAACACTGATTTAAGCAAAGATTTTAGTTATCTTCATTTCACACAATACTAAAAATCCTCAGTAATTTAACTAATTTTGAGTGTTAATTTTGAAAATTATTTAAAACTAATTTTTAAGAACCCATTCGTTAAATTTATTGTTAAAATATAATATTTTCATGTTACTGTTATTATCCGGCAGATGGCGCCCCAAATGTATCCGAAGTTTTAAAGATGGCGCTATTTCTTTCCCTCCCGATTTTTTAAAATGGCCCATATCTCGAAAACTAAGAGAGATAGAGCAAAATTGATGAAAATTTCGACTACCCTTATCCGCGCAATATCCCAGCAAAAGGGGTTATCTCTATCCAAAAATGGACCTTGGCGGGACCTTGGACCCTCGGAAATTTTTAATAAAAATTGTTTGCTCCATTGAACTGGCCTTATATGATATGGACTAGGCCCGGGGAGGGTCCCGAGGCCCTAAATTTGGTATATAGTTACTAGGGTATTCAATCGATTAATCGTTATTCGATTAATCGAACAATTTTGTTAAAAAATTGATCGAATAATTTAAAATGTCCAAATTTCGTATAACGATTAATTCGAATAATTTAATACGATTAATCGATTAATCGAAATTGCCAAAAAATTACAAAAATATTTAAAAAATGTACTTTTAATAATGTAATTAAATGCGCTAAAATCGCAAAACTTATTTAACAATTTGTGAAAAACAATTTGCTCTAGGTTTAGACCATTCTTGCCTAAGGAAATCATCAGGGTACCACGTTTTAGAATTTCTATAGATATTTGTTAGATTAAACTCAATGAGAATATCTTATTTTCTCCTAGTAGCCTTATTAAACATCTTAAATATCAAACGAAAAACACTAAAAAATTATCACAATTTACATTGTCATCTTCCAAAATACTAATCTGTTGTTTTGAAAGATCTAGCAATGTAGGGACAATGTTAGCAATGTTAGCGACAATCCAGAAGTTTTTTTTAAATACTTTTTAAAAAGTAAATCAAAAAATTTATAAATAATAGTAATAATAACATTATATACAAAATGAAATTTATTGAGATCTACAATAACCTTTAATAAGAACCAAATAACTTTTCGTATATATAAGCTTTTCAGAAGCCATTTGAACCAACTCCATTAGAAACAATTTTGACAAAATCACAACTTTTTTTAAACTCACTGCGAAATAGTTACTAAGTAATATAAAATAAAGGGAGGGAGAGCCCTAAACGTAGAGCAAAAATCAATTCCCAACACCATTTCTCTCTACATTTACGTGTTTTTATGTTCAATGCATACGAAAGAGACAAAAAATATTAGTTGTTGAACTCACTGGACATACGCGTATTATAGAGAACTTCGTTTACGTCTGGCAAATGCAATGCGGAATGCAAAATTTACATAGAAGGTCTGCGGTGTAATTGTCTTTGATTTCAATAATTTGAAAATGCTACTGACGCGACAAAAATAATAGATCATCGGACATGTTCTGTATTTCACTTTCGAGTGAACGTGAAAATTTCATAAATTTTTTTTCTGAATTTCATTTGGTTTCATTTCGAATTTAAGTGAATCACAATTGTATATTGGTCATTTAATGGAAAAAAGTTGAAGTCGAACCAAATAAAATTTTAGAACGCCTTGTAATACTGACGTAAATTTAAATTTCAAAATTACTATTTCTGTTTCTTTTTTTTACTAAAATACAACAAAATTTGTATATTATCTTACATAAATTTGTTGTCGGTTAATCGATTAATTCTTAAATTTTATTCGATTAACGGATTATTAAGATAAAAAACCCAAATAATTATTTGCACGATTAATCGATTAAAATAAAAAGTCGATTAATTGAATACCCTAATAGTTACAGATAAAACTGTAGTTTTACAAATTTTTTACTTAAATTTGGATTTGTTAAATTTAACAAAAGAATTTGTTAAAATCAACAAATTTTATTTTTAATTTTAAGCCAAAAAACAGGAATAAATTTTGTTAAAGTAACAAATTTTTCTGTCCAGACAACAGACGTATTATTTTGAGTGTACTTATTTGTTAATTGCTATTAAGTCTATAAGTAAGCCTTGTTATTCACAAAGTTGTTAGCACTTGTTTTTTGTTAACATACGAATAACTACTTATTTCTTATATTTCTGTAATGCAGCAGGTGCACAAATTTTGTGTTTTTTTTTTTCATGTAGCGAATATGTAGAGCTACTTACCCAAATAACTTTGCCGAATAAAAATAGTGACTTTTGACACCAAAATTATATACAGCAGACCCTAATTATGGTGATTATTATTTACATATTATATATGTAGTAATGGGCACCCAGTATTGAAATTTTGCTGGGACATTTTAACTTCTCATAACATAACTTCTTTATTTAATAATTTAATTTGCTGCTAACATAGTATATTTTTTTACCTACCCAAGTAAAAAAAATTGATATGGAGCCATATGAAGTTATATTTAATTATATATAATCTTTTATGTAATTAGATATAATTATATCCGAAAAATGAGAACGTCTTATTGTATCATATTGTATCGAATTGTATACAATTGTATACAATTTGGTACAATTTGATACAATTTTATGCAATTCGATACAATTGTATCCGAATTTTGTCCTCATCCAATTACATCAAATTATATCTTTTTGTATAAAATTATATAAAATGTTATAAAAGTGGACAATGTTTGATACAATTATATCTAAATATTAACCTTATACTTTTTATCATATTATATAGGACCATATCTAACAATATACAAAAATTACAAGTTCAATTACTTGTAATTGTAATTGTTCTTTTCTGAATTGCAATTACAATTAATTGTAGTTGAGTTTTTTTTCAATTACAATTACATGTAATTGAGTAATTGCATGTGTAATTAATTACAAAATGCAATAGCAAATTGAAAGAAAATAACTCAATTAGGCTAACATCAACGAAATTCTAACAATGCTATTTTTATCTTCTGTTATTACTGTTTTTGCTGTTATTTTGTTTTAGTTTTTGCTGCTTCCTATGGAATTAAAGTCTGATCGACAACTTATAAAGCACAGAGAACGACAACGAAAATATTTCCTAGATAGTACTTCGCGATTTAAACTGTTAAACGAACTGTTCTAGAAAAAGTGGAAGTCATGGATGTTTTATATTTAGCCCTTCTTTCAGAATATATTAAGTAGATTTTGTCATTTGTACAACCAAAGATGAACTTTGTCGGACGGTGTTTTAATAGAAATCGAGTTTTTCAAGTACAACATATGTCGGATTTATTTATTTTCTATTGAGCGGGAATTCCCGGGATCCCGGGAAATTCAGAAAAAAATCCCGCTGTCCCGGGAAAAGAA
The DNA here is from genome assembly GCA_949987735.1 of Leucophora obtusa. NCBI lineage: Eukaryota > Metazoa > Arthropoda > Insecta > Diptera > Anthomyiidae > Leucophora > Leucophora obtusa. Next base: position 196,061,628 of record OX465298.1, read on the forward strand.
AAACCCTATATACAACCAAGATATAATACAAAAAATCAGTCAAGTGTAAGTTATAGAATAGAGAATTTCGTATTAGAGCTTCAGTGTTGTTAATTTTATGGGTGCGTAAGCCATTTTTGACTCATGCTCATAAACAAAAACAAATTACTCACGCACGAGCATTTCGTTTCTTACTCAGCACACATGAGTATATTAAAAACTTACAATCAGAAAATTCTCACTCAAAACAGTAAAAATTACTAAAATATATGATGCAAAAAATAAACTCACACACGAATCATGCACGGATTATTCTTACTCACGCTCACGCACGAATCACTTAAGTATAGTAATTATTACTCACGATCACGTGTGAATAACGTGACTCACGAACATTTCGTGTCACGCGCCAATCCCTAGTAATTACTAAATCTCAAACTAGTTCAAAATCATTGATAACATGGAACCAAATATAATATAATGCGGTTTTATATGGACCTTATATATTTTTATATAAAATCACTTTGAAAAAATTGCCTATGTGGGATGATATATAATTATAGATGATTTTATAAAGAACGTTATAAGTTATATATGGGTTCATATTCGTCAATATATAATCATAACTAACACAAATTATAAAATATTTTTTATATGGATCCACATAGTTTTATATTATTATGTATAGTATCATACTAAATTATATATAAACGTATATGTAATTATATCTTTTATATGTTACTTTATGTACTTACATATAGCATATACATATATATGTAGGCCAGTATGTAATAATATAAAATCACATATGTCTCCATATTAAAACCTTTGAGGAAAAAATATCTAATATATGACTATATAAAAGTATAAATGCTTGAATTTAAAAGCATATGTGGCCATATGTAACTATAAGTTACTATATGCAATTAGATAAAATAATATGTGATTATATCAAATCTTTTTTACTCGGGTATTCAATATTTATAACAGTAATTATTTTGTATTACCCCATATATTTATTTATACTTTTTGTTAACTTTATGTTGCATTATTTTTTGTTTTTGTCTTTTTTGATGTTGCTGCTTTTTTTTCTTTTTTTGTTTATGAGCCCCATTGCAAATAATGTGTGAACTGAACTCATTTAATTGCTCGTAGAACTGCCATATAAGTGGAATTCATATCAACATTTGCAACCTTGCAAATAAATGCAAAATTGCAAGATTTAAGTTAAACAGAAAACTAAATATTTGACAACATTTTTGACAAACTTTTTAATAACATCCAGAATTACAAATACACTATTATGTACTTAACAGCTGTTTTTCCATCAACTGAAATATATCAACTCAACACAATATACGAATTTATATCCGATTCGAATGATATTCCCCCCATAACTGTCGCACACAAGATGAATAAATTTTCAAACTCATGGTCGTCCGGTTTCCGAAATATGACATCATGAAAATTGGACAAGACGTTAAAATTTCACTTAAGTGTCTTTACTAAATTGACTATATCTTTCCAATGCTGGCTGCACTGTGGGCCAGTATTCTCCAATTTTGGTCAAAACTAGAATATTGAGTATATGAGACAAAAAAGTATCACAAAGGGGGTTTTGTAAGTTGCTGATCACGAATCTGATATAAAAAAGTTTAAATTCAAAATGGCGGACATGAATTTATAGTTATTAATATATTTGACCTAAAAGAATCTATTATATAGGTCTAGGAGCCGCTAATTACTAATCTGAAATTAAAATTCTGAAATTGAAAATGGCGGATCCAATATGGCGATAAACAATTTTTTCATTAAATTTCTAATGTCGTTTGTTTAACTGAAAATGTGCACAATGGGTAGGAGATTACGAATCTAAAATAAAATTTTGAAAGTCAATATGACGGATCCAATATGGCTGCCATAAATTTAAAATTTTAATGTAATGGAAAAAAAGTTATTTCTTGTACAGGTCTTAAGGTCGGCGATAACGAAACAGAAATTACAAAATTTTTAATTCAAAATGGCGGTTTTAACTGGTGGATACAATTTTAATAGTATCCGATTTAAGTAAGTACTTAACAATTTCATAAGCAGTTGTAATTATGAGCTACCAGATCCTTCATTTAAGATAATTTTTAATCCCATTTTTTTAGTTATTACTAAAATTTTGGAGTGCTGGAAAACAGCGACATCTGAAAGTACCTTTTCAGTTATAGGTCCAAATCAAGAAAGTTTATGAAAAGTTAGCTTAGACCGGTAGAATTTAGGTGGAAGAGGTCTTGGAAACAGACTTGCATTATAAAATTTTTAATAGCTCCTGGAACTTTCTGGAACTTTTTATGGAAAAGCATGTTTTTCAACGAAATGTTCAATTCTAATACCCAAATAAAAATTTATAAGTTTTTTCATAAATATTCAGCCGTTTCGTGTTTTTTTTGTGAATTGGCTATAACTTTTTAGTTTGTGATAACCAAAAAAGGAAAATTTTTATATTTAACTACACATAGCTTAAATTCAAAAATATCAAAAATCTGAAATTTTGACTTTGAACTCTTATCAACGAAATTCCGTTAGATTGGATGATCTGATATTTTATTCACTTAATACCCAAAATTTGCGTATGAAAATATAATTAAATTTTCGATCTACCTGAAATGTACTTTTTGCCAAAAAAAAAAATCAGTGGCTGGCCCACAGTGCACTGCTCCAACGTAACACATCATGATTAAAATTAAAGGTTTAAAAACTTTTTTTAGTTTTAAAAAACTTTAATTTTTCATTTCTCAATGTTTTTCTAAACTTATTTTTTTTTTTTGCAAATAGAAAATTTTATTACAATGTTGTTTTTTCAAATTCATCATATGACCAACTGCAATTAATATTGTAATTAGAATGCATTTTTATCAATTTTAATTTAGTTGGTTTGAGGTTAAGAAGAAGAATAAATGTTTTTTCTAAAAGTTTACAACACTTTAATTTGCAAATCAGACTAGAACTAGTTTCTGCATTTTTCTATGGACAGGCTTCATCAGTGATTTTCCATTAAATTGTATTATTGTTTATATTTTATTGTCAGATTGTCTCTATATGATAATTTTTTTCAACATCCCGTGGGCTGTAGGAATCGAACTAATGTACTCCTACATTACAAACGTAACTATACTAGGGTTCGACAGCTTAGACATCTAACCCACGTAAGGCCTTGCGTGTAGCGTAGCTAATTCATAGTTTTCTTTCCTATTCAGCTTTTTGTTATTGCTTTTTACTTTCAGAAGTGATCAAACAGGCACATACAAACATTATACTTTCGATTTTTTGTTTTTTAAAAAATATTTGATATAGATCGACATCTAATCATATCCAAGTTCGTCTTAAAATTGGGGTATCCAGTAATATCAAATACATTACAGGATTAAATTAAATCAAAACTGACCTCAGAATTAAGGGGTTTCAATAATGTTAAATTAATATCCTGACATTAATTTTTTCCATGATGGGGTCAAGGTCATTTTTGATTTCAATTTCTTAAAAAATACTACCTCTGTTCCGAAATAAGGTTAACATTTCTATGATTTTTTTGTTCCAAAATAAGGTTAACATTTTGCTAAACAAAGTGTTTTTATTCAAATAAAAGAAAATAAATTAAAATAACAGTTCATGTACCTCTATCGTGGTAGAAAAAATAATATTGTATTGTAATAAAATTAATGAACAATATTTTGACGAGCTGTTGGTAATGTCTCTTCGCTGCATTTCATAGAAACCAGTAAAAGGCCATCTCGGCGAAGACTTTCTTTACCCATACGTCAAATTTTGTAATTATTACCATCTTTGTTAAGCATTATAGATTCCATACATGTTTGTAATGTCAAAAATACGTTTTCTAATTTATCTGAATGCTGTTAATTTTTTCGCACAAAATCAAAAAATTATATTAATTCTAATTTTCAACTTTGACATCGAATAAATTCAGGATCACTGATATGTCTTAACAACTATCTAAAAAAAAATTAGTCTTTTTAAAAAACCTCCATAATCCCAGCAAAATATAGAAATGTTAACCTCATTACCGGAACGGAGGTAGTATATATTTATTATGAGTAGCTTCGAATTGGTAAGTATTAAAAAATAATTTCATATTTGTTTTAAGCATGCTGAAATCAGTTAAAAATAATGTGTCACATCTGAAATTTCGATCGGGATCCTTTAGTCAGATTTTATCGTTTTCCCAATTTCCATGATGTCATATTTGAAACCCCACAAAGGTCTGTGCACCGACAATTTTGCTTAATTTATGTATTAAGCTTTTGTAGTGTACGATTTTTCTACGGTGGATTTCATTTAAATCAGAGATGTTGAATCCGAAAATTACACTTTTTAGTATAGAGTTGATATCGTTTTACCCTATGGAAAAAGTTATTTTGACTTTGAATTTGCAGACGTTTATCTGGTCTTAATAGAAATACATTTTTATATTTTTTTTAATTTGAAGTCTTGCCTTGAATACCCATAATAACTACTATTTTTATTTCTTGCAATTCAAATTATTTTATTTTAAAATCGACCTGTTTTTTCGCCTTTGTTTTGCTTTAGTTTTATTATTTCCCCCATAAGTAATAGTGAAGCAAAGTGTGTGTAAATTATGACAGCTCAAATTATTTCGTTCATGCGTCCCATCTAAATGGTTCAAATGTAATATTTGAGCATTGCAAGAGCTAGTTAGTTACCTACTAATGAACCAACACCATTTGCCAGTGAGAAATTTTGCTTAACTTATGGCCTTGTCTGGCTAAAAATTACATGCAACAGCATGATGTTTGAATGTAACAGAAACAAGATACCTAAAAAGTTTTGAAATCAATCAATAATTTTGCAAAAGCAATTTTGGAGCAATTATTTTTTTTTTTTTTTTGTTTTGAAAACTCACGCAGTAGTTATTTGCGAGTGGGTACATTAAAAATAATATGCAGTGTTGCCATTTCAGTGCTTTTCGGGTATTTTTGGTGCTTTTTTCCTTCCGGTACCCGGTGATTTTTTACAAATACCCTTTTAAAAAAAGCGGGTATTTACAGTGCTTTTTCTGATTTCTGGCAGTGCTTTTAGTGCTTTCTGTACAGTTTATATTTTTGGTATTTGTTCTCGTTTTTTTAAATTTTAATTTTAAATTCGCTACAAAGCCATCATCAGTGTCATTTGCCTTGAATGGGTTAATAATTGATGATCATCAATGGCTATGTACCGAAAGCCGAAAATACGTATTCTGTCTTTCTGGCCTTATCGAATTCTTTCAAATTTTTATTCTTTGTAATTTACTTATGAAAATTGTATCATCTTTCTTTAATTTGAAAATAATTTAAAAACAGAAAGTGATATTAATTTATGATCTAGAGTCAAATTAAAAAAAAATTCATTTAATTTTTATGAATTTTTTTCAGGGAAGCGAAAAAGTGTTCCAAATTACAAATTGGCGTGTACCTTGGGAACTATTTTACGAGTGAAGGGAATTTCGTAAAAAAATTACTACCGGATAATGAAATGAGACAATGCAATTTAATATTAGCATAAAAAATAATTTTCAACCCTTTGGCGAGTGGCATACATTATAATGTACGTCAACTTCATCAACTCATCACTGATTTGAATTTTCGTTGTTTTGTTCTTATTAAAATTTTATGCAGGCTGTGAAATTTCAAAACATCATGAGATCAGTAGAGTGAGTTAAAAAAAAGGCTAAAGTTTAGTCTCAATAATTGTGTGCTGAATAAAATTCAAAAACTGAAAAGATTTTATGTAGAGATTACTAATAGAAAAAATACAAAATTAAAATTTTAACCCGCTCGGTAGCATGTTAATGTTTGAACTTTAGTTCCAAATATCTTCTCTAGGGCGTGCTGCAAAGCCATAAAAGTATTAAAAATTATTTTTTTGGCATAGATCTACATTTTCACGAAATTTGCTCGGAAAATTCCCAGCCATTTAAAGTTGTTAATCGCTACGACTTTTATTGCCGCTGATCGACAGTTGTGTATAATTTGATTACAGCTTTATGCCAATTTATTTTAGCTAATTTGGTAGGCATTTCCGGTTCGAATTCCAGGTCTGTTTACATTTCTATACCCTTCACCACTACGTGGTCAGGGCATAATGAGTTAGAGCTGATATTAGTAGCAACCATGATACAACCATACTAGGTAGATGCATTAGGGAGAGTTTGACATTTCAGGGTTTTATTATGACAGTTCAGGAATATTTTCGTATGCTTTCGCTATGTATCAAGAGTAGTCGATTACCTTTTTTGTTGTTGTTTGTTGTTCTAATGCATCTCCCTAGTATGGTTGTATCATGGTAGCAACCAAAATACGGTTCCAAGACAGCAAAACAATCTTTTCTGAATCACCTTCTGATTTGATTTAGCGACGTCAGTCCTCCAATCTGTCCATGAAAAACTTGTAATCGTGGTCGGTCTTGACTGGACTATCAATCAGTTTCAAAATGCATCTTCTAGTTCTGCTGAGCGGAGGTCTTGAAGACCCTATACCCTCTGTTATAGTCCCAGTATATTCATATATTTTTTGTAAATCTCTCTTTAAATCTAATTCGTAAGTTAAAAAGAAAACACTATTTGTACTATTCACTCACTGTTTACTGCAAACAATCGTTTGTGAAGGGGTTTTTTCGGTGGGGGCAAATTTCACATATGCTTGATATTATTAATGTTGAGATTTTTGTTTTGTTGTTTATATTTCGCTCATAGTGAGCAAACTCGTGTTGGAGTCCAAACAAAAACTAAAAAAGAAAACAAATTCAAAACAAAAACACACTAAATACAAAACATACTATACACGAAATAAAATGAATTCAAATAAAAATTCGAGTGTAATATTTCAGTATACAAAACATGATGAGAAATGAAAATTGTAGAAACCTAAAAAAAAACAAGAACGTAAGAGAAATATGGAGTACAACTAAATATACTGAATGCCTGGTAAAATAAGTTTCAAATTTTGACAAATAAAACCACAATTTTTTTGGATAATTTACGAGCTAACATTATATTTGTATTTTGTTTGGATTTTTACTTTTTTTGAAAGATGATTGAGTGAGTGAAATTCGTGAAATAAAATTAATTTTTTGTTTAATTTTTAGTTAAAAAGAAACAAATAGAAATTGAAATATGAGCATGGGAAAGAAATATGTTGTTTTCATTTTGGAACAGGAATAGGAGTTTAGGTTTCATTTCAAAGATATGTATATAAATCTGATTTTGCGGAAAAAAAACCAAAATAGGGTTGTTTAGGGTCTGTTTTGTTGTAGATGTTTTTGGAAGGAAAAGAACTACGTACTAAGAGTTTGGAAAAAGATAAAACAACAGACGAAGTAGAAGAAAACCAGTTTAAAAAAAGAGATTAAGAGGATGTATTTTACGAATATGAGTTTTATGTTTTTTTAAGGATTGGATGGGATAACAGAGATGAGATTTTTTACATTTTTTTAGTTTTACGAAAATCTGATAAGAAACCAAAAAATGGCTCAAAATTTTTGTGGAAAAGGCATCCTATTTTGGGGGATCATATTGCAGTCCCCGGATATTCTGTGAGGTCCAACGTCTAAACATAAATTGGATTTTACCTCAGCTATGTGTTTTCTAAATTTTATTGCAATCGGACCGATAAGTAAGAAATGGCCAAATTATTTCCAACAATTTTGTGAAATATTCAACTGTGCGGTGGATGAATGATATTGTGCTCACCTAACATGCTTCCAGCTCTCGGCTAGCATTGTTTCTTGGAATACTCGTTTCCCTTCCATCAGCTATCCCATTTGCATAAAAAAAATCCATATTTAATGTATCCAGCCTGCATATTCGAAAGGAAACTAACTACTTTCAAGTCAGAACTAGCATTGCTGCATTTCCTAAGTAATCACTGTCTGGGTAATTACAGCTTAATATTTCATCGCATGTTGTAGCGCCTAGGTCTAGAATAGGTACTAGCAGTTCATCAGAGTGAGTCACTTGAAGCAGGGCTGTAGTTACTGCTTAATATACAAAATTCTTTCTCCTATACCTATTCAAATGTAATACGGTCTTGCCATCGCATTTGTATATCAAACTGCAAAAAAATATTACCATCGTGCTATAAAGTCAAAACATAATTTAAATTACCTATTATGGTCCATAGATAATTTAATTTTTGTTAAGCCGTTTTAGAATGGCGACAATGCCTTGTTGTCAACAGTTCATCAGAGATAACTTCCAGTTCGAAATACCTTGTGTAAATGTCTTCCACTTTGCTGTTAAAAAAAAAAACTCTTCTAAATTTAGTATGCCCCAGACATATTTTTCCAAGCAATTAGACATTTTCGCGGAAACTGAAATTTTATTATTCTGTGAACATTAATACAAATAATTCACAAAACAATAAGTTTGCTTACTCGATTTTTATATATGAAACCGCTCACGTTTCAGTACAATAAAAAAAAGAAAAGATTGATTTTTATTTGATTTTGTTTTTCATGGGTTTTTGTTGTAATGTAACGGATCTCAACAGTCAATCTGCAGCTTATAAGGTTCGTTGTTATTACTAGATTGATACGCCAAACGACTGCACGGGATTTACGCCAATTCTGAATAAGTACGAATTTAACTCTTACACACATTTTAAGTTTTGACTTATATCTGGCATTGAAGTTAAATTTTCAACATTGATGTCTTCAGAGACTAACGCTCGATTACTGAATTCCCAGTTAAAATTTAGCCTACAGTTAAATTAAAATTGTATATGGGAAACAACATCAAATGTGACAATTAAAGTTTCGGCTAACTGAGTATTCGGTAATCGAGTAGAATTTCATGATAAATATTTTTGAAGAACATTTTAATACTCTTACTCTTCAGCTTACAGGCCCTTTTTTGGCCCTTTTTAAAAAGAAACCAAAAAAGCCGCTTTAAATAAAGAGTTAGAGGGTTAGAATGTTCCTCGTAATATTTTACATAAGTTCGCTGAACACATCATATACCTACAATGGAAGATTTACATGGTTTCCTATGCTGATTCACAATAAACATTTGCAAACGGGGTAAAACGTTAACCTCCCAAAAAACATAGGGCCAGAAATTAACTTTTAAAACGCCAGTACATGTACATTTTTTTTGGTCCACTCTGCCAAAATCAGTTTTCAGAACCTTTTTATTTTGGAAAAAAAAATTGATTTTATTGTACAGTGTAATTGAAAACAGTTCCACTTTGTTCAAAAATTTCAGATCTTCATATGGAATACGCCATTTTATAAAAAGACTTATAGGATATTACCCACATGTCATGTTTGGGATTATATCTGAACTTTTTTTCGTACATAATATGCCTTTTTTTTAATCACTGGATTTATTTTATTTTGTTAAAAAATCCATATTTTGTTTTTTAATTTTAAAAATTTATAATTTTTATCAAAATCTAATTATTATAATTATAAATATTTATCAAAATCTAAAACTTATTCGCCAATATAATGTGCAAGAAAATCATTAAATTTTGTAAAAATGTGAACACAGGAAATGAAATAAGCTAAATCCAAAATGGATTTAAAAAATTGAAAATTAAAATAAAAACTATAAAAAATTTTGAAAATTAAAAAACAAAATGCGGATTTTTTTAACAAATTAAAATAAATCCAGTGATTAAAAAATAGGCCTAAAGATATAATACCCAAAACAGTAGTTGCAATCCCAAAAATTTTATAATTTAATAGTTTAATAGTTTTTCTAATATTTTTTCAACAATCTCTTTGTAAAGCCGACCTTAGGCCGGGCTTAGACATTTTCTACCATGGGATATTTGCAACGCCGGCTTCGCTATATAATACCTTTCTGTGGGCTTAATGATTTTCTAATCTGGTAACACCGCCTTCGCTTTAAAAGGCGGGTTACCAGTTTTCTGTTCTTACGTATTTCCAACAACAGCTTCGTTATAAACTACCTTCCTGTGTGACCGGCATTCGGCAGAGCTGGGGTATCTTCAACACCGGATTCGCCTAATAGATAATTTCTTTACTTAAAAAAATTTAGGCCATTTTCCCCACAATAAATGGTCATAATACCTATAGGGATTACGATCCGTTTTTAAAGAATACAAATATATTTTCCTAAACATAATCCCCTTACCGAAAATATACATGTTTTGTAGATCATGATCTTAATTCTAAACTTTATATCATATTCTTAAAATGTTTTACAGTTCGAAGGAACACTCATCACTTTAATCACTTAGCACATCGGTACATTAAAATTTTATGAAGAAGTACCTAACAAAAAGTACCTTTGTACCTTCTTTATCTTCCATGCTGTTAAGCAATAAAAAAGTTAGTAAAAAAACGAAAAACAGGCTCCGTTAGAGTATCAAAACAGGATTTTGGTTTTTAGGGTTAAGAGAGGTATATAGGGAGTAGCAAATTTTTACACTGTCTAGACATTAAATTGTTTTCCAGCACCACAGAGATGCTATAAACATTGTAAAAATTGATTTAACTTTGGACGAAGCATTAAGCAGGATACTTACTTGTTTACAAAAATTTAAGGAGAGGAAATAAAAGAAGAAGAAGAACTAGAAGTAATAGCAGCAGCAGTCAGAAGTTGAACAACAAAATAACAATAACAATGGCGTCCAATTGTTTTGATTCAGGTTTTTTATATTTTTTTTTTTGTGTTAGAGATTAAAAAATATATATGGTATATATTTTTAGTATAGGTATTAAGTATAGATGTTTTTATATGCAAAATATTTCTATTTGATGATTTATTAAATTTATTTTTAGAATAATGATGAGATTTCTTATTGAGAAATAACCACAACACAATATTTTTTTTTAGTAAAATAACTTAAGGCGGGAGATTTTTATTTTATTTGATAATCAAATAATTAATACTTTTTTAAATCTCCAGGATATTTAATTTTGTTTTCGGATATTCCAAAATTTTTTATCTTTTAACCTTTTTTTAAATCAATTCAAATTTTCACTCCGTTTTCTATTTATCTCTTAAATATATATTTTTTTTCATTTTCGCGTTCCCCGTATTTGTAAAACATAACGTTTTATTTACGTTTTGTCGCACGTCTATATTCCAAACGTTTGTTCACTTTGCTGTCTTACTATTTACTAAACTAAAATTGTACCCAAGTCTGGTGTCGCATACATTTTTTTGTTATTGAAAAATTATTTAAAACAAACGTCTTGTGTTTGGGTCTGTCATTTCATCATTTGTTTTTTTTTTATGCTATAAACAACTCTCTTTTCTTTTTGAGTTAATTTTTCTCTCTTTTTGTCTTTGGTGTAAAATTTATTTACTTTGATTTTAACTACTGCTTTTTTGTACCATTGTTTCTTAACAAACGTCACGGTAAAACTTTTCTAAATATTGGAGAGTTTCTTCGGCATTACGTCAGATTAACAATTTACTTATAATTAACGCGACTGGCGATAAAGGATTTGTAAGGACGAATGACAATAGATTTAGAAAAATGTTTTTAATTTTAAATCAGTTTAAAGCATGAGTTTATAATTAAAGCTACAGATGTTGACGATAAATCCCGTAGTTTCCTTACTTGGTGTCTAAACGAGACATCGATTTGTTCATTCAGCGAACAATTTCTTGTTCGCCCATGAATTTGTCCCGTGTGGACCGCTCTTGTTCATGTTTTGTTCTTTTTCAAACAAGGTTGTCTGCACAATTGTTCCAACAACTATGTGCAACATCAAACACGATGCCAGATCTAATTTTCACTTAGTGGCATTACTAAAAACTAAAGAAAATATAAGAATATAGATAAAATGCTAAGAAAAAGTAAATAATTTGCATTATTATTAAATTTAATGCAATTTACTTTTTATTATTAAAAAAAAAAATGGTGAAAACACATTGAAAACATGAAAATAAATAGTTTCCTCTGCGCCTCACTTCAACAAAAAAACGAGAAATATTGAATTGTCTGACATTACGTATTCCGCACCCGAAACAAATGAACAAATTTTTTTATTCTGCCGACCATTAGTTCTTGGGCAAACAAATCGATGTCTCGTCAAGACTCAGAGTTACAGATGTCAATAAAACATAATCGTTGATAAAAAAAATCGTCTAATACAAAAATCGATTACAGGTTGTTTTAAAGTTTTATCAATTCTTGAAATTTCCAGAACTAAAAAAATAAGTACAACACAAACGCAAAAGGACCCAGCAAAAAAATCATCAAAAGAAAAGAAAAAGAAGCAGTGATTTGGACTTCGATATTCTGAAAATTTGGATCGGAACCAATGAATTTTACATAGGCTTATCATAGGGTGGAAGTTTTCTTTTAAGATCTATTTGATGTTCTTTTTAATTGGTGAAATGGAATTAATTTTTATTCGTAAAAAATTGAAGCATATCACTTGGACCTCACAACTTGTCTCAAAATAATTAAAGTTAGGTGCTTAACCATAGTTATAAATGTTAAATTTATGTGGAAAAGTCTGTAGTTAGATAGATTTGAAAAGACTTATTTCATTCCAAATCACATTTTCGCAAGTTGTGAAAAAACGGCTTTAGAATCTGAAAATCAAAAATTAATGATACTTTGGAATGAAAAATTGATTCCTTAAGTTCTAGTTAATGCTAGATAGAGAACCCTACTAAACCGTGACGGAAAAAAATTAACAAAATAACAACTTAAACATAATACTGAAATACTTGTCATTTTAATTGACGTATACACCACAAAATACATAGAATGTCAAGTCCTCTATATTTTATAATTTTCTTCTTGTTATTGTTTGGTATAAGGTGGTGTAAAATGCCGTGAAAGTGTACTGTTTTCTAATGCATTTTGTAAACGTCGTTTCGTGCATTACGGAATCAACAATATAAACCACAGTATAATGGATAGTAAAATAACATGGGTGCACTGATCACGCACATGTATTAGTGACAGCAAATGGTTTAATTTTTGACTTTTACAAAATACATAGTAAAACAGCTACAACACGATAACATTTTATCGACGTTTCATTCTCACTAATGTCAAACAGTAACAATGTAACAAGAAGAAGCATTTGATCACCATATTGGGAAAAATAATATATTGTTACGAATTTGGATTAGCCTAGTATCGAAAACTCTGGAATTTTCTGGAAGAAAATATCCCGAGAAACGGGATTTACTAAACACGACAATCTGGCAACGTAACACTACATTTAAGTATACATCTCAGCCTATGCTATTGTATAAGGTTAAATGCTATAAATAATGTTAAGCTTCTAGCATGTTCTACAACCAAAGATCATTAGACTATAAAAGACCGTACGACATTTGTATAGTAAAGTTGTGCTTTAACATTTGTGCTGTTAAGTTACGTACTAGAGTTTGTTAACTGCGTATTAGAATTGTACAGTTGGTTTGTATATATAGTATAGACCATCGTAAACAACTGTTTTAATTTTTAATCTGTTTCAGGTCATTGGTTTGATGACTGGTATGCAAGGAGGTTTCACAAAATATTATTGTTTCCTTTGTCTATGGGATAGTCGCGCTACATGTTATCATTACATCAGAACAGAGTGGCCAAACAGAACTGAGTATTCACCAGGAAAACAAAACATTTCAAATAAACCATTAATTGATCCAAATGAAGTTCTTCTTCCGCCGCTGCACATAAAATAGGGCCTTTTTAAGAACTTTGTCAAGGCTCTGGACAAAGATTGTGCAGCATTTAAATATTTGTTAGCGGTTTTTCCTAAAAATTCATATGCTAAAATCAAAGAAGAGAAATTACAAATTCGAATTCAGCCCACCAAATTACCCTAGGAAAGATATTTGGTTGCTCCACTCCAAAACCTTGTTGTCTAGTGTAGTTAGAGTTGGTTTGTATGTAATATTGTTATATAATAAAGTAATACAGCGTTTAATAAACAAGTGTAAAGCTAAATTAAACTAAATAGAGTGTAAATAAAGGAGAGTATAACAACAATCAAACAAAATGTAAGAGTTATTTTATTATATAAGGTTTTTATAAGGTAAAACGTAACAATTGGTATCAGCGTTGAGATTGGTTATTTTGATTGCAATAGAAAAGAACCCGGTTTATTTAAAAGAAATAAACCAACGTTTTTAAAAGGTAAAAACGTAGCAATTGATGTCAGAAGTGGGATTGTACAATAAAAATAAAATAACCCGGGATGGCAAATTAAAGAAATAACCAGGGATTGCAAAATAAAAATAACTAAAAGCCAATGACGTTTGAAGAGCTTAAAGTGGAACAGCTGAAGCAAGAATTTAATAAGTTGGAGCTGCCGACAACAGGTAATAAGGCAGAATTTCAAAGAAGACTACTGGATGAATTCATGCGGCTTGTCATGGACATCGATACTTACATATTTGGTGGAAAAGAAGAAATAGAGGTATGTACACGCCCAGCGGCAAGCGATATGGACATTTAAGCAATGTTCGCCGCTATGATGGAGAACTCTAGAGAAATAATAGAGAAAATGGAAGAAAACTATAGAAAAAGGATGGAGAAATCGGAACAAGACTCCAGAAAAATGAATGAAGTCTCTAGAAAAATGGAAGAAGACTCTAGAAAAATGGTAAAAGGTATTCTAGAAACTTTTAGAGCCACAAATGAGAAACTAGATGGAGTTCGGGAAACTTTTAGGGCATATGAGAAAATTGTAGATAAAGCTCTGGAAACTTTTAGAGGCACAAATAAGAAGCTTCTAGATGAAGATCGGGGAAATAATAGAGCCACGAATGAGAAACTGCAAGAGGAAGTTTGGAAAATTTCTAGAGCAACAAATGAGAAACCGAAGGCAATCGCAGAGGTCATAAAGCGAAGAGTGGATTGTGTAGGGATAAAGAGCAGCAACTCTGACGAGAGGCTGGTCGATTTGGACCGGTTCGAGTTATTCTAGAAAGATCTAGCAGAATAAAGACACCATGTTTTGATAGCAGTAAAGAAACTGCTTCAACTTTACCGGTTTGGTTATCAACAGAAACAAACTTTTGCTAAATGGCAGCGGTTTTGGAAAGTTCTACAAAAAATGAAGTTGTTCCCGATGTAGTTGATACCGCTCCTACTGATCTTTTGATATAGGGAACTTAATCTTCTATGTATGTTCTGTGATATAATCATACTATGTCTGTACTGTGCTTTAAATCATGTTTTTTGTTTCCATACTTGAAGTGATCTTGTGAAAAAGTGGCAGAATTAGTAATCTGAGTGTAAAAATGAGAGAATAAAAAAATCCGTTGAGAAAATAAAATAACTATTGGGATTTTAGCACATTTAATTCCTTTAATGTATTTCCGATAAAAATAAATTTAAAAAATAAGTTTTGTGTCTCACGGAAACCGGTACACGGATTTAACATAATTTTTTTTCTAAATTATAACGACGCCGTTATCAGAAGTTGGCACTTTGTTCATTCTTCTTTAATCAAAATTCAAGTAAAAAAAATCTAAAAAAAATTAGTAAAGCATATCTCAAATTTTGTTAATAAATTAGCGCTTTTTTGCATTCATTTTACACTGTTTTCGACAATGTTTGTGTTTTTAAATATAAGCTAAGCTGCAATATTTGTATATTAGTCATATTTTACCACCTAAACAAAGATTATTTGCAATATTATTTTATCATTATTATTTTTGTGGAATGCAAATATAATAATGATAAAAATACATGTGTTTGCAGGCGTGTAGCTTCAATTCTATTATAAGTACGGTTTTTTAGAATAGCGATGACTGTTCAAATTCGCCTGTTCGTCATAATTCTATTAACCTTATTTACTACCCAATTAGAGATATCATTTTCCTAAATAAATTTATCGTCGTAGCCCTGTCGCATCAATTGTAATCTTTATCAAGAAATCTGCGTGCGTATGAGAGTTTATTTTGCTTTTGGGTTTAAAGCTGTCTGTGCAAAATGCTGGGTTTTTCGTTTTTGACATTGAGCGTGCTCTTTAATTTTTAACGTCATTGTACAATAATATACGTAGATTATGAATTGACTGTATAATTTAGTTAGATGCTGGATAAAACAGTGGTGGTTTGTTATTTAAAAAATATTTTTTTCAAAAGGGAAACATTGATACCGGTCAGCAGAAAAATCTTAAAGTTATACCGGTGACTTATACATACAAGGGCAGTTTGAAATGTTCTTAGCCTAACAATGAAAAACAAGAGCTAGATTTTTAAAATTATTTTATTTTTCAATATAATTTCCTGAAACTTCAATACACTTAGTCCAACGTTTTTCTAGCAATTCTATCCCTTGATTAAAATAATTTTCCTGAAGCTCCTCAAAATAATCGTTTACAGCTACCATTGAATCTTCATTCGATGTAAAACGTTTGCCAGCAAGGAATGTTTTTAGATTCGGGAACAGGTAGAAGTCAGAGGGAGCTAAATCAGAGAAATTATGAGAAATGATGAGAAATGAGAAATTTTCATTCGAATGCGTTTTTGGTCAACTGTTAACAAATGCGGAACCCATCTTGCAGAAAGCTTTTTCATCTGTAATTCTTGTTACAAAATAAGACTAAGCAGGTCGTTTAGCAGAAAGTTGTAAAACAGTTTTAGAACTGCTGGCTATTAAAATTGAATTAAAAATAATCAATTACCCCCAGGTCTGTTGATAATAACGTAAAAAATTAAAAACTTTGCCCAAAGCCCAGTATTTTGCTCGAACTTTTGTGAAAAAAGCCGGCAAACTCCGTTAAAAAAATTGTTTCTCATTTTCAATTCCATTTTGTATTAGAGAATGTTTTCTGCTGAAATTAACAAAAAAAAAAATGGTTGGGATAGGCGGGATGAACGTGGTCTGGCATAACGAGATTACGTCATGCTGGATTGATCCCTAACTCGCACTTTTTGTCATTATTTCTTTTTCAAATTAATTGTAGTTGCAATTTTTCTTTTTTGAGTTACAATTTCAAATATGTATATTTATTAGTATCCGACCGAACAGTTCGGCCAAAAAGTGACATTTTGTCGATTTTCTGTTATTTCCATTCATCCATCACCCAAATTACGATACTTTACGATACTACCCGACTAATGGAGCCTTTAGGATTAATAGAAATTTACTGAAACATAAATTTGTTTATAACCGCCACTGTTTACATCGACTTATATCCAATATTTAACCCATCCCCATCGTCATTTTTATTTTGGAAGAGCATCATATTTAAATGAATGACGCAAAAAGCCCCAAGAAAATAATGGGGAGAGTGAGATAGAAAGCGGATTTCAAATTATAATCAGAGATGAAAATATGAAAAATTAAAAACAAAACAGAAAAACAAAAACATAATGACAAAGAAAAATTTAAATAAAAATAAAACTCAAAACGAAAACAAATTATATGAGAAGTTAAAATAGTTAAAATTTTGAACATTAATTTCAGAGTTTAAATTTTTTAAGAGATTCGTTAAAAAAAGAAAGAATTAAAAAAATTATTTGAGTGCAAATGATAAGAAATGAGAGCTGTGGGAAGAGAGAGGTACAAGAAATATTTCAACACTAGTGATGAGATGTGAAATGTTTAAATTGGTACTAATTAGATGTTAGTATTGCACTAAATCTAAAAAGTTTTTGTGTCATTTATTTATTTTGTGTGGTTGATGAAACTCTTAAAATTCTTTGGTGATTAATTATAATACTCATTATATTACGATTACGATTATCTATATGACGTTTACAAATACTTAAAAAATTAATTTTTAACAATATTTATAACTACTTCAGATTTTGAGGATGTATTGGAATTTCTGAAAATTGTTAATAGATCTACTCAGCCAGACCTTTTTTTTTTTTTTTTTTTTTTAGAAAGAGAAGCAACACTCAGGAAATTCTTCCTATTAATTAACGTGTTGCTTCCTTTGGAAAGGGGATAGAGAAGAAGTGAAAGGTGGTGAAAGAAGAAGGGCTTCAAATATGGCAACACTGTAATTGCGCGAGATGTTGATTTTTAGAACAGTTGTTGCGCGCCATCTGATGGTGAGTTGGCGAACTTTGTTGAAGCTTTTTAGTTCATAGCCCTGTTATATTATTTTACTTCGGTGGGTTTAAGTGCTATGGGAACACCGAAGGAGGACACTGCGATATGTATGAGGGATAGAAAAAACTCGTACATATTATTTTTCATAAATTGATGTTGCCTTGGCTGGGGCTCGAACCCGCAACCTCACGTGTAACAGTCCAACGCGCTAAACATTACACCACAGCGCCCACAGACCTACAACCCGCACCAGTTCACTTTTCAAGTAAAGATTGGCTTTTTAAGCCCGATAGAATTTTAAATACACAAAATTTTAATAACACAAACAATTAAATTGTAATCCAAAAAATTTTTTTCTTCCAAAGATCATGGCATTGACATTGATTTCGGGCATATGGCCGCCGCGGCTGTTCTTGACGTAGCGCATTCTGGACGTCCAATTTTGCGCCACTTTCTCGAGCATTTCTGGCCGTGTGTCACGAATAACACGAACAGTTTTGGCCTCCCAGGCGTCAATTGTTGCTGATTTATTAGCATTAACCAGTTACTTCATATGGGCCCACAGGAAATAATCGGGAGGTGTCAAATCACACGACCTTGCCAAATTTTGATTACAATAAGTCAATGTTTGCCGTCGCCGTATGGCACGTAGTGCCTGGTTCAATGTCATCCATATTTTCAAACAAAAAATCATTGATCAAGGTGTGGTAACGATCTCCATTGACCGTAATGCGATCTCCGGCTTCATTTTTGAATAAATAAGGCCCAATGATGCAACCAGCATGTAAACTGCACTAAGCGGTGCATTTTTCTAGATGTAATGGGGTCTGTATGGTCTGTTGTGGATTGGTATCACTCCATATGCGGCAATTTTGTTTGTTACCAAACCCGTTAAGCCAAAAATAAGCCTCATCGCTGAACACAGTATAAGTTAAGCGAAGTGATGACTGATTTTCAAAGTAAATCTGGATAATTTGGTAGCGTTACTCAAGCGTCAATCTATTCATTATGATTTGCCAGAGTATACAGATCATAACTGTCAAAAAGTGAGCGCAGTATGACAGTTCGTTTGACAGTTAACCCTTTTGTAAGTTATATCGGGCTTAAAAAACACCCTTTATATTTTAACTATAGCATCGTGTTATTTTTTCAGAATTTTTTAAATCAATTTTAGGATTTTAGAATATTTAATTATTTTAAGATAACTGTGTTATTCTTCTCCATAAAAAATTGCTAATCGTGAAAATTTACTATTATTTTTGAGTCTTCGTCTACGCTTTTAAATTTTCTTTTAATTGTCCGCTAGAGGCTCGTTCCTAAATACTAAGTAAAACAGTTCCTAAATACTAAGTAAAACAGATACAATCAACTGGTTCCAGAGAATTTATGTTCTACAGCCTGTCCTTTTTGTATGGAGTTTCAACTGTAAGCAAGAGCTTCTTTTTCTTAGAACCGGTTCTAGAATCAGTTATAGAACTGGTTCTTGGATAGTGAAATCTCCCAGAAAGTTCTAGAGCAGGGGACTTTTTTCGCTGCGTGCCAGAAACGGACAACTTTTTTTGTAAACATTTCTCGCGCGCCACCTTAATTTTAGTAGTCTTTTAAAAGTCCTGTTTTAAAAATTTTTAAAATTTAGAAAATTTCTCTTAAAAATATCATCGCAGATGTACATATTTATCAGCGCTACTTATAACCCCCATGAAATAACCCCCAAAGGGAAAAATTAAATAACATCCAAGAATTGACGTAAAATGTTTGACTTGACTTAAAATTTTTTGAAATTTTGATTTTCAGCGACTATATTTAGAAAAGTTATTCAGATATTGATACCCACTTAAGTTTTATAAATAGGGCACGGAATTAAGCTTAAACTGTGTAAAGCTTTTTCTTTCCGAAGCTAAGGTTACTAATTTATAAATTTTTTATTGACAAAATCGGCTGAAAAATTTAAATCCCGTATTGCGCGAAACTTAGACCCAATTTGAACAAACTGGTTGCAGATTCGAAATCAGCACCCCCTAGTTATACTAAAACCACTGCACTAACATTTACCTTTTTTTTGTAGAGCAGTGTTATTTAAGTACCTAAGAAACTACCCAGTCAGAAAAATACAAACGGAAAAGCGGTGGCAAAGCACTTTAATAGGTGGTACAAGTACTGGCAAAAAGTGCTTTCCCATTCCCAAAATTATAACATTATTAGACAAAAGGACCGGCTGTTCAAAAAGCGCTGGTAAAGCACTGGAGGAACAAAATTTTTAAACGTTGGCAAAACGCTGGCAAAACCAATAAATAAGTGTTCTGGAAATATATTTTCCAAAATAAAATTAAAAAAAAGTGCAAGTGTTTTTTTTTTGGTCTTGCCGTGATTTGAACCCAGGCCGTCAGATTGGCAGACGATTGCTCTACCCACTGAGCTAACGAGACATATAATATTTAATGGCTAAACACATAAATGAGTGATAATAGCTGGACAACTACTGGCTGTGCCAAAATGCTAGTACTGGTAAACAATTTTTTGCAAAAAAAAGTTGGTCTTGAAGGAGCTTTCCCACAAACAAAAAAAATTGATTTTATAAAACAAAAAAAATTTTAAATTAAAAAAAATCCAAAAAAAATTTTTTGCTTGCAACCGGATTTGAACTCGGAACCTTCCGACTACAAACATTTTTTAACGAAGCGTCAGCATTTTTATAAAATCATTGGTTTTCCAGTGAATTGATTTTTGTACGCCTGGTAGCATTGGCTAGGTAGCACTGGATAACCACTGGTTGCAAACCTTGGCATATCACTCTAAGCCAATTCTTTGCCAGTGGTTTTTTTTATAAACCACCGAAATTTTTGTAAAACAAATACTGGTAAAACGCTTTTCGCAAACGCTGGCAAAGCGTCCCAAATGATTGTTCTGCCAGTCATTTATTTTTAATACCGTGGTTACCCAGTGGTATTCCAGTGCTGGATTTTTTGTACCACTGGCGATTTCTGACTGGGTAGTTGCAAAATGTGCTTCGAGTAAAAATTTGATTTTGTTAAAATAAATGGCGCTATTTTTATCATCATAATGATGAATAAAAAGCGCTTATTATGGATTTGAACAGAGAAATTTGTATTTCAGATGAAATGGCTCCTCGAAACACGATCAAAACCCAAAGGGGGTTATTTTCGACAAATGGGGTTATTTCATTATGAAACTTATTTTCAGTCTTTATTTAATTGAGGATTATTTCGTAACACCTATTTTCCCTTTAAAAAAAACTTAATTTTTTTAGATCCAATTTTATTACAAGTTGTTTTCCATTTTTTTGCAATTTTCTGGTACTTTTTACTTCTCCAAATATGAGGCATTTTCTCATCGAAACATTTAATCTTTCAATCTAGAATTTTAGAAATAATCCCAAAATTTTCTGATAATCGAATCTGCGAGTTCTGTATTAACCATATTTCTTTAACTCTTCCACTACCCTTGTACACTACAGTGTACACATCTTTAGAAGAATACATAAAATTTGATAATGCAAAAAAGTCTTTATACTTTTTGGACTTCAAATAAAATTCATTATACGATTAAGCAGTTCAACATGGCAATATAGTCGCGATATTTGTTAAGGAAGTCTAATTTTATGAATATACCATAATATCCGAGAATAGAGGGTTTTGGTATTTCTCAGAAACTAATGAAGGTAGATAATTAAAATTTTGCATATAGCTTCGTTTTAGGACGAGATGAAAACCGACTAAAGGATTTTTGCTATTCGAATTTTTAAGGGGTAAAACGGGCATGAAAAGTTTCAAAAAATCGATTTTTAACGTTATTTTTGGTAGATTGGAGGGAGAACTCTTAACAAGAATCTGAAGTCAAAATAACGACACATTCGCAAACAAAAAGTCGGTAGTGAAAGGGTTAATCAAAAAATGGAGGCAATACTGAGTTTTATTCATTTTAAAAGAGGATTTACAAGCTCTATGGAAAATTTTACCATTATGGAGTTAAATCACACATTTTGGTAGCGAAATTTAACATTTTTGCTGGTCTTCTAATAATTTAAATTTTTTGAAAATATCTAACAAAAAGTCGCGTGCCATCCTAAAATCCATGATTTTGCCAGCCCTG
This sequence comes from Leucophora obtusa, assembly GCA_949987735.1. Lineage (NCBI taxonomy): Eukaryota > Metazoa > Arthropoda > Insecta > Diptera > Anthomyiidae > Leucophora > Leucophora obtusa. The sequence goes on from OX465298.1 coordinate 196,083,737, forward strand.
TTCTAGAGTCTGTTCTATGGAACCTGTGGTAAAAGAAACTGTCCAAGAATCGATTCAAAGGTAACTGGTTCTAAAAAATGTTGCTGGGTAGGCACTATTAGAAGTGTACGTTATTGAGAGGATTTCCTTTATACTTCTGATTGAGATTTTAATAAATGCTTTAAGAAGACCTATAATTAGAATTGTACCATGGTACTCTCTCGGAGCAGAAAGTACCAAAACAATATACATTTCTGTACCACCATTACCATTCCCGGTAAAAAACGTATATGTATAAAAGAGACAGTCAAGTACAATTTTATTTATTTTTCGTTTTGTTGTTAATCACATACAATTTTTGTTTAAAATAACCGCATGTCGTTTATATATCTGCTCTGGATTATGACCGCCTAGTACAATTCCGGTCTAGATGATGCTCTTCCTGCTCTAGTTTAAGCGTTTAAATTGTATATGCGCTGGCTCCTTCTACTAAAATTGATAGACGGACGGACGTTTATATATAATTTGATGCAAATCGTAAAAAAAGCCAACCTCAAAGATGTTGTAGATGATGATGTTGACGGTAATTTTATGCACTTTACATTTGTAAGCAAAAAGAAATTAAGTTCGTAGCGTGCGCTAATATTTTCAACGCTTCAACCGCAAAAGTCAAGGAATTTCTTTTGATGATTAAGGTTAAACATATTTAGTTTTATATACCGTATCAAGTTTTAATTTTTTATTTAAAAACCACCAAAATGTGGGTGTGTTTTTATTATTAACTATAAAATGGAAAACCACAAAGTAACACGCGATCATCATGTTCATTGTAGCTGTAATAATCATTAACATCATCATCATCATCGTCATCGTTAAATTAAAATCAAGAGTAAATCAAATAAATCATTATAGGTATCACGTAATAAATGAAATTTTCCTCGACTTCATCATTATTACCATCATCTGCATAATTTTACACTTGATGAGATCTTAAATCAACCATTAAAGTGTTTATCTAGACTACACAAGTTGTCACTATCACCATTTAAACCTGTTAACCTGCTGTAGGGTCAATAACCTTTTGTGAAAAAAACTCCACATATATTTATTTATGAGTTCACATTTACTTTTTACTTTTTTTTCATACTTTTTATTTGCGAAGCAAAGATTTATAAACTTCAGTTTAATAGAGGCCCTAATGTAAGTTGGATGAGATAAAAAAATGAAAAGAAATGAAACTTCACTGTTACAGTGTGGCTAATAAGAAAATCAACAAATTAGAAACGATAAAAAAGTTGCAATTTTTTATGGTAACAGAAAATCTGGCATGTGATTGATATCGATCGATTTGATTAAAAACCGAAATTTGAATACCGACTAGAATAGCAACTCTCCATTAGACGGTGCTATACAATTGTTCGATGCTTCAACTCCTCGCGCAATTACAAATGTTGGAATATTTTGCACTCCTCTCTTCTTCTTCCCCTTTCCAAAGAAAGCAACACATTAATTAATAAGAAGAAAAGACAAATGGGATTAAAAGTGTTTGTAAATCGCTTCAGATTAATGAGGTATATGGAATCACATCTCTTTATTCTTTTGTAAATTAAAAAAAATGGAGAATATGCAGGACTAAAATTTTAAAAATACCGATTTTCATCACATGCCAATACAACTACATAAATATTGTGTTATTTATTAAAAAGAGCTAGCTAGTCCCTCTATAATTGTCAGATTCAAATTTAAAGACCCAGAAAACCACCGACTACCTACCATTTTGAATTTTATCAACTACGAGTATCTATTTAAAATTTGTAAATTCACCGCCTTTTAAGGCTCTCACAAACTAGGGTTTCGAAAACCGAATCGGTATTGAATTTGTATTTTTTGGGATTTATAAAAAAATATTCATATTTTAATTAGAGTGGATTTTTTTTATTTACACGGAACTAAAAATTTCGGAAATTTGTTGTTTCTAAAATTTTTTGAAAATTGACAACGCATGTTTTTTGATAGATTTTAGATCATACAAGTAACTAGACCCATCTTCAGTATCAATGCCTGTAATTTACTTGTATTCAGGGCAGCATATTTTTAAATCTTATTTTTTTTACTGAACTGACATTTTTTGTTAAAACCCTAACAAGGGTTTTTATTCTATGAGTCAAAACTAATATAATAGGGCATAAGTGATCATCAGAGAAGACAGGAAAAAGTAAAATCCGATAAATTTAAAGCAAAAAAAAATATTGTAAAAAAGCAAAAGTAAAAAACTTTGAAAAACAACAGTTTTAAAAAAAAATTCAAAGTTAAGGAAAAATATATTTTTTTGTGAGCAAAAAAAGTATTTTTGGACAAAAAGTCTTTAAAAAAAGCAATTCAAAGGTCAAAAATCTTAAGAAAAATCTAATTTAAAGCTAAAAATGGAAAATCCAAAAAAAAAACAAAAAGAAGCAAATATGAGTAAAACAAGCAATAGAAAGCATAAAAAGCAATTTTGTCTTCTCTGGTGATCATATCTTCTTTGTTTTCAGACAGATTTATATTAAAATTTTGTTGGACTGTATGGTACATTAGCTATTGTACAATTAAAATCCGAATTTTCATATCACCCAAATTTTATATATGGGTCATTCCATCTCAAATCGACCAATTGTTGGAATCAACCCTTTCGATTTGAATGAATTTTGGTCAGAAATTTTCTTTCATCATATAACGAAGTTTTGCCAAAGGAAAAAAATTACATTTTTTTTTTTCGAAAGTTATGCAATATTTAAAATTTTAAAAAATGTCATAATTTTTCTAATTTTTTGCTTTGTTACCAGGTTATTTTTTGAATATCTCGAAAACTATAATAGCTATGAAAATGGTTCTTAGCTCGTTTTAAAGAGGATATTTAGGTGTATTAAAAAAAATGTTAAAAAAAATATTGAAAAATAAAAAAATTGAAAATGTTTAAATTTTTTTTTAAATAAAACCCCTAACTGATCTTAAAAGATCCTGAAATTTTCAAGAGGGCGTTTTTTCGTTTGGTTCTAGGAAAGTTTTTTTCATAAGTTTTTTTCTCTATTGGTTGTAAAATAAATTGTAAATTCTATTTGGAATTTGTAATACAAAAATAACACTTATTGTTGTCTGAGCGCTCAGAAAAATGTCGGCTGGGATATTATTTAATGTTGAATTTCAAAAAGGGCTCAGCTTCTATCTTACAAAATTTTGTATTTAATTGTAATTAAAATTTCCTCCATTAAATATTACTTTAAAGAATTTTTTTATTTTGTTATTACGGATAACATAAACTAAGGCATAAAATTTTAGAAAAAAAAGTTCCACCAAAAATTGAAATAGTTTACGAGATATTGAGTTACACATATTGAGTTCAGATTTTAACCGTGTATTTTTCAAAAAGTCCTTTTTCGTAGTCCGCTAAATTTATGAAACTTTATCTTTATATTGTTTTAAATAAATTGCTAAAATTTAAATTTATACTCTTGCAAATACAGATTTAGTTGCGGGCAAAAGAATAAAAGAAATTTAATTCATAATAGTTTTCCGCGTTTTTTTCTTTTTTTTCTCCCGCAAAGCCCTCGAAACGACGTTGTTGCATATATTTGAGTGAGAAATTCAATTGAATTTTAAGTAATAAGTATATTGTGCGTTTTAAACTATTTACTTTTTATACTTATTTAATTATTATAAAACAATTATATTATTAGCACAAGAAAACCGAAAATTAACCGAAACCGAGGTTTTTATAATTTTGAAAAACCGAAACCGCGGTTTTCAGATTTAAAGCAGAAAAAGCTCGAATCTGCAAGGGAAATTTTATTAATTTTTCGGACCCAATAATGACTCAAAAAATACTCAATTTTTGAAGAAAAGTTTTCTAGGCACACTTATTTTCTGAGTAATTTTTGCGTCCAAAACAAGGATGAACCACTTTTATGATAAAACACTTTTATGAAAATTATAAACCAGCCTTAAATATTCTATTATTGAAATAAAAGAAAAATTAAATAGATTTTAAATTATAAAAGTTCATTTACAATACTAGAGTCAGGCGGTATTCCTCGCTCTCTTTCAAAGATTGACAATTTATATCGAAAATGTTAGCTTTTGCAGACGCGTGTAATTCTTATGGTTGAATTTTCGATATAAATTAAGAAGAGAGTGATTTAACAGAGGTAGGGATAGTTGGATAGTCTTTTAATGATATAGCCGTTGCTGGAGTATTCTACGCTGCAGATTGCGAAGAGATAAAGGTGCTTTCACAATGATAGAGTAACTCTACTCCGCAGCACAGATTAAAATGTTAACTGTTCACAATGCAGAGTAGAGTTACTTCAAAAACTACTTCACACATAAATACTTACATTTTGTTTCGCGAGTTCCTAGGCTTTATTCCATCTGAAATAGTTTTGAAATAATTTTTTATTTTATTATAAATTTTCCAATACAAATATTTTGTGTTGGTTTTATGTTTTTTAATATATTTTTTTTTTTAATTTGTTGACAATTAGAGATGTGAACAAATTAGTGATGTGTTTTTTTAGTTATATTTGTCATGTTAAACAGTTAACAGAGTGATGTTAACTCTAGAGTGCAACAAATCCGTACTCCAGAGTCAAACAACTTTGACTCTGGAGTGGAATAAAAAAAGATAGCAAAATACAAAAATGTATTAGTAAGAAAGAGAAAAGAACTAAATTTGCTACAGATTGGAGTACTCCATCACTGTAAAAGCACCTTAAATGTAAAAAAAAATATGTAAGTGCGAAAAATAAAAACTGAAACCGAACCAGAGTAGAGTAGAATATTCCAGCATTTTGGATCCAACTTAAGTGCCACATTTACGTTTTGACTCGGCTACGTTTATAATTGACAGGTGAAAGCTACATACTTTGGTAATAGTTTTGTCACAACCATTATGTTGCTTTACTTACATCAAAATCTGTATTTATGTAAATATCCTGTTTTAGTAAAACTTAAAAAAGCATTTTCATATGCGGTGTGGTTTTAAAAATGTGTGAGTTTTTTTTTTACCCTCAAATATTAATGCCCCTGGCTAATTTTGTATATTTAAATTCCCCTTTTTCTCCAACGACTATATTTTATTTGCTTTTGTACAAAACTTCCACAACTTTACACAATTTCCTACTTAAACCCCTTACGGAGTTATAAACATCAAATGCAGATGGAAAACTTTATTCCGCTTTTTAGTAAAAAAAAAACAGGGGAAGGAAGCACTTTTTCCAGCACTTGAGTAGTAGGTAATTTCATACCTAAATATTTTATGAAACCGAAGCGAAAGAAAGTCACCAACCACATCCACATTCATTCATTCACGCGCAAGTGCTGAAAACAATTTTGCGCAAAACTCTTGGCACTCTGTCCAACTAGGCAAACAGAAATGCGAGAAGGTCTTAATCTGAAATACCACAAATATTTTTGTAGCCAGCTATCATTTGATTTTTTATCAGTTGTGTTTATATTTGAGTACATATTTGTTTTTTGATTGGTTGCCTTCTTTTTTTAAGTTTATTTTGTGCTTTTTATTATTTTAGCTTGGAGCAGTCGGCGGTACAATATTTATTTAGTCTGTCAGTTGGTGTGTTGTAGTTTTATGGGCAAATGTTTTGCTTTTGAAATGTTGTATCTTGGTGTTCCCCTATTTCAGTTGACTTAAGCAGGGGAAAGTAAGGGGGTATTTTTCGTTGATATGGTGGGTACTCTTACATCTTTGAGTGAGTGGGGCAATTTCGTTAAACAAATTGTCTGCATTTCTTTCTGTTTATCTGTCTGACGGCTTCGTTTTTTTTTTATTATTAGATTTTCAGTAGGTGCTGCAGATAATTGAATTCCCGCTAAGCTACGACAAAAAATTCAATTTTTGTTAAGGTAATAGAATCAGAAATTTTACAAAATTATATTTTGTTTAGTTATGGTTTTCTTGTAGACATAAGATAAAATTAATGTTGAAGGCAATAACCCGAACACGATATAAAATTTATTTAATATTTGTGTTTTTAAAATAAAAATTTTAAATTTATTTTAAGAGGTCTAATAAAAACAATATTTATACCTCATTCATACTGAAGCCAGAACTAGTAGTTTTCAAATTTATATCGTTTTCGATTGTTAAATTCCATATAAGTATAAAATCGAAAACTTTAAAAAAACGAAAACTACCTACTAGTGTTGGGTTCAATATGAATGAGGCATTAAACAACAATTTTAATACAAATAAACAATGGGTCATATGAATAAAACTTAGCAATTACTTCGAAGTAATTACTTAGGGCTTAGGAATGGCTTTTAACTCCAAATTTACCAATTGTATGGTAGAACAGCATGAAATATAAACGAAAATTAAAAAATTAAATTTCTAGTCTACTCCCAAGCAGACTAGATTTGTGAAGTAATTGCTTAAAAAACCCTGTATTTCCCCCTATTAGTAATATCTATTTTTTATTCATACACTCATAGAAATAAATCCGTAAAAATAGCAGAAAAAGTTACTAAAAATTAGTTAAAAATGATGCTGCAGAAAAAACTGCTAAAATTAGCAGATTTTTTTACTAAATACTAGTAAAATGAGAACAGCAAAATTAAAACTGCTAAATTTACAGAATTTTAGTTATATTTAGGCTAACTTTTAGTTAATTAGCAAATTGTACTGTAAAATCTGCAGAAAATTTTGCTAAATATTTGTAGACTAAAAATAGCAAAATAAACTGTTAAATCTACAAAATTTTTGCTATTTTTAAGCTAAATTTAGTTGAATGCAAATAGCAGTCTATTCTGCTAAAATCAGCAGAAATATTTGCTAAATAATTGTAAACTGCTGTTTTCAAAAGGCTCGATTTTTATTTGCATTTAAAAAAAAAATCGAAAAAAAAACTTCGAAAATTTTAAATTTTTTGGTGATTTTTTAGGCTACTAATTATTTAGCAAAATTTTTTGCTGATTTTAGCAGGTTAATTTGCTAATCTCCATTTACAAAAATTTAGCTCATATATAACTAAAATTCTGTATATTTAACAGTTTTAGTTTTACTGTTCCTATATTACTAATATATAGCAAAAATAATCTGCTAATTTAGCAGTTTTTTTCTGCAGCATCATTTTTAACTAATTTTTAGTAGTTTTTACTAAATTTTCTACGGACTTTTTTCTATTAGTGTATGAGCCAATCTGTTAATACCCTCGTACGAACGCGCTTAAGGAGGGTATCGACTATAGAAATTTTTTTCCATTCTTTTTTATATTTTATTTGGATAGAGCGAACTCTCCCCAATATGCTCTGATAATTTCAATAATAAATTCAGAGGAATAAAATTTCCAGATTATTTTTCGTTAAATATGTTTTAATCTCATATAATATTCTAAGCGTAAAATTTGTGTATAACATATTTTGCATTTGTATGAAATGTTTCTACACTCATACAAATAAGTCCGTAAAAATAGCAGAAAAAGTTACTAAAAATTAGTTAAAAATGATGCTGCAGAAAAAACTGCTAATATTAGCAGAATCAGTTTGTTAAATATTAATAAAACGAAAACAGCAAAAAAAAACTGTTAAATTTACAGAATTTTAGTAATATTTGAGCTGAATTTTTGTTAATTGCAAATAACAATTTAACTTGCTGTAATCAGCAAAAAAATTGCTAAATAATAGTAGAATGAAAATAGAAAAAAAACTGTCAAATCTACAAAATTTTTGCTAAAATTTTCTGAAATCAACAAAACTGTTGCAGATTACTAGTGGACTGGAAAAAGGTAAAAAAGGAGCAAATGAAATGAAAATTAATAAATAAAAAATAAATGTGTATTTAAAAACATACTTGGGACCAGTTTATTGAATCTGTCAATTGAAATTTTTTTCAATTGGCAATGCCTAAATGCCCATTTATAATTGTAGAAAGAAGTATTTGTTTTCATGTTTTAATAAAAGAATAAATTAAGAAAATAAATTAAAAATTCGCGTATTTCTTATATTTTTTTTATATTACAATGCTTTTTCTTCAATTATGTGTACATTTCATTACCATTGTTTTCATCAATGCTAATTAAAAAAAAATTTCATTGGCATTGAATGGTGATGAAATTTGTTGGCATTGACATTGAGATAAAGTAATGCTAATTATATTTCAATGTCAATGAAAATTTCCCAAGAATGATTTTTTGTAAAAGTAGTAATATTTATAGACAATAATAGGGGTTTTCATATAAACTCGTATTTTACTCGTAAACGGTGTAAACCTGGTATGTTTATGAGTTTAATGCAAGGTTGGTTACCGTTATCGCTAAAAAACCATTTCAAATTGAATACCGTTACCGTTATCGATACCTCTAAAAAAATTTCTAAATACCGTTATCGTTACTGATACCGTTATTTTTATGGGTAGTATTTTATTTTTATTTTTACCGGTATTTATTATTTTATATAAAAATTACAATTTTTTTATTTTTTATTTTATAATCTTGAGTGTTTTTTTTTTACAAAAAATTTATAGATAATAATTTTACTTATTAAAACTACCAGTATTGAATTTATAGCTTAAAATCTGTATTTTCAGTACTTAAAATTAAAAATATGCCATGTTTTTATTTGTTTTTATATGTTTTTAACATAATTTTTAATACCGGTACGTACCGGTATTGCTGTTTCGATAACGGTATACCGTTACCGAAACAGTCTTAAATACCGTTACCTTTACCGTTACCTAAACAAACGAAATCTGATACCGTTACCGTTACCCTTACCGTTATTCGTTTCGGTAACCAACCTTGGTTTAATGTCAAACTCCATACATAAAAAATATGGGTTATATTTATAAAAGGTTTACAAGGCATTTACGAGTTTATATGAAAACCCCTAATATGTTAACCATAACAAAATGTATTTCAGAGACCCTTCTTTTGATTTTTCATTATTTGCTGATCGGATATGTACTTCAGAATTTATTTTAGTTTCCATTTTCACCTCTAAAGCTCCACCCACAGGAAAGAAGGTGTGGCCGATTAAAAATATCGTATTCTTTAAATAAGTTTAAAAAGTACAATATTGGGGGAAAAAATTATGGTCATTTCCGTAAACTCCACTTGCTCCCCAGAGATACTTTTAATCACAATTTTCATATTAAAATGGTTCGTCCAAAATAAACCTTGATCTTTGAAAATTAATGTATGTATTACGATAAATAGAAACTTTTCTCATAAATTTTAATAATTTAGATATTTTATGAGTAGGAAAAATGTTCAACCATTTCAATTTAGCTTTATTTAAAAACTTTTTGCATTATTTTTGGCGAGTTAAAAATATGCAGTAATTTTTATCAGTCATTTAACATTCTGTTTATAAGCGCTCCAAAACTGGTGGTTTAGTTTACAAAAAATTTGTAAAATTCTGTTAAAAATTAGTAACTAAAATTCAGCAAAATACTGTAAAGTTAGCAAATTTATTGTTAAAAATTAGTAACTAAATTCGGCAAAAAAAATAGCAAAAAAATGTGTAAGTTAATAATGTGGAGGTAGCAAAAAAATTAACTAAAAATTAAATTTTAACTAAAATTTAGTTCAAAATTTGTTAAGTTGAAGTACTAACAGTTTTACTAACTTTTCTACAAACTTTTTTCTATGAGTGTAGGGTTAATATATAAAATACCCTTTAACCGATTTTTTACACATATAGAAAACTGGCAGATCTTAATTTTATTCATACACGGTTTTTGTTTGAAATTTTGCTGTTTTCTTAGCGTAAAATTAATGTTAAACTTTAAACGCGTTTTCCCACAGCCATAAGTTCAAAATCGGCTGCCACTGTACAGCCAATTTGATTCGGTTTTTTCCTTTCGTAGACAACAAAAAACTCTACTCCTTATTGGAGCCCTTTTTTTGAATTTTAGTCAAATAAATTTTATATTTCCGAGCAAAGGTGTTTTTGTTGCCTTTTTTGGAATTTTTAAATTTGTGTGGCAATTTTGTTAAAATAAAAATAAAGGCCACGATAAGGACTAGAAAATTTATCTGGAACTAAGAATCACTTTATAATTTTATTATTAATGAAGGCTGCACAGTGGCAACCGATTTTGCTTTTTCTAAAAAAGGTCAATAATGAAGTGGCAACCCTGTCGATTTTTGTTGGCAAAATTTAAAAATAAAATTTCTTGAAAATACTGCAAAAACGTGTCTGTTTAATAATAAAAAAAAAACAAAATTACAAAAATATTGTTATTTAAATTTTTGACAACTGTTCAAATATGCTCTTTAAAGTGCTGCTGTTACAGTATTTGGAGAAAGAAAAAAGATTTTTCACCATAATGAGTTTCGTGTGAAACTTGTGTAGAATTTTTTCTGTCGAGAATTTAATGTACCTACGACTTTTATTTTGAAAAAGCGATATTTCAGCTTAATTGTGATTGTGCCTTTCTTATAATAAAAAATTTCTTACTTTCAAAATTTTAACAAAGATTTGAGGCCCATAAAGTTTAAGTGAAAAAGTAAATATTACTTCGTAAAATTCAATTTTATTTACTTTGCCGAGTCATTTCTCAATTAATCAAAACTATTTTCCTTTATGTTGAAATAAAAATGTTTGTTTAATTCAAAAAATAAATGTGTTTTTCTTTAAAATTAAATCCGGCGCTTTGTGTTTATGTTTTCACTACGAGAAACACTTGAAGAGGTCAACTTTTTTTGCACCTAATTATATATTTTACTAATTACTTACTACAGCATTAATTGAAACTCGCTTCTCGGAATTCTTCTCAAAAAAAAAACCGGGGAATGTGCTCTAGTCTACCCTACATAATTAGCTGTCGTGGAAAAGGTTCTCGGTAACATATATTGTATAAAAAAAGCGTTTAAAAGTTAAAATCCTAATTCCTACAGTATCGCAATGAATCGGGATTCTAGACTTCATACTCCCTCTTATAAGTATCTGATACTCTATACCATTTTCAATTTAAATTCAAAAAATTCCAAATATATTTCAAAATTGTCCAAAAATGTTTTTAAATTATCCAAAAATGTTTTAAAATTATCCAAATATATTTTAAAATTATCTAAAAATGTTTTAAAATTGTATAAAATGTTCCAAATTATTGAAAAATGTTTTAAAATTTTCCAAAAAATTTTAAAATTGTCCAAAAATTATTCAAAATTGTTTAAAAATGTTTTAGAATTGTTCAAGAAACTTTCAAAATTGCCCAAATATTGTTGGGTTTTAATTTTTATTCAAAAAAATAAAAATTGTTTTTTCGACCTTTTTATTAATTAATTAGAAATTAAGTTTTTGAAAAAAGTACTTATTATGTTAATTCATAATAAGGAAATTGGCCTCGAACTGAATTAATAAATTTCTAATTGCCCAAATATTTTTTAAAATTGTCTAAAAACCTTTGATATTTGTCCAATTACATTTCACAATTATCCAAAATGAATTTTAAAATTTTCAAAATATATTTCAAAATTACACAAATATATTTTAAAATATTACAAATATATTTTAAAATATTTTATTTGTATTTTAGAAAAGTCCATTTGTATTTTAAAATTGTCCAAAAATATTTCAAAATTATTCATTTGTATAAGCGTTAGTTTCAAAGTCTTGAAACGACACTTTCGTCAATATTGTTATACCCTACACCACTACGTGGAGAGGGTATTATAAGTTTCTGCTGATGTTTGTAACACCAAAAAATATTGGTCCTAGACCCACGTTATAGTATATCGATCGGCTCAGAATTTTTTTTATTTCGATTTAACGATGTCCGTTTGTCCGTCCGTCTGTCTGTCCATGCATTCTTGTGAACACTCTACAGGTCGCAAATATCAAGATATTTGGATGTAACGACGCCTATTGATTTTGGTTAAAATCGGTCCATGTTTACACCTAGTGCCCATATAAGGATCCCCCCAAAATTGGCTTGGTTACACGCTGCATGTCGCAAATACGAATATATTTCAATGAAATTTGGTTCGTTGACTCACATGGTCCCAAGGAAAAAGCCTATTGATTCTAAATAGGATCGGTCCATATTTGGACCTATCGCCCATATGGGCTATATTCTCGATTTTCTCTGCTTTTATGACTTTATAGAAAATTTTGACACAAGTCTGTTTTAACACATTAAAATTTCGGATCCAAACATTAGTTGGCTTTAAATCCGACTGGTGTAGGGTATTATATAGTCCGCATGCCCGACTTTAACTTTTTTACTCGTTTTAATATTAATCACATACCTCCAAAGTTTAATGGCCTAAAAGGTAGAAGAAACCTTTTTAACCTTTGGCTAATTTAATGTCAATCAAAAATGTTTGAACATATAAAAAATGATTTGATTGATAGATCAATGTCTGAAGGTCACTTACTATTTTGAACTTTTACATCTTAGTGGTATATTAAATAAATAATCAACAAAATAAATAATGTTGTGGTAACTACTTTAATAAAGAAAACTCGTAAATAATAAACAATACTCGTATGCCTGGATAATGACAATATACGGCGCTTTTTTCAATCACCAGCATACACAACAAGAAAAACAAGGTCAGACTTTAATATAGGATTCCAAATAAGAACCTCAACTCCTATTCCTGTCAGCTTGGCTAAAACTAAATTTTCATGCAATATGGCGTCATATGACATAAAGTATGAAATAAAATTGTTCTTACTTATATGCGTAAGAAATGACCTTAGACTCATACTTAAAATGTTTCAAACAATCCACACTAAGGGGCTGTTATGTAAAGAAAAAATGGGATTTTAAGGATATAAGAGAACAGATTGAGCACATTCTACATATAAAAGCTAAGAATGTTATTGTAATTGAAATTTATGCTGTAGATTATTTGAAAGGTGAAACGCTTGTATTTGAAACATAGTACTGACAGGATTCCTTCTACAATATCCTTCAGGCACTAACATTTTCAGCTCGGAATGAATATTTATCTGAATTATAAAGGTTGAAGATTTTTACAGTTAATTTACAAAGAAAATCAAGAATTTTGCTGATTATAGATAATAGCAAGGCTCACCTTGTCCCAGTCTTTAAATAGGTTTATATCGCGATCCGGTTCAGTTCAGATTAATTTTTACATATTCACGAGTCAATACGCTTTTTGTTGTATTTTGAGACCCGATGGTTTCGGGCAGAACATTTGAAAGCCTCTTTGTACCAGGTTTTAAATCTTTCAAAATAAGGAAAATGTTCACGAAAGATTCTAATGGATGATAGATATATATTCCTTTCCAATTATATACTCTTTGCTATTATTATTTTATTACTATTTAACGGAAAAATGCTTTGAATGTTCAAAAGTCTCGTAGGAAATCAAATGACCAATTTAGAGATGGGAGCGTGATTAATAGTTGACTCATGCTCACGGAAAAAATAATCACGCACGAGCATTTTTTCCTACTCATCCTCTTCCACGCTCATGCACTCAGGGATTTATGTAGGTAAAATCAACTGCAAATGACAGTTAAAATAATTTTCGCTACCGCCACTTTATGCAGTTGTTTTGGATATTTTAACAAACACGTTTATTTTTAAGTCTAAACGTTCAAGTATTCCACATATAGAAAATATGTGGCAAACACACAAAAAAATATGGCGTTTAGGCTTAAAAATAAATGTGTCTGTTAAAAAATTCAAAACAACTGCATAAAGTAACTGTAACGAAAATGCAGTAGCTTTTATGGGTTGTTTAAAAAAATAACTGTAAAAAACATTGAAATTTTCTTCCCAAAGTGAAGCAATTGCAATTGCAGTGAAAACAACTAAAACCGCATTACTACACAAATAACTGTCATGCAGTAACTGCAGAACCTTTTTAAGTGTGGAGTGTAGTAAAAGATTATTCACGTTGACGAAATTCTAACGAAAAGTAGTAAGAATTACCAGAAATTAATAGTGAAAAAATATGTCTTTTTAAATCCCTTTTGGACGTACCTCATCTGAATAATAGGCGTAGGATCATTGCCGAGTTTGCAAAACGCACAAAATTTTGAATCCATTGGAATATTAATAGGCCAGGTTCGTGAGAGATTCCAAAAGGCTTCATTTTTATAAGACGGCCAAGGGGTTTAGTTTTTTACAATATACGTGATAATAAGCTTGTTCGTTTACTAACTACAAATTACTATTTTTAATACAGCTGGAAAAATTCAATACAGAAAGTAAACAAAACTTTTCAATTGTAGTAAAAGTAGTAAGAAATTCGAGTAAACGAACACACTGAATACAAACTAATACACTCCGATAATGAAATAGAGCACAGGTCAAAATTTGAACGAAATGGAATGGGACGGGGACTGAGTGAAACTGTAACACTAAACACCGGGAACCAATTTTGCATTATCGCAGTGTGTAAATTTGTATTATCGCGTGAATTATTAAAAAAAATAGTAATAATAAATCACCCTGTGTTTTTTCCGTTATTTCGCTTATTTTTCGTGATAGGTACTGGAAATTTTTTAAATGCCGATTTTACAAGACAACTACGATATCGAAAACTATGCAAAATAGAGAAAAACAGATAAATTTGTTTAAAAATAAAGAGAAATTTTCTATTATATAAATCAGGAAGGTCAGAGAGGAATTCCGAGGGATTAATTTTTATGAAAGTGGCACACGGTGACTTATTTTTTTTTTAATTTATGTGATAATACAAATTAACTCACTCCGATAATACAAATTTCATTATTTTATTTAGTTCCATCAAAGAGTAGACAGAATAAAGAGATTGGGGACTCTCTATCACCGAGAAAGCATTTGTTCTATAATGTGCCTTCGAACAGGAACATACTCAAACCAATACTAATATATGTATAATCACTTTGATATAATTCAGTACTTAATGAACTGGCACAGTACTATTTCCAAAGAGTCACATCAGAAATGGTTCCGCAAGTGTCACATTAGTACCAGTTTAGCTCCCTATTTTTCGTCCTTAAGTTCTACAACTAGTACCAAAAGTGGGAGTATAGCGACAATTACCCCAAACTTATGACATCTCAATGTTAAATTCTACAGTTGTTTATATGGAGGGGCGGTAGAACTCGTACTAGTTGCCTGTTTCAAATTAACTAGTACATAACTGGTTCTGAACTAGTATAATTTGCTACTGGGTATTATTTATTATAATTTAATAGAATTTGGAAAATGCTACAAATTTGACTATGCCAATAGAGCTTTTAATGGGCAATATAAAAGAATAATTATATATTTTTTTTTTTAATTTAGAACTAGTTTTGAATTTTTACTGTAAATACTCCTTCACAATTAACCAAAAACTCGTAGTATTGGAAAACTACTTGCATTTATCTGTTACACTGCATTTAGACTGAGGAAAAACTACCTAGTTTTTTGGCCATTGCTAGTTTTTACTTGTCAAAACGCATACATAAAAAACAAACAAAAACTAGTTTTGTACAAAAACCAGGTAGTTTTTGTTTAGTCTAAATTCAGTATTAAATTACACACAATTTTTGAATGAAAACTAAAAGTTTTTAAAAACTACTAGTTTTTGGTGTGATGTAAATTGGGCTTTTATTATAGAAAAAGCCCCAAATGCTTTCTTCTCACACAGAAAGTTTCATAGACTAACTTGGCTTGGTTCTGGAGAAAATAAATATGACCTTGAATATTGTATATCGCAAATATTCTGCGTGAATGGAAATGTTTGAGGAACTCTCAACAGAGTTCCTTTCTTAGACAGTATTCTATGTATTTGCAATTGAGAGATGACCAGTTCCAAAATAATTTTATTAAGTCTTGGGGGTCATATGATCATAGCAATTTAATTCAAGGTGAATATTCTTAACCAAAAACTACTTTTTTATTTATTTATTCCTGCAATGTTTCAAAGTCCTTCCTTATTCAATCAACTCATGCTATACCTTCTTTTCTTTACTTTTATTAAATTAATGCTATTATTTTTCTACATATGTACCCCTGATGACGACAACGATGATGATGATTTATCAAATGATTCGTTCTCTCTTTGTTTAGAGTTTTCCACCCAAAAATAACTTTTTATAAAATACCCAGTTTGTTGCGTATTCAATTATTAGTGATATGCCAACTGAATATGCTGTTCTCCTGTTTCAATGATATTTTCAAGGATTTTTTTGTAGATTGTGTTACCAATGCCTTTGCCAATTAAATTAAAACTTACGCACATGCCTGGGCAAAATCCAAATACAGGCACACAAACAGGAGCAATGTTCGGAGCAATACATATATTTAACATGCTTTTTTCAAACCACTTAATATGTAATGCCAAGGAAATGGTATGAGTTCTTTTAAGGTGTATGACATTGAGAATTTAATATTATTACTTTTTTTTAAATAAAGTTCATGGTCGTTCTAAACTAATGTCAACGCCTGATTTTCTGCTTCTTCTTCGTATTCTTACTCTAAACCCAAACATAGAAGAATATACTTGTTTCTTATTATAACAGAATTCCATTATCCAACATAAGGTACGAGTATGCCAAGCAAGATATTATTTTTTTTTTCTTTTCTAAATGTCTGCAACAATAACATTTATTGATATTTGGGTTTGTTAAGCTTTTAGAGCATAGAATGTTGTATTGTGTATCATCAAGGACATGCATGCACCTTTTTAGAAGGTGTATCATTTACTTGTGCTATAACCCATCCCTTTCCTGTATGTTTAGTAGGTGTGTGTGTGTGTGTTGCTTGTCGTTCATGTGCTGTATCCATTCGCAGTTAGTTGTAATTCAAGCTAATCAAATTTGTATATAATCAATAAAGAGCTTGTAGGAATTTGCTGTTTTTTTTTTTGTTTTGTAAAATTATTTGTGCTAGTATTTTAATTTCTAAAATGACCATTGACTTCTGCTAGCCTGTTGCTTGAACTTTATAAATTTGTCATAAAATGAGGTTAGTTTTTGATTTCAAGAAATTGATTAGTTTGTAAAGGACAATGTCTCAAGGCTAAATATGCTGGTAAATGATGGAGAGTAACTAAGTATAGTAAACATTTACAGTTTGGTTTGGACAACCACAAACTTGATATAAATTCACATCTACACCTTTTGCAATTTTAATTCACAAATAAACAATTGAAATTCAGAAAATTTCAATTGCAATCCACAATTTCCATTTGAAATTAAAAAAAATATCATTTTAAAATCAGAAAATATCAATTGAAATTCAGAAAATATCATTTGAAATTCAGAAAACATCAATTGTAATTCAGAAAATATCGATTGAAATTCGGAAATCGTGAATTTAAATTCAGAAATCATGAATTAAAATCCATGTTATGTTTTCTGAACTTCAATTGATGTTTTTCTGAATATCAAATGATATTTTCTGATTCACAATTGATATTTTCTGAATTTCAAATAATATTTTCTGAATTTCAATTGATATTTCCTGAAATTCGAATAATATTTTCTGAATTTCAAATTGAATATCTGAATTTCAATTGATGTTTTTTGAATTTCAAACGAAAATTCTAAAATTTTGTACCTGTCTTTCATACTCAAAAGGACGATAAAGATAATATGTGAATGTATAAACAAAACATTTATAAACAGTGATTATGTGAGATACAAAGCCAGACATTTTTTCCAGCCATTTGGGTGGGTAATTTTTTTTGATCCTTTTCGCTTTTTTTAAAAAAAAGTTTTTATAACATAAAAGCCATATTTTATTTACTTTTTGGTTATTTAGAATTGTCTACTAATGTGGAAGTCTGGATATTTTTATATTTTACCAAGTTTCCTAAATAATGTTCGAAAAAATCACAAAAACACCATTTTTAAACTTAAATTTTCACCAAAACAATAATTTGTACTTATTTCTCGACAAATTTTATTATTTTTTTTTTTTTGAGTATATTAATGTTTAGTAAAGAGTTTTATTGATTTTAACAAGGATTTTTTCATTTGTAATCGACTAAAGGGCGAGTTACCCAACCGTAAACGTAACTGTAACGAATCAGCTGTTCCCAAACCACAAGAAGTGCATACAAATGGTTACTAACGCGTAAATGTAAACGTACTTGCCGGATCATTCTGTTGAAATCAGAATTTTCTATCCGTCATCGAAACAGCTGAATGATTTTAGTCGGAAAAAATATGAAATGAATAACGAAAATAGAAAATGGAAAAATTTAGAATAAAATAAAAAACACATGAAAAAGATGCTAAATAGTAATGAAGTTTACGGTATTCGTTAAGTATAATTTTTAGCTATGGCACGTTACAGTTACATCAAATTTACGTTTACGGTCCCATAATCCGCCCTTAAGTGTCAGCCAAATTTTTGCTGCGATTACAATTTTTTTCTAAAACTCAGATCTGTGATTTACGGCAAATCCCTTTTGCTGAAATTATCAACGGCGCTATTAATTTCCCTCCCGATTTTTTAAAATGGCCAATATCTCGAAAACTAAGGGAGATATCCAAAAAAAATTTTCAACTTTGATCAGGAAGTTTTCGTATATTTATACCACTATGAAAATTTCTTTCGATAACACAGTTTCAATAACACCGTTTACAGGTAATTAGAAAAATACCTCAAAAAACTTGAGTTTTTTTGAATTTTCAAAAGCCGCGAATAATTTATAAACGACAAATTTTTTTAAATTTGGATTGCTGCTTCATAATCTTCGTTAAAATAAAGATCAGATTTGAGAAATTTGCGGATACAAGGCAAAAACAAGTTGAATTTTTAATTACATCTTTTCGGAAAATTTGGAAATTTTAACTATAGAATGTATTTTTTTGTATAATTTTAAAAACATGCGCGAATTACTTACTTAAAAGTTACTGAATTTTTGTAAGTTTTGATTTAAAATTCCTTTTCTTCACATTAATTAAGCCTAGATTTAAAAAAACTTGTTAAATAATAGCGCACAGTAGATCGTACCTCAAAAAAAAGTTCGCCGTACACCCTTCAATATAAAGTATTTTTGGGAGGCGATTTCAAAAAAATTTTTTTTTAATTTTTCGTTATAGCTTTGGCATTTAAAGTTGAATTTTAAAGTGCGATATATCGATTTTTTGCCCCGAGGAGACCAGTGTTTTGCTATAAAGGAGAACTCCAATACAAAAAAATTTTAAAGGTGACCCCTACGTTCGGCAACAAAAAAAAAATAATTTCTGCTGGGTTTATCGAAAAATTGCCTTAGCAAAAGTTTAATGGTTTTTTGTGAGCTTTAATTTTCTGACATTAGGGTGGTACATTAGGGTCGTAGCAACGGAGATCTGGTGGGTAAATACTAGAACGGCATACTTGAGGTCAATGGCCCTTAGAGTAAAACATTGGTCCCCTCGAAAGAAAACCATCGATGTATTACACTTTACGATCCGACTGTAAATGCCAAAGGTATAACGAAAAATGTAAAATAGCGACCCCTACGTTCGGCAAAAAAAAATTTTTTTTTGAAACTGCTTTGCAATAATACTTTATATTAGAGGGTGTACGGCGGACTTATTTTTTTTTTGCCTGTAAGGTGGTACGGTCTAGCGTACAGGTTAAGAAATAATTCAATTTAAAGTCAACCCTACTTTTTGTATAAATTACTCTAGAGATAAATTACTAATTCTTAAAAGATAACTTTTACTGCCACCTCTAAATAAAAGCGGATTTAGCTGAAACTTGGCGCAGAGAGTGTTTAGGCAATTTCTATTTTCATTTGGTAAATGGACCTAATTATCTCAGTAAAAAGAAACTATTAGTCTAATCTACGTTTCATCAGAGGAAAAACCATTGATTTTTATCTATATAATTTAGGTCTTGACCAAGTGGTACATTACTATCTCCAAAGAGTCACTTCAGAACTGGTTTCGCGTATCTGACATTAGAACGACTTTTTCTCCCTATTTTGCGTTCTTAAATTGTAATTTTCAAACTAGTTCTTTAACTAGTATCAAAGCGAAAGTTTGGCGACAATTGTTCCCATCCTTATGACATCTCCATGTTGAAGTCTACAATTGTTTTATATGGGCAGGCGGGCGACTAGCTGTCGGGGGTTGAAATAAACTAGTACTTAACTTGTTCTGAACTAGTATTTTTTGCTACTGGGAAGGAAAAAAATTTATTGTTAGTTTGATTTCATAGCTGTTTCACTTAATTTTAATGTTATTTCTGCTTGACAATTCTTCTGTGTGTAGCGCAATAAAACAGCTTGTTAGAAGAGTATATTTTTCCTGGGGGTCCCGTTATTTTTATTTAACAAGGTAAGTCAAGGAATCGTAAATGTTGCTTCATGGTTAAAACACCTTTAGATGATAAAAATCTCGGTGACCATAAAATGTCTATCATTAACTGACACTTAACATCCAGCCGCATAAAATAACCATTAGTTTAAGTTAATATCTTTTGACTTCAGTTCATGTTATTCATTATAAATTACAACAACACTCTTTCATAATCATCATATTTGAATGAATCAATTTTCCTAAATGTGTAATAAAATAGAGTCTTATTAATCTTAACAACAAATCACTTTTAATGGCAACCATTATCAACTCAACCAACTACAGACTTGTCGTCGTACAATCAACCAACCACCACTCCATTTAATTGAAATCCCTGAAAGACACATCATTTATTCGAGGTTAGTTAGATGGCAACCAGAGCGAGCGCCAATAAAAAAACTTAAACTTTGCACTACTTAACTAAGACATAATCTTTTAATTAAATCAAATGAACAATTTTAAAATAAAAGCAACAAAAACGCGAAAAAAGGATTTTATTGTACTTAAACAATAAATAACAAATGGAAGTACCGACTGAAATTGTTTGTATGGGGATACAATTAAAACGCAATTGAATAGTTACAATTGTGATTGTGTACGAGATGTGGTATGAAATGAACGCACCGCACCCATCATCTAGTACGTGATACAATGTATTTTCGCGTAAACTCGCATACTCATACATAAATACTTAAGCTTAAGGACCATAGATAACATAGATTGTATACTCTTTCTCAGTCGCTGTCAGTAGACTCTTGAGAATGTGTTAGGACATAGTATGTCCTATACCTACATATACAAACAATATTTAAATGTGTGTAAATGGATGTGCTCTCTGTTAAGAGATGAGGGAGAAGCGTAAGATTTCTGTGATATTTATGTTAAGGATACGACAAAAGGGTCTTGCGTTATCATAAAAAGTCGATAAAAAATTTTTATATAAAATATTTAAGCAGATGTGTGATGAAAGCAAAAATGTGATGGAAGAATGAATGAAGAATTTAACAATTACAATGTTGCCTCAGAAAAAAAAACAACATTGAACTTGAATACTTGAATTATTTTTTTGCTGATTGAAAACAAGAAGAGATGTGATGATGTCGCAGAAATACCCAGTTGAGAATTTTTGAAATTATTTTAAAGGTTCATAAGCATTCAACTATGCGAATTTACATTTATAATTTTAGATCTGTAGTAAATATGGCAATTATTTCTTCAATATATTCGATACGAATGCGTCTACTGAATTACTATTAGTTACAATTACAAATTGCATGTAATTGTAATTGAAAATTTTATAATGCATGTAATTGTTCACGACAACCGATTGTCTGTTCAAGACAACCGAATTTTAACGAATTCAATTGTCACAAAAACTCAGTTTTATCCTTGTACTTTTTCCCTATTGGGTCTTTTGAAATCAGACAAAAAAAGCGGAAGGAGTACAAAAATAAAAACTTGCCTCTAGTTTCATTATTATGATGATGCTGCTGTTGATGTTGATGTAACGATGCAATGCATGCATGACATGCAGAGGTCGTTGTTTTATTTTCTTTTGATGTATGAAAAAATAAAGAAAATAAAAATACAGAAGATGAGGAATGAAGAAACGTGTAATAAAGATAAAAAGCAACATGATTATAAAGTCTTTCACTGGAAACAAAGTTCAAATGAACGAAAAACAAGAGGTCGTTTTAGAAGCTCATAAAAAGCTTTACTTTATGTTTGACTAACAAAAAAAAAGGACCAAAACATGACCCTGGTTATGCAGCAGATTGTCAACATACTAACGTATTTACCAACTCGAGTTAACAAATGTCTCGTTTTTCGCATATTTTTTTTTTATACAAAATCACATACATTCTAAAATTTATAATGTTTGGTGTTGATACACTATGGGATTAAGAGCAATTTTTAAGATAGAAATTAATTTTTGAAAACTTTGTTTTCTCGATTGCCTGAGCCGGAAATCGAACCCAGTACTTATGATTAAGTAAAGACTTTGCTCCCTTTGAAAATCCATGATTAGTTCGGTACCACAATTAGTTACATTCACAGAAGAAAATTTGTAAATATTGAAGCAGAAAGACCTACTAACAATTTGTTAGAAATTAATCTTTCTCTAAATTAATTTTTTCAATATCATTGATAAATTTTTCAAAAATCAACCAATCAGAACAATATTAATTGTAGCTGTCTATATGAGTTAAAACAACACTGTTCTTAAATACATTATGAAATGCCCTGTAGCAACCCGTCTCCAATATATAAGCAAGTGGCCTGCTCTTGAACGTAAAAACCATATTTCAGTTTAGCAACATTTGCGAAAAAAGAGACACGGAGGAGATTGGAAAATAATCAAGAATCTAAAAATAGAATGTATATATGTGTTTGTTGTGATCACATCTGAGTAAAAGACAATAGGAAAGAAAACAACGAATTAGTTACATTGCATTCAAGGCCTTACTTGGGTGAGATGGTTAAGCTGGTATAGTTACGTTTGTAATGTATAAATAGATACATGTTTGAATCCTACAACCGACGGGTTGTTGAAAAAATTATCATGTAGGGGCAATCTGAAAATTAACTTAGAAACAATTAATATAATTTAATGGAAAATCACTGATGTCCATACAAAAAGGCAGAAACTAAATCTACATAGACCTGTTAACTTATCTCAAAATAAACTGAGTTTATTGCTTAACCATAGTTATGAATGTTAAATTTATATGGAAATATCTGTGGTTAATATTTAACCATGGTTATGTTGGAAATAAGTTACTCGCCCATAGTCTGATTTTAAAAATAATGTGTTTATAATTTTTAGAGAAAAAGTTTATTCTTTTTCTTATCCTCAAGCCTACTAAACCAAACAAAACACTTTATTTTTAAATGGGTTATTCTGATTGGTTGATTTTAAAAACATTGATCAATAATATTGAAAGCGTATGGTTGGCTTAATTCGCTATGCGATTCACTAGACCACATAATTCCTTGCTGATTCGATTTAACGATGCCCGTTCGCCCGTCTGTCTATGTAAAATAAAAGACCCTTTTAATTAAACTGCAGACCGCAATTCTATATATAAATGGACGAAATATGGTAAGTACATTTGTAGCTGCGTAAGGACGCACTCCGTTCGAGATCCAAAAAAAAAAAACAGAAAAACGCGAAAAATTCATGAGCACCCTTTTTACTAATTTGAAAACCAAAATATATGACCTGGCCCCGATCCATTTCGGTATGTAAATTTAAACTTTTTAAATGCGTTTTCATAGAATTATACTCCACATTATGTGGCATAGGTGGGGTTTTCAAATTCACCACATTTTTTAACTCCCGAGAATCGGCAATTTTTTTAAGCACTCTTGAGAATTTCTGAGAATATTGAAGTAATTTTTTTTTAATTTTTATATATTCAAATAATAAAATTTGAGATATCCGTTTGTTTTTTTTTTACTTTGTTGTTTATTACACTGTGAGACAAATGGTAGGGGTCAGTGATCGGGAAGGGTTCAAACTACCGGGGAAAGTGATATCGGTAAAAAAGAAGTTATACGTGTCCCGGCGTTTCGCTGGGTCACCCCTAGGAATCGAGATATATCGATTTGACCTTTGGTGGTCTTTTTTTTTACATAACTCGAGAACCACTAGTCCGATTTTGCTCAAACAATTTTAAAAAAATTAAAAATAACAATTCCTTTAATCTGTTCATATAACGTTTTTCTTATACTCAACAGTTTTGCCGGTAAAAATAAATGTATGAAGAAAAAAATATTTTTTGCCTAAAATATTAAAAAAAAGTAATAAACAAAAGGTTATTGATTTTTATGGTAGCGGTAACAAACATTTATTTTTACCGGCAAAACTGTTGAGTATATAGAAAAACGTTATATGAACAGATTAAAGGAATTGTAATTTTTAATTTTTTTAAAATTGTTTGAGCAAAACCGGACTAGTGGTTCTCGAGTTATGTCAAAAAAAAGATATATCTCGATTCCTAGGGGTGACCCAGCGAAACGCCGGGACACGTATAATTTGTTTTTGACCGATATAACATTTCCCGTTGGTTTCATCCCATCCCGATTTTGACTGTCGCATAGTGTTATTATTTAAATTTAAATAAAAAAAGAAAATTGTCAATTTTCCTAACAAAGTGCCAGTGATAACGATTTTGTTATAACATATTTTTTTTGGTGATGCCATACCCCTGTTTGTTAGAAAAATTTGACGACAATCTATAATTGAGAAATATTTTTTTTACATTTAATTTCAATGAAAATTTATAAATCAATTTAATTTTTTTGTTTTTATAAACGCTCGTTAGGACACAACTCCAATTTAATACTTAATCCCATATATATTTTATAACTTCCTGCAAAAATAGACTTTAGGACATTCCAGGAGATTTTCGTTAGTGAAAAATTTCAGATTTTTAAATTATAACATCTTTCCTGTAGATTATTTTTTGTTGTATTTTTTATACCAGAGAAGCCTAGAATAAAATCCAATATAATTTCAACTCGGTATGCCCGCCTTTAATTTTTTAATTGTTTTTTTTTTTCATTTCTTTTGATAAAATCAAAAAAATTACCGAAATTAAAAAATTAAATTTTTATTAATCTCCAAAATTGAAAGAAATCGCAAAAATTGAAAAAGATAGACAAATTGAAAGAAAACCTCAAAAATATAGAAAAAAAAATCATCCAAATTAAAAAAGAAAAAAATGCTTAAAATTGCATTCATATGATTTCCCAAAAAAAAAACTGGAAGCTTTAAAAACACCTTCTTCCATTGCTTCTAAAGTATCCGTTAGTGCATTTTTACTGCTTTTTTAGAAGTAATTCTAAATAACTTCAAAAAATTCATTTCTTTTAATGCTTCAGTGTATCCATTAATATATTTATATAGCTTTTTTAGACGCAATGCAAAACAACGTCCAAAAAATCACTACTTTCATTGCTTACCAAGTATCCATTAGTATAAACAAAAATTATTTTTTTTTCCCCAATTTTTATTTTCAATTGATGATGATCCTTTGCGCTCGTTGAGGCAACCGAACCATTCGATTGACATCAAATTTTAATAACAGACTTAAACTACATGGACATAATTCGTTCAGATGTTGTCTGAGTCTTCATTTACTCCATCATTGTGAATGCAGCTTTACACAAGAAGAACAATTTTTAATGTGTAAACTTCAGTACTGAAATTGATGAATATTTGCCCATAGTGCAATGTGCCCAAAGTTGTCCGTATTTATAGTACATAACAACTACAACAAAAAAGCTTCCCTAGGCAGATGTGTCGTCGAATGAATGAACACATACAAACAACAATAAAGAAAATACTTTCTGGAATTCAGAAAAGTTTTACAGCAACAACAATAACATGTTTTAGAAATAAAAAAAAAATATGCACGACCAACAAGAGACAACAAAAAAGACCGACAGACGGACTGATGATTGGACGGACAAACCTAATTGCCTGACCATTTTCCCTCCAAAACCCTGTAGCCCTGCTTTGTACACACACACACACACACAAATCCAGACATATTCCACACACAATCGTTTTTTTCTTCTTTCATTTACAACAACTTGTTAAAGTTTTGTATTCAATGTTGTTGTTTTTTCGTTATGCATGCACACTGTGGGAAAATTTTGGCCGTGGGAATTCTATGTGAAATTTCAACATTTTCTTAGGTGTTCAGGAACAGGCAAACAGAATTAATGCACAAGTCATGAGAACAAATGCAAAACTTTGTTTGTGTAAATATGCTGGGTTCTCTTTCTGCACACACAGATACTAATTTACACACAACCACATACACTCAAACCAAGAACAGCAACAACATCGTACATACAACATTGTATATTATACTTAGTACTTGTACAATTTTGTGGCACATCATCGCCATTGCCATCCAACTAAACAACTACAACAACAAATGAAGGGTATAAAACAACATAGAACAGCACAACAAAATAGCAGCAACAAGACAAAAAATGCTACAGCAACAACAACAAACAACACTTTCATTGTCATTGTAGAAAAAGCAGAAAGAACTACTGTGAGTGTTTCAGTATCAGCAGAATCAACTGAATTTCCAACAACAAAAAAGGGTGACTTGACCATATCCAACAATTTAATTTTATATATTTACACACACGTACATATGTATTTAATTTTACTTGTCAGGTAGAAAAACAGATTATATATTTATTATTATCTCATAATGTGTATTTAAACATACATACCTACCCCTTATTTTGATATAATCTCTGGAAATATATGTCAAAAAAAGGATGCATTTTGATATAATCCAAAGGATGTTGTTGTGTTTTTTATGGTTTGAGACCGGGGTTGTTTTTTTTATTGTAACATGATATATAATTTATTACCTTTATGTTTATTTAAATTTTTATCGTTTTTATTAACATCCTTTTTATTTAATATTTAATATCCGTTCATCGTTATGAACAAGTTTAATATTACAATGAAATATTCTTAAAGATGTATTACAAAGTGACAGTATAATTGGGCATTAAATTACAGTGCATTTTAGGGAAAATAATTTTAAGTGTAAAATAGCAATTCGCAAATACCCAGTTGGAAATGTGGAGTTGCCAAAAGGTCAGATTTAAAGTATTGTCCTGTTACCCGTTTTGTAGCAGCAGCCAACCATTGGTTGTGCCATAGTTCGCACAACGCTGGAAAATATAAAAAACATTTTTGTCTAAACATCGATTTTCAAAAATGTTTTGAAAAAAATTTAAGAAACATTTTTATTATTTACATTTATTTCTTGGGAGTTGAACCTTGGCCATCAGATTGTCAGCCGACCAAGACAACGCAACGTATTTACATTTTTCTGGACAGATTTGGCATCTTGTCAATACAGTAAAAGCAGGAAGCATATAAAACTAGGAGATACAATCGCTATCGGATCGCACATCGGACAGAAAAATATGACCTTGCCAGACAACGCCATAATGTTCTCTGACAACTCAAGCAACGCCATAATTCCGATCCGATAGCGATTGTATCGCCTTGTTATATATGCTTCTTGCTTGTACCAACTCTTAAAGTATTTGTTTGTATTATTGTGACTGGGTATTTAAGGCAATGTTGGGAGGTGAAATGAAGAAATTGCTGCGATTGCATCATCCTCCAATGGCAATATTGTACCTGATGTAAACGAAATCTCATATGAAGAGCGAATTGATAATAATGTTATCGATGAAAATTATCCACTTGTTGGCGCATGGATCGGGAGACGAGTCTGAAAGAGGTGAAATTGTGAATCTTGAAATAATGGCATATAATCTATTCATTGATGAGAAAATGATTCCCTGTTTTGGGAGACACTCTTGCAAAATGTTTATAAAAGGAAAACACTTCTTCAACTTACGGGGCTTTTCTGTCCCTTTCTAAAAAAATGTCCCCGCAAAAATATTTGACATGAAATTTTACTATAAGTCTCTGAAGATATCAAAATTGAAAATTTAACTTCAATGCCAGAAATAAGTCAAAACTTAAAATGTGTTTAAGGGTTAATCTCGCACTTATTCAGAATTGGCGCTCAAATATCCAACAAACTTTGTGAATCTTTAATTTTAGGTATAGGATGTGTTCAGCGAACTTATGTAAAATGCTACGAGTAAAATTTTTGTGGAACATTTTAGCCCTCTAACTCTTCAACTTACTGTTATTTTTTATCCCGTTTTAAAAATGGGCCAAAATAGTACCTTTAAAGAGTTAGAGGGTTAACATTTTCCACAAAAATGTTCTTCGTAGTGTTTTACATAAGTTCGCTGAACACATCCTATACCTAAAATGTAAGTCTCACATAAATTCCAATGCCAATTCACAATGAACATTTGAAAAGGGGGTAAATTTTTAAAATTTATATTTTTTTTTATTTTCCTAAAGTTTTCTTAATGCCACCGCCGGGTATCGAACTTCAGACCTCATGATTGCTGGTGTAGCTCTCTACCGCTGAGCTATTCTTTGATATGAAAGTTGACTGGCATAAAAACATCACTTTGTCATTGCGAGATATTTTGCTTTATTCTCTTCAATAAAAGTACTTTTTAAACAAGTGCAAAAGGTGAACTGCAATTCAGTATTGTTATCAGTACTATTTTTCGTCATTTTCATTTTATATATTTTTAAAAACTAAAAAAAAAATAAAAAAGTTAAAAAAAATAAAAAAAAATTAAAAAAATCATCTGTTTAGAAGTAGCAAATGATACCAAAATCACTTTTTAGCATCACTTTTAGAGCAATTATGCTTTAGAAGCAATACTTAAGTAATTTTTTGGATGTTATTCAGAAGTAATTCAAAAAAACTGTAAAAATATACTAACGGATACTTGTGAAGCAGTGAAAAAAGTAGTTTGTAAAGCATCATTTCTAATTAAGACTTGAGAACAATGTAGCAGGGTTTGCCCGCTATTGTTTGTATAGGGTGTTTTTTTGGACGTATAGAACTTCCGATAAGAATAACTGTAAAACTACCTGTCATACTAATGAAGTGTGTTTGACTTTTTTCAGTATACTTTGGCAAATCGCCTTGCAAAGACTTACACCAGAACAAAGTTTATAAATCGTGCAAATGTATTTCAAAAATTCGCGCTCTGTTCGCCAAACTTATAGAGCACTTCGTCAAATTTACGGGGAACATAATCGTCCATCTGAGCAGGTAATATGCAACACCAGATTTACTCTTTTGGATAATATTGATCCAAATCGAGCTCGTACCGTGCGTACAGAAGAAGCCATCGCCGCTGTAGACGAGAGTTTGATAGAGGACCCAAATTTATCGATCCGACACCGTTCTCAGCGACTCGGTCGTGATTCGTCATTTTTTTCTTCCTAATATCATTGCAAATCATTTGGAGGAGAAATGGTTCCAACAAGACTGCACAACATGCCATACAGTGCGTGAAACTATCACTTTATTGAGCCAAATGTTTGGTGACTGAATTATCTCAAGAAATAGATCTGTTAATTGGCCACCTCGTGATTTGACTACTTTTGTGGGGTATGTCCAATTTCTGATCTATGCTGATAAACCACCAACTATTGATCAATTAGAAGCCAACATTTGACGTAATATTGACGAAATAAGACCGGGTATGCTCGAAAAAGTGGTACAAAATTAGACGGACAGGATGGCGTTCATAAGGCGCAGTCGTGGAGGCCATATGCCAGGCATTATTTTCAAATATTAAATGCCACGAAATTTGTGAGCTAATAAAGCCAACATTTTGGTAATTCCATTGAATTTGTTGTGTTTTATTTTTAAAAAAAAGTTCTATGCCTCTAAAAAACACCCTATACTTGAAAAAAATAATATTCGAGTTATTGACCGGGTCACCCCCAGAAATATTTATTTGGGTGTAAAACTACGTCTCCCAAAAAATTAGCATAATCAAATATCGGGAAGACTTGCTGCATTTGCGCTGGAATTTGAAAAACGGATTACAAGGGAAAAATATGAAATTTTGTTAATTTTGTCAAAAATTTTGATATTTTAAATTGCATTTGAATCAAAAAGTTTAAAAAATCGTGATTAGCAGTAAATTAATTATCTTTCCAAGAAGAAACAAAAACAAAACTCGGTTAAAAAACAGGCAAGTTATTACAATATCCCCCGGTAACTGATGTGTCTAAAAAAAGTAAATCAAAAAATTTAATAAAGTTAATTTAGAAATTTAGTGAAATAATCTACTAATGGTATAGGATGTGTTCAGCGAACTTATGTAAAACACTACGAGTAAAATTTTTGTGGAACATTTTAGCCCTCTAACTCTTCAACTTACTGTTATTTTTTATCCCGTTTTAAAAATGGGCCAAAATAGTACCTTTAAAGAGTTAGAGGGTTAACATTTTCCACAAAAATGTTCTTCGTAGTGTTTTACATAAGTTCGCTGAACACATCCTATACCTAAAATGTAAGTCTCACATAAATTCCAATGCCAATTCACAATGAACATTTGAAAAGGGGGTAAATTTTTAAAATTTATATTTTTTTTTATTTTCCTAAAGTTTTCTTAATGCCACCGCCGGGTATCGAACTTCAGACCTCATGATTGCTGGTGTAGCTCTCTACCGCTGAGCTATTCTTTGATATGAAAGTTGACTGGCATAAAAACATCACTTTGTCATTGCGAGATATTTTGCTTTATTCTCTTCAATAAAAGTACTTTTTAAACAAGTGCAAAAGGTGAACTGCAATTCAGTATTGTTATCAGTACTATTTTTCGTCATTTTCATTTTATATATTTTTAAAAACTAAAAAAAAAATAAAAAAGTTAAAAAAAATAAAAAAAAATTAAAAAAATCATCTGTTTAGAAGTAGCAAATGATACCAAAATCACTTTTTAGCATCACTTTTAGAGCAATTATGCTTTAGAAGCAATACTTAAGTAATTTTTTGGATGTTATTCAGAAGTAATTCAAAAAAACTGTAAAAATATACTAACGGATACTTGTGAAGCAGTGAAAAAAGTAGTTTGTAAAGCATCATTTCTAATTAAGACTTGAGAACAATGTAGCAGGGTTTGCCCGCTATTGTTTGTATAGGGTGTTTTTTTGGACGTATAGAACTTCCGATAAGAATAACTGTAAAACTACCTGTCATACTAATGAAGTGTGTTTGACTTTTTTCAGTATACTTTGGCAAATCGCCTTGCAAAGACTTACACCAGAACAAAGTTTATAAATCGTGCAAATGTATTTCAAAAATTCGCGCTCTGTTCGCCAAACTTATAGAGCACTTCGTCAAATTTACGGGGAACATAATCGTCCATCTGAGCAGGTAATATGCAACACCAGATTTACTCTTTTGGATAATATTGATCCAAATCGAGCTCGTACCGTGCGTACAGAAGAAGCCATCGCCGCTGTAGACGAGAGTTTGATAGAGGACCCAAATTTATCGATCCGACACCGTTCTCAGCGACTCGGTCGTGATTCGTCATTTTTTTCTTCCTAATATCATTGCAAATCATTTGGAGGAGAAATGGTTCCAACAAGACTGCACAACATGCCATACAGTGCGTGAAACTATCACTTTATTGAGCCAAATGTTTGGTGACTGAATTATCTCAAGAAATAGATCTGTTAATTGGCCACCTCGTGATTTGACTACTTTTGTGGGGTATGTCCAATTTCTGATCTATGCTGATAAACCACCAACTATTGATCAATTAGAAGCCAACATTTGACGTAATATTGACGAAATAAGACCGGGTATGCTCGAAAAAGTGGTACAAAATTAGACGGACAGGATGGCGTTCATAAGGCGCAGTCGTGGAGGCCATATGCCAGGCATTATTTTCAAATATTAAATGCCACGAAATTTGTGAGCTAATAAAGCCAACATTTTGGTAATTCCATTGAATTTGTTGTGTTTTATTTTTAAAAAAAAGTTCTATGCCTCTAAAAAACACCCTATACTTGAAAAAAATAATATTCGAGTTATTGACCGGGTCACCCCCAGAAATATTTATTTGGGTGTAAAACTACGTCTCCCAAAAAATTAGCATAATCAAATATCGGGAAGACTTGCTGCATTTGCGCTGGAATTTGAAAAACGGATTACAAGGGAAAAATATGAAATTTTGTTAATTTTGTCAAAAATTTTGATATTTTAAATTGCATTTGAATCAAAAAGTTTAAAAAATCGTGATTAGCAGTAAATTAATTATCTTTCCAAGAAGAAACAAAAACAAAACTCGGTTAAAAAACAGGCAAGTTATTACAATATCCCCCGGTAACTGATGTGTCTAAAAAAAGTAAATCAAAAAATTTAATAAAGTTAATTTAGAAATTTAGTGAAATAATCTACTACAAAAATTATCAAACATGATGACCTTCTTGTTGATCGTACCATGAGACCTTGTAATTCAAATCCAAGAACTTTGCCTTATAAAATGAAATAAAACGTTTTTTTATTAATTTTTTATTATCGTTTACTATTATTTCCAAGATACCCAGTTAAGAAGTAATTTAAATCTTGTGTTTTGTTAATTTGTTTAAAATCTCCAGTTTCGAATTTCCAAAAATTTTGTTAAAGAAATTTCAAATAATTAATCATTGAACTATAAGGTCCTATCAAGGATATATTAGGGATTAAAGACTCCAAAAATTATACGAATTCTTTTTTAATTTGGCTGGCGAAGCAATTTAATTTCAGCGGATTTCGGGAAAATTGCAATTTTTGTCAGTTATTTAGCTATTAGGCAAGAATTTTTTTAATTCCATATGTTTTTGAGTGGAATATTACAGCTAAGGTGCTTCAATCCTCTAAATTAGGGCTAAATGGAGATTCAATAAATATCCCCTGTTTAAGGTCAAATTTTAGATTTTAATTTTTTTTAACAAATTAATATAACAGATATTCCTGAGCGGTACATTATCGGCGATATTATCTTTTTAGGTCTAAAAATATCTTAATTTAATTTCAGAAAATTATTTCTTAAGTGCTGTTGGGGCCTATAGAATCCTATAATGAAAATACACTAATATTTTCCCAATAGATACCCTTACCGAAAACCGCATCGTTTCGGTTACTATCCATAATTAAGTACCTGATATCGAACTCACATCAAAGGGCAGAAAACATCGATTTATCGCATGATTGAAATTGGTTTCTATCGAACATGATGACCTTCTTGTTGATCGTACCATGAGAACTTGTAATTCAAATCCAAGAACTTTGCCTTATAAAATTAAATAAAACGTTTTTTTATTAATCTTTTATTATCGTTTCGCATATTTTTTTGTTTTCAATCTACCTAATCCCAAGTACTGGGTACTCTTTTGTGTTATGAAAAAACGTGCCAATTTATTAATACTCAACATTACACTGCAACAAAGGGCTAAATACAATGCAACACATTTTGAATAAGAACACAGCAAAGTATTTATGTGTCTGTTGAAAGGGAACGTGCAGCATATGACGCTTCTTTATGGTTGTACGATTTTGTTGGAAATATTTTTCCTACAATAATTTTCACAGAAATACAAAATATGTATGTATATTGTGGTTGTTGTGGTGGATGGGATGTGTTATATACCAATATTTTGCATTAATCTTTCATACTTTTCATTTGTATTTATATTGTTATGATTTTATTTATTTTTATACACTTTTTATGTGCCATGCTACTCAAGTGGCAATACCAAACAACAGAAATGTATACCTACCCCAATGCACACATTAAAAGGGCCTATATTTGCCACATTGTACTGCGTGTCTGGGCACAGACAATCGTTGGTAAAATGTTTGGCTTTCTTTGGCGTTCATAAGAAGGGACTTGTTTCCACTTACTATTCTTTGCTGATTTCCTGTTGAAATTTCTAATCGCTGAAACCTTCAGCCCTACTGATGCCTTGAGGCAACATACTTTTGCAGTGTTGCAACATCTCAGCATACTACGTGCGCGAATAAATGAAAACAATCGATTCCTAATTCAAGTTAAAGTTGTGTTAGCTGAAAACAAAAAAATTCTTAAACACACTGTGAAAATACATGTAGGTACAATTTTACTCTTTTAGCCAAGAATACAATTCTGGGAATTTCTGTTTTAGTTTTTTTGTTTTACAATAAGCCATTGTTGTTAACAGAACATTAATAGCAACGTTGACACACTCTTGTTTTCAGTATGCCAAAGTAAATGCACTATGGGCAAGAGTTAAAGAATATAGAAAAAAATTAAATTTTTATTAAAAGCAGATCTTCTAAAATAAATTATTAGGGCAAGTAAAAATATGCATTAAAAACATGAAAAATATGCAGTTAATGCACGTAGTTTTGCAAAAATAACTCACTAAAACTTCCAATAAAATTTTATAGAATGTGTATTTTTTTCAAATTGCAAAAAAAAATATTTTGCTTAAAGCAAAATATGAAAATGTTTAAATTTTTATATTTTTAATACATTTCTAATGAAAAATATGCACAAATATCCATTAAAATGCACAAAATATGCATTAAAAAGGAACCAAATATGCAATTTAAGCTAAAATATGCAAACACATGCATTTTTGTTTTAGAATTGGTGATTCGAACACATTAGTTTTTGACTATTGAGAAAAATTGCATTTGCATGGAAATTCTTGCCCTATAAATTATATTTAGGTTGAATTCTGTTAAAATCGAATTTATTAGCATTTTAAATCGAATGAATTTCTTTTTGAAAACATGAACACTAGAAATTTTGAAGTTATAGCATGCGTTGTTGAAAATCAACAGAGCAAGGTCTCATAGCACTCATTCGTTTCTCTCTAAGTCAAAGTTTTGCTCAAAAGGACCAAGAATGTCAGAAGACAATCAGTCTTGACCATTCACGGTTTCAGCAATTAATAAAAGGGGAAAATACATACGCCACCATGTCCAAGTCAATGTGTTTGTTGTTTTTTGTCTACGGTGACGTATGATTTTTCATAACCGCATGGTATACTGAATAAAAAGTATACAGTTATAATTTTGCGAATTTGAAACTCAAATCTGTATGACAAATTTTCCAATACATTATATCTTATCCCATAGTATTCCTTTGGATTTCTTTGTGCCAAAGTGTTGCTCATAAGGCTTTTTTATATTGTTTGGTAATTCCCTTTTAATTGATGATGGTGGTGCTGATGGTGCTGCTGATGGTGTTGATGGCTGTTCTGTGCAGTGTTGCCATTTCAGTGCTTTTCGGGTATTTTTTGGTGCTTTTTTCCTTCCCGTACCCGGTGATTTTTTACAAATACCCGTTTAAAAAAGCGGGTATTTACAGTGCTTTTTCAGATTTCTGGCAGTGCTTTTAGTGCTTTTTGTACAGTTTATATTTTTGGTATTTGTTCTCGTTTTTTTTTTTTAATTTTTCTTAAATTTTCTGTCAAAGTTGAAAAAATAATACGAACTAAACAAAAAATACATTTTTTCACAATGTTTGTAGTACAATTTTAAATAGCAACTTCGATATATTTAAACTTCAAAATTTTTAGATATTAGTTTGGTGCTTTTTTTTTTTTTTTTTTTTTAAAGAGAAGCAACACTCAGGAAATTCTTCCTATTAATTAACGTGTTGCTTCCTTTGGAAAGGGGATATAGAAGAAGTGAAAGGTGGTGAAAGATGAAGGGCTTCAAATATGGCAACACTGTAATTGCGCGAGATGTTGAATTTTTTAGAACAGTTGTTGCGCGCCATCTGATGGTGAGTTGGCGAACTTTGTTGAAGCTTTTTAGTTCATAGCCCTGTTATATTATTTTACTTCGGTGGGGTTAAGTGCTATGGGAACACCGAAGAAGGACGCTGCGATATGTATGAGGGATAGAAAAAACTCATACATATAACTATTTCTCATAAATTGATGTTGCCTTGATTGGGGCTCGAACCCGCAACCTCACGTGTAACAGTCCAACGCGCTAACCATTACACCACAGCGCCCATTACCCCTTTTTTGGTTATTTTTTGAACTATTTTTACACAATTTTACAAAGCTAAAATGTGTTTTTAAATTCTTAACTTAGATTTTTCAAAAAATCAATATCGTGCTTTTTTACCCCATTTTTGGTAAATTTTTACCCTTTTTACCCGTTTTCACAATGCTCACGGTGCTTTGCTATCTTCAAAAGTTGGCAACACTGGTTATGTGTCTGCGTTTTTATTCTGTCTTTCGTATTTCCATTGAATTTGTATTCTTTGTTGTTGCTACACTTAAGGGCCTTCTACTATGTTGTTTTCTATCTCGTTTTGTTTGCCTTTGCCAATTGAATTGAATGTTGCTTACTTGCCTCTAGCCGTGTTCTTTATTTTCTGTTTGCCTAATCGAAAATGTTTTATTAAAAATCTGTGCTACATGATGATGT
Source organism: Leucophora obtusa (assembly GCA_949987735.1). Taxonomy (NCBI): domain Eukaryota; kingdom Metazoa; phylum Arthropoda; class Insecta; order Diptera; family Anthomyiidae; genus Leucophora; species Leucophora obtusa. The sequence continues at coordinate 196,119,838 of OX465298.1, forward strand.
CATCATCATCCAAATGTTGCCCTGTTTTGTGGTTATAACACAGAGCCATTAGGTGTTCTGTATTAAGTAGTTCTGCTGCTGTTGACAATGTGTGTTGCATGCAACAACTGTGGAGTTAGCACTTGATCAAAAACGTAAGTAGATTTTAAAACATTATTAAGGAAGTAATAAAAAGTTTGGTAATTTAAGGGTTTTTGTTTGCAGTGAAATTGATACCAAGCGGTTGAGAGGAAAAATAAATATTAAAAATTAAGGCGATAATGGCCAAGAAAATCGAAATAATCTGGAAAGTCAATAATCATTGAAAATCGTAAATGTACTTATACTTTACCTTCAGCGATCGGCTCAATTAGAATCGATTTTACGAAATTAGTTGCGGAACCCTTTTCGTGGAACTTATATTAGGGTGGAAAAGAGGCATCAGAAGTGAGGACACCCTTCACACCTGACTCACTCTCAAAATAGGGCATACACTTGAGCATTAAATCAGATTTCTGCGCAATCTACCGTTAAAACACCATCTTGTTTAAAAAAAACTCCTTAGTGTTTTTACTGAGGTCGCCGAAAGTTGGAGTATTGTCACCAGAAGTGTTAAGCGCTAATCTTTGAATCTAAACCGGTTAGCCACATTGGTTATTAGGCCAATTGTTTTGTCCGCATTCTGTAGCAATGGATAGCGCGTTGGACTGTTATATAGAGGGTTGGGGTTCGTGCGCCAACGACGACATCAAGTTTTACAAATACATACAATATAAAACATAATAGGAAGAATTTCCTCAGTGTTGCTGATCTTTGAACAAAAAAAATTGCTAAGCCGCAATCATATCTATGTATATGTGCCAATCGTCCAAAGTTTATCAGTTAGGGCTCACATTCTTCTTCCTAAACGATTCCTTGGCAATAAAATTGTTTTTACTTTTTCGTACATTTCGGAATTTATAACGCTGTAAAACAAAAACTGATTCGAGAATTAAATTATATAGTTCCCGAGCAAGAAATCGCTTAATATACCTTTGGCAATACCATTAAAGCTCAATGAAAGACATGATCTTTCTATGGAGACTAGCTCAAAACATAGACCGATTTTAACCATTTGCAGTTTCGTCCAATTATCATCAGAGTTGTATTACATATTGTGATAACATGGACAGACGGATAGACATCACTAAATCGATTTAGAAAGTGATTCCGGTGTTCTGTAACTATGTGAGAAGTTTCTTACATAAAAATTGCAACTCTGCCATATTTAAAACAGAGTGAGCATCATAATGTCAAATTTAGCCAGAGGTATGTAAAAAAAATTTACTTATATTCAGTTTCAAATTTTGTGACTCACCCTGTTTTAAATATCATAGACACATCGTAAAGTTGCAATTTTTATGTGAGTAAAGGGCGGATTATGGGACCGTAAACGTAAATGTGATGTAACTGTACCGTGCCGTAGCTAAAAAGTACACTTATAGATTATCGTAAACGAAATTACTATTTAGCATCTATTTCATGTGGTTTTATATTTTATTCTAAATTTATTTGTTAATTTTTATTCCTTATTTGTTGTTTGAATCAATTTTCTTTATTCATTTCATATTTTTTCCGACTAAAATCAATCAGCTGTTTCGATGCCGGATAGAAAATTCTGATTTCAACAGAATGATCCGGCAAGTTCGTTTACATTTACGTGTTAGTAACCATTCGTATACATTTCTTCGTGTGGTATCGAAACAGCTGATTCGTTACAGATACGTTTACGGTTGGGTAACTCAGCCTTAACTTCTCACATAGTTACAGAACACCGATACTGGTCAGTGTTGCCATAACGGCGATTTTCTCGTCAGATCTAGCGATTTTATTTAGCCCCTAGCGGTAAAAATTGTCCTGTAGTTATTAGCCAAAAATCTAGCGATTTTTTATCAGCCGTAATGTAATTTTTAAAAATCAGTTTTATGTTGAAAAATATTAGAAAATTCGCATATTGATATTATTTTATTATTAAAAAACAACTTCTTAAACGATTTTAGTAAAAAAACTTTCTAAAAAATACACATTTCGATAAAATATGGGTAGGTAGTTTGTCACTGTAAAATGCACTCTTTTGAATATTTTCAATACTAATATTAATTCAATGAAAATCGCGATTCATTATTTGAAGCTTAAGAACCGTAAGTTGTTTTTCACGTGGGAAAATTTTACTCGAACTTTAAAGGCTTCAAACTGTAGTTTAAATTATAAAAATTAACAATTTTTTTAATTTTATAACAAAGACACAATCACAATATACACAAAATGTCACTTTTTCACCAGAAAAATAATAGTATTGTATATTAAATTTGCGTGAAAACAAACTCTACACACTTTTCACGTGAAACTCATTATCGTAAAAAATATTTTTTTTTATATGGAGTATAACAGTTTTTTCACGTGAAATCGAAACAAATTACGGTGCTTTAATCGTACAATTTTTTACTATTTACAAGTTTATAACACTTCTTATGAACATATTAAAGAAATTTTTGAGTAAAAACTCCTTTAAGTACCATTTTTCAACAATCTAGCGATAAAATCGCTAAATTCTGCCACTGTTTATAAATCTAGTGATTTTCTAGCGATTTTTGGGTCTGATCTAGCCATTTATTTTGAAAATTTGTTGGCAACACTAGTACTGGTTGAAGGGTGGTCCAATCATAATGCACGATGTTAATTGTGAGTCACACCTTAACGTCAAGCTTTTTGCCCAACTTAATTTGACATTTCTTTGTTTCAGTGTTTGACAAATTCAACCATGTAGAGGTACACAATTGAGCAGCGCGTTAAAATTGTTGCAGCCTTTTACGAAAATGGGCGTTCAAATCAAAATGCATTTCGTGCACTTCATCTTCAGCGACGAGGCATACTTTCATCTCAGTGGATTCGTTAACAAGCAGAATTGCCGAATTTAGGCAAATGAGAATCCACGAGTGATTGTTGAGAAGCCGATGCATCCACAAAGAGTGACTGTTTGGTGCGATTTATGGGATGGCGGCGTCATCGGACCGTACTTCTTAGAAAATGAGGTCGTGCAAGCAGTTACCGTGAACGGTGTTCGCTATCGCGAGATGATAACGGACTTCTTGTGACCAGCAATTGAGGATATGGACCTGGACGATATGTACTTCCTACAGGATGGTGTCACTTGCCACATAGCCAACGAAACAATGGCTCTTTTGCGAAATTTGAGAAATTCAATGGACGTGTTATCCCACGTCGTGACGATGTTAATTGGCCGCCACGATCATGACACCGTTGGACTTCTATCTTTGGGGATATTTAAAAGAAAAAGTGTACGTCAATAAGCCAAGAACAATTCAGAGCTTTAGGATGAGATAATTCGGCACATTAACGACATTGAACCTCAATTATGTCTCATTAGTTCAAATAAACTTTTGATGAAAAAAGGGAATGGATAACCATTTATATTACGTATTTAAAAAAAAAAGTTCAAGAAATCACAATTTAAAATTTTCCAATGATTACCGGATTAACTTCTTTCCTCTTTTACCTTCATTTTGTTTCTCTTCAGCCATTTTAACAATCAATTCTTCTTCCTCCTACACGAAAAAAAAACAGCTTATGTAGTTTTGTATCCTAAGCTATTTGAAATATGTTTTATACCAATCTCAAACGTTCCCTTTCCTCAGCTTCACGTTCTTGTCTTAAACGCATTGCCTCAATTTCTTCATGAAAACGTTTAATTTCTTTGGTCAACCATTGACGTTGGTCACGTAATTTATCAATTTGTAAACGTTTATATGATAAATTATTTTCCATTTCCTCCGAAACCGTATCAAATTTTGATTGTATTTCATTTATTGTAGTTTTAAGACGTTCAATGGCAGAATAGAAATAATCCATACAATTGTTAGTGCAAACATTTTCCAGAGCTGTTTTTTCCTTGTGATTTTCAATATCAATTACGTAATTTTGTTGTATGATATCGTTACGATATTGATTTTGATTAATATTTGAGCGTAACCATTTTAAGTAACAACGTTTTTCAATAGAATCCCAGACTAGAAAAAGTGTAAAGAATATTTAAAGGGGTTTGTTTATTGTGATATTGTATGTTAATGATGACTTACTGTGACTATTTGTTATTTGAGTATGTAGTAATACGACAGTTAATCTCTTTTTAGTATCCCCTTTCATTTTCGTCAGCACTAATAGTTTTTGCAATATTTCTTTTAAATTATTTTTATTATCCTGGAACTCCTGCTCCACATTATGAAACATTTTTAAAAGTTGTTTGATGTTACTGAAAACAAATTTAAATGAAAGAAAACTTGAGATTTATGAGGAATTTTAACTTTAAAGAGAAAAAGTTTTCAAATACGTTTGACTAAGATTAAGATAGAAAGATTTATACAGAAAAACTAGGAGATCTAAAAGAGCATTCTTAAATCCACGTCTAATTGACAGATATATCTGTTAAAATATTTGCGGAAGAGGCCTTTCTAAAAGCAACGCGGCAATGGCTCATGTGTGAGTGTTTAGTTTCTTTAAAAAACTCATAATTGGAGTTTAAAAGGTCTTAAAAGACATACAGTTTAGGTTCCCAAAGTACCTGTCAAAAAAATGTATCGTTAAATTTAAGACGATTTGTTAATTAATCATGGATGGTAACCGAAACGAATGCGGTTATCGTTAGGGTAACGATATTTTAGGTTATTTCGGTATCGGTATTTTAAGAATAACGGTATTTGAGATATTTCGGTAACGGTATTTTAAAGATAACGATATTTGGGTTATTTCGGTAACGGTATTTTAAGGTTAACGGTATTTCAGTTATATCGGTAACGGTATTTTAAGGGTAACGGTAGTCAGTTATTTCGATGCATCTTGTAATTTTTTTACAAAAAACAAACGAGATTTAAAACAGAACCAATTTATCCGCTTAATGTACAAAAAATACTCAATAACCACGGGAAATTACCAAAAGCAGAGAATTAAAAATAACGGTAACGGTATTTTAGGGATAACAATATTTCATCAATAGGGTAACGGTATTTTAAGGGTATTGATATTTCATTTATTTCGGTATCGGTATTTTAAGGACAACGGTATTTCAGTTATTTCGGTAACGATATTTTAAGGATAACGGTATTCCGGGTATTTCGGTAACGGTATTTTAGAGGTAACGGTAGTTAGCTGAAAGGGTTTTGAATCGATAACGGTATTTTAGCGGTATTGCCTGCCAACCCTGTAATTAATACATTTGAGGTTAAAAAAAACAACAACTGTTCTAATATTCAACATATCGCGCAATTACAGTGTTGCCGTATTTGAAGCCCTTCATCCTTCCCCGCCTTTCACTTCTTCACTATCCCCTTTCCAAAGCAAGCAAATCGTTAAGTAATAGGTAGAATTTCCTGAGTGTTGCTTCTCTTTAAAAAAAAAACAAAAAAAAAGATTATTTGTATTTAAAGATTTACACTCAAATACATTAAAATTTTTTAGCTCTTATAAAATAAATTTGTTGTTATTTTCCATGATAATTTGATTTATAAGACTGTTATAAAAATCAACAAAATGTTATTGCATTTGGGTATTAATGTTTTGTATAACTGCATTTTTAAAAATCTTACGATTTGTGATTCATATATCATTTATCAATTGGATTTCTTTTAAGATCGTTATTTAATTACAATTTAAACTTACTTTATTGGTTTTACGACTTGTCTTTCGATATCAATTTTCTCATCTTCTGTTTTCGATGATATGCTAGCAAAAATATAATTCACATATTTCTTTAACTGTTCTAAATCCATTCTAAATTTATATTTATGCAAACATTTTTCAGGAAATTTTAGTAAGACATCAATCCAAACAAAATTTTGTAATTTTCTTCGATTTAAAAACTCTTCCATAGACCAATTGAAAATGTGATGTATTTTCTTTTCATCTGGTTCTTCGTAAGAATAATGACAAAAATTTATGTTAAATAAAAAATTTAATTGTCGCCATATCATCTCTTCTAAACGTTCAATAGCGAATTTTTTGAAGTATGAATATTTTCGTTGTTTTCCAAGAATTCCTTGAAGAGCATTTGGTGTCAAACGTTTAGCAAATGCCGAGTGATCTAACAGATCTTCTAAAAGTTGATAATCATATATAAATTGTGATTTTCGATTAAAGAACGCCAAATTTTTAAATGTTTTCATTTGATCTTTAGTATTTGCTTCAATTTTATTCGGAATTTGATCTGCCTCACTCTCTTTTGCTGAGATCTGATCTTTTTTGTTGTTGTCCAACATTGTTTTAATTTTGAAAATCTCACTATAAGGTTTTGAATTATGTTGCTAGTTTTTGAATTGTTATCTCTTCTTTATTTTCCCTATTTAGCAGAAATTGTTTTAAAAACAATTGTAAAAAATAAAAATATTTATATTAAGGGTTTTCACAAGGGGTGTACTATTTGTTGTATCGTTGTATCGTCCTAACAAAAAACAGAGTTGTTAAAAATTAAATTGAAAAAATACAACATTTGAGAATAGCATGATACCGCTGAATTCAATGTTGATAGCCGTTTTTCAAAGTTAGCGCTCGTATACACGATATTCGCGATTAAAAATTTTGACGCTAAGGTATCAAAAAAATTATATTTTTATACTTCTGGGATAATTTTTAATTATAAATTTATCAAATTTGATTAAATATGTACAATATTAAGGAAGCCGTAATTTTTTTTTTTGCGAAATTATTTTTTCGCAAAAACATTTTTTTCTGCATATAATGTACATTGTAAAATGTTATGTTATTTTGTGTATATTCAATAGGGTTTAGACAAATATTCAATAGTGTTAAAATAAAATTTCTTTGGAAAAAAAAATTGCAAAAAAAATTTTTACGCGAAAAAAATACCGAAAAATTGTATTTAACAGAGTTGGATTGATTTAAATTAAAAATGATCCCAAAAGTATAAAAAGTATCGTTTTATGGTACTTTAGTATTGAAATTGTAAATCGCGAATACGAGCGCAAAATTCGAAAAACGACTAGCACCATTGAATTCAGCGTATTCAAATTAGCTTTACTAGTAGGGTGCCCAGCTTGATAAAAAAAAGTGTCAAATTTAAACACAGTGTTATCGACAAATCTTAAGCCTAAACCACATATACGCAGTGTCGACCGCAGTGCGACGTTTTGTCGATAAAGCAGTTTTATATCTCCTCTATTTGTCACTGCCGAGAAATTAGAAAAGTTTATAAATAAACAAGAGCTGTTTTTAAACAAAACGCAAGAACTTTTTAAAAATATTAAATCGTTTTCGCGAAATTCAAGAACAAAGTTTGACAGCATGCCACTGTCCACTGGCACTTTCACTACGTGGTTTGGGCTATAGTTTTAAGTCTATCGAAATACCTACTCTCCTATTTTGATTTTTTCGAATTTTATAGCTATAATTGTAACTACTTGTAAAGAAAACGACTATCCCTTCTTACCTGACTTTTATTTTATTTTCGGTAAACAAATAAAATTAAAATATTTGGGGCCATTTTTGTACGAAAGCTGTTTTCGTATATGGACTTCGCCGAAACGCGAAAGAGAAAGCTCGTGAAACTCTCTTGTTACATTATTGATCATTTCACTTTATTAAATGTACCTATTGGTATTTGGAGAAAAAATTATTCTTCGAAATACAACAATTTTAATAAAGAATAAATACTTGACAACTAGAGATTATAATTTTACGATAAAAATTAATGCCAACTATATTAGAGATGACAAATTCAGCGCAAACTCTACGAGATTTCTATCCCGTGTAGATGTGCCTTCACAGTGTGAATAAGGGCAGTTCACACGTAGCTGTACCCCTATCTGTAGTGGGATTCTCTAACTTTTTAACGACAAAATTCGGTTGTTAAGTTGTCAGTTTACTATGAAAACTTGTCAATTTAACTACCGAATTTTGTCGTTAAAAAGTTACAAGTTATGAAATATATTTCGTATCCTGTAGTGGGGCGCTTGCATGAACGTTTCTACATCTTTCAACGGCTCGTATTTTTAAAATAAGATGCTATGATTTTCTATATTTTTTTGTATGCAACGACATCTGTTGATTAACTTGGGCTAGTGGATACTTTTATCTGTCTCACCGTATTTGCACTTTACATCCTATTTCTGTTTTGAGAGCTTGCTAGAAAATTGGAAGAAATACGTTAGTTACTCAAAAGCGCGAATCCATTTTTAATAAACCGAGCTTTCTTTGTACCAAAATACCAATTATTCTGCCATTTTAATTCCAAACTGCCGACTGTGAAAGATCATTTAAAACCTGAGTGCTGTAAAGGGAAAATTCAAGTCAGTGTTTTTTTTTGAAAATTTCCTTGAAGGAAAATTATATTTTTTCTCTAAAGGAATTGGAGACTGTTTATATATATATATATTTCATTTTAAGTGAAGATAAAAGCTTTTTATGTGAGTATTTTCCTGTCGTTTTGCATGATTTTTTTTCCCTTCATGTAAAGCAAACGAGTTTTATTTTTTTTTATCACAAAGGAATATCGTTTCTTTTCAATCTCTCACAGCTTTTGGGCATTTCTTTTTTGGTTTGGACTGCTGGGAGGTACCTATTTTTTGCCAAGGTACGTTTTTGGCCTCTTTGGCTACTGCTATAATAAAAGGCTGAGCCTGAATTAGTTGGTAAATGCAGTTGAGTGGATCGAATTTTTTTTTTTGGCACAAATTGGTACAAAATTGGTCTGTTGGAGCTGGTAAAGGAAGGCTTAATTGGTTATTTGCTTTTGGTTTTCCATAAAGTATCACATAAGATTCGGGACATATTTTGGGTTTTTTTCCCTTTGGTGCCAACTCTAAATGGTAATTTAATTTTAGTTGATTTCTATTTGTTTTTGATATCAAATTCTGATCAAACTTTTGGTTTATACAGATTGGCACTTTTTGTGTGGGATAAAATCATAAGCGGGTATTTACACTAACAACAATCCTAATTTGATGCAGAAGAAGAATAGCTTGCATTTCCAATTACTCTCTCTCTCACTTGCTGATTTGGGGATAATTACATCAGTTCATAAGCAAGTGTTAAAGTGCGTGTCGGTCAGCATTAAATCCTATAAAATCGTCTTGTCGATTGCCGTCGGTAAAATGATATTGCCAAAATATTATTAAATATCCCTAAAGTGGTTGTGGAAATCTAATTTAATTTAGAAACAAATTTTTTTTTGAAAACAAAATAATCTTAATAGTGCCTTAAAACAGGTAGCAATTTATTACATTTATAAACAGAATTTCCTTGTGGTGTGTAAAAGGTTATGTTAAAATTTGGGGAAAAAAATGCTAAGAAAAAAATCATTCTAGTGATATTCGAAATCCTAATTCGAAATCCCTGAATCGACGAACAACAAATATCATTGCAAAAATTGCAACAAACTAAAATAATTTGAACAAATAAAAATTTTATATACTTTCATACCAAAAACCGTGCAAATTGGAAAAACAAACAACCAAAATTTTATAATTTATTATACGCCCTAAAATAACTTTCAAAACTAAGGAAAAAATCCTTAGTGTAGTGAATTATTTAAAAACTTTTAAAAAATAATTTTACCAGTGTCTAATATTTTTTTTGTTCCTGTGCTCCAGTGTAAAAATATTTTTGCTTAAATTTGCTAAAAACTCAAATTTACCGTATTTTGGGTTTTCGTTTTTTTATATTGTCTTTATAATTCTAGCCAAAGCAAAGTTCATACAACACACATTGTTACATATATGTTGAATATTTAACATACGTACCAGTACATGGTTATTTCTGTTAGTAACATTGCTAAATGCCTGCAAGTTTTTTTCTGTAGTGTCATAACAGTGAGTCTGTATGAGCTTTGAATTGGTTAATTACCAATGGTCATGAATTTGCAAAAGTTTTAACTTAATTAATAGTTATTATTAAAAAAAAAAAAAATTTTTAATTTAATTTAGCCATTTAAAATATTAAAATCGGTGTTTCAAAAGTTTTACAAAGAGAAATCAATTTTTTTTGCTAATCAAACTCTCTTAATTATGGAAAAAGAAACCAGAGCAAAATAATTACAATAGTGAAACCAACAACAACATTTACTTACAGCTTACAACCTGCATCGAGAGTACTTTCGACGAGGGAGCGGCTTTACTATTCAGCAATGTAAGTGTTTCTTTAAAAAGAAAAAGCTCATTTTTTTATATTTTCTTCTTCTTCTTCATATTTTTTTTCCTTTGTTTTTATTTTTAATTTCTACCAAACTATCTTCTTTTTTTTACAAAAGATTCAATCACCCTTTGGATACTTTTTGTTTAGGGTGACCAGCCGAAATTTTTTTATTTGTTTTAAAGTATCCTTTGGATAATGTTTACATTTTTAATGGGTTTAAAAGGGGTGATTAAATAAATGAATAAACCTTAATATAACTACTTAAATTCAAAGGATTTTCATGCTAGAAGATAATTTTAGCCATCAAAAAGTATTTAATAACTAATAAATTGTTTCTTTTTCCTTTTGCTGGTCGCAATAAAACTTAATCTGAATGAAATTGAAAGCATTTAGATATATGAACGAACTTTGAAACACGGAATTCAATATACATATATATATAGATTTAGGTGTAAGTTTATACGTATGTTAGTTTTTTCCTGTTACCTCTACTACTTTTCCTTAAGTTTTTTTCCCCTTTCTTTTTTTTTTTTTTTTTTTTTTGCTCTTAAAATTGATATTAATTTATCACAATATTACTGTCTATTCAAATAGCCTTTTGATTGCACTTTTTAAATGTATTTCTTGATATATTTACTTGGGTTTAGACCCATAAGTTCGCTAATCGCAATGTTATTATTAAACCTAGGATTAAACGGATTTTGAATTATCAATAAAAATTATAATGGGTTATTTCTGAATTTAAAATAATCTGTTTGATTTCACACTAAGGGGATACGCTAGTTGTAGTGGTATTTGGGGTCATAAATTTTAACTTTTAAAGATTTACTTTATTTATGATCAAGGATGGGAGGGCAAGAAGACTGGTACATCAACATCCTGTACCGTCAACCACGCTTCTACAATTTACATTTTCCCACATTGGTACCAATTCTTTTGTTTAAAATTTCTTTCAATTCTTCCTCGATTTCTACATTCTTTCTTTTATTAAATATTTGTGTTGCACGTATATTAAAATAATTTATATATAGCATGGTGGTATTGGGTACGACGAAGCCTTGAACCCCCCCAAACGACGAGCAATAAGGCTGGAATAAATACGTGCACCCGCTTCATGATTGCCCTGACCAACATCTACCATTGTTACAACCTATGTTGCATGCTACATTATAAATTTGGCGCCCAACGTGGGGCCCGAGCAAGTCAAAATGTTTTTATAATTCCATCTTATTTTTGCATTTTCTATGGTGTGTCATATTTTGTTCGGCTCCGATTAAATTATCTTTCATTTTAGTTTCGGAACTTATCTGATTGTTTTCCCTTATTTTTTTTTCCTCTGGGTACCATTAAAATTTCGCTTGGATTTAATTGTGATTCAGTTTGAACAAAATATTCACATTTAACCCTGAATTTATTGTTATCTAGCCTTCATTTATTTGTGAACTCATAAGATTTACTGTTTGAACTGTTAGGAATTCAGTATTTGGATGTAAAAGCTAGAACTGACCTCAGTTTAAAATTATCGAATAAGTTTACCCTACATTACTGCAAAGGGAATTATAGAGCTTTTAGTTAGTTTTATCCGTTGCAGTGAAGTCGCTTTTCTTTTAATTTTCCTCTTTCCTTATCTATATTTTCCGCCAACCCTGGTTTTGTAAATTCGTTTGAGCATTAATCTACAACATGCTGTTACCTTGGTGACATGAAATCAAACAGACCATAAATATATTTATTTTTATTTTTTTGCGAACGTGTCGTACCGCAATTTTTAATTAAAAAGAAAACCTTAAATTTTTTTTATTTTTATTCGTTTAAATCTTTTAATCGTCTGGAAAACCTGAAGTACAGATTTGGAGATTAAAGATTGAATTTTTTTTTTTATTTGTTAATTTTTCTTTTTGCATGATTATTTACTAGCATTTTGAGTTTGACTTGGTTATGCACATCCATTTATTTTAGCTCGGGTAAGTGAAAAGTTAAAGTGTATCTAGAAGATCACATTTTTGGTTTTTTTGGGTAACCGCTTTTCCACTTGGTTTATAAAAACGGTTTCTAACTGAAAACCAACTCACTTTTAATTAGTGATTTATCATTCATTTCCCAAAATATTCGGTAACGCTGATTTAACCTTCCCTTTAGCATTGCTGTTTTTACATCTGATACGTTTTATTTTATTTTGAGTAAAATTTTTGGGTTATCGAAAATATTCTGGGGATTTTTGTGTATTTTTTTTTTTTTTTGTTGTTCAGGATTTCATCTTAAATCATTTATTGGTTTTCGATATTTTTTTCGTTTCATATTCCTTCGAAAGGAATTTTTATTTTTTTTGGCAGAACGCAAAAATTTTTGCTGGGTGTATACCACTATATATTTTCTGTAAGTTAGTTCTGATTTGTCTGAAATGGGCCTGGGTGAAGGTGCTCAAGGTGGCACTGCTTCTGGTGGTGCTGATAAGCATCCAAATTGTGATGCATGCGACACTCCAATAGTGTCTAAAAGTTTTCTAATTACCCCTGTTTGTGGTCATAATTTTCATAAGGAGTGTTTGCAAAAGATAATAAAATTGCGTCCTTACTGTCCCGTTTGCAACACCAGAATAGTGAGTGAAGGTCCTCAGAAGTCCACACGTGCTCAGAACAAACCGCTGGTGAATGAACAGGCGGGTATTTGTCCGATTTCTGGGACTGTAGCACCTGATGATTCGGTTAGGGATCCTTCCTCTACAGTACCAACTAACCCCCCTGTTGTGTCCGTAGATTCACTTAAAGAAATGATTTCTGCGATAGTTTCTGCTCAGAACGCCCAGTTATTAGCTACTTTGAATAGCCATATTTCCACACTTGTGGATCAGAATGTGCGGTCCAGTCTTGCTGGCCTGAATCTCCCTGCTTCTTCTGCTGTTCAGACAATTCCCCAGGTGGAGCAGGCACCGGGTTCACGCCGGTTTGAACAATCGGTTTTGCCACCTGTTCAGGAAATCCAGCAACCAATTCCACCTCTTGTTCAACCGAAAAGCCAACAGCAGAATCAAACTCAAACTTCACCGCAGGTTGAACGCACGCCGCCTTATCATATGCCGGATGTGTCTGCAGTGGAGCAGCGTACGTTTAGAGAGTTTTTAGGTCTCGACTCGAGCGGCACCGGTAATAATTTAAATAATCCTTATAGACCCGGTCCCTTTAATTCTGCTCTGAATACTTCAGTTTTTCATGCTCCTTCATCGTCAGATTTGCGAGGTCGCCCTGATAAGGTTTTGCAAATTATCTCGAACTGGAAACTAAAATTCAGTGGTGGTCCGAATAGTCTGTCCGTGGAAAATTTTATCTACAGGGTAGAGGCTTTGACAGTCCAGACATTGCGAGGGGACTACAATCTCCTTTGTCACAACGCTGGCCTACTTTTTGACGGAAAAGCCAACGATTGGTTTTGGCGATATCACCAGTCCGTGTCGATTATGGAGTGGCCCGAATTATGCAAAGCCTTGAGAAAACAGTACAAGGACTCTAGAACAGACGTCGACCTACGTGAGCTGATTAGAGACCGGAAACAAAAGGCTAACGAGACTTTTGATAGCTTCTACGAATCTATAGTGGAATTGACCGATCGACTTACTGAAAAACTTTCGGATAGAACGTTAGTAGAAATTTTGCGGCGAAACCTGCTCCCGGATATTCAGCATGAAATCCTGAATTTGAGTATTCACTCCGTAGAAGATTTGCGAGATATATGCAGACGTCGTGAGTTTTTCATGCAGGACATTCGTCGGAGACAAGGAATACAGCTCACTCGACCTTCTCCAATGCAAAGAAGAATTGCCGAAGTCGAGCAGGATTTCGAGGAAAATACTTCGGGGCTGCCAGAGGAAACAAACTTGGAGATTTCAGCTTTGAGTTTGACTTGCTGGAATTGTAAGAAAACTGGACACAGGTACCATGATTGCTTGGCTGAAAGAACCGTCTTTTGTTACGGATGCGGCGCTCCCGATACGTATAAACCATGCTGTAGAAAATGCAGTCCAAAAAACTTGAGAGCGAGTGCACTGCGGGGTGCACAGAAGCCACAGGAGTCACTGGAACAGGCAATGGAGTGACTATTTTGCGAAAGCCTGTGAATAACGATTTTACCACCGGATGTGACGACGTGATTACCGGACACGACTTGATTAGCACCGGAAATGATAATTTTAAACCTTTGGAAATCAGTTCGAGATTATTCAAACCTTTTCATGTGCGTTTGAGGGAATACAATGAGGCCCGTATTCGAATTTTTGGCAATGAACCGAAACTAACTCGTTCTGCGAAGCGTATGCGTTCATTCTGGCAAAAAGTTAGGAATCTTAGAAAAAGAATAGTCTGCTCAGTTTTGAATAAACCGTGTGACGTAAGACCATATGCTGAGGTTATCCTCTTTGGGGAAAAGATGTTGGGTCTGATGGATACTGGCGCGTCTATCAGCTGTTTGGGTTCACAAACGGCTAAAAACTATCTAGCTTCCGGTTCTTTCTATCGAAAATTGAGGACTTCTGTAAAAACGGCGGACGGCGGTAGCCAAAAGATAGTCGGTTATATCGAAACCTGTATTTCCTTCAATGGGGTTGAAAAACCAATTGAGATTTTTATTGTGCCTGGTTTGGAAAAGGATTTGTTTCTGGGAGTTGATTTTTGGGAGCTTTTCGAATTACTTCCGCCGGGTTTAACTTATATAAATTCGTTTAATATGGTCTCGGAGATCAATGAGTTAGGAAACCAGATACCGTTATCTGCCATTCAAAAACAACGTCTGGGTCAAGTAATTTCTATGTTTCCATCTTTCGCTAATGAGGGCCTGGGAAAAACAAACGTGCTTTCTCATGTTATTGATACCGGTGATGCGAAGCCCATAAAACAGCGGCATTTCCCGGTTTCGCCCGCTGTTGAAAAACTTATATACGATGAGTTAGACCGTATGATTTCTCTTGGGGTCATCGAAGAGTCAAATAGCGCGTGGTCTTCTCCTGTAGTGTTGCACAGAAAACCCGGAAAGAATAGGCTTTGTTTAGACAGTAGGAAATTAAATTCGGTCACAGTTGGTGATGCCTACCCATTACCGCAAATTGATGGCATTCTGAGTAGACTTCCCAAAGCCGAATATATAACAAGCTTAGATCTGAAGGATGCTTTTTGGCAGATTCCATTGGAATTGGGATCTCGAGAGAAAACAGCATTTACCGTTCCTGGGAGGCCGCTTTACCACTATAAAGTAATGCCTTTCGGGCTTTGTAATGCTCCACAAACAATGTCCCGCCTCATGGATAAGGTCATTCCTCCGGCTCTCAGGACGGAGGTGTTTGTTTATCTCGATGATCTGCTGATCATTTCGGATTCTTTTGAGAGGCATCTAGAAGTTCTAAGGATTGTTGCGGTGAAAATTCGTGAATCAGGACTGACGATAAACGTAGAAAAGAGTCATTTTTGTGTCCCAGAAGTGAAGTATTTAGGCCATTTGGTAGGTAATGGGGTCATTCAGACGGATCCGGAAAAAGTGTCCGCCATAACTGACTTTCCAGTTCCGCGATCTATAAAGCAAATTCGCAGATTTTTAGGGATGACGGGTTGGTACCGGAAATTTATCAGGAATTACGCTTCTATTACCACACCTTTGACTGATTTGTTGAAGGGTAAAAGAAAATTTGTATGGACCGAAGAAGCCCAAAAAGCTTTCGAGATTTTGAAGACTCATTTGAGTACCGCACCTGTTTTGCACAGCCCCGATTTTGCGCAGCCGTTTTTCATACATTGCGATGCTAGTAAAACAGGCATAGGAAGCGTGTTGGTTCAGAAAAATGCGGAGGGCGAGGAGGTTCCTGTGGCATTTATGTCCAAGAAACTCAACCAAGCCCAACGTAACTATTCGGTAACCGAACAAGAATGTTTAGCAGCTCTGTTAAGCATAAAAAAATTCAGAGCCTATGTCGAAGGACATGAGTTCACCGTCATCACTGACCATGCGTCATTGAAGTGGCTTATGTCTCAGACGGATCTGAGTACGCGGTTAGCTCGGTGGGCTTTAAAGTTGCAGGGATACAAATTTCACATTCAGCACAGGCGTGGTAGTTTGAATATAGTTCCTGATACTTTGTCTAGGGCCAATACCGAGGACTTGTCCGCATTAGAGATTGAGAGTTTGACAGACTTTGGTGATGAATCAGGGGTTTTCGTGGATTTGAACTCCACACATTTTCAATCAGACGAACACCGTGAGTTATTGGGCAGAATCGGGAAAAACTTGGACAAGATGCCGGACTTAAGAATTGTGGACGGTTACTTGTATAGACGGACAGAGCACGCTACAGGGGAAAAGTTACAGGACGATATGGCCTGGAAGTTGTGGATTCCTCGAGCAATGGTTCCTGAAATTTTACGTCGCGCACATGATAATCCGCTATCGTCGCACAGCGGTATTAATAAAACGTTAGAGAGAATACGCCGGTATTATTTTTGGCCGAATTTAGCGGTTGACGTGAAGGCGTATATAAATAATTGCGAGGTGTGTAAATCATCGAAACACCCGAATCAAATTCTCCGGCCTCCAATGGGGAAAACCTCGGAATCTAGTCGATTTTTCCAGAAGTTGTATGTTGATTTTCTCGGTCCGTATCCGCGCTCTCGCTCCGGGCATATAGGTATATTCATTGTATTGGATCACTTTTCCAAATTTCCTTTTTTGAAACCAGTAAAGAAATTTACGGCTGATCCTATTGTAGAATATCTTGAAACTGAATTATTTCATACATTTGGGGTACCAGAGATAATGGTTTCCGATAACGGATCTCAATTTCGGTCACATCAGTTTAATCAACTCCTTTCGCGTTACGGCGTAAATCACGTATACACGGCGGTGCATGCTCCGCAAGCAAACGCATCTGAGAGAGTTAACCGGTCTGTGATATCTGCGATAAAATCTTATGTGAAGCCTGACCAAAAGAACTGGGATGAGCTATTAAGTAGTATTTGTTGTGCATTGCGATCAGCTGTACATTCGGCTATTGGTACCTCGCCGTACTATCTGGCTTTCGGCCAACATATGGTTACAAACGGTTCGACTTATGCTCTTTTGCGTCAACTGGATATGCTAGACGATCGCGCCGTTAGATTTGATAAAAACGATTCTCTTGAAATAATGGGTAGGAGGGCCGCGGAACTTGTACAAAAACAATTTATAAGAAACGAGAAGACTTATAATCTTAGATCCAGAGAGGTGTCCTATGATGTAGGTCAAGAGGTTTTCCGCCGAAACTTTAAGCAGAGTAATTTTGAGCAAGGATACAATGCGAAATTAGCCCCTACTTTTGTCAAAGCACGCATACGTCGCAAGTTGGGTAATAGTTATTACGAATTGGAGGATTTACGAGGCACATTATTAGGAACTTACCACGCAAAGGATATTCGCCAGTGATTTTGTTTCTTTTGGTTTTATTTTTGCAAGCGTGATCAGCTTTGTTGTTGATACTAACCCCCAAAGTCTGATTTTTGCGGGGGGGAATGTAGTGGGGCGCTTGCATGAACGTTTCTACATCTTTCAACGGCTCGTATTTTTAAAATAAGATGCTATGATTTTCTATATTTTTTTGTATGCAACGACATCTGTTGATTAACTTGGGCTAGTGGATACTTTTATCTGTCTCACCGTATTTGCACTTTACATCCTATTTCTGTTTTGAGAGCTTGCTAGAAAATTGGAAGAAATACGTTAGTTACTCAAAAGCGCGAATCCATTTTTAATAAACCGAGCTTTCTTTGTACCAAAATACCAATTATTCTGCCATTTTAATTCCAAACTGCCGACTGTGAAAGATCATTTAAAACCTGAGTGCTGTAAAGGGAAAATTCAAGTCAGTGTTTTTTTTTGAAAATTTCCTTGAAGGAAAATTATATTTTTTCTCTAAAGGAATTGGAGACTGTTTATATATATATATATTTCATTTTAAGTGAAGATAAAAGCTTTTTATGTGAGTATTTTCCTGTCGTTTTGCATGATTTTTTTTCCCTTCATGTAAAGCAAACGAGTTTTATTTTTTTTTATCACAAAGGAATATCGTTTCTTTTCAATCTCTCACAGCTTTTGGGCATTTCTTTTTTGGTTTGGACTGCTGGGAGGTACCTATTTTTTGCCAAGGTACGTTTTTGGCCTCTTTGGCTACTGCTATAATAAAAGGCTGAGCCTGAATTAGTTGGTAAATGCAGTTGAGTGGATCGAATTTTTTTTTTTGGCACAAATTGGTACAAAATTGGTCTGTTGGAGCTGGTAAAGGAAGGCTTAATTGGTTATTTGCTTTTGGTTTTCCATAAAGTATCACATAAGATTCGGGACATATTTTGGGTTTTTTTCCCTTTGGTGCCAACTCTAAATGGTAATTTAATTTTAGTTGATTTCTATTTGTTTTTGATATCAAATTCTGATCAAACTTTTGGTTTATACAGATTGGCACTTTTTGTGTGGGATAAAATCATAAGCGGGTATTTACACTAACAACAATCCTAATTTGATGCAGAAGAAGAATAGCTTGCATTTCCAATTACTCTCTCTCTCACTTGCTGATTTGGGGATAATTACATCAGTTCATAAGCAAGTGTTAAAGTGCGTGTCGGTCAGCATTAAATCCTATAAAATCGTCTTGTCGATTGCCGTCGGTAAAATGATATTGCCAAAATATTATTAAATATCCCTAAAGTGGTTGTGGAAATCTAATTTAATTTAGAAACAAATTTTTTTTTGAAAACAAAATAATCTTAATAGTGCCTTAAAACAGGTAGCAATTTATTACATTTATAAACAGAATTTCCTTGTGGTGTGTAAAAGGTTATGTTAAAATTTGGGGAAAAAAATGCTAAGAAAAAAATCATTCTAGTGATATTCGAAATCCTAATTCGAAATCCCTGAATCGACGAACAACAAATATCATTGCAAAAATTGCAACAAACTAAAATAATTTGAACAAATAAAAATTTTATATACTTTCATACCAAAAACCGTGCAAATTGGAAAAACAAACAACCAAAATTTTATAATTTATTATACGCCCTAAAATAACTTTCAAAACTAAGGAAAAAATCCTTAGTGTAGTGAATTATTTAAAAACTTTTAAAAAATAATTTTACCAGTGTCTAATATTTTTTTTGTTTCTGTGCTCCAGTGTAAAAATATTTTTGCTTAAATTTGCTAAAAACTCAAATTTACCGTATTTTGGGTTTTCGTTTTTTTATATTGTCTTTATAATTCTAGCCAAAGCAAAGTTCATACAACACACATTGTTACATATATGTTGAATATTTAACATACGTACCAGTACATGGTTATTTCTGTTAGTAACATTGCTAAATGCCTGCAAGTTTTTTTCTGTAGTGTCATAACAGTGAGTCTGTATGAGCTTTGAATTGGTTAATTACCAATGGTCATGAATTTGCAAAAGTTTTAACTTAATTAATAGTTATTATTAAAAAAAAAAAAAATTTTTAATTTAATTTAGCCATTTAAAATATTAAAATCGGTGTTTCAAAAGTTTTACAAAGAGAAATCAATTTTTTTTGCTAATCAAACTCTCTTAATTATGGAAAAAGAAACCAGAGCAAAATAATTACAATAGTGAAACCAACAACAACATTTACTTACAGCTTACAACCTGCATCGAGAGTACTTTCGACGAGGGAGCGGCTTTACTATTCAGCAATGTAAGTGTTTCTTTAAAAAGAAAAAGCTCATTTTTTTATATTTTCTTCTTCTTCTTCAT
Source organism: Leucophora obtusa (assembly GCA_949987735.1). Classification (NCBI taxonomy): domain Eukaryota; kingdom Metazoa; phylum Arthropoda; class Insecta; order Diptera; family Anthomyiidae; genus Leucophora; species Leucophora obtusa. The sequence continues at coordinate 196,139,780 of OX465298.1, forward strand.
ATTTTTTTTCCTTTGTTTTTATTTTTAATTTCTACCAAACTATCTTCTTTTTTTTACAAAAGATTCAATCACCCTTTGGATACTTTTTGTTTAGGGTGACCAGCCGAAATTTTTTTATTTGTTTTAAAGTATCCTTTGGATAATGTTTACATTTTTAATGGGTTTAAAAGGGGTGATTAAATAAATGAATAAACCTTAATATAACTACTTAAATTCAAAGGATTTTCATGCTAGAAGATAATTTTAGCCATCAAAAAGTATTTAATAACTAATAAATTGTTTCTTTTTCCTTTTGCTGGTCGCAATAAAACTTAATCTGAATGAAATTGAAAGCATTTAGATATATGAACGAACTTTGAAACACAGAATTCAATATACATATATATATAGATTTAGGTGTAAGTTTATACGTATGTTAGTTTTTTCCTGTTACCTCTACTACTTTTCCTTAAGTTTTTTTCCCCTTTCTTTTTTTTTTTTTTTTTTTTTTTGCTCTTAAAATTGATATTAATTTATCACAATATTACTGTCTATTCAAATAGCCTTTTGATTGCACTTTTTAAATGTATTTCTTGATATATTTACTTGGGTTTAGACCCATAAGTTCGCTAATCGCAATGTTATTATTAAACCTAGGATTAAACGGATTTTGAATTATCAATAAAAATTATAATGGGTTATTTCTGAATTTAAAATAATCTGTTTGATTTCACACTAAGGGGATACGCTAGTTGTAGTGGTATTTGGGGTCATAAATTTTAACTTTTAAAGATTTACTTTATTTATGATCAAGGATGGGAGGGCAAGAAGACTGGTACATCAACATCCTGTACCGTCAACCACGCTTCTACAATTTACATTTTCCCACATTGGTACCAATTCTTTTGTTTAAAATTTCTTTCAATTCTTCCTCGATTTCTACATTCTTTCTTTTATTAAATATTTGTGTTGCACGTATATTAAAATAATTTATATATAGCATGGTGGTATTGGGTACGACGAAGCCTTGAACCCCCCCAAACGACGAGCAATAAGGCTGGAATAAATACGTGCACCCGCTTCATGATTGCCCTGACCAACATCTACCATTGTTACAACCTATGTTGCATGCTACAATCCTTAAAACTTGGAAATAATAGATATACATATATAGGTCAGGGATGGATAGCGCGTGAATCAAGCTTAAAAGATCACGACTTATTACCCTTAACTTATTTTACTTAGGTATATTTGCAATGTGGAAGCGAAATGCTACACCGCTAAAAGATTTTTATTTTTTATTATTAATTTCTTACTTTTTTATTTAATTTTTATAAAATAATAAAACTATATTTCTCTATAAATAAATGAAAGGAATTTGAATTATATTTGAGATGTTCCTTCTTTAGTACTACTGCGTTTTGGAATTCTTGCTTTTCTTGCCCTTGATTTGTATATTTTCCTGATTAGCAGCTTCTTCCTAATTGATATGAAAAAAATTATTTTTAAAAATGTTTTTAAACTCAAAAAAAGAAATAATAAAATTCCATTATATTAGGCGTGTTCGTTTACTTACAAGTTACTACTTTTACTACAGCTGGAAAAATTCAATACAAAAAGTAGACACAACTTTCCAATTGTAGTAAAAGTAGTAAGAATTTCGAGTAAACGAACACACTGATTGAGTGGAAATTTTAGGTGGCCAAAATTCTCCATACAATATCTATCGTATTATTATGGGACGGAGAAGCAATCTGCAGGTTAATAGCCGTAACCGCCGATAACTTTTTTTAAGTCAGCTTTTAAATTTATTTCTTAAATTGCAAAATTAATTATTGTATACAAGAACCGATATTCTAGAAAACCTGCATTCACAACATATTTTCCAAAACCGATTGAGGTTTATTTAAAAAGTAATAGGTAAAGTTTGTTTTCAATTGAAGAATCAATTAAATTAATCAATAAAAAACAAACCAGAAAAAAATATGTATCGTCTGTAGGAGCTGTTATTTTCAGTCAAATATTCAATTTTTAGATTTCTATTTTTAGAAAAAATAATTTAAATAATTTCGTTGTTTTCTGTTTTAAAACAAAAAATTCAAATATTTTCGGTTTTCTTTTTTGTTAAAATAGTTTGTTTATATACAAAATTATTTCAATTCAAATTACAAGAAATTCTCTACTCATACACACAAACATAGCCAATAAAAATATGAACGTGTGTATTGTGTAGTGTTTTGAAAGTTCAAACAAAAAAAAAACTTTCAAATATGAAAAAACCAGAGACTATTAATTATAGATATAGGGGGTAGGGGGTGCTGAAATTTAGTATCAGCTGAGCAACTATTTAGTATCACTTTAGTATCAGCTGGGCCTATATTTAAAATCTCAAAAATTACTGAAAACTGCGCAAAATAAAAAAAATCAAGCGCAAAATATGTTCAAATAATATGTGCGTTCCCGTACGTTACCGCGGGTACCCGCGGGAACCCAAAACAGCCCAAACAACAACAATTTACACGCAACTTTGAGTACGGGAACGCCTTTGGTCTAGTTTGTGTAACTTCGGTAAAGTACGGGAACAGACATAATAAAATAAGAGAACTCCTTTTTTTATTTGCTTTTTTGTTACTATGTCCCCCCGTTTTTTGCTCCCCAAGGTCCTCCCGGGGCAGAGCCCCTCCCAAAATTAATTTCGGTTTTTTTCTTTTTTAATTCAAGAGCGGTCATATTTTTTTTTTGCCGAAACCCCATAAACTGCAGTTTTGCCGACTTTTCAATTATTTTTATTTATTTTATGGATTGTTTAAACAACGGGCAGGTTTACCAGAGAAACCCGCTACCGCTACAATTGATATGTAGCGCTTTATGATTACCTTAATCTGGTGAACGGTGCTACTTTTGTTTTTGTTTTAAAATAAAAATATTTGTAGATGTTTTATTGATTTTTTCGAAATTTTTTGTTCCTTTATAATTATATTTGTATATGTTTATTATTCTTTAAAGAATATATACAACAAAACAAACGACAGCTGATGTATCATTAACTGCTCACAAGTAGCGTAAAATTTTTACGCTACCAAATCGTTCACCAGACTGTTGAGTAGCGGATTAGCAACAGTTGAGCGTCTGGTAAACGCACTCAGTGTTTGAAAATAAACAGCAAAATGGTTCGAATATAATAAAAAATCAGTAGTCCTTTTTTAATTGTGTTTTGAATTAATTTAATATGTATTTTAGGTTGTTTTTAAGGATAAAATATTGTGAGTGTGGCAGTTCCATCCAATTAAGTCGCAGCGGCCACTAGCATTTTACTTTAAAGTGAATGGGCTTATTCTATACTTAGAGCGGTATAACAAATCAGTCAAGGTTTTTTTACGTTATAGTATAAAGCATTCCGTATTTAAATTTCAGTGTTGTTAACTTTATTTTAAAATCGCTAAAAACAAAGAAAAATTTGGTCATGTTTAAGGCACTGTCATTTTAAGTGTGGCGACCATTTGTAGAAAAAAATAATGCAATGCTTAGGGAAATTTTATAGGAATTCCAAAAATATACAGTTTTTACAGAACTGATCAGTACTCGCTAAATTTTACTATGCAATTTGATAGAAGGTCGATATCGCTTATTTTTCATTAAAAGCCACGCCTACTTAAAACAAGTGACAAAATAAAAATACAGACATCACGTTAAAATTCTACACAATTTTCTAAACTATCTCCTCGGATTTTGGGGCGAATCTATCCACTATTTTGATCTTTAAAAATAAAGACAACGAGAATAAAATTAGAAAAAAACTTTAATGTCCCTATTATATTGCACATGACTGTATATATAATGAAACATATTGAATAATATTTTTTTTTGTATGTATACTTACTAATCTAATCCTTTCTCTCTCTTCAGCATTCCGCAGCTCATGTTCATGCATCAATTCTTCCTCTTCATGAAAACGTTTAATTTTATCGATTAAGAATTTTCGTTTTTCCTGTAAACGATCTATTTGATTACGTTTCAATGCTAAGCGATTATCTATTATTTCCAATTCTTTATCAAATTTATCCTGCATATCATTCTGACGATTTTTGTAGATTTCTATGGAAGAATAGAAAAAATCCATACAATTACCAACTATAAAATTTTCACGTTCCAATAGATTTCTATAATTGAAAATATCATTTTGATATTTCTCTTCAGTAAGATCCATACGATGTTGATTTTGATGGACAATATTAGAAAACCATTGTAACTGATAACGGACTTCTATAGGACTCCAAACTGAAAATGGGATCGGTTAAAGTTGAAATTCCAAATGGCAAAATTTTTCAATGACTAACTTACTATGACTACCCATAAGTCTATTTTCCAAACCAGATTTCACAAATTTTTCTTCAGATTCACGTTTGGCACTTGTAATGAATTGATCCTGGTGTACTAATTGCCAATATATACGTTTATTAGTATTAAACTCATCTTCGACAGAATTCAATGTGTGTAAAACTTTTTTTGCTTCACTATATGAATTTAGGGAATCATTTGGGGTTTTGTTACTAAATAGTAAAAAGTACTTACTCAATTGGTTTTTCAACATATTGATATACATCTAAATCTTCTTCTTCCATATTGGAATATAAACAATCAAATATTTTATTAATATATAATTGCAATTGTTACAAATCCTTTTGAAATTTATAAATATGCAAACATGTTTCACTAGTTCTTTGCATAACATCAACCCATACTAAATTTTGAAGTCTGCGACGTATTAAAAAATCATTCCAGCCCCAATTGAATATACTGTGCGATAGCTCATCATTTGGTTTAAAATCAAACTGCTCACAATCGTCTATATTATAAAATAACTTTAATTGTTTATGTATTATCTCATATAAAAGATCAATAGAGAATTTCTTGATATAGAAATATTTTCGATGTTCACCCAAAATTTTAAATAGCGCTATGGGTTTTATACGACTTAAAAACTTTGATTGATTAATTGGTTTAAAATCATATTCGCCTTTTAATTTTTTATCAGAGTTTTCACCGTTAAAGGATTTATAAATCGGACGTTTGCTTATCGGTGCAATTTCTATATGTTCTTCTTCAGCTCCTGGTCCAAATTTACTCCAGTTGGATATTGTTTCATTATTTGTGGCACTAGTTTCCATAAACATTATGTATTTGATATAGATTTCTATTTAATAATATTTTCTTAGAAAAAATTGGTGTTTTTAAGTTTTAAAAAATATAAGTGGATAATTTTAAATAAAAAATAATCAATTTTTTTAATGAAATATAAATGACATTTATATTTTTATCAATTTATTGCTATTAGAGATGATAGAACTAGAAGGCAACTAGGTAGGTAATCGATATAAATATAGTGGACCTTTATAAGGATATATAACATAGCTCCACTTGGGCAAACTTATCGGTAATTTCAATCTGTTTTTACTATAGTTTAATATTTTCATCGTGCTAAAACAAAACTTTTAAAAATATAATACCATAATTTAATTTTTTAAATTCTTTTTATTGATTGAATAATTTTTATCTTAAATCAATGTCAAATTCAAAGAAACAATTTTATTTTTATTCATCGAATTTATTCAATTCTTAGAAATCATTTAACCTTAAAATGGTTTATACTTACATATATTATAAAACAAATTATTCCAACGACTCAAAATGGAAAAAATAATAATTAGACTAAAGGCCCAACCATACAAGAGCGATACAATGGAAATACATTGTATCGCTCTTGTATAAGCTCCATCTCTATTAATTCGGTTAATTTTCAATCGAAACTCACCATACCCAACTTAGTCATATTAAAAACATTACAAACAAACAAAACAAATTTAAAAATATCTAATAAAAAAAAAAAAAAACAAAAAATAAATTTGCAAATCTGACGAAAATTTTCAAATTTCAGTAAGTCTTTTCCGAACAAACTTAACAAAGTCAAGTATTGTGTTTACTGCTTAAATCATTTAGTGTGTTTTTTAATCACCTGGATTTAGAATTTTTCATACAAAAAATGGATTTATTAAATCCAACAAAAAGCTGGATTTAATAAATCCACAATAAAAGCACAAATATATGAAACAGCCTATTAATTTAATGTCAGAAAAAAATACGAATGAAAATTAAAAGAGAAACAAAAAATTGAAAAACTAACAAATAAAAGGTTTTTCTTAAGTTTTTTTTATGAAATATGTTTAGAAAAAAAAACTACACCTCACCAAATACATATTTTTCATCTTGGACATGGAGAAATAGCTCAAATAGGAATGGCAATTTTTCACTCTACAGTAAGTAATTTAATTAAATCCAATTAGTGAATATTAAATATTGCAATGGAATTTTTCAATTGTGTAAAAATATAAATTGAAGTGATAAAACTGAAAAGGCAGACTCTTTATCGCTGTTTTATGTAAAATATAATTATAAATTAAAAGTTAAAGTAGAATCCTTCATCATCGAATTCGGTATTAAAAATTAGGGTGAAAGAAGTGTCGGACAGAAAATTTTTTTAAAATAGGAAGAATCTAACCCCATCTGTTGAACACTTTTAGAAATACTTTTTGGATTTATTAAATCCAAGTGATTAGAAAAAACGGCTATTATCTCACTTTGTGCGATATTAAAATTATTGATTTGAAGTGATTTTAAATGATTAAATTTGTATGTGAAATAATTCAAAAAAATAATTATCTTTTTTAAGCTTTGGTTAACACAATTTTAGAAAAATTATCTGAAACTCCTCCACTCCTCCTCGCAATATACAAAAAAAGCGCCGCACCGGCTCAGTAATAGCTACATTAGCAACATTACTGTAATCTAAATAAAGCATTGCCTATTTTAAGGATGGATATATAAGAAAATTTTTTACTGATATCCCCATTTGACAAGTTGAAATCCCCAAAAATCCTCAAAACAAATTTATAAATCCCCAAATATTTACCCAATATACCATACATGGGAATTTTTCATTACCATTGAAATTTCATTACCATTAGTTAATACCATGCGCGATTCCAGCAATTAATATAAGGGGAAAAATCATACGCCACCGTAGACAAATACATTGAGTTGGACACTGAGGCGTATGATTTTTCCCCTTATATTAATTGTTGGAACCGCGCATGGTTAATACTAATGACAATGAAAAAAAATTCATTACCATTTAATGGTAATGAAATATTTTTCATTAGAAAAATCATTACTAATGGTAATGAAATTACACTAATGCATAAAAAAACTAATTACAATTGATTAAAAACCATTTGTTTACAAAAAAATTCAGACAAATGAAAACGAACAACGGGTTTGGCCGGGGAAGTTATAAAACATAATTTTTTAAGGAGGATCCATTCCATTCCGTTAAACTTTACCTGTACCCCGTTTCTGTATCTAATGCGAGAAGTTTTCTCATCGACAAATGCATGGTCATCCTGCATTAAACAGGTGATTTAAGCGATGATAAAATGGACTGGAGTTGTAATCGTAAATCTTTCAGATATTGTAACTTTTATAACCGAATACACACGTAGTTTTGTAAAATACCTAATTAAATTAGAAATAACTACCATACAGCGCATTACTAGCTGATTTGGTTTCATATATATTTTATTGTCTGCGACTCATCCTATATATCAAGCAGAGCAGGGTTACATTTCACATGTTTTTTGCGAAAACTTTTTCGATGCGAGAAATACAGAAACGGGGTGCTGGATACAAATAACAATGGAATGGAAAGTAATATTTAATTTCAAATGAGCATGAGCCTGAATGAGCATATTCCATCTTCGATTTCAGCGAGTTTTATTCTACGTTTTTCTGTCAATGGCAATTATTTTTTTTAATTTATTCATTATCAATGGTAATGAAATTCAAAATCATTGTCATTAATCAATGAAATTAAATTTTAGAATCATTTACCATTAATTAAAAAAATGGTAATGAAAATAATTTCATTACAATTGATATCAATGCAATGGTAATGAAATCATCAATTAATTAGTCCACCTAATTAATTAGTCCCATGTATGCAATATACACGCAAAGAAAATATTATACAAACATGCTTGGTAAAACCGATTTCCTATAGAAAAAAAAATAGTTTTCATTAGCTTAGTTTAAATCCAACCTTTAAATTTTTATATAAATCACCTAAAAATATAACTTTTTATTGGTACATTATAAATTCTTTTGCACATTATGTTAAATCACTTTCTTTTCTTATCTACTTAAAAAACTGTCAATATTTAGTTACATTATGGGAAAATTATAAAAAAAATTCATGTACGCGACCCAAAATAATCTTGGTAGTTTTACAATTCATTTATTTGTTGCCAGATGTTTGTAAAATGTGTATAATTCTTAAAAATGGCATTAAAATTGTCAAAGTTGAAAATTGTTAAAAAATGATAAAGAAGATAAAACAATATGGCGAAAAGTAGATGCCAAAAGTGAAAAAAGTTAGGAAAATATATAAAATAATATAAATAATATAAAATTTTATGCTAAATGTCATATGGAATTGTCGGTGGGTAAGGCTAAAGGACAATCTCAAACGGATATGGCTTTATATTCACATAAGACACAACTATCGGTGCGTTTACAAATTTATCGTCCACATTTTCATCAATGGGTTCACCTAAAACTTTTCGGTTGGTAAAACTATTATATAATAGTATAATAATAAAATAGTTAATAAATTTCATTTTTATTTGCATTGCAGTTTAAGTTTTCAACAAGTTGATGCCATCTGCAAATGGTTGGCTGATTATCCAGAATATGCTGATTGTCATTTTTCATGGTTGCTAGGGGTGATCAACATGTTTTAGACTTGAAGGATGTTGTTTATATGGCCCAACGATTGAGACTGGAAAAGGAATTAGTATTACAATAGGACAGGCTGACAATGCTTTGTTTGGAATGGTAACAAATTAAAAAATTAGTTTTTATATTGTAATTAAATAGTTTTCCAAATTTAATATTTCAAACAAAAATGAAGTTTAAATTTGTATCCAACTATTAATACCAGTAATAATTATAAAATAAATAAATTAATTAATTAATCAAATTGTTTTAATAAGGGAGAAGGAATTTAACGTAGATTAATAAATAAAATATGGCATAAGTTTAATAAATTAGTGCTAACAATTCCAAAAACAGAATAGGAAATAATTACCAAGTTCTTTTTGTATAGTTATTGTTAGTTTTTGTATTCTTATTTTATACCAAGCATATTATATAAGTTATACCCAAAACTTGGGTAGAGCTATAATACATACTAAAACTAGGTAACTTATACCCTTATTTTATGTAATTTCCCCCTTTTTATTTTTTGCGTGTACATAGTTTTTGAAACGAACTTGAAATAAAAACCTATTTTTGATGAAAATGAAATTTTATTTTTCAATATAAATAATGATTTTCAATCCTTTAGAAAAACAAAAAAATATTACTGAATTCATTTACTTGCACAAAAAAATCAACAAAAATCACAAGTTCTTATACTAATCTAAAAGCGTCATAATGAACACATTGGGTGCGTTCGGCAGATACAATTTAATAGTCAACAGTTCCTGATCACTAACCGCTCAGTCTGAGCGCTCATGTAGCGCTGTCATATTTTGGTAGCCTAAAAAATATTTGCTACTTTTGATCAATAAGTGATACATTTGTTGTTGTTCATTTACAATAAAAATTGTTTTGTAAGAATGACAAATAAAAACATACAAATATAATTCGAAAACAAAAATTTAAAAAAATAAAAAGAAACTATAAAAAAGTGTATTAAAAACAAAACAAAGAAAACTTCGTTCAGCAGAGTAAGTAATCACAAATCGCTACAAGTCACCGGTATCAGTTTAAGGTTTCTCTGCCGAATGCTACCATTCAGTAAGATCAAGTGTAATACTGCATTTAGATTGAGCAAAAACAACCAAGTTTTTGGCCGTTGCTAGTTTATACTTGTCAAAACGCATGCATAAAAAACAAACAAAAACTAGTTTTGTACAAAAACTAGGTAGTCTAAATGCAGTATAAATTACACTGCATGACACATACTTAAAATTAAATCCTTAAAGTATACTATAAATTTTCTTTAGTTTTTTCTTTAGTACGATCAGTGTTGCACTATAGCCAGTTTTAACTGTTTTTTACAGTTTTTTGGGATGCCTAACAGTTTTCCAGTTTTCTCTTGTAAAAAACAGTTTTTTTTTTAATTCATGGATTTTTTTACAGTTTTTTCGTATTAAATCGGCACATTTGTTTCATAATAATTCGAAAACTTTATAACAAGTTTATAAAATGAATTTTGTATAAAATATTTGGTTTATAAGACATTTGTATACTTAGAAAGTTATTATGAATATGACCTAAAAATTACAATAAAACTTTCATATTAGGTTTTTTTAATCACTGGATTTATTTTTAGATTTATTTTATTTTGTTGAAAAATGCACATTTTGTTTTTTAATTTTCAAAATTTTATATTTTTATCCAAATCTAACACATCAAATCTAAATTATGCCAAAATGCAATTTCTGGAATAAAATTTATTGGATTTAGTTTATTTCTATTTGGATTTAGTTTATTTCTATTTGGATTTAGTTTATTTCTATTCCTATTCCTATGTTCGCATTTTGACAAAATTTTATGATTTTCTTGCACATTATATTGCATATTAGATTTTGATAAAAATTATAAATTTTTTAAATTAAAAAACAAAATATAGATTTTTTAACAAAATAAAAAAAATCCAAAAATATATCCAGCAATTAAAAAAAGGCCTATTGTAAAAAATTAGGTACAAATCGAAACATAAATAAATTTAAAAATGCACAATATAATACTACAAAATATGCTTATTGGAAAAACGAAATATTTTTATAACAAATTTCATCAAAAATTAGCACGAAATAAAATTGGCTAAACCATATCTGACATGTCATAGATCCGACGCACATTTTTTAGCCGAACTTTTCAGATCATTTCTAAATGAAGAATAATTTAGAAATTTATATTTCTCACCAAAAAGGCCGAAATTGATTTTTTTTAATGAATATTTTCCAATTCTGGATAACAGTTTGCTACTATTTTTTCAATTATGATTAAGACAATTCCAAAAAACCTAATATTTTTACGGGGTTTTACACACCGTTAAACAATTTCCGACATAACAATACTCAATCAAATGAAAGGTAATTGTATGTGGAATGCCAATCCATAAAAACTATTTTAAAGTACAACATTGACCAGTAAAGTCAGGGGTTAATAAAAAAGGTTCACATCTCGGAAGGGTGATTCGATGAACTTTTTTTAACTTCAGATTCGGGCCTAGGAGACCAAAATTATTCTTTATTAGAAGGCTGTCCAAAAAGTCGATTACTATTAATGCCAAAGGCAATTAAATTACTAAAATCTCGATATTTTAAAAATTGAGACCCTGGGATAATATTTTAGTCCCAGGATACTTCGGAATCCCAGAATTTCTTATGATTTTTAAAATTTTTTCGAAAAACAGTTTTTCTATAAAGAAACAGTTTTTTTACAGTTTTTCTAAAAAAAATATATGATAACACTGAGTACGATACTGTCCTTAATAAATAAATCAGTGTTGTTAACTTTATTTTAAAATCGCTAAAATCAAATAAAATTATTTTAATTATGTTTAGGGCACTGTCATTTTAATTCTGGCGACCATTTCTAGATAAAAATAATGCAAGAAATTTTGTAGGATTTCCAAAAATATATGGTTTGTATAGATCCGATAAGTAATCGCTAAATTTTACTATGTAATTTGATAAAAGGTCGATATCGCTAATTTCTCATTAAAAGCCATGCCCACTTAAAACAAGTGACAAAGTAAAAAAACGGACATCACGTTAAAATTCTGCATAATATTGTAGACTACATATTCGTCCTTCGGGGTGAATTTAGCCACTATTTTGATCTTTAAAAATAAACGCAACGAGAATAAAATTAAAAAAACTTGAATCGTTCATATTAAATTTGCCACCACTGTATATACAAGCTTTTCTTTTCTTTATTTCTGCTTTGCGAAATTAATAATCTTCAAACTATAAAAATAAAATGATATGCAATCCATTTGGTGTTAAATATTTTCCAAATTTTTTATTCTTTCAATAAGACTTTGAAATTCACAACATTTAATCTAACCCGCAACTGGAATAGGATTTCTATTAGGCTGCTGTAAAGAGTTTTTGGCACATGATATTATATTCTGTAATTAGAAATATTTTATACAATTAACACGTAAATAATTTTAATTATAAATATAAATTAAATTAATAAGCGCTTTATAAAGTTTATAAAGCAAATTTTTCATATAAAATTTGTTTCATAAACCTCCAAGAACTTTATAATATAGTATGTCTGTTCCCGTACTTTACCGAAGTTACACAAACTAGCCCAAAGGCGTTCCCGTACTCAAAATTACGTGTAAATTGTTGTTGTTTGGGCTGTTTTGGGTTCCCGCGGTAACATACGGGAACGCACATAGTGTTTATAACTAAACGAGGGGTTTCTAGAAAACGTTCGTCGTGAGACGAATGAGTGACTTTATTTTTTTTTTTTCATTGCATGTATTATGTTATTGTATTTTCGTTCGTGAGGCGAAAAACGTCATTTAGAAACAGCTATTCGTCTGCAGTTCAAATCAAATAAAAATTTGAAGTACATTTCGCATAAATTTCATATACATTACCTTAACAGTGTCATCACAATCTTTTAAGGATTCCTGTAATTTATTTATTAAAATGTTGCTAAGATCTTTAACATCTTTATCTGTGATTTTGGTTTGGCGTGGTAAACGTGCCAGTTGCACGAACTATGAAAAATAAATAATTTGAAATTGATATGACATCGTAAAAAATAATATTAAATACATACCTGCATAAAACAGAATATACTTAAAAGCACCAGTATCATTTTTAATAAAGGACCCATTTTTGTTATAAATTAAATATTAAAAAAATAAATAATATATTGTTGCTGTAATTCTTGTTTAAACAAAAATATTTTTTAAACTAATGAAACAAAATCACCATATTAGCGATTCAAAGATGCACAGTTGTCAGTGATAACATTTTGAACTTTTTTACGTGGAAAGATTTACTTTAAGGGTTTCCCTACAGTATGGCAAGACAAATTTTTATATTTTGAAATGGGATTTTTGTAAATAGATGCAATATCGGTACTTTAGCTCTTACCTACATATCATCGTTAAGTACTTAAAGCAATTCTATATTAAACTGATTTGAGTTAAAAAAATTGTAAACTGCTAATGTTTATAATATAATGCGGTATAATCGAACGTAAATCAATATAACGTTTTTTGAAGTAAAAGAAAAAACTTACATACGTTATGAGTGAAAATGTATAAACGTTGATAATTATCCACGTTGAAAGTTAATGTCCATATGAAAAGGGACGTTTGAGTTTTGATCTAAAACATTTTTTGTATACTTTGTATTTTTTATGAGTTAACGGATATAGTTAAGTCGAAAATACAAGTAACAAATTTGAGAAGCTCTTAGCGAAATCCGGTTTGAATTCAGGAATATAATTTTGTGCAGTTTGCAGCGCTCAAAAAGTTTAAATTTTTATAGGTACATCCGAAAATTTAATAATAATTTAGTTTGCATCTGACAAGCTAGAACTCCAATTAAACTGAAATTTGGATATGTTGTAGAGGACCCGTTGTTTTTCTTAACGGTCCAGTGATTTGGGTAACCAAAAGGGAGGGTTAAAAAATAATGTCTTTGCCTGGGAGTATATCATAAACGTAAGAAATTTATATGTATTCGAGGAAAAAAAGTTTTGATACAACTTTAGTCTGCACTCACAATATATTTTCCATAACCGATTGAGGTTTATTTAAAAAGTAATAGGTAAAGTTTGTTTTCAATTGAAGAATCAATTAAAATACATTGAAACATATTGTTTAACTTTTTTTGTCAACCAATAAAAAACAAACCAGAAAAAAATATGTATCGTCTGTAGGAGTTGTTATTTTCAGTCAAATATTCTATTTTTAGATTTCTATTTTTATATAAAATTATTTAAATAATTTCGTTGTTTTCTGTTTTAAAACAAAAAATTCAAATATTTTTGGTTTTCTTTTTTGTTAAAATAGTTTGTTTATACCAGGCGTCGGCAACACCTATGCCCATGGGCGCTCTCTCACACCTACATAAGCTCACACATAGAACAAAAAAGTCGCAAACAAGCAGTCAATGAAGTAGGTTGTCAGATCGCTTGTTTGCCAGATTTTTTACACTCTGCATAATGTTTATTGATACATTTTTTTGGTAATTTATTTTCAAGTTCTTTTGTTTTATTTTTTTTGTGTTCTTGTTTTTTAATATTTGTTTTTGTAGTTGTTCTTTGCTTTTAAATTTTTATTTTATATTCCCCCTATAAACATTTAAAATTTTCAAATTATTATACAAACGTTCCTTGTCAGTGCATTGAGAGAGAGAGGCTGCAACTCACTCATACAAGCACAAAATAAGGTTGTATATGTTTGCCGATTCCTGGTTTATATACAAAATTATTTCAATTCAAATTACAAGAAATTCTTTACTCATACCACAAACATAGCCAATAAAAATATGAACGTGTCTGTTGTGTATGGTGTAGTGTTTTGAAAATCGAAACAAAAAAAAAAAAACTTTTAAATATGAAAAAACAAACCACAAAATCGTTTTTTTTACGTTTTGTCAGTTATAAAATTGATGATTGTTTTAATCAGTGGTGTCAGATGTGACGATTTTACGTCATTTTGACGATTTTTTTAGTCAAAATTTTACAAATGACGATTGACGATTTTTGAATTAAAACTCCACATGTTTTGACGATTTAGGAAAATTGCTTACTTTTGAACGAATTTTAAGCAAAATTATAAAGAAAAAGGAATTCGCAATATTCAGAAATTTCTATATTTATTTTAAAAGCATTTTCACAAACATACATGTTTTCTCTTTCTTTTAAGTCTCATAACTCCTATAAAGTTTTCATTACGAAAGAGAAAACATACATGTTTGTTAACCCTTTCGCTATATTGTTGCCATATGGAATCATAAACTTAGGGTGGATCTGGAAACCTCCATATTAGAGGAACGATTTGGATTTTAATTGATAATTGTTTTTTAATGTCTTGCAGATCATTTGCAATAAAAATTTCCAAATAATTATCGTCACATGGTTGCCATATTTCCTTCTGAAAAAAGCATTTTTTATGTTTTTTTTTTTGCAATTTTTGATCTTTAGTTATTACAAAATACATGAAATGCGCATTTTCTAAATTTCTTTGTCTGGTTTTATTAGGAGAGCTTCAGGGTTCATAGGAATATTCAGAAATTGTTTGTCCAACAATATATTTTTTCAAAATTTGACCAATCGTTACATGAAGATTGCGTCTATATAAAATGACAAATTTACAGATATTTGTCTGTTTTTTTAATTTTGGTATGAAATTTGACATTTTAGCTCTAAAAATAATTTAATTTACTAAAAATATTTATACCAGGGTTGCCATATAAAAATTTTAAGAAGCGGTCCAAAATTGGGATTTTTTCAAAAGTTCTTAAAATTCGCGCTTTAAAGGTTTTCGAAAACTTCATTTTATTTTGTATAGAGTTTTGTCGTGGAAATAATACAAAATTTAATATTAGAAAAAATCTTAACCCGTTTGGGAGCAGCAGCGTGTTAAAATTTGAATTTTTAGGCAAAATTTCTCCGCTAGGAGGTGCGATAAAGCTATAAAAACAAAACAAAGGTATAGGTTTATATTTCCACAAACTTTGGTCAAAAACTATTTAGCCAATCAAAATCTGTACCGAAAGGGTTAAAATGCTTTTAAAATAAAAATAGAAATTTCTGAAATACATTTGGAAAAACTTGAAATGCAATTAGAATTTTATTAAATACATTTGCAAAATTTTGGAATATAAATAGAGTCTGATTTCTGAAATACAATTTTTGGATAATTTTGAAACATTTTAGACAATTTTAAAATATATTTGGACAATTTTAAATTATATTTGGACAATTTTAAAACATTTTTGAAATATATTTGGAACTTTTTTAAATAAAACTGAAAATGGTATAGTGTTTTTATGATATTTAGCTGATGACGATTTCTTGACGATTTTTCATAAAATTGTTGAAGATTTATTTTCACATTTTTGACGATTTTTGACGATTTTTGATCAAAAAGGTCTAACACCACTGGTTTTAATAGACTTTTTAATTATTTTTATTTCTTTTCTGGATTGTTTAAACAATGTTTGAAAATAAATAGCAAAATGGTTTGAATATAATGAAAAATCAGTAGTCCTCTTTTTAATAGTGTTTTCTATTTATTTAATATGTATTTTAGGTTGTTTTTAAGGATAAAATATTGTGAGTGTGTGTTTTGAACCAATCATTGCCACCTATTGGAAATAAATATGTATTTAATAAAAAGGTGCAAAATGGCTCCCAGAAAAGTCTAATAGAAATACTATCGAAAAAAAAGCGAAATAACCCCTCGCTCAAATCGAAGTAACTAAAAATATATTAATTTTGGAAGCTAAAATCATATACAGCTCCATACAAACCCAATTAAAATTATGATATAATAATTGCCATCAAACCCAATTATAGTAACTAAAATGGAAATTTTAATGATTATGCATTTGGTGTTACCTAACATAGCATATTCAAAGTCAGCTATATGAAATTCCTATCATTTGATACCTATGGTTGCTATGGAAATAATATGCATAATCTTAAATTAAAATACTTTTTTTTTATGCCGAAAACAAATAATGCGAATCAAATTAATCCTCTATAAAATAATCAAAATTTCAGCTCAAATGTAATTTTCACCAGAAGAGGTCTAAATTCGGCTTTATAAAGAACTATATTTATAATTAGAATTTGAAAGTTTAAATGGAATATGTTTTTGTTTTTTGTTTTCTAATTTATTGTTTAAATTTAAAATCTTAGCTTATCACTTCTCTCATTCTGCAGCTGGGGTCATAAATGCCTTTTATTGAAGTAAAACGTATACACATACAAAAAAAGATTCCTTATCAGTACAAACAAATTAAATGGAAAATATGACAATCATTGAATTAAAGCCATATCATAAGTATGGATTATATAATATTATATATAAGCAACTGATCTTAAAATAATTGTACATCTCTTAAAGAATTGACAACAATAAAAAATAATTAAACTCAACCAAGGCTTTAATAAATTTTATTATGATGCATTTCCCATGAACTTTTTTTATTTATCTTTAGTTTTAAAGTTGCTTTTTAGATAATCTTTAGAATTAGTTTTAATCCTCTAAAGACTCTCTAAAAACTTCCATATCCCAGCAAAATCTTTCATTATCAAATAAGGGTTTATATAATGAAACTAAAAAATTATTTTAATACTTATAATTCGGCGTCAGTACTATCTATTTTTGTTAGACGAAGTCGTTTTTATAAGCAGTCTAGCATACGCACAACTAATTTAATTACAAAAATAATATTGGTAAATACTTATTTTTTAACGACTAATAAGTATATAACGACTTTGCTGAATAAAAAGAATGTCTCTAATGCATAAGCTTTTCTTAATTTTGCATTAAGGAATACAATTGCTAAAGTATTCTTTTTCCTTATTTAAATATTTATTAGAAAATGTAATGCATAATCGTTAAAAACAGTTTGTTAATTTTTCGGTTTTTTTTTATTGGCAAAACCCTTTTTTAATTTCTCTCCACTTTGAAATAAATTGTTAGTGATTCATAAACATAGTAAACAATTAAAAGATTTTCCCCTCAATTCATAAACGAAATTTTCATAAAAAATTTGTTCAACAAACCTCCTACAATTTCACAAATCGTTTATGAATTTAGAGGTTTATCTATAAAAATAATTTATAATAAATCGAAGCATGATAAAATCAATTTGTATTCATATTTTAGTTATGTAATAGTGTAAAATAATATTTCAAAGACAACTGAATACTGCGAATAATGAAAGTATTCGAATGACGAATATGTTTTGATTAAATCAACACCACTATTTTGTTAAATTTATTTTATTATTTCATTTGTAAGCCAACTTGAGGAAATTTAATGAAAAATGGCTTAAATCGTGCAATTGTTTCAGTTTTTTTTTCAATATGTTGGCTACAAAATGTTATATTCTACATTTTGTTGGGTGGGATAACCCTTGATAGTCTTTAACTTTTTCTCTTGGCCTTTAAATAAAAATCATTGTACGTATAAGCATTTCAACATTGCAATATAGTCGCGATATTTGTTAATGAAGTCTAATTTTTTAAATATATCATAATCTCCGAGAAAAAGGGGTTTTGGTGTTTCTCATAAACTGTTAAAGATAGATAAGTAATTGAAATTTGGCATATAGCTTCGTGTTATGACGAGAAGAAAACCAACCAAGAAATTTTTGCTATTCGAATGTTTAAGGGAATAGGAGGGGGTGAGGAAAAAATGTGTTACATATTTTTTTATAAATTGAGGACTCTTAATAAAAATCTGAAGTGAAAATAACGACACATCTGTAATTGTTACTGAAAATTTTGCATGTCTGCTAATCTATAGTACAACATAATTAGTAGGAAAAATTAGTTGCCGCTACAAAATTTTAGTAAAATTGTTTTAAACTGCAATTCAAAATCGTTTTGCTAAAATCAGTTAAAAAATTATTAAATATCAATAATTTTAGGACAATGAAATTAGTATAAATAATTAGTAGACGCTACTAGATTTTAGTAAATTGTTGTAAATTGCAATTTAAAATCAATATGCTGAAATTAGCAAAAAAGTGTGCTAAAAAATTAAGAAACTTTAAAATCAATTAATAAAAAAAAATATATATTTTTTTTTCAATTGTAAAAAATGTATAATTATAATTAAAAATTGCAAACGGTTCTCCTTTTTATGCATTGGAGATACAATAAAATTTTCTGAGTTTTATTTCCAAACAAATATAAACTGAACGAGAATTCTAAAAAATCAAAAAAATTAAATAAGTTTAGCACTCGGCGCTAAAATAGTAAAGTGCAATTGATAACTGTTTACAAATTTTTTTTACTAACTTTTTTATCTGAGTGTAGCAAAGGGGTAAGTGTTACAATTCCACTTGTTCCATGTCCCATTCTATATCGTTTTTGGCGTGGAATGACACAAGGACATCTTTAAACAGATTATGTATTATAGCTGCCCTGTATATACCTATTGCTCGTTTTCACTTTTCATGCAGTTACAACTACCAAATTTCAAGGTTGGTTAAAATTATTCATATTTTATGAGAGTGGTGTTTCTCAAAGGTGCTTGAACATAAAATAGCGAACGAAAAATTTTAGATTTTCAACAGTACATTGTATACGAGTACCAAAAGTATTTTAGCTAAAGTCTGAGGTTATCTTTTATATCAAACAAATGTTCTTATATGAAAAAATTGCACTTTGCAAGAAGTGAATGCAATATTCTTTGAAGCTTTATGCATTAAAAGGTTAAAATGTTATCGTAACTGAAAAATAGCGCATCTCATGCTCAAATTTTATACTATAAGTTAAGTCAAAATGTTAATGAAGAATTCTTTAAAATTACAGTTTAAATTCTAGGCTTAAACCGTAAAGTTTAGCTTAAAGACAAACTTAAAAATTTTTAATTAAAAAATGGCCATCGTTATGAAATTGTGTTTGGTTGTTGTAGCTCTTGTATGCTGCATGCAGGTTAGTGTTTATTTTCTAATCCTTAAAGTCCTTGAAGAGTTAATTACTTGATTTATATTTTGTAGTTCGTTGAAATGGCCCGCTTACCTCGTGATCAACCCGTTGCTGCTACTGAGCCAACCTTTGATTTCGTAGCCCACTTCAATGATTTTATACACCACATCAAAGATAGCGAGCTTATGAAACAACTGCAACAAATTAAACCCGTAAGTAAAAAATAACTGGATTTGAAAATTCAGTTTCCAACTGCTGTTAGTTCTCCATGCTAAATCCGAATCTGTCCTTCAAATTTTTCCATCATGGTAGGTTTAAAACGACAAGATCGACAACATTTAAATTGGCTTTTTAAGCACTTTTGAGGTGTAAAAACTTCTGATGTGTTTAATTTAATTTAAGGGAAGAGTAAATCTTCTTCTTCATAAATCCTTTAGCGAGTGTCATTAAAGAACTTACTATAGCCAATAAACATCGGTGTACCATATTTTATCAAAATATCTTAATATTTGCCACATGTAGCATGAGAAAATACCCATTTTTGGGGGACCTTTGTGCAGACACTAAGTCTAAACATGGACCGATTCGAACTAAAATCAATAGGATTTATTTATTAGCTCTTGTGAATTAATGTTCCAAATTTTTAAAACAAATTCAGATTTTAAATTTTGAAAAACAAATTCAGATTTCAGCATGCAAAACTTAATTCAATACTTGTAGTTGCGCCAAATTCGCATTTTTTTATTTAAGAAAGAGTAATTTTCAATTTTTGTTTTCATCTTATAGGAACAAGTACAAGAAAAATTCCAAGAAAGTTTGAAAGCTCTTCAAGAAAATTTTGAAGCAAATAAGGATAAATTCGAAAGTTTCGGTAAAGATATCGTCGAAAGTTACAACAAAAATGTCATCACTGCCAAAACATCATAAATAAAGTTGTAAAAAAAAATAAAAAAATTTAATTACTGAAATAAAAACAAAATATTAATACGAGTATAATACTTTTAATTCTAATAAATGTTCAACTGAGTTTTTACTGCGATCAAAATAGCATGTCACTAGAACTAATTGAAAACCAATTAATATTACAGAAAAGTCGAAAAAAAAGTTAAATTCAAAAAAATCGGTAAACAGATTCTTTTGTAGTAAAATATTTAAGCTTTCGGGTCCTAGGCTAGAAGTCATTTGTATTTATTTGGAAAGGCATAAATGTTTCATAAAAAATTAAAATTTAACATACAAAATTATAATTTCCTTAATTGAAATAATGAATCAATTTACAGTTTAGGTGCTAATCAGTTTTTTTTTTTTTTAATAGCAATATTTTTGTAGTTTAACCATAGAAAGTTGTCAAATAAATGCCAATTTACTACTTCAAAGAGTACGAACTGTGAATTCCGTCAATATATGTTTTTTTATAGTCCTAAGACCATGGTATAAAATAGTAGCCCGATGCAATAAATTTAAAAAAATGGACGTATATGACTATGTATGACCATGCATGATCACATACGAGCCAATGTATGAGCATATATGTTCATTAGGGCGGGTCAAATTGTATGGATAAAAATTTTTTGATATTGCGTCATCGATTTTTCGAAAGCTTTTAGCATGGGGAAAAAAAAGTTCCACTACGACATATCAAAAAAATCATTTTCGAGACTCCCAAATTTAAATTTTTTGCAATTTTCTAATAAATGCTAGATTAGCGCCATCTTGAGGTGGCTTTTTGAAACAACTAATAAAGTTGTAAACAATATAACATTACAACCTTTCCAGAAAGGTATTACTTATGAAAATCGGATAAAAAATGTGGCAACTAGAGGTAAAAGTATATAAATAAAATTATTTTCTCCTTGTTGTCATCAACATCATTATCATCATTTCTCATCATTTCTCATCATTATCATCATTTCATCATCAAGCTATGAATTTCTATTATATAACCACTTATTTGGTAATGAAAGATTTTGCTGGGCATGGTAGATAATTACCGTTATTTTAAAAGTGAAACTGTAACCAACCCTGATTTTTCGATTTTTTTTTATGCAACTGCCTTCTGAAATTAGCAGTTTACTATTTTATTTAGCAAAAATTTCTGTTGATCTTAGCAGGATATATTGCTATTTGCACTCAAATAAATTTAATTTAAAATAACAAAAATTTTGAACATAGTTTGTTTTTCCTATTTTTAGTCTATTAATATTTAGCAAATTTCTCTGCAGATTTTACAGTATGATTTGTCACTTTCAATTAAATAAAAGTTAACATAAAAAGATGATAAATTTAACAGTTTTATTTTTGCTGTTCTTATTCTACTACACTCAGATAAAAAAGTTATTAAAAATATTTGTAAAGAGTTTACTATTTTTGTACTGATTTTTAGAACAATTTTTTTTAGTAATAATTTTTGCTATTCTCTTATTATAAATTACGGATTTTTTTACTAATTTTTTTTCTGATTTCAGCAAAACATTTTACGAATTTTTCAAAACCGAGTGATAAAGTTAGCAAAAAAATATACTAATTTAACAACAAGTGGAGACTTTAAGGAAATTTTATTTACAAGAATTCGTTGATTTTTTAGAATTCTTGTTTAGTTTATATTTATTATTACTGATTTATTCTTAGTTTGGAAATAAAACTTAGAAAATTTTATTGTATCTCCAATGCATAAAAAGCTAATAAGTGGAGAACCGTTTACAATTTTTACTCCAAATTTCAAGTATGATGAAGTAATTATACATTTTTTACAATTGAAAGAAAAAAAACTTTTTATTAAATTTGAATTAATTTTTTTTAGAACACTTTTTTGGTAATTTCAGCAGATTGATTTTAAATTGCAGTTTACAACAATTTACTGAAGTTTAGTACCGCCCAGCAAAACTTTGGTAATGGGTGCGATATACTCACGCATTAACTTGTAATGACAGCTCGTTACCTTCTGCATTATTTCAAAACAAAAAGTAATGACTTACCAATTACTGATTACGTATTGCATGATTTACAAACGGAAAGTAATGATTGAAAATCTATTTTTGGACACAATACTTTGTGTTGTTTTGTAAGCATGGGTATAAATTGCATATTTTTCAAAATTATGAACGAAAATACGAAGCACAACAATTCATTTACTCAGACGTTTATATATTTAATAAAAAAATATTTGTAATAAATTTTTTTTAGAAAATCTATTTTTAGACCAATTACTTTTCCCATCCTAGTAACCACATAAGTAACCAATTACTTTATCACCTCCTCCCCATAAATTCCTTTGGGGCGCATCGCCTGTAGAATTCATCAGTGAAGTAAGGTGTAAAGTAATGCATCGGCTCCTATGGCAACACAATACTTTACACATTATTTGGTAATGTGTGGTTTTGCTGGGCGTCTAATTATTTATATTAATTTTATTGTACAAAAATTATTGATATTTAGTGAACTTTTTAACTGATTTTAGCAAATCGATTTTAAATTGCAGTTTACAACAATTTTGCTAAAATTTAGTAGCGGCTACTAATTTTTTTTTACTAATTTTGTTGTACTGCAGATCAGCAGACATGTGTTGCTAAAATTTTCAGTAGCCATTACAGAGTATTTTGGTTCAGTGTAGCTAAAAAAATTTGTTAATTTCAGCAGTGTTTTCTGCAAGGTTATTTTTAACTAATTTTTAGTAGCTTTTCTTGTTATTTTGACAGCTTTATTTCTATGAGCATATTCCTATAAATTAATTTGCAAAATAACTTGTTATTGCCCCCACCAAAACCTTCTATTACCAGGTAAAGGGAAATGTAATAAGAAACCAAAAATTGTAACTACTTACACTTTGGTCGCATAACACTTTATTTTAACATGGGGGTGTCATTGGGGGTAAATGGTTCCCTAAATCGTACCGGTATAGGCTAAAATAAGTGATTACGAAGGAAGTACTGCAATAAGTTGTTACTTGTAATATTAAATTCACTAGTTAGCTAAAATAAGTACATACTTTTATAGAGAGAAGTAAGTCATTACACATTAGTACATATTTCGTTGGTTACATGTAGGGAATAAAATAAGACGTTACCAGTAATGACTTTCTTTAAAAGTACACTGATCCGAGCAATGTAATTAGATTCTAAATATTTATTAAATCATACTTTCGCATAATAAGTAGTTATATTATGCAATACCAATAACTTATTATTTTTACTATTATTAATAAGTTATTATAAAACACAATATCGGTAATATATTATTTTAAAAGCTCCAAACAAATAGTGATATATCTCCATATCGGTAACTCATTATTTCATAACTCCCACAAAAGTATTTATGTATCACAATATTAGTAACATATTACTTTAGGTTTCTAAGTAAAACCAATTGTAAAGGGGTACCCATTGCCAGGCAATCGTGAAAAAGGTCAAATCCATTACCAAGGTTTTGCTGGGCGTTGCGAAAAAAGTTTTAAAGCCAGTGTTATAGTCAGAACTAAAAACAATTTTTTAACTAAATATTTATTAAGTTAGGAATTTTGTTTGAAAATTACTTACTTAAGCAATATTTAAAAAAATCGATCTTAGTTCTGACTATAAAACTGTATATTAATTCCAAAACATAAAATATCTTGCTTATTTAACAAAAGTTAATTTTTTTTTCAAAATTTACTTTCGTTATTCCAATTTTAGGGTTTCCAGTATCGTTATCTAATACATTGTATGTCTTAAAATGACCATTAGGCAAAATAAATAAGTGTTCTCAACAAAACATCAACAAATAGAAAAAACATATAAAATTCCAAAGTACACGACCTCCTCCACACCACAAAGGCAATCGGAACTGTTTGTTAGTAATTTGTATCTAAACCTCGAAATCCTCTTATAACCGGGAGTAGTGTAAATTTATTCTAAAAAAAATAATACAAATCTTTATCATATACTAGTACAGGTATTTATATTAGTTCCATTGTTTAATAAATAGAAAGTATTTCAATAATATTAGTTCGTAAATGGGCGTAATCACTTCTTTGTCCATTCAAAATTAAAGATTTGAAATTTCAAATATGTTTTATATTCCACTACCACGACATATTTGTTTTAGTTATCTTAAGCAATGTTATCGCAACTAAAACAAAAAATATATGATACAGCATTATCTTTTGTTTATGCTGTATGTATAATGTTCAATTTTAAATTGAATCAAAAGTTGATATTTAAAATGAATTTATTCAAAAAATTACAGTTCAAGTTCTAAGCTTAAACCGTGAAGTACAACTTAAAGAAATTTAAAAAGAAATGGCCGCTGCTATGAAATTTTTCTTGGTTATTGTAGCCCTTGTATGCTGCATGCAAGTAAGTTTCTATATATTTATCCTAAAAGTCCTTGTTGCTTATTTTCTTCAAATTTTGTATATTCTCCAGTTTGTTGAAATGGCCCGTTTACGCCGTAATGAACCTGTCAAACCCTTTGATGTAAATGTTTTGATGGAAGAAATCAAAAACAGTGAAATTGTTAAACAATTCCAAGAAATGAAACCTGTAAGTATTCAATATAATTTTGCTCATAAAGACTTACGATGCGTTACCTATTGTCTGGAAATGCAATAAAATATGCAAAGCAACAACAAAATTGTTTTCATCGTTCGTGCTTACAGAGCTTGAAAAAGATAAATATTTTTTGAATAAACTCGCATTAAAATTTATTCATTTTGTAAATCAGTAAATAATGCATTATAACTTTAACTCAATGATTTGATGTCAAATTAAGTGAGGATGTGATTTATCCAAAATTTCAATTGAATCAATTTTGATTCGATTGAATTGTTTGTTTAATGGTTTGATTCGCGAACTATAAATCAATGTAACCATTTTTTGTTAAATTGGTTTGTTAAATTGAATCAATTCACTTGATTCTATGAAAAGAATCAAATTGATTCTTTAAATAAGATACTGACTGAATAAAATAGCAAATAATGGGTTTTGCGAATCGATTCGTACAAAATTGAATCAGATTTAAAAATCGAATTAACGAATTATGCTTTTAAAGGTCTGGTGCTATATGTGTTGTTTTAAAATTTCCTTGTGCACTTTATTTCATTGGTTTTATCAAATATATTTCAGAACTTATCAATTGTTTTTCATATTTATCAATTGTATTTCAGAAAAAAATCAATTAATTTTCAGTTTTATCAATTAATATACATTTCAGAAATTATCAATTAGTTCTCATATTTGTCAATTGTAATTCAGAAATTATTAAATGTATTTGAAAAATTATCAATTGTTTTTCAGAAATACCAATAGTAAATATTTAAGAAACAATGAATTATTACATTTTGAAAAATCTCAATTGTGTTTTAGAAAACATTAATAGTATATAAGAAGTTATCAATTGTTTTTCAGAAATTATGAACTGTATTTTGATACTGTCAACTGTATTTCAAAAATGATTAATTTTCTTTCAGAAATTATTAAATGTATTTCAGAAATTATTCTTTATTAACTAATGAAATACAACCAATAATTTCTGAAATACATTTACTAGTTTCTGAAATGCATTTAATAATTTCGGAAATGCATTTGATAGTTTCTGAAATACAATAGCTAATTTCTGAAGTACAATAGATAAATACGAATATCAATTTAAAATCTCTGAATCACAATTGATAAATATGAAAATCAATTGATAATTTCATGATTTTTTCTGAAATACAATTGATGAAACTTAAAAACAATTAGCAATTTCTGAAATAACTACAACAGAGACTATTAATTATAGAGATAGGAAATCAAAACTTACACTACTCACCGGTAGGGGGCGCTGAAATTTAGTATCACCTGAGCAACTATTTAGTATCACTTTAGTATCAGCTGAGCCTATATTTAAAAACTCAAAAATTGCTGAAAACTGCGCAAAATAAGAAAAAATCGAGCGCAAAATATGTTCAAATAATAAAATTTGAGAATTCCTTTTTTGTTTTGCTTTTTTTGTTTGTTATTATTTCAATTTTAATAAAAAAAAAGAAAATTGTCAATTTTTTGAACAAAGTGCCATCTAGTGATAACGATGTCGTTATAACTTTTGTTTTTGGTGATGCCATACCCCTGAACTACAATTGATAAAACTGAAAATCAATTGATTTTGTGTTGAAATACAATTGATTAATCTGAAAAAGATGTACGTGCCTATTCCTACGAAAAGTATGTGACTCTTAAGGTTAAATTAGACGTGCCATAACGCCATAGCCGTAACCATAACGCCATAGCAGACAACCAAAATTCAATTGGTTTCTATGGTTACGGTTATGGCGTTATGGCATGTCACCAATAATCGTATACATTGTAGCCCATAAGATTGGTTTGAACAGCTGTTTTATATGGTTATGGTTATGGCACGTCTAATTGAGTCTTTAGTTCTGAATGTATTCCCCATGTATTTGTTGTTGCAAAGTCACAATAAATTATATTTATTCAAATTTTTGTTTGAAAACCTTAAAATAATTAAGACGTGGTATCGACACAATCATAATATTGACAAATAAAATTTGAATTTTTTGAATTTTATTGTGTTTTTGTATGAAAAGTTATGACTCTCAGTCTTAAAAATTGTCTTATGATGGTCACAATGAATCACAATTAGGAATAGGCATGGTAATCTGAAAATACTGTAGTTATTTAGAAAAAAAATTGTTTTTTATAACCAAAAGTTTTAACTTAAACTGATTTTTAAAATTTTTATTTTTTAGGAACAATTCAGAGAAAAATTCGAAGCTGGTTACAATACTATCAAAGAAGGCATTGAGAAAAACATTGCTGAAATGAAACCTGTAAGTAAACACATCCTACAGTATTTTTATTTAAATTTTTGTGGTTTATTTAACCTTCTTTTTTATTTTTTAACTCCACAATTTTCTTGAGCTTAAGTTTTGTGCTAAACAATGGAGTAGCGAAATGTCGAAAATAATAAAAACTTTTTATAAAAAAAAGAAACAAACCTTAAGCTCAAGAAAATTTTGGAGTATTTTTATTTATTTAAAAATTCATATTGATGTTAATAAGTTGAAGACTCGTAACTGACGATTTAACTACATGTTGAGTTAAGCATGCCAAATGACTTCAGTAGAAGAAATCGTTTGGCACATGTTGCAATTTCAATATCGTTTGCGAGGCATCAACTTATGCTCACCGATACGCAGAGGATAATATATAGTACAATAAATAGAAATAAACTCAGGTTTAAAGAGTTTTGGCGATCAATTCTATAAAGTTAGGTTATTTTGTCCCAAAAACCTGCAAAAAAATGCATTAAACTTTAGCGTCAATCTCAGCAACCAAAGATGATAATTTATGGCTCAGAAATAAGCTCCAGAAATGTATAAAACAGGCCTTAATGTACTAGAAATGACTCAGAAAAAAGAACGTACAGTTGCGTGAAAATAAATTCTACACAATTTTCAAATGAAAATCATTATCGTGCAAAAATATAATTTAAATAATATACATTTAAATTTAACGGTTCGTTGTAATCCAAAAATCTGTGGCTATCATACACAGAGTTGAATAGAATCAGCTGAGATATCTTAAGAATTAAGGTTCAAAGCAAAATAGAGTAATAATAACAAAGGATAAAAATAGCATTCTTAAATTTCGTTGATGTTAGTCTAAGTTGAGTTGTTGATACGAAACTCGATTTTCTTTCAGCGGTCACATAAGTAGACAACATTAAAATATTAGCCCACACAAGACGAAATACACTGATGATGGCTTTGTAGCGAAAGCCGAAAATACGTATTCTGTATTGCTGGTCTTATCGAATTCTTTCAAATATATTTTTTCTCTTTGTAATGAAAAATTAATTTTTTTTATATGGATAATTTGTTTTTTCACGTGAAAATCAAACAACTTACTATATTTAAATTTGAAATCTTTTATACATACATAGATCCATAGTGGGATTCTCTAACTTGTTAACGACAAAATTCGGTAGTTAAGTTGTCATTTTACTATGAAAACTTCTCAATTTAACTACCGAATTTTGTCGTTAAAAGTAGAATTTGCTGTTCGGTTTTAATCGAAACCGAAACCGCGGATTTTCAAGCCTCTAAACCGAAACCAAAAACCGACAAAAATAAGTCGGGTTTTAACAATGATTTTAACCAATTTAAGTAATTAACTAGATTGCATCCCAGTGTGCAATAAATACTCATAAAAAAGCCCTAATACCTTCTGAAATTATAGCTATATGAGGGAGTATTTCTTTACCTATGAAGCCTCTTTCCGAGCGCACTTTAACGACTCATAAAAGACCCTGAATTATGAGCATTATGGGAAAATTTAGAATTTTCCGAGCTATTATGAGTCATTTAGGATTAATTTTTGAATTATTTCGGAGTAATGGAAAAATAAAAAAAAATGTCGAATACAATCATAAATACGACTTATTGTGTTTCATTTATGACTCGAAAATTTCAACACTCTGAAAATGATCATATTTTAGACTCTTACGAGTCATAATTTCTGAGCGCTTAGAAAAATATCGGCTGTGATGTTATTGAATCTTGAATTTCGAAAAGGGTTCAGCTCCTATTTTACAAAATTTTGTATTTAATTGTAATGAAAATTTTTTGGATTAAATATTAGTTTAAATAATTTTTTTTTTTATTTTTTTGTTATTACGGATAACATAAGTTAAGTCAAGTCACTAAAGAGTCAGGTAGCTTAAGAGATATTGAGTTTCATATATGCAGTTCAGATTTTCACAGCGTATTATTAAAAAAGGACTATTTCGTAGTACGCGAAATTTATAAAATTTTAACTTTATATTGTTTTTAACAATTTGCTAAAATTTAAACTCTTGAAAATACAGCTTTAGTTGTCGACAAAACAATTTAAAAAAATTATTTATAACGGGTTTCCGTGTTTTTTCTCCTCTCGCAAAGGTCTAGAAACGGAGTAATTGTCTTTATTCGAGTGAGAAATCCAATCGAATTTCAATAAATATCTTGAACGTGTTAAAATATCTAATTCTTATATATACCCAGCCAACATTTTTCTGAGCGCTCAGAAATTATGACTCATAAAAGACTCTAAAATACGAGCATTTTCAAAGTGCTAAAATTTTAGAGTCATAAATGAAACATAATCGGCTCTTATTTATGAGCATATTCAAAAATTAAATAATTGGCTCAAAAATTGTTCATAAATGACTCATAAATGGCTCAGAAAATTCAAAATTTTCCAGCAGTGCTCATAATTTGGAGTCTTTTATGAGTCATAAAAGTGCGCTCATAAAGAGGCTTCATCGCTGAAGGAAAACGCCCTCATATATCTATAATTTCAGAAAAAACAATTGTATTAATATCACAAGAAAACCGAAAAATAACCGAAACCGCGGTTTTCAAATTTTGCAGTTTTTTGCAAACTCTAGTTAAAAGGTTAGCCCTCTGAAAAGGATTGCCCTTCTGAAATGGAATTCTCTAACTTTTTAGCGACACAACTCGGTAGTTAATTTGTCAAATTTTCATAGTAAAGCACAGTAAGTAGTTTCGATTTCACGTGAAAAAAAACTATTATAATCTACATAAAGAAATTATTTTTCACAACAATGAGTTGCAAGTGAAAATTGTGTAGAGTTTGATTTCAAATAAATTTAACGTACAAGACCATTAGTTTTCTGTTGAAAAGTTGACGTTTTATGTTTGTTGTGATTGTGACTTTCACAAAAAATAAAAAATTATTAATTTTCTTAAATTAAATTACAGTTTAAGACCTTTGAAGTTCGAATGAAATTTTTACACGTGAAAAACAATTTACGGAGCTTAAACTGAAAACTTTACCACCAAATTTTGTCGTTAAGTAGTTGGATAATTGGGCCTGTGAAAAATGAATACTCAAAAACAACAATCATTTTTATAAGCCATTTAAAAGTCTTATGAGCACTTCAAAATTGCTATTTCGATTGCTTCTTATAATAAATTTCGTTAGCACAACCATATAAAAATCCAATTCCTTTATGTTTTAGGTATTGATACTAAAATACACTGGTATTACAATAACTGAATTTTTGTTTGAACACCAATATTTCCTCATATCAACCGATGTAAAACGAAATAAAATTCTAGGTGCAATATTTCTATAAGCATTCCATCAAAATTTTTAGTTCCAAAAATTCGATTGTAGAATGGCTTCTTTTCTTTTGTGGCCCCTTCTATTATTGGTTCTAACACCAATGATTTTTGTTTAAAATTGTCCCAAGAGGAAACAAAAATGTTAGAGGCTCAAATATCAGAGACTATTAATTATAGAGATAGGAAATCAAAACTTCCACTACCCACCGGTAGAGGGCGTTGAAATTTAGTATTACCTGAGCAACTATTTAGTATCAGTTTAGGATCAGCTGAGCCTATATTTAAAAACTGCTGGAAACTGCTCAAAATAAGGAAAAAAACAACTCGGAATATATTCAAATAATAAAATTTGAGATATCCGTTTGTTTTTTCGCTTTGTTATTTGTTATTATTTAAATTTAAATAAAAAAAAGAAAATTGTCAATTTTTTGAATAAAGTGCCATCTAGTGATAACGATGTTTTTATAACTTATTTTTTTGGTGATGCCATACCCCTGTCAAATATATAGAATTGATTGTCAAAACCATGCAAATTTATTTTTACAATCATTTTGTGCTTATTTTGAACTAACTAATTTTGAAATTAATATTTTATTTTTTAGGAAGTTGAAGCTAAATTGAAAACTCTTCAAGTAGACTTTGAACAAAACAGAGGCAAAGCCGAAGAAACCATTAAGGAAATTATGCAAACTTTAAGCAAAACTTTTGCTCCCCAACCCACCGCCTAAATAATTAAAAATATTTTTAAAAAATAAATCTATTTAAAATATAAACAAAAATGTGTTTCTTATCTAAACTTTAGGTTGAACATACTTTGGAATTTTTCATTACCATTGAAATTTCAATAATACAAATGGTTTTATGGTCTAGTTAAGAGAATTTTGTCAAAAACTGTATAAAATGGGGAATCGAATGAATACAAATACATATTAAAACCGCGATTTCTCTGAATCCGTTCATTGTTCTCAGGAAATATTAGAAAATTTGTATTTTAAAATGAATGGTGTCGCAAAAGTGGCTATTTTTTCCGACGGAGCAAGAATCGGTCATATTCTGGAAAATTATCCCCAGCTTGATCATACGGCAACTTATTTATAAAGAGTGATTTATAATTTCAGCATTCATTCTGATGTAAGTTTTGAACAAAATCAGAATTATAAATTATATTTCTTTTTAAAGTTAATGTCAAAAATGCTTCTGGAATTTAGAAAAATAGGTCTAAGATATGCGAAAACTCTAAAAATATGTTAGTTTCGAGTCGTATATGCCGTCAATAACTTAAAACAAAATTACGAAACTATTTTATTACAAATTTATAGACAACAAAAAATACTACCTCACCTTTTTCATCCCAACGTTTTTATATTTTTTTAAGGCTGGGGAAATATACCAAAAAAACGTCACATTAAGTAATTTTAATTAAGTTTGTATCTTTAAGTGTAAAATTTTGGTAAAATATAGCGGTAAAAGAAAAACTAGAGTCAATGGATCTATAGTGGCAGACTTGAATGACACATCAGTGGTTAAAATCTGTTAAGATATTCACCACTCTAAATAAGCAATGAAGAGAAGCTTATAGGCGTTCAATTTTAATAATTTTTTCTGTGTTTAATTGAATGTCGGAATGTCTCAAATTGTTCTTTATGTATATTATCTTAATCACCTTTTACTGTTACTGTCAACAATCAATATTTAAACTAGTAAATTCTCAGTCAATTATTTTGTGTGATAATAATTTAAACTGCAGTTATAAATATAGGCATTTCCATAATACTACAAATAAATGTCATATTTATTTGTACGTTACTACGGGTACCTAATTTTATCAAAATTATGTTCGTTTATCAGACGCTCAACCAGGCTTGCCAGATACTTTTTTTCGTTATCCCCAAACAAATATTAAAATATTCCCAAAAAAATCCCCAACAAAAAAAATTTAAAAAGGTACTCGAGCTAATTTATTTGCTTAAATTTCAAGATTTTGCACTAATTTTTTAAAGAATTCGTAAATTTGAATTTTTCAAGTTCGTCTCCAAAATCAGGCCTTCAAATATATAATTCTTTAATTTGACTTTTAAATTTAAATCAATTCTTAAAAATTAATTCGCAAAACTCATTTTATTGATTGAATTATTTCCTACTTCAATTAGTCAATATCTTATTCACAGAATCAGTTTGATTTTTGTTTATTCTTTTCATAGAATCAAGCTGATTCAATTTTAACCAATTAATGTTTGCCTTGATTTATAGTTCGCGAATCATATCATAAAACGAAAAATTTAAGCGAATCAAAATTGATTCTATTTAAATTTGAATAAATCTCATCCTAACTTTATTCAGTTTAAATCGCTGATTTAAAGAGATAATCAATTCATAAAATTAATGAAGCTAATTGATAAAATTTTAACAAAACAATTTAACCAAAAATGTATGCCTTGATAATCATATCATAAAACGAAAAATTTAATCGGGTCAAAATTGATTCAATTCAAATCTGAATATATCTCATCCTAACTTTATTCAATTTAAATCATTGATTTAAAGTGATAATCAATTATTATTAGCCGTTTTTTCTAATCACTTGGATTTAATAAATCCAAAAAGTATTTCTAAAAGTGCTCAACAGATGGCGTTAGATTTTTCCTATTTTAAAAAAATTTTCTGTCCGACACTTCTTTCACCCTAATTTTTAGTACCGAATTCGATGATGAAGGATTCTACTTTAACTTTTAATTCATAATTATATTTTACACAAAACAGCGATAAACAGTCAGTTCAGTTTTATCACTTCAATTAATATTTTTACACAATTGAAAAATTCCATTGCAATATTTAATATTCACTAATTGGATTTAATTAAATTACTTACTGTAGAGTGAAAAATTGCCATTTCTATTTGAGTTATTTCTCCATGTCCAAGATGAAAAATATGTATTTGGTGAGGTGTAGTTTTTTTCTAAACATATTTCATAAAAAATAATTTAAGAAAAACCTTTTATTTGTTAGTTTTTCAATTTTTTTGTTTCTCTTTTAATTTTCATTCGTATTTTTTTTTTTGACATTAAATTAATAGGCTGTTTCATATATTTGTGCTTTTATTGTGGATTTATTAAATCCATTTTTTGTATGAAAAATTCTAAATCCAGGTGATTAAAAAACACGCTAATTAACTAAATAATAAAATTGATAAATTTTAAGGCCAGCTTTTTCAAAAAAAAAATCTTTTTCAATATTTTAAATACTTGGACATTAGTTCTATTAAAATCTCAGGCATAATATATTTATTCGTGTTGGAAAGCATTGAATTGTTACGGCAATTGTATAAAGGGTAAATTTGTACTTTTCGTTGAAATTACGTGAAAAAACTTGACTAATGTTTTCTGAAAATTATCCAAAATTAATATAATCTGCAAAATTTACGAAAGGTTGTAAATATCCCCAAAAAATCCCCAAAACACTTGTTAAATCCCCAAAAACATCCCCTGTCCCCAAATGAGAATTATTGTCTCCAAGGCCAACAAAATATCCCCAAATTTGGGGACAAAACCCCAAGTCTGGCCATCCTGCGCTCAACTGTTACAAATTTAATGCTACTTGTGATCAGTTATTGACATAACAGCTGCCATTTTACAAAAAATGTAAAAAAAAGAGCAAAAAAACTCTATAAATATTTTTATTTTAACACAAAAGTTGCATTTTTCACCAGATTAAGGTAATCTGCAATAAATCGCCGTTGCATATCAAATGTAGTGGTAGAGGTTGTCTCTAGTAAACCTGCCCATTGTTTATAAATTGTTTTTGCCTACTACTTAGAACTGACTAACCATCTCGACAAAAATTATTTTTCCTCTTTTTAATTACACTGTGCAACAAATTTTGGGTCATCGTTAACCTTAATGACTTCAACGCGAAATGGATTCACACTATTGTTGCAACGAAAAGAGTGTTGCCAATTTAGGGGGGGGGGGGGGGGGGATTTTAGCTTTGCAAAATCCTTGGAGATTTTGGATAACTGATTGTATATTTTTATTTTGCATTGTAACCAATTAGGCTGGAATTTCTCGGTACACTGTGTAAAAAGTGCGTATTTTAAAATTAATAAGATCGTAAATAGGCAAAATCACTCAATGGTAAGATTTAAAATTGAGAAAAAAATCAAAAAACAAAAATGTATTAATGTTTTTCAACACAGCACAGCGATTTATATTATTGGTACGAGTACATATATAATTTGACATGAACTAGAACATGACTGTTAATACTATGACACTCGTGGCAGTTGTGGCGCACTAGCGAATTTTTAGTGGCACGAGACGTTTTGTTAAATATTTAAAAAAAAAGTTTTAGTTTTATTATACTTAGAATATTATGTATGTAGGTAAAGATCGATGCAAATGTATTTAAAAACAAATTAAATTTCACTTTAAAACATGACCACTAACATTTCATTCAATTCAACTTCATTTAACTTCGCTTTTGACTATTAATAAAATGAACCACAAATTAGTAAAAACGACTAACAAAAACCACTTACATACATTTTTGTTTGTTTATTTTTTTAAAGAAAAATAACTGTATAAAATTAATGTTGCAAATTGACAGTATTTAATGTTATTTATTTTTCAATGAAAATTTACATTTATTGTACAAATAAATGTTATTTTCACTTAAAATAGTAAAACTGAAATACTATTTAAACAACTAACAAATTCTGACCGCAGAAGCTCCCTGAGTATAGAGGAACATGATAACTCAAAAATTGACTCTTCAGGAATCCATGTACCACAGTTGCAAATAGTAACAGTACGAAAGTATTTCGGAACATACCCAGCAAAAATATGTGTAAGTCATTCAAAACAAACAACTTTTAAATTGGTTACAATGGAGCGATAAGTGCTCTTTTTCTGTTTCGAATGTATGTGCTATAAAACAACTTTCAAAAATGTATATATAATGTTGTTTTTTTCTTTGTAAATCCATTTGTTTGTAAGTTACGAATTTATTAGAGATTCCATTTTTTATCTCTAAAAAAACAACAAAATAGTTAATTTTATTAACGTACTTTATTAATTTACGATTATTTACATATTTTTTTAATTATTCGTACATATTTTAAAAAATACTTCAATTACAGTTCCCATTTAAAAAGGGAAGGAAATAAAGAATTGGATCCCATTGAATCTCCTGGACTACTTATGACCCAAATATTAATTCTTTTCATTAAATGCAAATATATAAAAGTTAACAATTAAAATGTATTGTTAAGGCTCTATGAAGTCGCTCGCGTGCTTTTGCACCGTGCACCAAATAAATATGTTAATAAAATTTGTTGCAATGTTAACATATTTTATCGTTGAAAACAGAGGTTCGTTAACAGAGGTTGGTCCCTTACCTTTGCTTATACATAAAAAGTTCTATAAATGTCGCCTTCGAAATATGTCTGGGGAAAAACTGTCCTCCAACGGTTCTCGGATTCTTTAATGAATTTAAGGCTAACATTTCAATCATAGATATGCGGCTTCAGCAAATTTATAATGATGCCCTTATTACTGTAGAGTTGTAAAATGTCAATGCTTTTCTTTCCTTTATTTGTTAAAATGAAAAAAAAAAAATATATGAAAAAATAGTTTCCTAGTACGCTTTAATATTCTGAAAATTCCTTGAGTAATGTTTTTAAAAAAATTAATCAGAGCGTTAAATATAACTTAAATATGCCCAGCTTTTAGGATGTAGATTATCTTTAAACTTAGTTTAACGCAGTTTA
Organism: Leucophora obtusa; assembly: GCA_949987735.1. NCBI lineage: Eukaryota > Metazoa > Arthropoda > Insecta > Diptera > Anthomyiidae > Leucophora > Leucophora obtusa. Next base: position 196,176,406 of record OX465298.1, read on the forward strand.
TAACTGGAACACTGCTACTAAAATCTATTTTATTTTTTTTCAATGAAGACATAAATTCTAAACGAGAAAAAGTTGTTCAGGCAAATTTTTGTTAATAAACTTGATTTGGCTGATATAATTCGTTTTCGGTTTAACTAAACCAAGTTTAACTGACATCCCAAAAACTCGTTCTTAGTGTATTAATCTTATTTAATTCAATATCGTATCTTTTTTGAATTTAAAGACTAAAGTAAACATGTTACAAACTTCTTAAAAAAAAAAACTTTTGAACAAAAATTTAAAAAAATTTTGGTTTTGTCTGATTTGGACTTAATCGAATAGAATCAGATGCAAAAGAAGTGTTTCCTTAATATTGCCCTACAAATAATAATAAATTGAAGCTTTTGTTACACAATAGGTTCAGAAATGGGTTCTGTAAGTGCTAAACATTAAAATTACCTCTAAAATATGCTATTTCATACATTATAAAAAGCAAATTTAAATCACTTTTAAAAATGTATTATATTATATATTATAAAGAGTACTTCGAAATCACTCTAAAAATGCAAACAAAATGTACTCGTATTGATGTGATGAAAATATATACCTAAAAAACCATACTTTATTAACATTATGTATGTACTTTTAAATTACTAACAAAATGCTCAAGTTAAACTACTGACAACATGGGACACCACGTGTAAAATAAATCAGTGTTAGAGCTAAATTGTAACTACTCCACAATCGGTTGATGCTATTCGGAGTGCTTTTAAAATAACTTTTTTGTAATGACTTTTTTTGCTGGGTATGTATATAAAGTGATTATTGATATCATTGTAATGCCATTTCTGTTAATTCTTTAAAACCCACTTACAGAATCCAATTCCATTTCCAATACAATATTTTATGTACAAAACTGTACAAATTTCGCGGCATTCTAGATTGATAAACTTTTAGATATTTTGATGGAAAAAAGCCTTAGAAAGATATATAAGTTTCAGAAAATTAAATAAAAATGGAAAACGATCTTTATTAAATTACAATTTGAAAAATGAGATTTTTTAAGAGGATCGATAAAAAAAATCGAATTCCTAGACCTTGTACCTTTCGTAAAAGGAAGATATTTAGACCAAATCGTTTTAGATTATAAGTAAAAAAATTTGACCTTTATTACACTAATAAAAAAAATCGTAAAAAATTTAGTTAAAACTACTAAAAATTAGTTAAAAATTATGCTGCAGAAAAAAACTGCTAAATAAGCAGATTATTTTGGCTATATATTAGTAATATAGGAACAGCAAAAATAAAACTGTTAAATATACAGAATTTTAGTTATATTTGAGCTAAAATTTTGTAAATGGAGAATGGCAAATTAACCTGCTAAAATCAGCAAAAAATTTTGCTAAATAATTAGTAGCCTAAAAAATCCAAAAAATTTTAATTTTCAAAGTTTTTTTTCGATTTTTTTAATGAAAATAAAAATCGAGCCTTTTAAAGGCAGCAGTTTACACTCTTTTTAGTAGCCCGACGCAATAAATTTAAAAAAATGGATGTATATGACTATCTATGCCTATGCATGATCACGTACGAGCCAATATATGAGCTATGTGTTGATATATTTTTCGATTTTCAAATGGGTTGTTAATAAAGTACCGTATGTTGTTTTTCACGTGAAAATATTTCACTTTAAAGCATCGTAAGTTGTTTTTCACATAGAAAATTTTCACACCAACTTTAAAGGAATCAAAATGAAATTTTTTTTTTAATTTTATAACAAAGACACAATCCCAATAAACACAAAATGTCACTTTTTACCAAGAAAAATAATAGCCTTGTAAACTTATTATCGTAAAAAATCATTTGTTTTTATATGGAGAATAATAGGTTTTTCACGTGAAATCGACAACTTACGGTGCTTAACTTAAAATCCCTCAAAAGTTAATTTAATTTCTAAAAATGGACAATTTTTTTAATTTATTAGAAAGACACAAAATGTCACTTTTTCTCAAGAAAAATAATAGCCCCAGCAAAACTTTGGTAATCGGTGCGATATACTCACTCATTACCCTGTAATGATACCTCGTTACTATCTGCATTATTTCAGACCAAAAAGTAATGACTTACCAATCACTGATTACGTAATGCATGATTTATAAACGGAAAGTAATGACAGAATATTTTTGAAAATCTATTTTTAGACACATTACTTTGTGTTTTTTGTAAGCATGGGTGTAAGGTATATATTTTTCGACATTACAAATGAAAATACGAAGCACAACAATTCATTTACTTTTTAAACAATCAAATGTTATATGTGTCGATAGCTCAGGGGGTAGAGTTCTCGGCTAACATGCAGGGATACCAGGTTCGAATCCCAGCGTGACCACATTTATATATTTAATAAAAAAATATTTGTAATAAATTTTTTTTAAATAAAATTTTTTTTTACGAAAATCTATTTTTAGACCCATTACTTTTTGCATCCTCGTAACCACATAAGTAACCACTTCCTCCTCATACATTACTTTTGGGCTCATCGCCTGTAAAATTCATCAGTGAAGTAAGGTATGAAGTAATGCATCGGCCCCTATGGCAACACATTACTTTACACATTATTTGTAATGTGTGGTTTTGCAGTTTTTCACGTGAAATCGATAAGAAACTACTTCAATTAAATCACAAAAAAATTTAAACGCCAAAATATGAAGACAATTGCTAAACTGATACCGAGGATATAAAATATGAAATCGATTTTAGTATCGGCATAGTAGATAATTACCGTTAATTTAAAAGTGAAACGGTAACCAACCCTGCTTTTCCGATTTTTTTTGATGCAAATTAAAATATAGCCTTCTGAAATTAGCAGTTTACTATTTTATTTAGCAAAAATTTCTGTTGATCTAAGCAGAATATATTGCTATTTGCACTCAAATAAATTTAATTTCTCTGCAGATTTTACAGTATAAATTGTCACTTTCAATTAAGTTAAAGTTAACATAAAAAGATGATAAATTTAACAGTTTTATTTTTGCTGTTCTTATTTTACTAGTATTTAGCACAAAAAAAAAAACTTTGCTAATTTCAGCTGTGTTTTCTGCAAGGTTATTTTTAGCTAATTTTTAGTAGCCTTTCTGCTCTGCTATTTTTATAGGTTTATTTCTATGAGTGTATTTGTTCAAATTAATTTGCAAAATAACTTGTTATTGCGTTGCGAAAAAAGATTTAAAGCCAGTTTTATAGTCAGAACTAAAAACGAATTTTTGCCTAAAAGTTTATTAAAGCCCTGTGCGAGATGCCTAAATAAATTCTAAACTAAATACAAACCCAGTGCAGAAACGGTAATGACATATCAATATTTTTTGGACTACCAGTAATGACACACACTTACTTTCTGCATTATTTTAAAACATATAATAATGAGTTACTGATAATGACTTATTTTTATCATTATTTTAAATAGAAAATAATTTTCTAGATTTTTTTGAAAATTTTTTGAAATCTATTTTTAGACTCAATATTTTTTAAACACTGGTAAGGATATATGTAACCACATATTTTTTGATTTTTTGTATGTTGGCGAGTAAGCTTACTTGTGTGCAGCAGGTCAATTATGTTTTTATCTATTAAATATTACATGTCGATATAGCTCAGATGGTAGAGCTGTTGACTTGCAATCTGTAGACCCAGGTTCGATTCCCGCACCAGCAAAGTTTATTAAAAAAAAAATACAATAAAAAATATTTTTTTTTATATAATTTATTTTTTTGAAAATCTATTTTTAGACTCATTATTTTTGTCAGTACTAGTAAGCACATAGGTAACGATATATTTTTTTGATTTTTCGTATGCTGGTATAAAGGTAATAAGAAATGTAATAACAAAAGTAAGTAGTTTCTACACTGGGAAGTGGCAAAATGGTTTAAAATTTCTTTGAAAATTTTTTGAAAACTTTTTCAAATTTCGTAGAAATTTAGAAACCTGAATTTAGCTTAGGTTTTATTTAGCCAGTTCGCACCCACTCTAATTTAGGAATTTTGTTTGAAAGTTACTTAAACAATATTTAAGAAAAAATTGATCTTAGTTCTGGCTGTAAAACTGTCTCTTAAGTCAGAAACATAAAATATCTTGCTTGTTTAATAAAAGTTTATTTGTTTTCAAAATTTGCTTTGGTCATTCCAATTTTAGGGTTTCCAGTATCGTTATCTAATTCACTGTATACTTATCTTAAAATAACCATTTGGCAAAAAATGATTTTATAAAAGAAGAGTTCACAACAAAACATCAACAAATAGAAAAAAACATATAAAATTCCAAAGTACACGACCTCCTTCATACAACAAAGGCAATATAACATACATTGGAACTATTTGTTAGTAATTTGTATCTAAACCCCGAAATCCACATTTAACCGGGAGTAGTTTAAATTTATTCTTAAATAATACAAATCTTTATCATATACGAGTACAGGTATTTACATTAGTTCCATTGTTTAATAAATAAATAGAAAGTATTTCAATAATGTTAGTTCGTAAATAGAGGTAATCACTTCTTTGTCCATTCAAATTTAAAGATTTGAAATTTAAACTATGTTTTATATCCCACTACCACGACATATTTGTTGTACTTATCTTAGGCAATGTTATCGCAACTAAAACAAAAAATATATGATACTGCATTATCTCTTGTTTATGCTGTATGTATAATGTTCAATTTTAAATTGAATCAAAAGTTGATATTTAAAATGAATTTATTCAAAAAAATTACAGTTCAAGTTCTAAGCTTAAACCGAAAAGTACAACTTAAAGAAAATTAAAAAGAAATGGCCGCTGCTATGAAATTTTTCTTGGTTATTGTAGCCCTTGTATGCTGCATGCAGGTAAGTTTCTAGTTAAAAAAAATATATATTTATCCTAAAAGTCCTTGTTGCTTATTTTCTTCAAATTTTGTATATTCTCCAGTTTGTTGAAATGTCCCATTTTCGCCCTAGTGAACCTGTCAACCCCTTTGAGTTAAATCCTTATATGGATATTGATATCGACAGTGAACTTATTAAACACGTCCAAGAAGACGAACCTGTAAGTATTCAATATATTTTGCTCAGAAAGACTTACGATGCGTTACCTATTGTCTGGAAATGCAATCAAATATACAAAACAACAACAAAATTTAATTTATTTTAATTTATTTATTTCAATCATTGGTACAAATAAGACTTAGAGTCTCTTAAAGCACCTCAAACATTTTAAGTCACAGTGATTAAATGCTTAAATAAGATACATAAAATCTTAAAAATATATTGTAATAATAACAACAAAACTAAAAAAAAAAAAAAACAGAACAACATAAACGATTAATCTTTGAACAAATTCATAATTGCCATTTTAAAAAACAATACACGGGGTTCGGATTTAATTTGATTAGGTAAAGAGTTCCACAATTTCACAGCACTAACAAAGAACAATCTTGAGGATGATAAGTAATTATAAGCAGGCGTAATAATATTGCTTGTTCGACTTGATCTGGACATATTAATTTTCCGGTACAAATAATCAGGTTCCTTCGTATATATAATTTTGTGTAAAAATAATAAATTTCGAATGTTTAGATATGAAGTTAGATTACATCCCAAGATTTGAAGGGAGTATTGAGATATTCTATCATATTTTCTCTTGTTGAATACAAATCTAGCACAATTATTAATAACCATTTGTAATTTAGTATTAGATGTGGCATCGAGGTTTCCAAAAACAATTGCTCCATAAGTCAAAATTGGTATAAGTAACGTTTTCACCAATTTGAGCTTAGTGTGACTCGGAACAAACGCTGATGCATACCAGAGTTTCCGTAGAGCACAATACATTTTAGTAATTGTATAATTAATATGATCCTTGCAATTAAGCTCAGAATTAATTAAAAATCCAAGATTTTTTACCACTCTCACATATTCAACTACTTCATTCTGCATGTTTTCAAATTGTTTTCATCGTTCGTGCTTACAGAGCTTGAAAAAGATAAATATTTTTTGAATAAACTCGCATTAAAATTTATTCATTTTGTAAATCAGTAAATAATGCATTATAACTTTAAGTCAATGATTTGATGTCAAATTAAGTGAGGATGTGATTTCTCCAAAATTTCAGTTGAATCAATTTTGATTCGATTGAATTGTTTGTTTAAAGATTTGATTCGCGAACTATAAATTGGTTTGTTAAATTGAATCAATTCACTTGATTCTGTGAAAAGAATCACAAGAATCAAATTGATTGACTGAATAAAATAGCCAATAATTCAATTAATAAAATGGGTTTTACGAATCGATTCGTACAAAATTGAATCAGATTTAAGGAATCGAATTAAGGAATTATGTTTTTAAAGGTCTGGTGCTATATGTGTTGTTTTAAAATTTCCTTTTACACTTTATTGCATTGGTTTTATCAAATATATTTCAGAACTTATCAATTGTTTTTCATATTTATCAATTGTATTTCAGAAAAAATCAATTAATTTTCAGTTTTATCAATTACATTTCAGAAATTATCAATTAGTTCTCATGTTTTTCAATTGTAATTCAGAAATTATCAAATGTATTTGAAAAATTATCAATTGTTTTTCAGAAATACCAATAGTAAATATTTAAGAAACAATGAATTACATTTTGAAAAATCTCAATTGTGTTTTACACTCAAATAAAAAAGTTTGTAAAAAAATTTGTAAACAGTTTCCAATCGCACTATACTATTTTTATACTGATTATTAGTACAATTTTTATTTTAGTAATCATTTTTGCTATTCTCTTATTACAAATTACGGATTTTTTTACTAATTTTCGCTGCTGATTTCAGAAAAACATTTAACTAATTTTTCAAAACCGATTGCTAAATTTAGCAGAATAATATACTAATTTAAAAATATTTTTTTGGATTTTTTACAATTCTTGTTTAGTTTATATTTGTTACTATTGATATATTCTTAGTTTAGAAATAACACCCAGAAAATTTTATTGCATCTCCAATGCATAAAACGGCAATAACTGGAGAATCGTTTGCAATTCTGACTCCAAATTTCAAGTACGATGAAGTAATTATACGCTTGTTACAATCGAAAGAAAAATGTTTTTCTTTAGATTTTACAGTTTTTTTATTTTTTAGTGCAATTTTTTTGCTAATTTCAGCAGATTGATTTTAAATTACAGTTTACAGCAGTTTACTGAAATTTAGTAGCTGCAACTAATTATTTATACTAATTTCATTGTACTAAAATTATGATATTTAGTAAGTTTTTTAACTGATTTTAGCAAATCGATTTTGAATTACATTTTACATAAATTTTACTAAAATTTAGTGGCGGCTACTAATTTTTTCTACTAATTTTATTGTACTACAGATCAGCAGACATGTGTTGCTAAAATTAGCAAAAAATACCGCTGGCCTCAAAACAGTTAAATTTCCCGTAATAACAGCAAAAGTTTCAGTAGCCATTACAGACAGACTTTTTTGGTTGAGTGTAGAAAATATTAGTAGTATATAAGAAGTTATCAATTGTTTTTCAGAAATTATGAGTAGCATTTTTGAGACTGTAAACTCTATTTCAAAAATGATTAATTTTCTTTCAGAAATTATCAAATGTATTTCAGAAATTATTCTTTATTAACTAGTGAAATACAATCAATAATTTCTCAAATGCATTTTATAATTTCCGAAATGCATTGGATAGTTTCTGAAATATAGTAGCTAATTTCTAAAGTACAATAGCTAATTTCTGAAGTACAATAGATAAATACGAATATCAATTTAAAATCTCTGAATTACAATTGATAAATATGAAAATCAATTGATAATTTCATGATTTTTTCTGAAATACAATTGATAAAACTTAAAAACAATTAGCAATTTCTGAAATAACTACAATTAATAAAACTGAAAATCAATTGATTTTTTGTTGAAATACAATTGATTAATCTGAAAAAGATGTACGTGCCTATTCCTAAGAAAAGTCTGTGACTCTTAGTTCTGAATGTATTCCCCATGTATTTGTTTTTGCAAAGTCACAATAAATTATATTTATTCAAATCTTTGTTTGAAAACCTCAAAATAATTAAGACGTGGTATCGACACAATCATAACATTGACAAAAATTTTTTGAATTTTATTGTTGTTTTGTATGAAAAGTTATGACTCTCAGTCTTAAAAATTGTCTTATGATGGCCACAATGAATCACAATTAGGAATAGGCATGGTAGTCTGAAAATGATGTAGTGATTTAGAAAAAAATTGATGTTTATAAGCAAAAGTTTCAACTTAAACTGATTTTTAAAATTTTTATTTTTTAGGAACAAATCCAAAACAAATTCGAAGCTGGTTACAATAATATCAAAGAAGGCATTGAGAAAAACTTTGCTGAAATGAAACCTGTAAGTAAACACATCCTACAGAATTTTTTTTTATTTAAAAATTCATATTGATGGTCATAAGTTGAAGACTCGTAACTGACGATTTAACTACATGTTGAGTTAAGCATGCCAAATGACTTCAGTAGAAGCAATCGTTTGGCACATTTTACAATTTCAATATCGTTTGCGAGGCTTCAATATAAAATAAATAGAAATAAATTTAGGTTTAAAGAGTTTTGGCCATCAATTCTGTAAATTTAGGTAATTTTGTCCCAAAAACCTACAAAAAAAATGCATTAAACTTTAGCGTCAATTTCAGCAATCAAAGATGGTCATTTATGGCTCAGAAATAAGCTCCAGATGTGTAAAAATTTTCTTCTTCATATGAAAGTTATCCATCTAAAACAGGCCTTAATGTGCTAGAAATTACTCAGAAAAAAGAACGTATATTTGCGTGAAAACAAATTCTACACAATTCTCAAATGAAACTCATTATCGTGAAAAATTAATTTTTTATATGGACAATTTGTTTTTCTATAATTTTTTCACTCAAACTACTTACTATATTTAAATTTGGAATCTTTTATACATACATAGATCTGTAGTGGGATTCTCTAACCTTTTAACGACAAAATTCGATAGTTAAGTTGCCATTTTACTATTAAAACTTGTCAATTTAACTACCAAATTTTGTCGTTAAAAGGTTACCCCTCAGAAAAGGATTGCCCCTCTGAAATGGAATTCTCTAACTTTTTGACGACACAACTCGGTAGTTAATTTGTCAAATTTTCATAGTAAAGCACAGTAAGTAGTTTAGATTTTACATAAAAAGCTATTTAATCTATATAAAAAACTTATTTCTTACAATAATGAGTTTCTCGTGAAAATTGTGTAGAGTTTGTTTTCAAAAATTTTGATGTTTTCAGTTCGAAAAAATCAGTTGTAGAATGGCCCCTTTGTGGCCCCTTCTCATTGGCGTACCTAGACCATTTTTCTGGGGTGGGCAAGGGACCCATTTATATTCGGCTGTTTATTTGCCCATTCTCAGACACTTAATCTTAAAAACACTTTCGACATTATGATTATAATTTTTTCAAACAAAAAAAAAATCTTTTAAAAATAACTTTTGATAAAATTTTTGTAATTTTCAAAATTCAGTAATCCTGGTAATTTATCCTACACTCAACCAAAAAAGTCTGTAATGGCTACTGAAAATTTTGCTGTTATTACGGGAAATTTAACTGTTTTGATCCCAGCGGTATTTTTTGCTAATTTTAGCAACACATGTCTGCTGATTTGTAGTACAATAAAATTAGTAGAAAAAATTAGTAGCCGCTACTAAATTTTAGTAAAATTTATGTAAACTGCAATTCAAAATCGATTTGCAGTTAAAAAACTTACTAAATATCATAATTTTAGTACAATGAAATTAGTATAAATAATTAGTTGCAGCTACTAAATTTCAGTAAATTGTTGTAAACTGTAATTTAAAATCAATCTGCTGAAATTAGCAAAAAAGTGTACTAAAAAATAAACAAACTGTAAAATGTAAAAAAAAATTTATAAAAAAATTTTTCTTTCTTTCGATTGTAACAAGCGTATATTTACTTCATCGTACTTGAAATTTGGAGTCAAATTGCAAACGGTTCTCCAGTTATTAGCTTTTTATGCATTGGGAACACAATAAAATTTTCTGAGTGTTATTTCCAAACTAAGAATATATCAATAGTAAGAACTATAAACTAAACAACAATTGTAAAAAATCAAAAAAAAAATTTAAATTAGTATATTTTTCTGCTAAATTTGGCACTCGGTTTTGAAAAATTAATAAAATGTTTTGCTGAATCAGCAGCGAGAATTAGTAAAAAATCCGTAATTCGTAATAAGAGAATAGCAAAAATGATTACTAAAAAAAAATTGTACTAAAAATCAGTATAAAAATAGTAAAGTTCGATTGGGCTTTGCCCACCCTAGACCGGCCTAAGTCCGCCAATGCCCCTTCTATTATTGGTTCCAACACCGATGATTTTTGTTTAAAATTGTCCCAAGAGGAAACAAAAATGTTAGAGGCTTAAATATCAGAGACTATTAATTATAGAGTTAGGAAATCAAAACTTACACTACTCACCGGTAGAGGGCGTTGAAATTTAGTATTACCTGAGCAACTATTTAGTATCAGTTTAGGATCAGCTGCTAGAAACTGCTCAAAATAAGGAAAAAAACAACTCGGAATATATTCAAATAATAAAATTTGAGATATCCGTTTGTTTTTTTGCTTTGTTGTTTGTTATTATTTAAATTTAAATAAAAAAAGAAAATTTTCAATTTTTTGAATAAAGTGCCATCTAGTGATAACGATGTTTTTATAACTACTTTTTTTGGTGATGCCATACCCCTGTCAAATATATAGAATTGATTGTCAAAACCATGCAAATTTATTTTTACATTCATTTTGTGCTTATTTTGAACTAACTAATTTTGAAATTAATATTTTATTTTTTAGGAAGTTGAAGCTAAATTGAAAAAAATTAAGGAAATTATGCAAACTTTAGGCAAATCTTTCGCTGAATATTTTTAAAAAATAAATCTATTTAAAATATAAACAAAAATGTGTTTCTTATCTAAACTTTAGGTTGAGCAATCTTTGGAATTTTTCATTACACTCATACAAATAAGTCCGTAAAAATAGCAGAAAAAGTTACTAAAAACTAGTTAAAAATGATGCTGCAGAAAAAACTGCTAATATTAGCAGAATCAGTTTGCTAAATATTAATAAAATGAAAAAAGCAAAAAAAAACTGTTAAATTTACAGAAATTTAGTAATATCAGAGCTGAATTTTTGTTAATTGCAAATAAAAATTTAACTTGCTGAAATCAGCAAAAAAATTGCTAAATAATAGTAGAAAAAAAAAAAACTTTTAAATCTACAAAATTTTTGCTAAAAGTTTCTGAAATCAACAAAACTTTTGCAGATTACTAGTGGACTGGAAAAAGGTACAAAAGGAGCAAATGAAATGAAAATTAATAAATCAAAAATAAATGTTTAATTAAAAACATACTTGGGATCAGTTTATTCAATGTGTCAATTAATTGAAATTTTTTCAATTGGCATTGTTTAATGCCTAAATGCCCATTTATAAGCAGCATTTGTTTTCATGTTTTAATAAAAGAATAAATTAAGAAAATAAATTAAAAATTCGCGTATTTCTTATATTTTTTTTATATTACAATGCTTTTTCTTCAATTATGTGTACATTTCATTACCATTGTTTTCATCAATGCTAATTGAAAAAAATTTCATTGGCATTGAATGGTGATGAAATTTGTTGGCATTGACATTGAGATAAAGTAATGCTAATTATATTTGTAAAAGTGGTAATATTTATAGACAATAATAGGGGTTTTATGGTCTGGTTAAGAGAATTTTGTCAAAAACTGTACAAAATGGGGAACCGAATACAAATATTAAAACTGCGATTTCTCTGAATCCGTTCATTCCTCTCAGGAAATGTTAGAAAATTTGTATTTTAAGATGAAGGGTGTCGTAAAAGTGACTATTTTTGCCGACGGAGCAAGAATCGGTCATATTCGAGAAAATTATCCCCAGCTTGATCGTACGGCAACTTATTTATAAAGAGTGAATTATATTTTCAGCATTCATTCTGATGTAAGTTTTGAACAAAATATTATATGTATATTTCTTTTTAAAGTTAATGTCAAAAATGCTCCTGGAATTTAGAAAAATTGGATATGATATGCGAAAACTCTAAAAATATGTTAGTTTCGAGTCGTATTAAGACAAGATTACGAAACTATTTTATAACAAATTTATAGATAAAAAAAAAATACTACCTAACCTTTTTCAGCCCAATATTTTTATATTTTTTTAAAGCTGGGGAAATATACCAAAAAAACGTCACAGTAAGTGATTTTAATTGAGTTTGTATCTTTAAGTGTAAAATATAGCGGTAAAAGAAAAACTAGAGTCAATGGATCTATAGTGGCAGATTTGAATGACACATCAGTGGTTAAAATCTGTTAAGATATTCACCACTCTAAATAAGCAATGAAGAAAAGCTTATGACGTTCAATTTTAATAATTTTTTCTGTGTTTAATTGAATGTCGGAATATCTCAAATTGTTCTTTATGTATATTATCTTAATCACCTTTTACTGTTTCTGTCAACAATCAATATTTAAACTAGTAAATTCTCAGTCAATTATTTTGTGTGATTATATTTTAAACTGCAGTTATAAATATAGGCATTTCCATAATACTACAAATAAATGTCATATTTTCTTGTACGTTTTGTGTTATAATAGCTCTCTTCCACGTACGTTACTACGGGTACCTAATTTCACCAAAAAGCGTTTCTATTATCAAAATTATGTTCGTTTATCAGACGCTCAACTGTTACTATTCTGCTACTCAACAATCTGGTGAACATATCGCTAAGTCAACATGTTGAGGTAGCGCTACCCTATTTTGGAAGTGTACAAATGTAATGCTATAATGTAAAAAAAATCCAACAAACTCTACAAATATTTTTATTTTAACACAAAAGTAGCATCTTTCACCAGATTAAGGTAATCTGCAATAAATCGCCGTTGCATATCAAATGTAGCGGTAGAGGTTGTCTCTAGTAAACCTGCCCATTGTGTATAAATTGTTTTTTCCAACTACTTAGAACTGACTAACCATCTCGACAAAAATTATTTTTCCTCTTTTTAATTACACTGTGCAACAAATTTTGGGTCATCGTTAACCTTAATGACTTCAACGCGAAATAGATTCACACTATTGCTGCAACGAAAAGAGTGTTGCCAATTTAGGGGGGGGGGGGGGGTGGATTTTAGCTTTGCAAAATCCTTGGAGATTTTGGATAACTGATTGTATATTTTTATTTTGCATTGTAACCAATTAGGCTGGAATTTCTCGGTGCACTGTGTAAAAAGTGCGTATTTTAAAATTAATAAGATCGTAAATAGGCAAAATCACTCAATGGTAAGATTTAAAATTGAGAAAAAAATCAAAAAATAAAAAACAAAAATGTATTAATGTTTTTCAACACAGCACAGCGATTTATATTAGTGGTACGAGTACATACATATATAATTTGATATGAACTAGAACATGGCTGCTAATACTATGACAATCGTGGCAGTTGTGGCGCACTAGGGAATTTTTAGTGGCACGCGACGTTTTGTTAAATATTTAAAAAAAAAGTTTTAGTTTTATTACACTTAGAATATTAAGTATGTATGTAGGTAAAGATCGCTGCAAATGTATTTAATAACAAATTAAATTTCAAATTTCACTTCAAAACATAACCACTAACATTTCATTAAATTCAAATTCATTTAACTTCGCTTTTGACTATTAATTATTAAAATGAACCACAAATTAGTAAAAACGACTAACAAAAACCACTTACATACATTTTTTTTGTTTATTTTTTTTTTTTTAACAAAATGACTATATAAAATTAATGTTACAAATTCACAGTATTTAATATTATTTATTTTTTAATGAAAATTTACATTTATTCTACAAATATATGTTGTTTTCACTTTAAATAGCAAAAATGAAATACTATTCAAACAACTAACAAATTCTGACCCCAGAAGTTCTCTGAGTATAGAAGAACACGATAACTCAAAAATTAACTCTTCAGCAACCCATGAACTACAGTTGCAAATAGTAACAGTACGAAAGTGATAAAATGATTATTGATATCATTGTAATGCCATTTCTGTTAATTCTTTAAAACCCACTTACAGAATCCAATTCCATTTCCAGTACAATATTTTATGTAAAAAAAACTGTACAGATTGTGCAGTATTCTGGATTGATCAACTTTTAGATATTTTGATCGAAAAAAGCCTTAGAATCAGAAAGATATAAAAGTTTCAGAAAATTAAATAAAAATGGAAAACGATCTTTAATTAATTTTGATCTGGAAAAGTTATAGTTTTTAGGAGGATCGATAAAAAAAACTAATTCCTAGACCTTCCCAGCAAAAATGTAAAAAAAAAGTAAAAACGTTGACTGCTTCCTTACTGCTACCTTTACCGCTTCTAAAAATGTATAGCTTCGTAAACAGCACTAATGAAAGGCCTAAGTTGATTAATTGTTTACATCGCTTTTTGCTGTGCTTTTCAAAAAGTCACGAAATGAGCAATACATTTGGATTGCATAAATATTTTTTCGGTTTTTTTTATCAAAATTTTTTAAAATGCGGAAAAAAGTTATTTTAATGGAAATAAGAGGTTTTACTAAAAATAAGAGGCATTTTTTCTTCACGGAAAAATAAGCAGGAATATTGTGCTTTTGAGAAGGCATGATTTTAAATAGTTGAAAAGCATTATAATATGCACTTCCTAGAAGGCATGAATTATCGACTAATTAAAATCGATGAATTCATGCCTTTTCGGATCTCGAAACAAAAGCTTTCACGCGAGCTATCTCGAACAAAAATCAGGCATGATATCATCAATAATGCAATCGCTTCACTGCTCAACTTTTCCTGACAAAACTGCTTCCAAGCAAGCAGTAATTTCTGCTGGGATGCTAAAGATTTTTATTTTGCGAAAAGTAAACGATTTAATAACTCGAAACCTTTTTCGATAAAATTTAATTGTTAAATTAGAGGGTTACCCTATGATGTCACTTTTTAAATAAATTTTTTTCCAATCTTAAAAGTCTTTAAAGGAAAAATAAACTTAAGGTGGCACGCGACAAGTTCTTACAAAAATTTATCTGTTTTAGGCACGGAACGAACAAAGTCTTGCCACTCCTGAACTAGAACATAAAATATGTTATCACAAATCTCACGCTACATCGTAATCTCCACTTTATGCTGAATTTATAATGTCTAATTTTATGTTGATAGTATTTTAATTGAAATAGTTTTTAAAATTACAGTTCAAGTTTTAAGCCAAAACCGAAAAGTTCAATAGAAGGAATATATAAAAAAAAAATAATTTCAAATGGCCGCTGCTGTAAAAATTTTCCTGGTTATCGTAGCTCTCGGATGCTGCATGCAAGTAGGTTCGAAATTAACAAAATGTCCTTAAAGTTCTTGAAATATTTACTAATACATATTAAAGATTTGTAAATTGTATGTAGTTTACTTCATCTTTTTTATTAATTTTCAAAAAAAAAGAAAAAATGTTTAGCCTCGAGGTCTAGGTTGTTTTAATATAAATATTATTTATTTATTATTCATTCAATATTTCGCTGTTCATTGAATAACTTTCTCAGGAATAGTTATTTATTATTTAACACAAAACACATGTGCTTAACGCCATTGTTGTATCTCCACCATCATCGAGTGCTATAACAGACGATGTTGAAGACACAACAGTAACTTGGAGCATTTGTGTTCAATATTAAATTACTATTCCTGAGGATGTTTTCAATGAAGAGCGAAATGTTAAATGAATACTAACTAAATAATATTTATATTAAAACAACCTAGACCTCGAGGCTAAACATTTTATTTATAATAATTGGATATTTATAGTTTGTTGAAATGGCCCGCATACGTCGTGATGAACCTGCCTCTGCTCCAGCTTTTGATTTAAATGCATTATTTGAACAAATCAAAAATAGTGATATTGTTAAACAACTACAAGAAATTAAACCTGTGAGTAAAGAAATAATTTTTACAAAAGAAAAATAATTTATTCATGAAATCCCTACAATTAAAATAAATTTAGTTAAAGTCCTTATTACAAAAGCCTTTCCAGAAATTTCGTGTAAAATCTTAATTCTTAAAGCTTTAAAACAAATTATATAAAATGGATTAAAAAAGTGCTAGATTTTATTTTTTTAAATAAACCCTAAAATATGCTACATGTGTTTTCTTCTTTTTAAGGAACAATTCCAACAAAAACTTCAAGAAGGCATGAAAACTATCAAAGAAGGTATTGATAAGAACATTTCACAAATGCAACCAGTAAGTATTTTTTAATTTTTAAATAATAAAATTGTGTATATTACTTTGTTAATATTTAATATTTTGTTTGCAGGAAGTAAAAGACAAATTGAAGACTTTTCAAGGTGATTTGGAACAAAACAAAGGTAAAGCTGAAACTGCTTTTAAGGAAATTATGGAAACATTAAGCAAAAATTTTGCTTCCACAAAAACCGTCTAAATAAATATTTTTAATATTAAAATAAATATAAAAATAAAATTAAAAAATTAACAAATTTTTTTTGGAGGCCATCATTACTAACAAGGAAAGTATCTCATTTGACAGTCGCCGATTTTAATGAAATTCGGATATTTTGAAGAAAAAAAATTCTAAGGTTGGGGTGTATGAGATTATCGGCAATCTCGGGCATTGAGGGGGTTAAAACTGGGGTAAAAATTACCCATTTTTTTTGTTTTTTCCATTTATTTGTCATTTGATCCAAGGAAACTATATAAAAATGTTATATTTTGGGATATTTTAAGGGCCATCTTTTGATATCTCTCTTTGGCACGTTGTTGTTGTTCTAAGAAATGTGTTCATTTTAGAGTACTTTATATGGACATGTATATTCGTACGATCGTCAAATTCACATATATTAATCCTTGTTAAGTTTAAGCGGGCCCGTTTTTCTTTGTTTTTTCAATATTCTGGCTACTTCACGTTTTACCGGGTTTTTTCCGAAACCCTATGATTCCAATATAGGCAATATGGGTATCAAACTTTTTATTTTTGAGAGCAAATTCCTGTCCTGTAAAAATAATTTTAAATTTCATAAATTTTAGACATGTCGCCATACAAAAAAGTATGAAAAGTGGTGTTTTCCCAAATATCTTTTTTTGTTATTATACAACATGACATATCTGTCTCCATCAGATAAGGCAGCAGTTGATTACATTTTATACAGTCGTGTAAAATTAGAGCTGAACTGGTACAAACATTTAAAAAATTGTATATTGTTTTTGCCGGTTTATGCACTACAAATTTCACTGAAATTCTACACTCAAAAATGTTTGACAGTTACTACATGACAGTTGTTTGTGTAGTAATCAGTAGTAGTTGTTTTAAATAGTAATTACTAGGTCAAGGAATTTCATGCACTTAAAAATGGAAAATATGCACATAAAATATGTGGCTAAAAAAGAAAAATATGCATTAAAAATGTAAGAAATATACACTAAAAACTATAATTTTTGCAAAAATAATGCACTTTAAAACTTAAAAATATATTTAAGTCATACGTGGGACTACTTAATTAGGTGGACTAATTAATTGATGATTTCACTACCATTACATTGATATCAATTGTAATGAAATTATTTTCATTACCATTTTATTAATTAATGGTAATGATTCCAAAATTTAATTTCATTGATTAATGACAATGATTTTAAATTTCATTACCATTGATAATGAATAAATTAAAAAAAATAATTGCCAGTGACAGAAAAACGTAAAACTGAAGTAAAATTAGCTGAAATCGAAGATGGAATATGCTCATTCAGGCTCATGTTCATTTGAAATTAAATATTACTTTCCATTCCGTTGTTATTTGTATCCAGGTAAAGTTTAACGGAATTAAATGGATCCTCCTTAATAAATTATGTTTTATAACTTCCCTGGCCAAACCAGTTGTTCGTTTCCATTTGTCTGAATTTTTTGTAAACAAATGGTTTTTAATCAATTGTAATTAGTTTTTTTATACATTAGTGTAATTTCATTACCATTAGTAATGATTTTTCTAATGAAAAATATTTCATTAGCATTAAATGGTAATGGAATTTTTTTCATTGTCATTAGTATGAACTAATGGTAATGAAAATTCAATGGTAATGAAAAATTCCCATGTATGATTTAAGTTAGTTATTTTGCAAACAGACAGAGAACTCGAAGATTTTTCATAGGTCAATAAGGTTTTTAAGAATGTTTATTTTGAATGAATCAAAATATGAAAACGTATTAATTTTTTTACAAAATAAAAAATTTTCGTAAAAATGAAAAATATGCACAAATATGCATTAAAAAGCACAAAATATGCAAAGATATGCAATTTTGACAAAATATGCAAAAATATGCAACTACAAATCGATGCCATTTTGTTCTAAATTTGACGATTGGGATAAATATTTAGTCCATATTAGTTTTGGACTATCGAGAAAAAACATGCATTTGCATGGAATTCCTTGCCCTAGTAATTACAGTTGTTTCGCTATAGGAAAATGAAAAACAACTGCTATGACGATTATTTAAGAAAACAACTAACGAAAAGTACTGTAATTTCGTAACAGTGTTTTAATTTGGTTATTTTTAATGTCATGATAAACAACTACCAAAGCAATCTTTTACAGTAAAATTGAATTTATTTTAATTTTCAAAATTCTTGTTTAGTTTATATTTGTTATTATTGATATATTTCTAGTTTGCATATAAAAATCAGAAACTTTTATTTTATCTCCAATGCATAAAAGCATAATAACTGGAGAACGGTTTGGAATTTTTACATCAAATTTTACATAGGCTAAAGTAATAACCAGGGCAAGTTTTTTTTTGGCATTTGCCATTAAATGCCATTTTTTAACTTATTTTGTAAAAATGCCATTTTTACAAATCCTTGCCAAAAAAGCCATTTTGTCTATTTTTTTATACTTTTCATTAAAAAAATGCTGTAAAATTCAGTAAAAACTCAATCTTTGTAAATAATTTTTTGGAAAAAATTCACAAAAAAACGATATTTTTTTAATATTGAGGCCCGATTTCTTAAAATTCAATTAAAATTTAGCCAACAGTTAAATTCAAATTTTATATGAGAAACAACAATAAATGTCAGTTAAAGTCCCAATTAGTAGCTAACTGAACATTCAGTAATCGGGCCTTAATAAAATTGCAGATTTTTTTTTTAACTCATACTAATATACGGCGAATGCACTTTAGCAGTTCAACGGTAAATTCCTTCATTCAGGTATGTCACAGGTTTTTTACTGAATTGATTTGATTTCGCAATTTCACTTCCGCAATTTTTTTCCTAAAGTGATCGGAAACAATTTCTTTCCTTCTGAATTTGCAGTTTAGGGTGCTACGGATAATTTTGTGTAGAAAATGAAACGTTCTGGTAAGTATCGAGTATGCTACAGGCTTAATAGTGGTACTTAAAACGTTAAAAGTTTCTCCACAAAACGTAAAAGGAAAAAAAATCGTTTTCATTCCACTTTCAAAAACCAAAGTGAAATTGATATTTAGAGCAGCTTAAACTCATAAAAGCTTTTCAATAGTGCTTGGTATGTATTCCTTAAATGTCGTTAACTATTTCACTTAAAAAATTTACATTTAAAATGCATTTTGTTGGTAAATTCAATAATTTTCTTGTTGATTAGCAAAATGTAGAGTAGGGGGGGGGGGGGGATCCTTCGCCACTTTTTTTTCAAAGCACTGTCATTTCTTAACCCCTAATTATTTCTCAAAAATTACTTTCAAATTGAAAACCTACATATCTTGGCTTTAATTTCAATGATTTTTATTCTAATTATTTGCATATTTTCTATTATTTTTTTAATGATTTTCAAAGTAACTCAATTCGGCGTAACTGCCCCAAACCTGGGGTATATTCGCCAAAAGTGCTAGAT
Organism: Leucophora obtusa; assembly: GCA_949987735.1. NCBI lineage: Eukaryota > Metazoa > Arthropoda > Insecta > Diptera > Anthomyiidae > Leucophora > Leucophora obtusa. Next base: position 196,196,371 of record OX465298.1, read on the forward strand.
ACAATTTCAACAAAAAAATTTGTTAATACAGCAAAGTCAATCTTTTAATGACTGAAATAAATAATTTATAATAAGTTCTTTAAGATATGTGATTCTTTTTAATCAATAAATGTCCACTACATTAAAAAAAATTATTTAAAACTATAATATAATGATTCTTTAAAATTACAAAAAACTGAATAATTAATATAAATTTAAGAATGAACACGATTGTTCTAATTTACTATTAAACATATTTTAAACATATAGAAAAGTCTTATAGAGCATTTTAGGCAGGGATGCACCAACTCTTTGTAGCTCCAGGGGCCATCTGGTGATTGTGCCCCAGAGACAGGCACTAACATAAAATTAATATTTTTTCACACTTTTTAAGCATTTATTAAAATTAAATTATTATTTTTCGAAACCTTAGGATCGTAGGTCTAACATAATGAAAAATTATTTTCTTATCACACGGTTTGAGGAAGTTATTGCAAAATGTAGTTGCTTCCTATTATTTTTTTGGCACCCCAAAAAATACAAAAACACGTCTGTCTGCGACCACATGTGATATAAATTCATCAAAGTGGATGTCAAGGAAAGATAATTGAAAAATGCACAAAATATATTTTTTACAAATTTTTATCTCCCTTAATAGCGGAGAAAAATGGGATTAGTGTATGTGCCCCACTGGCGAAGGATCCCCCCTCTACCCTAATTTTTTCTAAAAAATTAAAATTTTAAATTTTGATCGGCGCTCTTCTCTTTTTTAACTACAAATGGCAATTTATATCAAAATTTAGCAGTTGGAACACGAATTTACCCCAAAAAGGCTTTTTTAAACATTTTAGAATTTACGAAAACGCAAAAAACCTGAAGAAGCAAAAGTAAAACGTTACGAAATTGTACATCGAAATCATATTAATTTTATTTATTAAAAATATGCTCTCTAACAAAAACTTTTTTAAGTGAAATTATTAAAATCAGCATTCTTAACTTATAATTAATTATGTTTATCTTTATATTTGGTCTAAATATGCAAAAATACCATTTTTTCAATTTCACTTTCACATGTGACATGCCTGATTATTGTATTTTTTATTAAAAACATTCAGATAAACACTTAAATCAACTATTATACTTTAAAATTTTTGGAATAAGCGTGCCAATTTTACTACTTTTTCGTGCCATTTTGCCTGCCAATTTCAACTTTTTTTTTTGCCATTTTAAACTTGCCCTGGTAATAATACATATTTTTGTAATCTAAAGAAAAAAAATATTTTTTATTAAAATATACTTTCATATTACCAAAAGAATTAACTAGTTATTTTTAATGAATTTGTTAGTTAATTCTCAACATTTAAAAATAATAAAAGTTTCAGTTATTTTGAAGTTGTCGCCTATCTGCAGAAATAATTAACTGAAAGTTCGGGTTTTTGTCAGACCTAAGCCACTTGCGAAAAGTTCATAATTTTTTAGCTTTAACGTTAAACTTCATTGCAACTATTAAACTTTTTTGGATTGTGACAAAAAAAGTTTAAAGGAAAGTACAAACACCTTTGGTTTTGCTGGAAATTGTTTATAATAAACGCATTTTTTAATTACTTGAATTTAGAATTTTTTATACAAAAACTGGATTTTATAAATCCAAAAAAAAAAAAAATTGGAATTATTTATCTGCGAAATAAAAATATTATCGCTATTTTATATAAAATATAATGAAAAATTTAAAGTTATAGTAAAATATTTAATCGTTGTATCGAATAGAAAACTATTGTTAACATAGATAGAAGCTAACCACTTTTTAATTTTTTTAAATCCAAGTGATCAAAAAATGCGGTTAATATTTTCTAATACTGAATTGACAATAGCTGTATTTTCGTTCATGCCTATCAACATTAAGTATTTAAAGGAAATCTACGTAAAAACGATTGGTGTTTAAAAATATTTTAAACAGTTAGTTTTTATATAATTTCCATTACAATCGGATGTACGTTAGCAAAACTTTTTAGGAAGTAACGTGAAGAAGTCAAGTCAGATGTGAAATGTTAACATGCATACGAAAAGTAATGTGTTTTCGTTTTAAACGCGTTTTTATCCACTTTGAGTTTTTTATGAGTTAACGGATATAGTTAAGTCGAAAACACAGCTATAGCTGTGAGAATCGAAATATATATGAACACACATGATCATACATTGACTGCTATATGATTATGCGTGGACATACATAGTCATATACGCCCATGTCTAGTTCGATGTATGACCACACATGATCTCATATATTTCCATATATCTTCGGATCCGAAATTTGAGGTGATATGATCATATATGCTCATATATGATTCACATATGATCATATATGGGCTTATACCCCCATATACCCTCAAATTTCGGATCCAAAGGTATATGGAAATATATGAGATCATGTATGGTCATATATTGAACTATACATGGACGTTTATGACTATGTATGCCCATGCATGGTCATATACGAGCCAATGTATAGTCATGTATATTCATATATATTTCGTTTTTCACATGGATAATAAAACATTTTTACTGAAAATACTTATTCGAATTAATAAAAACTAATTAATTCATATAAGGTACTTGCTACGTATAAACAATTTTACTGGAAATAAAGTTCTAATCAAGTAGAATTCCAACTTAGTTTTTTTAATTTAAGGCACTGAATTTAGACTGAGCAAAAACTAGCTAGTTTTTGTAAAAAAAAAACTGAATTGCAAAGACCAAGTCATTTTCACTGGTTATTTGGTTTTTCTTTGTCACATCACTTTTTACTTTATTACATACTTTTCCTTCAGTTTTTATTGCTAAATTAAAATAAAAAAATTATAAACACATTTAAAAATTAATAAAAACACCCAATTTCAAACTAAAACAGAAATATTATTAAAAAGTTAAAAAAAATGTTGACACTAACCACAGTATACTGTAGTAGCCCCACTCATTAAAAAATTGAGAGCTTGTCCCTATCTCATGTAGTTGTAGTGGTATTAAGAACCATCCCTACCGGCAACTCACAAGGGAAGTACTTCAACCTAAACACTCCGATTTTGATAAAATTTGGATATGTGATAGAGAAAAAAAATCTAAGATCGACCTGTCTCAGCTCAAAAAGGGGTTCAAAAATGGGTCCTTTTTAGGTTTTTTTGCTTTTTAAGGTATTTCGACCAAAGGAACCTTAAAAACTAAATTAATTTTATAGTTTTTCAATTTTATAGCGAAAACTCCTTTAAAGGAAGCGAGCACTTTTTAATAATTATTAAATTGAATGCTTGAAAATTAATTTATCTATTTTATTAATTTAATGTATGAATTAAAAACCTTTGCAATTCGAAAATGGGATTTTCAACATTTATTTTATTTTCTATGGTACAACCTATACGAATTTATATTTGTATTTACCAAACTACTTATAATACTACTTTACCTTGAATCTTACATCAACTAATAGTTCAAAAAGTTATCACATCCTAAAACATACTAACTTACATTATATTGCAATTTAAAGACTTCTCGTTGATATTGTAAATAGACAATTTAAATGCAAAAATTCTAAATATATTGCAGTTTAAATTCTAGGCTTAAACAGTAAAGTTCTATTAAAATTAATTGAATTAAACAAAAATAGAAGAAAAATGTGCGCTGCTATGAAATTTGCCTTGGTTATTGTAGCTCTTGTATGTTGTATGGAGGTGAGTTTTATTAAAGTAAAAACATCCTCAATGTCCCTGATGACATACAAATATCGTTCTAGTTCGTTGAAATGGCTCGCTTTCGTCGTGATGATGCAGTTGCTGCTCCAGCACCAGATTTTACAAAAACAATTCAAACCATATTGGAAACATTTAAGAATCAAATTGCTGATTTTAAACCAGTAAGTAAAATTTATTTAGAAAAAATATTTTGTTTGAAGTCAACTTTAGATTCGTATTTTTTTCTAAGCCCTCGTTTCCCATCTAATGTTGCGTCTAGACTGAAAAGTTAATCACAAAGAAGTGGACTGGTTGCACTAAAATTGAGCACATTCTTCGTTTAATAGGATTGCATTTTCAGTCTAAACGCAGCATAGTATTAAGTTTATAAAATCTAAAAAAAAAAATTAAATATAAAACAAAGAAAATTGTCGTTTAAATGAACTTTTTCAGTTTTTATAAAGTAAATATTGAAAAAGCAGTCAGCCAATTGCAATAGACAATGTCAAATCCTATCTGTAGATCTGTAGATATCCTAGATAAATATTTCATAAACTACACTTGGTAAAAGTGGTTCGGAAAAAATTGTTTAAATCCAAAAAGTACAAATATCAAAAAAATAAGTTCTATCAAAAAGGAACCAGGAAAAGCTTTCAACAATCCCTTTCCAACAATATCACATTTACATGTGGTTTTTCTCGATGAAATACCATAAAAAGCTAAAAAAATCAATAAAAAATTTATAGCCAATCGATTGGTTAGTTTGTATCATACATGGGACTAATTAATTAGGTGGACTAATTACTTGATGATTTCATTACCATTACATTGATATCAATTGTAATGGAATTATTTTCATTACCATTCTTTTAATTAATGGTAATGATTCTAAAATTTAATTTCATTGATTAATGACAATGATTTTAAATTTCATTACTAGTGGTAATGAATAAATTAAAAAAAATAATTGCCATTGACAGAAAAACGTAAAAATGGAGTAAAACTCGGTGAAATCGAAGATGGAATATGCTCATTCAGGCTCATGCTCATTTGAAATTAAATATTACTTTCCATTCCATTGTTATTTGTATCCAAGTAAAGTTTAACGGAATTAATTGGATCCTCCTTAATAAATTATGTTTTATAACTTCCCTGGACAAACCAGTTATTCGTTTTCATTTGTCTGAATTTTTTTGTAAACAAATGGTTTTTAATCAATTGTAATTAGTTTTTTTATACATTAATGTAATTTCATTAACATTAGTAATGATTTTTCTAATGAAAAATATTTCATTACCATTTCATTGTCATTAGTATGAACTAATGGTAATGAAAATTCAATGGTAATGAAAAATTCCCATATATGGTTTGTATCTACAGAAAATTAGTTTAGACAATGCAATTTTCTCGTGACAACAGAAATTCTTTGGCCTAAATAAAAATTGACGTTCACACTATCCTGGGATCATATTTGACTCCATTCGTAGCATGGCTATATTTCATCAATCTGTTACAAACAAAAAATAGAAAAGGAATGGTAACAGATCATTGAAATTTCTAAATAATGGGTCCGTTTCCTGTACTTAAAAAACTGAATTTTTTCATGGGAAAAAAATTTTTGTGTTGGGGTCTGTATAGGCAGAAATGTGTAAGGCTTTTTAGGATGGTATGATGATTAACCGAAAAATTTTGTTGCCTCAACCAAACCCTTCGGTTGACAACAAATTAGGTTGGCTGCATAAAAAAAATTTTTTTTGATGTTAATATTTTTTAAAATTTGTACTGATTTGAAGTCAGAAAAAAATGGTCACCCTAACCATGAGCTTAAAATATTATGTAAAATGACTCAGAATAGAAATCTATAAAAAATTGCAACAAGAGATCGTTTCTCTGTTAATTTTAACCATGGATGGTAACCGAAACGATGCGGTTATCGGTCATTAGTAGTCAGTTATTTCCATGCATCCCGCAATTTTTTTTACAAAAAACAAACGAGATTAAAAACAAAACTAACTTACCAACTTAAAGTACTAAAAATACTCAATACTCACGTGCAATTACCAAAAACAGAAAATTAAAAATAACGGTAACGGTATTTTAGGGGTAACGGTATTTCATTTAATTCGGTAACGATATTTTAAGGGTATCGATATATCATTTATTTCGGTATCGTTATTTTAAGGATAACGGTATTTCGGTTATTTCGGTAACGGTAGTCATTTGAAAGGGTTTTGAATCGATAACGGTATTTTAGCGGTATTGCCTGCCAACCCTGATTTTAACTTATTTCAATCATCTTTTATTCAGCTTTTTATGTGTGACACTTTTAAATTTCGCATTTCTTTTATATAGACATCTTACTCTTATCTACAAAATTAACTTTTATTTGAAAATATTAAATTACCAATTTTTTTCTAATTTGCAGGAAGATACCAAAGCTTTAATCGATAAAGTAACCACAACTGTTAAGGAACAACTTGAAAAAGCTGGACATATTGTCAAGGAAACTATTGATACAGTTAACAAAGAGGAAAAAACTGATTAAATAATTTTATAATTGTGAAAAATATTCAAATAAATTTTTAATTTAGAACAGATATATTTAATAAATAATTAACTCTCTTATGCTCTCTAGGGATAGAGGCAATACTTTTACTATGGTTATCCTTTCGCTCTTAACTATCAATGAATTAAAGCACATCTGCATTAAACCGATTAAGGCCCGATTACTGAATGTCCAGTTAGCTACTAGCTGGGACTTTAACTGACACATTTTTTGTTGTTTCTCATATAAAATTTGAATTTAACTGCTGGCTAAATTTTAACTGGACATTCAGTATTCGGGCCTAAGAGTAGAAACACAAAGTTAAAACTAAAAGCGAAAAATTTTTCCTATACATTTTCTATGAAATGCAAATATTCATCGGGCTACTGACTAAATTCCGCCAGTATAAACAGAATCTATTCTATATTCATGACGAAATTTTCACAGCTCTCTCATTTATTGTCATTATTTGGTTTTAGGGTTGCAACAATTATTTAACAAATTTCGGTTTAACAATTTTCGTCGAGATCTTTTATAATCTCTATATATAAAAGAATAAAGTGAGTGAGTGACTGACTGACTCAACATCGCCCAGCCCAAAACGCTGAAGCTAGGAATATGAAATTTGGTATGTAGGTTCCTCTTTCGGCGTAGACGTCCGCTAAGACGGGATTTTTGCAAATTTCCACAGGTAGGGTCAAAAACAGGAAAAGTGTCCCCCTTAACGGCCTGGCCAAACTGCTGGAACTAGGGAGCTTAAATTCGGTATTTGGGTTCCTTCTCCAACGTAGACGTCCCCTAAGACGGTATTTTTGGAGATTCATACTGGGAGGGGTAAAAAGGGAAGAAACTTCCCCCTTGACTGCCTGGCCAAACTGCTGGATATAGGGACCTAAAATTATGTATGTAGTAGGTTCCTCCTCCACCGCAGACGTCCTCTAAGACGGAATTTTTGGAAATTCCTACAGGGAGGGATAAAAACGGAATAATTCTCCCCCTTGATGGCCTAACCGAACCTTTCGGCTAGAAACCTGTAATATATAATATGTTTTCCTTGGAGTATGGGCTAACTTATCGACAAAGCATTTTTAGGACTTTGGACAGGAACGTGGTAAAAATGGTGGTTCAAAAGAGGAAAATTGCCCCCCCCCCCCCTTAACGTCTGCGTCTTTAGCTAGAAACCTAAAACTTAAAGAACAAGTGTATATGGAACACTAAAATTAAGAAACTAAATAGGAAACGAGTGGAATTGAAACACTACACAAGTGGAACGAAATGGATATAAACGTTGAACGAGTGGAATTGAAATTATAGACAATGGAAATGGATTGGAAGAGGGAACGAAATGGAATGGACTATAGAACGAAATGGAATGAGGAGCGAGATGGCATAAAATAGCGAACGAGTGGAATTGAAACACTGCAGTTAAAAGAGGAATGGAACGGAGCAAGTCCGAAGAAATGGAATGGAAATAGAAGCGACTGCTATCAATATCGATACACAAGATAGTAGGAACGAAATGCAATGGAATGGTGAACGAAATGGAATCTTGGAAGGAGTTGCATTGGAACACTGAAATTGTTAAACAAAATGTAATGGAATTTGAATGACTTAAACTGGCGGAGTTTGGTACTTGAAATTTCGCATGCGATTGAGGCAAGATTATATATATTTGGGATTTTTACTGGGAGGAACAAAAAGGGGTGAAGAACCCCTTTTAATTACCTGTTTAAACACTATCCACGGAATATGAAACTTATGTAGCATTGAAACATACTCTCCAACAAGTTAAACAAATTTTCTAAAAGAGAAAAAACCTTAGAAAAGGAATGGAACTTATATATTCTGATATTTAAACTGCAGGTAACGAAGCACCGGTGGAAGAAATCGACTCAGTAAATTTTCCAACTGAATTTGTGAATTTATTTGAATTGCCAGGTCTACCTTTGCATAAACTGGAATTAATAAAAACTTTACGGCACGTTAACAACGTAGCGGGCTTTGCCCGCTATCTTTAATATTATAAAATGCTTTCCAACCCTGCTTTACGTTATTTATTTTCATTCAAAACACAAATGAACAAAACTACTTACGGGTCTATTTACCTAAGTTCAAACTTTACCAAATTATCTTGACATACACGCTTTTATTATAAAAACTTTACTTTAAATAAAAAAGCGAATTTAAATACGACCTATCTACGCCGATGGCTTGAACAACAGACAATTAGTTGTTACATGCTCACGTGTTGGCATACTAAATGATTTATTTATATAAAAATGAAGAGGCAAAAAATAGGGTTTGTACTTAAACATTACAATAAATTTAGCTTAGTAATTGTTTTACCTTAACAACACATATTGTGTTTTATTTTATCTAAAAGAAATTTAATTCTAAACTTTAAGGCACGCTAACAACGTAGAGGGCTTCGCCCGCTAGTTTAATTATAATTAATCGACAATGGCCAGTATCTCTTATTGTGTTTATACACTTAAAAAAAATTAACGGCTAATATGTATCACGAGCGGGCAAAGCTGGCTACATTGCATAGTAGAGCGGCAGTTTTTGTAAACTTTGATTTTCGGATTTTTATTGGACTCTACATATTAAGGAATGTAGACCAGCAACACAACCTTTTCTCTGGAGAAGGGCGAACCGTTGTTGGAATTATTGTAGTACCAGGTGTAAGACTTACCTAGTAGTTGAGTATAATTAGATTCGTAACGGTGAAAGGATATCTTGCCCAAACCCAAGTTCTAATATTTCCAAAACCAGTACTTCCGTAATTTTTTATATTTTACTTACATAATTTTTGGAGTATCAATAACTACGACTTTTTATTTTCATCAGTTAGTGCTCGGATTATTGTATCACTCGGTCTTCGACTTATGTGATGCGATTTTGAGGAAAATCTTAACCCTTAACGACCGATTCTTTTTTAGAAATATTGAATATTATTTTGGGAACTGCACGATTTCCGATATAAAACTTGAAATTTTAACCAGTTTAATATTTTCGATTGAAAGGCCTATTGAAATCCATAATTTATTTACAATTTGTTCTTTAGGCCCTGTGCGAGGTGTTTCGATGTTCCTTAAGTTCCGTTTTCTGGTCCGTATACGGATCCAGAAAACGGTACGGAAACGGAGTTGGATTCCGTTTATGACGGACCGAAATCGGTGCGTAACCGGAACGAATTGTTTGTTGGGCAATTTTTGAAAACTTTTTTAAATTTCATGGAAATTTGGAAACCTGAATTTAGTTTAGATTTTATTTATCCAGTTCGCACCCACCCTTAATAATAATTTTATCCAATATTGAAAATTGAGCATTTCTGAAAACAAATATTTTCACATAAATATTAGGGTTTTCCAAAATTTTGTTCAAATAGCATGCTAATCAACTTCCTTTCGGCTCGTAATAAACTTCAGGTAAATTCCTTTCTGATGATACCAAACACTTATATTTGATATTTGAGCCCTTTTTACGGCATTTTCGAAGAAAAAAGGTCCTATGACTCCTCCAGCGAAAACAGCACACCATACAGTGACTTTGAGCGGGTGTAATCGTGGGTTACACGCGGATTTTCAGTGCCCCAGAAGCGTAAATTTTGCTTATTTACGTACCCGCTAAGATGGAAATGGGCCTCATCACTCATGATTGGTGATGAATGAAAAAATGGGCTCAAATGACAATCAACTGTGGCGGCGGCTATTTACATGACATCATATTCTCGACTTGATGTAAAAAAAATTAAAAGACCAAATAAAAATAATCCACAAGAAGAATCAAAGTTTTTCATTTTTTTTTTAAATTACAGCCAAAAAACATCGGAAGGTTATTTTTGCGCCACCCCCTTTTGGGGGTACCCTTGCTGACTTTTTTACACGCTGCAGGTCGCAAATACTACGATATTTCAATGAAATTTAGTTCGCTGACTTACATGGTCCCAAGGAAAAAGCCTATTGATTCTAGATATTTGGACCTATCTCGTATATGGGCTATATTTTCGATTTTCTCTTCTTTTATGATTTTATAGAAAATTTTGACACAAGTCCGTTTTAACCCATTCAAATTTCGGATCCAAACATTAGTTGGCTTTAAGTCAGACTGGTGTAGGGTATTGTATAGTCGGCATGCCCGACTTTAACCTTTTTACTCGTTTTTATATACAAATTCTTTGTCGTACACAGAGGGAATTTTAATGGACAAATTGCATGGAAATTTTCAGTAAATGAATGCAGTTAACATCAAAAAGTAAATGAAAAATTTACTAAATTTAATGAATCTTGTTTTAATGAAACTTTTTCATTGAGTGTATGAAACTTTTAATAATTAAAATTAAGTTTTCACAGCATTTTATGAAAAATTTCATTAATTCAATGACAAGTTGCAATGGACGAGTTCCAGTGAAACTTCATTGGTTTTATGCAAAAATTCATTAATATCATGCAGATATACTAGAAATTTTAAAATATTCAACAAAATTTTGTTATATGAATTAAATTTTTTTTTCACAAATTGGAAACTTTAGTCGTAGTTTCACTTTCTCAAGGAAGAGAAAGTTGTTCTTCCTAGTTCCTTAAAAGTCCCACTGTACCTGACATATACCGCAACTATTTTAACAACAATTGCCTTAGTAACACCCCTATTGGATACGCAATAAATTTATAACAGTCCAAGATTTTCAAATATTTAGAAATTAGTTTCATAGAATATATAAAAATATTTCACACTTAAACTGCAGCGCTTTGACATAATTTGATAGAGTTCTTTAAAAAGTGAAAAATATTTAAAAAATAAAAAAAGTATATAACTATCCATCACTATGTCATCTTCTGGCAATTCTGCTGAAGATTGGTTAATATTTGAAATTCTTTGTGGTGTGGCCACACAATCAACCCAAACAAATTCAATACCAGGACTACCAGTAAGATGTCGTGTTTTCTATCTATTTATGATCTTTTATTTAGTTTGCAAAAAAGTTTGTTATTTTTTGCTTGTATAGAAAGTGATAAATGTTTAGTAAAGTGTTTATAAATTTTTATTTTATGCAAACAAATTATGGAAAATATAACTTTTATAAAACACGCCAATTTTCTTTTATAGTTTCAAAACTATTCATAATTTCAATATACTCATTTACATACACAGGTATGTATTCTAAACATTTTTAGTGTTTTTTTCGCAATTCATCAGCAATTTGTTGCTTATCAACAACTTATAAACAACTTTTGTTTTTTTTTTCAAATTCCTAAGCTAAAAGAAAAAAGTCAGTAAAAAATTTTGCTAAAGTTACTAAAATCTAGTTCAAAGGACCCCTACGGAAAATATTTCTAAATTAAGAACAATCTGTTTGCTACACATTAGTAAAAATAGCAAAAAAAATTCTACAAAATTTTAGACATATTTCAGTTAATTCCAAATGACAATTTAAGCTGCTGAAATCAGCAAAAAATATTGCTGAATATTAGTAGGCAAAAATATAAAAAAATGTTGTTTTCTTAGTTTTTTTAGATTTCTTTTTTATTTTAATACTTAAGCAAATATTTTTGTTGATTTGGACAGGATAATTGTTATTTGTACTAAATTTTATTTATATATATAATTTTGCAGATATATCAGAATTTTCATGCTTAGCAAAACTATCTGCGAATTGTAGCGTGGAAATATAACTCAAATATAACTAAAATTTTGTATATTTTACTAATATATGAATGCTTTAGTTCCCAAATCGATTAACTCCATAAAGAAAAATGATTGAGTCTCAATTAGAAAAATGATAATATTTATTATCACAGAAATAAAACGCAGTGCCGACAGTATTGGACCGCACTTGTCACTGCCGAGAAATTATAAAATTTTCTAAATAAACGAGTGCTGTCTTCAAACAAAAGTCAATAAGAAATTCTTGAAAATATTGAAAAGTTTTTGCGAAATTGAAGAACGAAATTTGACAGCACTGCCCCTGTTATCTGGTTTTTGCTATATTCTACTGATGTCAGCAGTCTTTTTTTTTCCTTTGCAGTTCTATTTCTAACTAATTTTTAGTGGCTTTTTCTGCTACTAAAAATTTGTTTTTCTTGTTTATTTCTATGAGTGTATGAAATAAATAAGATTGGGCATACACAAGTTTGCTTTTTTCAATACTACTCGAACATATTTACTGACAAGAAAATAAATTTAATTAACAGTGCTTTAGATTTTGTTAAATTATCGATTTCTTTCCAGATAACTAAAGTCTAATTAAATTATTATGAGGAAATCATGAGTTCAAGAAAAGATTTAAGGATTTTAAAAACTTTTTAACTAACAACTTTAAATATAATAAAATTTATTTTGAGGTTATGATAAAACCACTGTCGTATTGTAAAGCATATTCATGCAATTATCACAACTTCCGTTTTCTATTTTTATCCTGCATAGCTATGTTTGTCTGTGTTTTATAGCTGAGTTGTCGATTCTTAGGCACGTACAATCGCTTGCATTTTTGTCCCAACTAGAATCTTTGAGAAAATTTAAAAAGAAATGGCCTAAATCAAATGGTCTTTGTCATAAATGATTACAAATTGAAATTTGACATCTTTTGAGCACCCTTGGGAATTAAGTGAAAGAAAATTGTTTATTTTATAAATTTTATTAAAACCGCTGATTTTCATTTGCAAAACTTTTATGGTTAATTTGAAATCCCAATAATTTGATATTGGGCAGTGAAAAAACAAACACAATTCTTAAGGATGCAGGACGAAATCCTGTATACACTTTAGCAGACGACTATTTATAACTTAATGGCACCCAACGTATAGATTCACAGTTACTAGATATACTTATAGCAATTAAGGGAAAAAAGTGAATTCAAATTTAATGGCGCCAAACGTATAGATTCACAGTAGCAATTAAGGGAAAAAAATGAATTCAATTTTAGATTGCATTTAGTGATGAGATTTATAAAAAATAAACTGCTGTTGATCTGAAAAGTTTAAAAGATTTCAAAAATAGCTTGAATCATAATTTGTCTGACAAAATGTGTTCTTTTACTGTCTTTCGAAAGATTGTAATTTTGGCAATCCAAAAAATTGTCTTGCTCTGTTATTGTTTACATATGTGTATGTCAATATTTATATATGTAAAAAACTTTTACACTAATAGAAAAAAGTGTGTAAAAAATTTATTTAAAACTACTAAAAATTAGCTTTCACGAAAAATTGATGACATTAGTAGAATAATTTTGCTAAATATTCGTTACATAGGATTAGCAGAAATAAAACTGTTAAATCTACAGAATTTTAGTTATATTTGACTTAAATTTTAGTTAAAAGAAAATAACAAATTAACCTGCCAAAATCAGCAAAAAGTTTGCCTAATAATTAGCAGCCTAAAAGTCATTTTTTTAGCAATTTTTTTTAATTGCAAACAAAAATCTAGCCTTCTGAAATCAGCAGTTTACCATTTTTTAGCAAATATTTCTGTTGATTTTAGCAGAATTGACTGCTATTTGCATTCAACTAAATTAAGCTTAAAAATAACAAAAATTTTGTAGATATAACAGCTTGTTTAGGCTATTTTTAGTATACTAATATTTAGTAAAAATTTTCTGCATATTTTACAGTATAATTTTAAATTTAAATTTTAAATGAATTAATAGTTAACTCCAATATAACTAAAATTTTGTTAATTTAACAGTTTTATTTTTGCTGTTCTTATTACAAGTATTGAGGAAAAAAATCTGTTAATTTCAGCCGTTTTTTTTTTTCTGAAAAGTCCTTTAAACTAAATTTTAGTAGCTTTTTCTGCTGTTTTTACAGGTTTATTTCTATGAGTGCGCTCTAAACATTGATATCCTTTTTCGTTGCTGTTGTTTTTATTCTATGCTGCCAAGTGAATGACCTAAATAATAACAAACCAATAAACAATATGCTAAATAAAAGCGTTGCCATTGAGCTCAATTTTCTTATTTGCTAGGTTACCATCCACTGTAGTACCGAAGTCTAAACAACCCCAGCTGGGCCCCCCTAAAACATAACAATAGTTCATAAAATACCTTCATACTTCCATTTGTTAATACTTTTTATGTACATAAATGAATTTTGATATGTGGTAGTAAATTCCAAAAGTTAATTGTATTTGATTTTTTATGCCTACTTTTGCCAAATGTATTTAGTTATGTGGTGTGGTAGGTTGGTTGCTTGGTAGTCATATGCATTTTACTATCATAGTTTTTTTTCTTTTCTTTCCAAATTGCTATCATAAGGTTTATGTTTGATTATTTGCTTGGCAAATATTTAGTTGGTTTTTGTAAATGGTCGTAAAAGGGTTTCGTATAAGTTTTTGTAACAATAATTGCTTTGTTGGCTATAGACTTACTTGAAGACCGGAAGTTTTTGTGTTCAGAATTTTTTTTTACATTGCCTAAAGATGCCTTTGGATAACGATCATAATCATCATCACCATCATCATCATGAACATATTGCTGGATTATCAGCACATCATCACCATCATTTGGTAAAGAAATAATTTTATGGTCTGTAATGCATTAGGAAGGACACACATATTGATGGAAAGAAATCAAACTTGTATTATCGAAATTTGTTAAAATCAATATACTTAATATTTGCTCAATTAAACACAAGGCAATAACTTGAATTGTTTGGTCAAAAGTCTTTACCGAAGCTGCAGTTGGCACAAATTGTGCACGAGGGAATTTAAGGGTCGGTGATTTCAACACGAACTCAAAAGTTTAAAATTCAAAATAACGGGCATACAAATTTTAATATAGTTCTATCAAACAGAAACTTTGTTTAGAAGTTGTTTTAGTTTTTCAATTCGATTCATTACCCAGCCAGCAAGTTCGGAGCGCTCATAAATAAGATTCTGAAATGGCTCGTAGAAATGATTATTGTTTTTTTGAAAACACTCTTTTTTGGCAGAATATATGAACCCTCAAAAAACAATCCAAAAAGTTGTCTCTACAATCTAAAAAGCTGTCTCAAAATGAGGGTTCATTTTTAGGACTCAAAGAAGATTCCAAAATTATTTAAATTTATGAGAAAAATTTCGATTTTATACGTTATTTTTTCTGAGTCATTTCTGATTACACAGGGGGCTCTTTTGGAAGGACCACTTTCATAGGAAAAAGTGGAAAAATGTTTATGAGCTCATTTCTGAGTCATTAATGATCATCTTTGTTTGCTGGGTTTTCAAAAAAGTAAAATATCAGTTTACTGAGCAAAGCCCCAACTATTGATAACAACTTCGTTATAACTTGTTTTTTTTTTGTGGTGTCATACCCCTGAGCTAGTTATTTCCAACTATCAAGTTTCTTGACTTTGGTAATGTGGCGACCCTGATCTAAAACTAACTGTAAATATGTACATTAGAGTGGGGCGATTTGTATGGACAAAAATGTTTTGATATTGTGCCATCGATTTTTCGATAGCTTTTGGCATGAGGAAAAAAAATTCCACTACGACATATCAAAAAAATCATTTTCGAGATTCAAGTTCAGACAAGGCTTTTCCTGGCCCCATTTTTCTCAAATTGAATATTGCGTAAAAAAAAATTGATAAAAAGAACAATGCGTTAACGATTGCAGATTTATTAGCACTGACCTTATCATTTTCAAAATGCACATTATTAATATTTTGATTTATAAATTGGACTACCGGTAAACAAATGTAATAAAATAATTTATATATGAACAAGTTATGAGCAACACGTTTTTTAGATATATGTACATTAGGGTGGGGCGATTTGAACATCTTAATGGGCGCTTCTCGTTTCTGATTCTTGGGATTGTACTGAGCAAAAAAGTCCACTACGACATATCAAAAAAATCATTTTCGATGTTCCCGAATTTCAATTTTTTGCAATTTTCTAATAAATGCTAGATTAGCGCCATCTTGCGGTGGCTTTTTAAAACAACTAATGAAGTTGTAAACAATATAACATTAAAACCTTTCCAGAAAGGTATTACTTATGAAAATCGGATAAAAAATGTGGCAACTAGAAGTAAAAGTATATAAATAAAATTATATAAAAATAAAAGCTCTACTCGACCAAATTTCCTTTCAGTGCCCAAAATTCGTCAAGTTTCCAGAATAAAACACTGTACGAAGCGCTAATATGATAAAAATGGAATTGGACTTGAATGCGTCAACAAGTACGGTTTTTAAATTAAGGAATGCGAACCATAAGATAAAACGGTTGGAATTTTCGAAAAAAAACACATGTCAATTAATTGGCATCAGTTACGAATTTCAATAATTTTTTAACTAACTGGCATTAGGTACCAATTTTACTAATTTTTTGTTTTGAAGATTGTTTTTTCCGGTGAAAAAAAATTTAATCTTGATGGTCCAGATGATTTAAGAGACTATTGGTGAGATTTGAGAAAGGAACCCATATATTTCTCAAAGAGAAATTTCTGTGGCGGTTCCCTAATGGTTTGGGGTGCATTTAGCTCAAGTGGAACCCTTTCTTTAGTGTTTCCTTCAACAAGAATAGTTTGGAGTACCAGCAAGTGCTCTCAAATTATTTGTTGCCATATCTGGCCGCACATTGCGAAAAATCATTTATTTTCCTACAAGACAATGCTGCAATCCATGTTAGCAGATCAACTAAGACCTAGTTTGAGGAACATGGAGGGTCGGTTACGTTTACCAGATCTTAATGTTATGGAGAACATGTGTGGACTGGTAGTACGGCAAGTTTTTGCTGAAAACCGTCAGTATAATTAGGTGCGAAAGCTAAAAGTGGCAATTTTGAATGCTTGGTGGGATATAAGGATAGAAACACTAGAAAAGTTGATAAATTCTATTCCCAATCGCATTTATAAAACAATAAATAAAAATGGTCAATGTATAAATTGAAAAAAAAAATCAAGGTATGTTGTTTTATTGAATTTATATGCACTGACCTTATCATTTTGACGCATTTCAAAATGCATATTATTAATATTCTGATTTATAAATTGAATATACGGTAAACAAATGTAATCAAATAATTTACATTCAATTATATATTCAAAATTATATTCAATTAACGTAATATATATCGTTTCGTAGTTTTTACCGCAATAATATTTTGAGTGTATACAATATTTATTATTCATGAATCAGATAGTGCTCATTTCTGGCAAAAAAAAATCTGGGTCTAAAGGCTCATTTAGCCATACGTAACGTAACGTGACGAATCAGCTGATTCAATCTAAAATAATGAGTAAAACAGAAATACACTGTCAGCTATGCTCTTTTGACTCATTAGATTTCCCATAAGGAGACTCGGCATGTTACGTCCACGTATAGCTAATTCTACCTTAACTATCCGGATTTTTTAAAGGTCCGCACTAGAATTTAAATACCCGTTTACTATAAGTATAATTGCGTCGAAAGATCTTATAATATTATATTTAATTAACATTCTATTCCTTACCCGTTTCTTAATACTTCTGAAATTCTAATAAATATTTAAAAAATATATAAATTCCTTTATTCTTTATCAACAGTTGGATAGTAACTGTGGCAACAATACCGCCTTAACACTAACGGAACATCATCATAACATTGACCTGGTTACCACACTGCGCAGTGAATTGGCAGCGTTGTCATATAAAAAAGAGCGACTTACGAGTGAGGTATGTAAACGAAAATTAAAACCGTAACTCGATTTGATAAAATTCAAAATTTCTATTCGATTTCTTAGCTAGCCGATGCTAAAACATCGCTCTGCAATAAGGATACAGAATGTGAAAATTTGAGAGCTCAAGCAGCTCGACAATCTGCTCTTATTTCATCACTTCAAAGTCGTTTACAAGCTGCTGAAAATCGAGAACAATCAGTACAAGTAAGATGTGATACAACCATACAAACAATACAAAGAGAAAAGCGTTCAGCAGATGAAAGAAGCAAAGAGTTGTTGGCTAAAATACAACATCTCGAGACACATGTAGCCACTGAGGAAGCACAAAAGGAGCAAGCTCGGAATCAATTAAATGATTTTATAAGACGTCTGAGCATTACTTTTGGTATGGAAGCATGTGAAAATGCTCATCTTACCACAGAATGTGTTCTGACCAGAGCGGAAGAGTTAATGACAGAGCTACAGCGAACCAAAGCAAAAGTTAACTCTACTTGTGATACTCTAAGCAGTTGTGAAAATGAGTTGTTGAATCTGAAGTCGTTGGCCAATATAGAGAAACAGCGTTTGTCGGCTCAACTAGAGAGTACCAGTAATCAGGAGCAGGAGTTAGAAGCTAGATGTAGACAATATGAGAGAGATTTACAGATACAAAGAGATCGTTTAACAGAATCTGAAATCAATTCGGAAAAACTGAAAGAGGAGTTACGAGGCTTTGAGTCTAGATGCCACCGCTTACAAAATAATTTAGATCGTGTACAAAGTGATCGTTTACAATTCCTGAGATGCTTAGCTAATCACTTGAATGTGGCCGAACCCTGCGAGACTTTGATAAAAGATAAATTAAAAGAGATTTTGAATGAGAATAAAAATATGCATACGGTAAGAAAGAATATGTTAAGGAAAAAATAAACAAGAGAGGAATATTGACAGAGATAAAGAATATTTACAAGACTACAACAGCTTGCAAATATTTTATAAATATCTTGCTCTGAAAAATCTCTTTCGTGTACCCGCAGTATAACAGTTTCTTTCTTATACGTAGATTAAAAATCATGATTTTAATAAATATCTTTTCTCTTTTATAGAAAATCCATAGTCTGCGCGATCAAATTTCCTGTGAACATGTTAAACTTAAGGAGACCAAAGAAACTACTCAATGCCGTTTAAGAGATGAAGAAGCTCAAAAATCTGAACTAGAAGAACGTTTAGAAAAATGTCATGCTGAAATTCACTCCCTACGCAAAGATCATATGGGTCTCTCGGAATATTTACAACGTTTGGCCCGAGCTCTGCAATGGAGTGAATGTTCTTCGCCACCGGCTTTGGGAACAGATACCAATATTATGGCTGAGAGTCTGTTGGAGAGAGCAGATCGCTTGGCTTCCACTGTTCATGATCATCACGATCACCATGAAAGTTTAGCACATAATCATCATTATCCTCATCACCATCGAACTGCGGATAAGGTAAGATAGTTAAATTCCGCAGTCTTATTTTTAAATAACTCATAGTCTCTGCCGTTTCAGAGTTGCTGTGATCATTATCATACAAAACTACGCCGAGAAAGATCTTGTCATGATATACCTCTCAAAGAGAGTACAAGTACTCTTTATAATCTTCAGAGAAAAGTGAGAGTACTCAAAGAACAAGTGCAACGTAGAGATTTACATTTGGAATTACTTAAGAGGAAGCTGGCCATTATAGAAGATGGAGCCCGTGGAAAGTGTATGTTAAAGGGAGAACGTGATGATGCTGTTTGTCGTGCCAAAAAGTCTAACAAAGTTATAGATAGACTAACTGCCCAATTGGCTGAAGCTCGTTCTCAAGTAGCTGAAGTTAAAGCTCAACTAGCCGAAGCAGTGGAATACAAAATTACAGCTCTCGAGAGAGCACGCAAAATAGACGAACTGACTACGCATGTATGCGATTTAGAAGAAGAGAAAACTAGACTTTTAGCACAAGTTAGTGCATTGAAGGAAAGACTAAAATCTTCTAGTGAATCATACCATAATAGAAGATGTCGTGATGAGACTTTAATAAATGTAAGTTTAAAGAAACGATAAATTTTTCTCTATGTATATGAATTAATATAAACCCATTTCTTTATCTCTCCTGCAGTCTCTTCGTAACGATTTAACCCATGTACAAACCCAACAATCCGATACTAACCATCGTCTTTCGCATTTACAAAACTTTCGCACTTCCGTAGCGCGTACTTTACATTTAAGGGACTTACCGGAAACAGACTTGTTGCAGCGTTTACAGGCTCTATGTTCCGCTCATCAAGAATTTACCATGCTATCAAAACGTTATGAAACAGCATCTCCGGTAGGAGATCATCCCTGTCCTCGTTATGATGATCCAGTACCACCCTCAAGTCATTGCCGACAGCCTCGGTATTCAGTAACTCCTCCACCAGAGCCAGAAACAATTACAACACTTGGTCTCAGTCACACAATAAATCACAATCACGGCCATAAGCATATTCATCATAATCACAATAATCATCCCCATCGGTATCATTAAGTACACAAAAGAATTACAAAAATTTTTTTGCAAAACTTTTACCTATCAATATTATATTGATAATCAAAATCGTTTTTTCTGATCATTTTGGAACAAAAGCCCCCAACACAAAAAGCATTTTCCAAAAATTATATACTCCCGTGAAAAAACTCACCAAATTAAATAATTTGAAAGTAAAAAATTTTATCGGGAAAATAGATTTATCATATTGTATAAAACGGATAAAAAATATTTCAATTGATATAAATTCATCCAATTTTATCGAAGTTTTGGTCCTTTTCGTATTAAATTGCATTAAATTTTATTTGTTCACATAAATATGCAAGTATCTAAACAAAATGTCTAATTTTATCAAAAATATCTAATAGATAAATAAATGTGGCAATTCACAATAAAAAGTATAATTTTTTATATTAGCGAGTATAACTAATTAATGGGTTTTATAACCAATTATCAAGTAATGGAAACTACCCAGTTTTTGTTCCTTTAATTTTTTATATAATTTGTTTTATATTACTTGTTTTATTCGTATATTCTCCGCAAGCGTTTGAAAATTATATTCCCTATTATTTTGAAGTTATCTTATTTTAATCATTTGGATGATATTTCGGGTATATTTGGAAAGAAGAATTCAAAAATTGTATATGTATGTAATACATACTTCTTCTTGTGGTTTTGAAACAGCTGATTCGTTACAGTTACGTTTGCGGTTGGGTAACATACCCGTGAGTTGTCATATAGTTTTTTTTTTTAAGTTTTCTTTTTTGTTGACTTCATTATTTTTTTTAATTGGTGCATTATCAATGGTAATGAGATTTAAAACCATTGGCATTAATCAATGAAATTAAATTTTAATATCATTACCATTGATCAAAAAAATGGTAATGAAAATAATTTCATTACAATTGATATTAATGCAATGGTAATGAACTTATCAATTAATTGTATTTTACTAATTAGTATTTTGCTTGCAGAATTGCTTGAATTCAGCTCCGTTAACGTACAAACACGCTACCGACTGCTTGATACCAATTCCATTACTGTTCAAACACGCAATCAAGCAAAAAAACGCAAATTTTCAAACAAAAATAGCGCTAAAACGATAAAAAAAATCGTCGTGTTCGCGAACACGAGTCACGAACATGTTCGCGAACATGACGATTTTTATCGTTTTTAGCGCTTTTTATCAGAGTGCAGCACATTTTACCAGTGGCGCCACTCTAGTTGCAGAAACGTGCAATTGATGGCGCTGAAAAAATCGAATTTGATTTCGAAATCTCAAGATGGCGACAGTAATCCAAAATTTCAAATAGCTCTGCAATATTAAAACAGTGCTGCCACATAAAAATTTTATTATTTTATTTTAGGAATTTAAATAAAGGAACTTCTTGTCGAAAACAACTTTGTGGTTTCTGTTAAACGAATTATTAGTGTTAACGTTGTTTAAAATTTTTATTGTGTATAATAAGAAATTTAATTTTTTTTAAAAGGACTTTTGCGTAAAGAAAAAAATGTTCTAATAACTTTTAAGTACTTTTATTTGCATATTAAAAAATCTTAAAAGCCCCAAACACAATTACATTTTCTTAAAAAAAAAGTAAAATCTTGTTAAAATGGCACATTTTTGTTTAAAAAAAAATAGCTGTTGTTGAAAATGCATACTGTCAGAAAGCAAATTCGGTGACAAAATAAACAATTTCAGTAATACCACATTCTTCTTTTGAGCCATTACTTTACTCCTAAATTTATTGAATGAAAATTCAAGTGAAATCTAAGATCTAAACTCGAGATTAGAAATTTTTAATTATGGCGATTTTTGCCGCTCCAATGTGTAATTGTATATTTCAGTTCTGGCAACACAAGAGTAAGTAACAAGAGATTTTTCGAATATATATTTTTTTTTTTAGCAAATACAGCAACCGGAAAGCACTAACTTTATTAAGCGTTGTATTTAGTTTTGGCGTTATTTGTTTGCTGTTCCATCGTTGCCAGAAAACTTTTTGGTCATGTCCCCATTTTTCAAGCTGAAATTCCCACATAACACTATTCTGGTATATGCGGATTTTGGAGGGTTTTATTAAAGAGTCGAAAACGATTCAAATTAAAATATATATTATTATCTATTATTGTTTATACATGAATGGATGTCAATACATTTCTAGATCTGTCAAAACAACAGAGTAGTATATTGGAAGATGACAAAGCAAATTGAGGTAAATTTTTTATGTTGTTTTTAATAACGCTCCTAGTCGAGAACAAGAAATTCTCAATGAGTTTGTAATTTATCTTAACAAATATTTCTAGAAATTCTAAAAACGTCTTCCCCTGACGATTTCCTTAGGCAAGAATGAAATCCGGATTGTTTTTCACAATTTGTTGAATAAGGTTTGGGATTTTAGCACATTTAATTCCTTCCTTTAATGCAATTAATGTATTTCCCGATGAAAATATTTTAAAATACTATATATGAATTTTTAAGGAAAATATAAGCTTTAAATAAAAATAAAATTTTATGTTAATTATACAAAAAGCAATGCAAGAAATATATTAAACAATATAAATAAACAATAAATGAATGTTTTTCGTTCGACTTGCGAAAATGTATTATACAATTTTAATTTTAAGTATTTTCAAATGAAAAAATATGATTAAATTTACAAGTATATTACAGAGAATAAAAATTTAAAAGATGTGATAAGGCCAGCACCATAAAATAGGTATTTTTGGTTGTCGCTGCAAATCCATCATCAGTATCCATGCCATAAAACGTGAAAGGTAATTAATTAAAAGTACCACTTTTTCACGAACTTTGTTATTTTTCTCCGAAACTCTCAAAACCCCACCAGTTGAGGTCAGTGATGATACTATTTAATACTCGATTATGCCAAAAATTACACTATTGTGTCACATTTACCAAGAGTGGCTCAGGATTTCAAAAGAGAGCCGTGTAAAGAGGTTGCTTTCAGACCAATAAATTTCACATTAATTGAAAAAGTAATTAAATAAAAAAAACTGTTTAATTTACAAAATGCAAGTTAGAATTTGAGTTAAATTTTAGTAAAATTTTAGTAAACAAATTAAAATTTTTAAACAATTTTGCAAGTAGCACGTTATCCAGCTAAAATCAGCAGAAATATTTCCTATAAAATAGTAGACCGCTGATTTCAAAAGGCTGGATTTTTATTTGCATTAAATACAAATATTAAATAAAAATAAAAAATATTTTGCTGATTTTAGCAGAATAAATTGTTATTTCCTATTAACTATAATTTAACACAAAGAAAACTAAAATTTTGTAGATTTAACAGTTTTATTTTTGCTGCTAACTTCAGCAGTTTTTTCTGCAATATAATTTTATTTAATTTTTAGTAGTTTTATATAAAATTATTACATACTTTTGTTATTAGTGTAGCTAAGCCGGCGAAAGCAGGGAAAATTCCCCTAAGTCCGTTCCAAGTCCACCTATACAGAAAACCATATTTTAGTGAAGCTGGCTTTGGAAATACCGCAGGGAGAAAACAGCTAAGCCCATTCGAAGGCCGCCAAAAAAATACTTTCTGTTTTTAAATCCTCAACACATTTTTGCATAAAACTAAAAAATATAAAAATAAATATATTAAGGTTGTCGTACTAAAAACTTATAACAAATCCCAATCTATGTAACAATATCCATTCAATATAAATTTTGTCATCTATTGTTCAATGACTTGATAACACTTTGACATGACACCCACAACAAAAGTGTTGTAACAACTAATGCTTTGACGAAAAAACTACATAGGAAAGAAATGAATTTTGTATAATAAAGTCATGAAAATGAAGTTGATTGAACTGTACTGTGTGTAGTTGTAGCAAAAGTGACAAGTAGGAAGAATAATAAAAAATAAAATAAGGATAAAATTAGGTTACATACTAAATTGAAAAGATATTCTATCCAGTATTTTAAAAGTTATTGAATAAATAAAGGTTAATATTTTACAATCTAGTCTAGGGAATATAAGAATAAACACAATTCAGGACAGAGATGAAACAATTTTATAGCGGTAGCATTAAAGAACAATATTTTTGAAATTTGCAATTTCTTTTAAAAATGTTCTCATTACACAGAAAAAATTCAAAAGGAATTATAACAAATTTTATATTAATTAAAATTATAATAGATTTTGCACCTATCACTCAAATAATACTATTAATTACTAATTTTATACGATTAATTGAAACAAAATTCGATTAAAGCAGTAGTAATATCAATTAAAACATTAATTGAAAATGAAAAAAAATTTGTAAAAAGTGTGTGTAAACACAGAAAAAAACAGGGGGAATATTACCTAAGAGCTATGTAATTAATTTTCTAGTTAGTTTTACAAAGTTATAGTAAAATATGCATATTTTTTGTAAAATATATACAATCCTTGCAAAATATATATGTATGTACATGTGTAGTCGAAAATATCCGAAAAATCTATATTTTGCTGGAAAATTGTAAAACTTCCCAATAAGAAATCGCCAGTGGTACAAAAAATCAAGCACTGGCATACCACTGGGTAACCATGGTGTTGAAAATAAATGACTGGGAGAATATTCATTTGGGACGCTTTGCCAGCGCTTGCAAAAAGCGTTTTTCCAGCATTTGTTTTACAAAAATTTCAGTGGTTTATAAAAAAAACACTGACAAAGAATGGTCTAAGAGTGATATGCCAAGGTTTGTAACCAGTGGTTATCCAGTGCTACCCAGTCAATGCTACCAGTGGTACAAAAACCAATTCACTGGTAGAGCAATGATTTAATAAAAATGCTGACGCTTCGTTAAAAAACGTTTGTAATCAGGAGGTTCCGAGTTCAAATCCGGTTGCAAGCAACTCAGTGGGTACAGCAATCGTCTGCCAATCTGACGGCCTGGGTTCAAATCACGGCAGGACGAAAAAAATTCCAATGAACTTTTTTTAAATTTTATTTTGTAAAATATATTTCCAGACCAGCTATTTATTGGTTTTATCATTTTGGAAATGG
This sequence comes from Leucophora obtusa, assembly GCA_949987735.1. Classification (NCBI taxonomy): domain Eukaryota; kingdom Metazoa; phylum Arthropoda; class Insecta; order Diptera; family Anthomyiidae; genus Leucophora; species Leucophora obtusa. The sequence continues at coordinate 196,221,787 of OX465298.1, forward strand.
GAAAACACTTTTTCCCAGTACTTGTACCACCTGTTAAAGTGCTTCGCCACCGCTTTTTTGTATTTTTCTGACTGGGTTACTTCGAACTTATGTAGTTGTATAATTACATAGCACTTAGATAAATTTCCACCTGTTTTTTTTTCTGCGTGTATGTCGTGTTCATATATTTGGAGTACTGCATATGTGTTTGTTTTGTTTGTGAACTGCAAAGCTTTTGGTTGTTATACCAAAAATTTTCTACATATGCATACAGTTTAAGAAAAAAAATATGGGAATTATATAACAAATATTTGTAGAAATATTTAAAAGTCAATTAAAATATTAATTGATTCAGCTAAATATTTGTTTAAAAACAATTTTTATTTTAACATATATTTAATTAGATATTTAAATTTCATCATTTTTTCAGTGTATATATTATAAAAATATATTTATTTTTTACTTGTCTCTATAGTGAGAGCCTTTGACTGTATATTTTCTATTGGTAAATTTATAATAAAAATTTCATTGCCTACTTTAAGGCTTATTCTAATTCACGATTTTCCATTTCATTTATATCGCTTTTAAATAAAAACATTTCTATAAATTCATCATATAATTTATCTCTTTCAGTTAATTCCTTTTCCTTCGATATCTCATCTAATAACTCCAATAATTCCTGTTGCTCTTCAACTACTTCCTCCGACAAAGTATCCCATAGCTTTTGCGATGCTTTTTGAAATTGTTGCATAAAGTCAAGATATAAATTATCAAATTCTGTTGTATTTTTAGCATTATAATAAAAATCATTCGATATTAATTGAAATTTAAATTTGGGTTGGTGCGGTTCCATTTGCAGGCGCATACGTTCAATATGTCGATTGTTGTAACGGAAATAACGTAAAAGTTTCCGTTTCTCTGTGTAATTACTTTTACATTTCATAGATTGTTGAACCATTTGTAAATATTCTTCTATAATGGGTGCAGTTGTTTCCTTCAGCAGAGGAGTCATTGTTTTGCTTAAATTTCTATAAACATCGGTGGTTACAAGAAGAGCTTGTTCCGTTGTTTGTAATACCAACAACTCCACATTGCCAATAAATTCCTTTAAATGTTCATCTTGTGTTATGGCCAATGTCACGGAAACCTATAAATCCATATTGAAATATAGAGTGAATTTCTTTAGGATTTTTTTTTTTTGTATCAATTACTTACTTGGAATAGTATAACAAACCATATAAGTTTCATCTTTATCTTCACTTTCTTAAAAACTTCTGTCTTTTTGCTTTTTTAGTATGTCTGCTGATGTCTATTCAATTTATTTTTATCCGGTCTGTTTGTTGGTTTGGCTTTAGAAATGTTCTAAGTTCTTCTAGTTTAAAGTTAAGACTAAATACATGTTTTCTTTTAAATGGCATTTATGACCATCCTGTCCTGTCTGCCACATACAATTTGTTTTGGTTTTAGTGCAAATTGTTTAAGACAACTTTATAAAAAAAACAGGGGTTCACAAACAAGTTGCAGATAATTATATGAATGCAAAAACATCTGTCTAAGAGTTGTTTAGATTACATCCCAAATTTAAGAACATACTCTAAACAGGAAAAGGATCTATATATCGTCGACCGACCTGCAAAATGTCACATATGTTTTTTAATAGACTTTCAGGAGAGCGAAAAAACTGTTACAAAATCTACTTTTAAGATATTTTATTGGCATCATATGCCTTAATGATAATTTTACAAAGTAAATGAGGTCGTGAATCATTGGGGTATATGATGCCAATAAAATATCTTAAAAGTAGATTTTGTAACAGTTTCTCGCTCTCCTGAAAATCTATTAAAAACACATGTGACATTTTGCAGGTTGGTCGACTATATAATACTAGCTTTAAAGACCGATACTTTCTTACCGGTAGTTTTAATGCCAAAATAAATAATAAATTTATTTAAAACTTAATAAATTTATTTAAAACTTAATAAATTTGTTTAAATCTTTCAATTGTTAAGGCACATTTACATGCGAGAGAAAACTGCTAGAGAGCTTTTTTTGACTCGCTCTTTTTTTAAAAAGAGCAAAGCCCGAGCGAGCAAACTTTTCCATCCCTGAACCCAAATATAATTTAACCCCTAAATTCATAAACGCTTTGTAAAATTATAGGAAGTTTATTGAACAAATTTTGTATGAAAATGACGTTTTGTAAACCTGCTATAACTTTAAAAAGCATTTATGAATTGAGTGGTAAATTTTTATAAATTTAACAGTTTTATTTTTGCTGTGCTTATCTTACTAAAAATATATTTTAGTTATATTTGGGTTAAATTCAGCAAAAAAAATTGTATAAATAATTAGTAGACTAACAAATCAAAATTCAAAAAGAGAATTAAATTTTCAGAATTTTTTTATTGCAAATAAAAATGTAGCCTTCTGAAATCAGCAGTTTTTTTATATTTTTTAAATAATTCTGTTCATTTTAGCTGGATAGACTGCTATTTCTATTCAACTAAATTTTACTTAAAAATAACATAACTTTTGTAGATATAACAGTTTGTGTTTTCTGTTTTTAGTGACTAATAGTTACCAAAGTTTTCTGCAGATTTTACAATATGATTTGTCATTTGCCATTAACTAAAAGTTAACTCAATTAACTAAAAGTTAACTGTTCTGATTTTACTAGTATTTAGCAAAAAAAAAAAATATAAAAAATTAGCTAATTTCAGCAGTTTTTTGTGCAAGGTCATTTTTAACTAATTTTTACCACTATAGATATTATTTGATATTTAAAGAAGGACAAAATCCGAATAAAATTGTATCCAACCATATCTTATTCCATCAAATTCAATTTTATTAATTTAGACCTAATATGATCTAATACTAGGGGAATGTCTTACATATTTGTCCTATTTGTTAATGTTTTATTCTAAAGTTTTCTTCTATGAAGTTTTTATTTTGCCTGATGATCATTTGAAACTACACAAAGTTTCAGGTAAGTCTATAGGAGACCCTAAAATTGGAACGACAAAAGTAAATTTCTGAAAAAACTTAAACTCCCATCCAGCAATTTCGGAGCGCTCATAAATAAGATTCTTAAATGGCTCATAGAAATGATTATTGTTTTTTTGGAAACACTCTTTTTTTGGTAGAAAATACGAACCCTCAGAAAACAATCCAAAAAATTGTCTCTACAATCTAAAAAGCTGTCTCAAAATGAGGGTTCATTTTTCGGACTCAAAGAAGATTCCAAAATTATTTAAATTTATGAGGAAAATTTCGAATTCATTTCTGAGTACAAAGGGGGTTCTTTTGGACGGACCACTTTCATAGGAAAAAGTGGAAAAATGTTTATGTTTTTGGAGTTCATTTTTGAGTCATTAGTGATCATCTTTGTGTGCTGGGCTATTTTTTTTATAAATTATCAAGATATTTAAAGTTACGTGCTTAAATCAATTTAAAGTTTGCCATTTTCTAAATGCAGTAACCAGTAAATTTCTTAACTAATATATTATACAAATAAGAAAAATAAATTAACTTTTTTGCAAAAACTAAAATGTGTGCACTTTGGAACTTTTTGAATATTTCCTCTACTATGGATAGAATAAATTTCAACACATGATGCATTGAAGCTCCACAGGCTTTAACATAATTCCTAACAAAAGAGATATTCCGAACGGTATACCGAGATATAACCGTTTTAAAATATAGAAAAAGTGCTAAAAATTCGCCATGAGCCAAAAAATTCGTATGGCCATTAAATTTTGAATGCAGCCAACTTGACAAAACGAATGATACAGAAGTTGTTATTCCCTAGTAATTTTATTAACTAGGGAATGAAATATTTTTTAATATTTTGGTTTTCATAAAATATTAAATTTTAATTCATTTCATAAATATTTTTTCTTTCAAGAAAGAAATATTTAAAATTTTTATAAATTAGATTAAAAAATATGAAATGAAATTTTGAAGAAAAAAGTTGACAATTTAGTGTAAATAGTTTCTTTAATGTGTTCGCGACACTATTTGCAGGTAGGTACACTGTATATAAACAATTATAAGAACCTCTTGTACTGAAAGAATTTTACTTACAAGGAAGCTTTCTCTTAGATCTTATTCGGATATCTGATAGAGGAGGAAAAATAATGTGCATGTATTTTTTTAAGAGGCTCAATCTCATGTTTAGGGGTTAAAATGTGGGGTCAATAATTATCTAATTTTTGGTTTTTTTAATTTATTTCTTCTCATTTTTAAAAAAAACTATACAAAACATGTCGAAACATATCCAATTTTTGTTGTTATTTAATTATTATTTCACTTGAATGGTAAATTTGTATGGAAAATGTTGTTTGTTTCACATAATTTTACACATAATAATTCCTATTGAGTTTAATTGAGCTGGTGTTTGAGCTTTTTCATTGTTGTTCGGTTTTAAGACAAATTTTCCTATAGAGCCTTTTTCAACAATATTTCAAATAAGTGGCAACCCTGAGCTTTTGTTTTTTAAAGTAATTTAACGGTGCGTAAAATAAATCTAGATTTCGCAAATTTAAGACTTATTTTTATATGAAAATAAATTAGTGTTTAATCCCACTTTTTAACCCTTAAACATGAGATTGGGCCATTGTGCGCTTTTGAAATTAAAAATTTAGTAATTTCTCGATTAGCCATATTGTGCAGTAGACCGTACTTCAAAAAAATTCGCCGTGCACCGTCCAATCTAAATTATTTTTGCAAGGTTTCAAAAAAAAATTTTTTTTTGCCGAATTTACATTTTTCGTTATATCTTTGGCATTTACAGTCGGATCTTAAAGTGTGATACATCGACGTTTTTCTCTCGAGGGGACCAATGACCCGAAGTATCCCGTGCTCTTACAATAATAGAAAAAAGTCCGCAAAAAATTTAGTTAAAACTACTAAAAATTAGTTAAAAAAAGATGCTGCAGAAAAAAACTGCTAAATTAGCAGATTATTTTTTATATATATTAGTAATATAGGAACAGCAAAAATAAAACTGTTAAATATACAGAATTTTAGTTATATTGGAGCTAAATTTTTGTAAATTGATCAAATTAACCTGCTAAAATCAGCAAAAATTTTTTTTATAAATAATTAGTAGCCTAAAAAATCACCAAAAACTTTAAAATTTTCGAAGTTTTTTTCGATTTTTTTTAAATGCAAATCAAAATCGAGCCTTTTGAAAACAGCAGTTTACAATTTTTTAGCAAATATTTCTGCTGATTTTAGCAGAATAAACTGCTATTTGCATTCAACTAAATTTAGCTTAAAAATAGCAAAAATTTTGTAGATTTAACAGTATGTTTTTGCTATTTTTAGTCTACAAATATTTAGCAAAATTTTCTGCAGATTTTACAGTACAATTTGCTATTTTAAATTAACTAAAAGTTAGATTAAATATAACTAAAATTCTGTAAATTTAAAAGTTTTAATTTTGCTGTTCTCATTTTACTAGTATTTAGAAAAAAAAATCTGCTAAGTTTAGCAATTTTTTCTGCAGCATCATTTTTAACTAATTTTTAGAAACTTTTTCTGCTATTTTTACAGATTTATTTCTATGAGTGTAGTTACCCACCAGATCTCAGTTGCTACCATCCTAATTTAGAAAATTAAAGCTCGCAAATAATCATTAAACTTTTGCTAAGGAAGTTTTTCTATAAATCCAGTAGAAATTAATTTACTTTTTTTGGTTGCCGAACGCAGGGGTCACCTTTTTAAATTTTTTTCATTGGATTTTTCCTTAATACTGGGATAATACGTTAAATTTTTGCCCTTCAAGTTTCAATGCACTCACAATTTTTTACTAACACACTCGCACTTTTCCCAATTTGTATTTGGAAAAGTGTGAGTGTGGTAGTAAAAAAATTGAAACTTGAAAGGCAAAAATTGATCGTGTAAGCCCTATGTTATAGAAAAACACTGGCCTCCTCGAGGCAAAAATATCGATCTATCACACTTTAAAGTCCAACTTTAAATGCCGAGGCTATAATGAAAAATTAAAAAAGCGACCCCTACGTTCGGGAAAAAAAATTTTTTTTTGGAATTGCCTTGGAAAAATATTTTATATTTGAAGGTGTACCGCGCACTTTTTTTTTTTGCCTGTTAGGTGGTACGGTCTACTGCACAGTTCGCCGTACACCGTCCAATATAAATTATTTTTGCAAGGAGGTTTAAAAAAAAATTTTTTTGCCGAACGTAGGGGTCGCCATTTCAGATTTTTTGTTATATCTTTGGCATTTACAGTCGGATCTTAAAGTATGATATATCGATGTTTTTGTCTCGAGGAGACCAATGTTTTGCTTTAAGGGCCATTGACCTCAAGTATTTACCCATTCTAGTATTTACCCACCAGATCTCAGTTGCTACAACCCTAATGTCAGAAAATTAAAGCTTGCAAAAAATCATTAAAATTTTGCTAAGGAAGTTTTTCGATAAATCCAGCAGAAATTTTTTTATTTTTTTTTATTGCCGAACGTAGAGGTCGCATATTAAAAATTTTTTTCATTGCATTTTTCAAAACACTGGTCTTCTCGAGGCAAAAAAATCGATACATCACACTTTAAAATCCGACTGTAAAAGCCGAAGCTATTACGAAAAATTAAATAGGGCAACCCCTACGTTCGGCAAAAAAAAAAAGTTTTTTAATTGCCTTGCAAAAATACTTTGTATTGGAGGGTGTTAGGCGCACTTTTTTTTTGCCTGTTAGGTGGTACGGTCTACTGTACAGTTTTATTAATTCATGCAAGTTGAGTGAAATTTTAATTAAATAAAAATTTAATTTTATATATGCCCATAAAAATGTTGCCACTCCAAGTACCTTGTTAATTTTCTGTTACATACTTTTCACAATTTTATATCTCGATCATTATGCATCCAATCCAATGAACAAATTTGTTAAATCTAAATAAACACTTTAATTAAATAAGGCAATTACAATACCAAATATGTCATTAAAATTTTAAATGAAGTAGATGAATAAATATGTACTTACCCAGTCAGAAATCGCCAGTGGTACAAAAAACCAAGCACTGGCATACCACTGGGTAACCACGGTATTAAAAATAAATGTCTGGCAGAACACTCATTTGGGACGCTTTGCCAGCGTTTGCAAAAAGCGTTTTACCAGTATTTGTTTTATAAAAATTTCGGTGGTTTATAAAAAAAACCACTGGGAAAGAATTGGCTTAGAGTGATATGGCAAGGTTTGCAACCAGTGGTTATCCAGTGCTACCTAGCAAATGCTACCAGGCGTACAAAACTCAATTCACTGGTAGACCAATGCTTTTATAAAAGTGCTGACGCTTCGTTAAAAAATGTTTGTAGTCGGAAGGTTCCGAGTTCAAATCCGGTTGCAAGCAAAAATTTTTTTTGGATTTTTTTTAATTTAAATTTTTTTTTGTTTTATAAAATCAATTTTTTTGTTTGTGGGAAAGCTCCTTCAAGACCAACTTTTTTTTTGCCCTCCCAACACTGGCATACTAGTTACAAAAAATTGTTTGCCAGTATTAGCATTTTGGCACAGCCAGTAGTTGTCCAGCTATTATCACTCATTTATGTGTTTAGCCATTAAATATTATATGTCTCGTTAGCTCAGTGGGTAGAGCAATCGTCTGCCAATCTGACGGCCTGGGTTCAAATCACGGCAGGACCAAAAAAAATACATATGAACTTTCTTTAAATTTTATTTTGGAAAATATATTTCCAGACCACCTATTTATTGGTTTTGCCAGCGTTTTGCCAACGTTTAAAAATTTTGTTCCTCCAGTGCTTTTCCGGCGCTTTTTGAACAGCTGGTCCTTTTGTCTAATGATGTTATCATTTTGGGAATGGGAAAGCACTTTTTGCCAGTACTTATACCACCTGTTAAAGTGCTTTGCCACCGCTTTCCCGTTTGTATTTTTCTGACTGGGTATGTACATATATTCTCTTATATAAAACTTGAATTTTCCATATGTATATGGTACAATTCATACAAATTAGACTGGCACTTTTTTGTACGAAGAAAAACGTTTGTCTCCCGATCTCCAATTATCAGGTAAGTTCTTATAGCAGTAGACCTAACACTTGCAAGGCAAAAATCTGTGTAAGTTTCAGACCTTATACAATAATAATTTGACTGATATTTAATAAAATTTAAAAGTTTAAAAAAACTGCCAGTCTAATGCACATAAATAAGTACGAGTATTTATTTAAACAAATTTTAACATGAATGATAATAACGAGTGAATGATTTGTTTGAAAAAACTTTTATTATTTTTTACAATTATACCACTCAATGAACAATTCATTATATATTAAATGAAATAATTAAAAAGTTTGTTATTTTATGAAATACGAAGAGAAACGGCTAAAGGGCATATCCTCTTAATAAAATACGTAAAAATTAGCACACTTAAATGAATGCATCTATCAGTATTATTAAAAGAAGAAAAAAAAAAACGAATATGTAGAATAATTATCATGTGAATTAACCCGTATTTTTTCTGCATTTTTTTTATTCTTAATTGTCAACACTTTATTATTAAAGTCGGGCAATTAATCAAAAGGTTTAATTTTAATTAAGTATACAATACAACAATCTACATAAAAGCCTTATGGAAAATGAAAATTTAGGCTATTCACAGTTTGACTACACAGTGGCACTAAGGCTTCGTAGTTCAAAAGTAATTAATAAAAATGTGTGAAAAGCTCTAAATAATCCATGCAAATTAGTATATTTCAGTCAAGCACTAAAGTGTAACATTTTATATGGAAAACTTTAAGGTGATCTGACATTTCAAATCACTGCTTCTGAGCCACTGCACCGATTTTGATAATTTTTAAAACACAACTACACAGAAGGCTGAAAACAGTTTTAGTTATCTCGGATTTTTGCAACGTGATCGCTATTAAAACAAACATATATTGCAAGAGGCCATAAAATAAAAATCTGAGACAACTTTGAAAAACTCTTTAAGGGTTTTAGTTTAGCACTAGTGTATGTTCATTTCGCATTTGGACCACTCAAGTTAACGCCGATGACGAAAAATGTGTTGCACAGTGTTATTTAATATAAAATACTACAAAGTTTGAACAAATATCTCATTAAAATTAAAAACTAGCTGATTTGTGGCCATTGTAAGTAATCCCATAGTCATGTTAAAGAGACCTCTTGCGAATACCCTTAATAATATTCTCGTCAATGCGTTGCAGTATGAATTGAATGAAAATAAATATATGTGTATGTATGCAAGTTCACCAAAGGATTTTTAATAGTTTAATGAATGCATTTAATGACAATGAAAATACTGTTACATATTATAGTTTCGAAAGAAATTCTTGCTCTGGATTTTTTCATAAAAATCATTATTATTTTTTTTTTTTAATATTGCTTTTAACACGCAACTCATAAAGTCTCTTTAATCCCATATAACCTTTACATGCATGCATTCGTATGTTAAATTGTTATTTTTTTCTTCTTTTTTATGTATTTTAATGACATTGATCAAAAGTTTTATGCGAATATGATGGTTGTCTGTATAACAAAAATAATTAAACAAATGTATTTTGGTACAGATGAAACCCAATTTAAGCCCCTGTCATGAAATGACACTGCATCTTTTTATAAAGAAATATGAAATCTAAATAAAAATACTTACTTTTTTCAGAAAACATAACCACAAAAAGAAAACAGCGATCTCCAAATTACTCGTAGTTTTACGCCTGTACCGATTTACGCCTTAACAAAAAGCTGCATAAATCGGGGTTGTAATGTAAAAAGCGTATTTGTATGTACTCTGTAGAATGATGTGCATTTTTTTAACAATTATATTTTGAGTGGCATTTGGCAAATATTTGTGTATGTTATAATGATAGTTTTAAATATAAGGGGTATTCACTTAATGCATCTATTCTTATTAAATTTAAATTATTTATATTTTTCATTATTACACTAATTTGAACCTACCCAGGTAGAAATTGCCGACGTTACAATAAAAATTTTACTGGGAGAGCACTGTTTTTTACGAAATGCCGGTACTACTTAAAACGTGCTTTGCCAGTACTGTTTTCTGAAAATTAACGAGCTATTTTAATTTATTAAAATTACCAATTTTATAAATTTTACGTATTTTTATATAATATTACACAATTATTTATGTAAAAGAGACATAGCCATTATTTCCTTGTGAAGTTTCCAAAGAATACATTCAAAATCTGTGATATACAGTAAGCGGACAGTAAAGTACTAGCAAACTACTAAATTTGCTATCAAATGTACTGGGATAATTCCAAAAAAATAAAATCTCAAGCCTGCGCCAACGTTGGGTAATAACTACGGCCAATCGTTTATTGGTGTTATCATTTCCACAACATGTCAGTATAGTGAAAGTTGAAAATCCGACGCATTGCCAGTACATGTGCTACCGTCTCCAATACCGGGCCGACATTGTGCCGTTTGTATTTTTCTACCTGGGTATTAACAAGCTTTGAGCAATACTAAAGAACCCAAACTTTTTTAATAAAAAAAGTTGGTTTTAAAAGTATAAACTGTTTCTTTTATTTCGTTTTCATTGGTTAATTTTAAAAAGCAGAACAATATCAGAACTAAATACCATCAAAAAAAGATCTATAAGATGCCTTCCGAGCCAACTAATAACTACAGGAAGTAATATGTCGCATCACTGTCAAACTTACATCATTTGTTGTCCTATATCAAGGCTGGAAAAACAATAGAGGTGGCACGCGAAGTTTTGTTGAAAATTTAAAAAAAATTAATTTTTATTAAAAAATGAGCAAAAAATTATGTTAAATATTTACCTACAATATTTTGAATTCCCAAATGTGTGTCTTAAACCGGAAATGGTGAAAAATGTTATAGAGATTGTTAAAAAGCGTCTTGGAGCAATTATTTTATTTTTTAAATAACTCAAAAATTTATTATTTCGTATGTATTTTCGAATATAAATTTTTTCATTGCATGTTTTCCATCAAAAGTATCGAATTTTCTCTGTAATAAATGCATTAATAAATTAAAAAGGCTATTAAAAATTTCTTAGCATTCTAGAAGTACAATAATAGAAGTTTAAAAAGTTTTTTAATAAATTTTGGATCTAAAAAATTAATGAAAACAATAAAACTATAAAAATCAGCTTAATTGGAAAAAGTAATCAAAGTTGAAGAAAATCCCAAAAATTAAAAAAATCTCAAAAAAAGTTGAAAATATACCGTCGAAATTAAAAATTACTAAGAAAAAACGCTAAAATTGGAGAAAAATCTCCAAATTTAAAAAAAAAAATATAAAAAAAGTTAAGAAAAATCCTTAAAAGTGAATAAATTACCAATTGGAGCACATGCTTAATTTTGCTGTTCCCTCTATTATGTGCAAAAATTTCATTCAAATCAGAGTAAACATATGCCTTGTGGGAAGTCCGTAGATACCAACGAGCATATAATTAAAAGAGCTACCAACTCACACAACTTCTGTTGAATCACTCTCTTCTTATTTTGTATCGAAAAATGTTACCATATGAATCAGTGATGGTATTTGAGAATTTTTGTTTGGTGCCTAAATGATGCCAAAAAAGTGCCAAAAAAGCTATAAAAGTGCCAAAAAAATTAAGCAACATGGAAATGTTTCAAAAATTATGTTCAGCTTTTATTTCAAATATTTATACATTTGCACCCTTATTCTAAACTTTTTAACAATAACAAAATTGTCACAAAACTGGTGTGAATGGAAATTATTATAATTTTGGTATTCTGAGAAAAATTTTCACAGCAAAACCTTGACAAAATTATCATGTAACAAAAAGCACATAACAAACAAATATTTTCATTTGTCAACAATTTAAAATATAAAAATTTTATTTTCTTTTGAAGAATGTTATAATGTTACTTCATAGAAATAAAATATGAAATACCTAATTCATATTTTGAGATATTATTTTAAGATGCATCGAACCTTTTACCGATTCTAAAATTCCTGCAAATTCCTCCAAAAGATTAGGTATTAACATTGGATTTTTGGGGCTAAAGTTGTTAGGAATAAGCTCAGGGTGCTTCATGCTAAAATTTAAATTATCGAAAAAATCGTAATTTTTCACAAGTTACAATTTTTTGATAATTTAATTTTATTTTTGGCAGAAAAAGCTTTCACCATTGTATGGTGAAATTTTTAAAACTTTTGCTTGTCATAAAAAAACTAGAATACCATAACAAATTTTTGAAAAATTCCAGTG